>JBBBDQ010000363.1:3487500-4115000 GCA_037127315.1 Ascarosepion bandense | reverse complement strand
TCTTGCTTCTGTGATTGCTACAATCCGTAAGAGTTTAAATGCAATGTCAGTTGCCATCTCTTATCTCCTTGACTCCCATCCTTTCCCGTGACACACCTTATATCTTGTTCTTTTCCCTTTCCATTCTACTCTCATGCAGTTCTCTTCACATCAGCGTTTCCATTTTCTTTTTTTTTCTTTTTTTACACATTCTTACCCCTATGACCTGTTGATTTTTCTCTTCACTCTCTTATATAACCCCCTGCACACTAGTGGCTCTACTGCCTTGATTGAGGTGAAACAATTATTTAAAAAAAACTGTCACTACTATTGTCGGACTGATCATTCATAATAAGTGTTGATATTTTTTCTTGCTTATTATTCTTTCAATTGGATCTTTTCTTTATCTTGTCAATTTGTTTTAATTTCTTTTTAGATTGTTCCCTGATATCTATTCAATTTCTTTCCAATTTCACGTTTTCCTCATTCAATATTTTTATAATATTGTTTCCCCTTTGAGTTGATATCCTTATTATCTTTGTCATCTTTATATATATATATATGAGATTAAATCATATATAGTAATAACTATACTATTTATTTATGTCTAGTATAATGATGTGACCCTCCAGTTACATCATAAAATCTCATATCAGCATGTGTTATAAATACTTCAAGATAAACAGATGTTACAAACTAAAAGTTACATAGTATATTTATCATATATCATGAAAATTTTGCTAATATTGGTTGGCTGGAACCAGTATTGTTGACTTGCATAATAAACTCTAACTTTGCGATTATATACACTCTAACTGTATTTATCTATATTTCTGAGATGAGGTAATATTTACACTATTTACATTAGATTATTATCCTCATCATTGTTGCAATTTAGACAGCGTTTTGATCATTGTATGCTGCAGCCTTCTTCAGGTGCTAGGAATTTCAAGAATGATATACTCCAGTGATTGTAAAAAAAGGATTCAGTTTGAAATTTCTAGGAACTGAAGAAGGCCAAAGTGTACAATGGCTGAAATGTTGTACTAATGGCAACAAAGATGAGGGCAATATTTTGAATAATGTGACTAGTGTAACAACTCTAGCTGATAAATCATGAATACCTGGTAGGTGAATTTAATCACCTGAATGCAAGAACGCACTGCACATGCATATGTGTGAATTTATTTTTTTTCTTCTTGAATTCAGTAAAGATCACATTATTCCCTTGGTGATTTCTTCAGTCAGTAATATTCATGAAAGATACGTTGCATCGGTGCCAGATATGATCATTGTTCTCATCTCATGGTAGACAACTTCATCCATAAATTTCAAGATTCGAAAACATAATATAAAAAATCAAAAAGAGATGCCTCATTTGCTTCTGCAAGATGCAACGAGATCAGCTTTTTGCAAAGGAAACAAGAAACAGGAAGGACGAGAACAGAAAAAAGATGTTCAACAAAAAACAAAAGGATGTACAACATGCCATAATCCTTGAGGTAGTCATTGTCACGTTTCATGACCAACATCTCCATCATAAAAATTCTGAAGGTGGATAATCAAAGGTTGCCATTTTAAAATAAATGGCAGTGTGTCTACTTTGTTTGAATTCAGTTTTCCCAAAGTTTTTTGTGTGAAAATGAATGTAACAGTCATCTGAAATTTTAACTTGGCTCTCCACTTTCAATTTCTCTGCAAGTAACTGTTATGCTTCCTTCACATCCACAAAAAAGATTATGATCCTAAAATAAAAATATGGCAAGGTTATATGGTATGGTCCATAGCAAAAGAAAATCCCCATTTTCATATATAAAGGGTGAGTCAAAAGTTGTACACCAAATTGATAATTTGTTAAAAGTATAATTACACATAAAAAAGTTTAATAGTTACGTTCTGTTTAAAATATCCTGCTTTTTCAAAATGCGTTTAAATTCTCTGCCTGCATGATTCTTTAATACGTTGGAGAGTTTCATCTGTCATTTTACTGCATTTATAATTTGATAATTTTTTTAAAGTTCCACAATATTTCTTTGGTGCATCTGTAAACTGATTTAAAATGGCCCTACAGAAAAAAAAAAACATCTAAAGCTGTGAGATCTGATGACCTCAGTGGCCACTCAACTAGTTGTCTTTGACCTATCTATTAACCATTAGGGTGCATGACTTTTACCTCACCATATATATATATATATATATATATATATATATATGGTAAAAGTTTGTCACTAAGCTGATTAATATTACCTTCTGTATCCTGATTCCAGAGATTTGTAGGCCAACTTGTCTGGCTAATCTTCAGGTGTTATCAGCAATTTACTGGTTATGTACGGGATGGTCAAATAGTAGGTGGACATTAAGAAGAATAGGTTTGTGTATCTTGTTTTTCCAACAAGATGGGACTCCCTTTACATTATTCAAGATCAGTCTATGAGTATCTTGATGAAAAATTTCCTGAAAAATGGATTGGCAAAAGTGGTTCAACTGATTGATCAGCACGTTCAGCTGATTTGACCCCGAGTATGCATTTGAATTCATTGAAATAGTGAAAGTAATAATTCAGTAGTATTACTAAGAAGAAGTAGACAAATTATTCTGAGACATGAGCAGTGGAACAAGAATATAGATTAAATAATACCGGTGATGTGCAGAGGTTTGGTGATGTCTGGGGCCAACTACTTGATTGTGTTGCCCTAAGACTCCAGTAGGGGAGTCTATAGAGCTTTGTACTGAAAAATGTGAGGAAGGAAGACCTTTTAAATATATAAAAATGGACGAAACATGAAATAGGCACTTCATTCAAATTATATATAAATTAAATTTTCATTTCACTCTTTGATTGGGTTCTCTTCCAATATGGGTGCCCAGGGCTATTACACACGAACTTCCGCTTCTGCATGCTACTGCATAAAAGGTTCAGTTCAGAATTTTCTGTAGGTTACCCAGATCAACATACATCTTTCTTCTTTTTGTCTTTTTTTTTTCCATCTTTCTTTTTTCCGTCATAATCATATCACCCCAAGCAAAGCATTTTACTGTTACTGTTTATCAAGGGGTTACATAGGAAGAAAGTTGTGACAGAGTGACAGATTATATGGTGTGTGAGGAAATGGGTAAGAAAAGGATGAGAATACTGAGGTGAGTAGAGTGGGTGGAGAAAGGAGCATGAGGGAGAAGATGCAGGTTAGTGAGATAGGAGATGACTATTGACTTTACAGAAAAGAAGCTACTGGAGTAGAAATTTACATTTACATTTTCTTGGTTTCACAGTAAAAGAGTGGTACCTAGCTGCTAATCTTGTGGCTCGAATAAATTCATATACAGGGGTTACCAGAGAGCTAAGTTTATTGGATTACACCTGATGAAACACTGTGATAGCAACAAAGATGAGGACATCAGTCTACATTTAAATAGTATAAATAATTCTCTAGAATATTTTCTAGCTTTGTCTGAAGTCATTTTGCAACTGGAGGCTGATGTGCTTTTCCAAACCAAAATTTCCTGCCTACATAAAATGTTTGCGACTCAGCATGCTCTACAGAATGTCATCCCCGTTTGATCACAAGCCCTCTATCCCCACTGGACAAAGTATGCTTAATACCTGATTAGTTCAGACAGACTACTTAGTCCTTGTGATATTCCATCAACATGTGCAAGACAGAGTTCCCCATCTGTACAATCATTTGTATGTATGAATACATACTATTGTTAACACTCAAGAAGGATGTATACATTGTATGAATTTCACATTAGTACTTTTTATACACACCTCTTACTTCAAAACTGATATACATATCAATTTGTATTCATGATCATTTGCTGCAACCAAGTGGCATTACCTGTATATTTCATTTTGTGTAAATTGAAACAAATATAAAATATTGCAATTTTGTTTTTCCTTGGTGTATGTTGGTGCCTAGAATATTCTGTGCAAAATAGTTTCTGTATGTGACTGAGTAGTAAACTTGCCTTGCAGATTATTTATTAGTGTAGCAAGATTGGTTCTCACTAGGTGATACACAGTGGTAGCCTGTGGCCAGATTATGCTATGACAATTTTTTTCATAAATTCCTTATGAGATATCAGTTAAATAAAATTTTAATTAAGAGAATTTATTTCACTTCTGAATAAATTTATCTGTAGTTTTCAATTTTTCAAATTTTTTTCTTTTTAATTTTATATTTCCATTATTAATCTGTACAGTCAAGTCAAAGTAATGTATTTATATTTTGTAGAAGTCAAATAACTTACCTTTCAACATGGTGGTCTTCTTTTGTCTCCCTGTAGGAAGGTGAACATTCAAGAGTGTGAGACTCACCTTCCTGATGTTTCCAACTAGCATCCAGTTGGCAGACAAAAATAAACAGGGTTGTAACTGAATACATGTCCACACCGAATACATCAGTCAATCACTGCTTGCAGAATAGACTTGCCTGGAACAGAATGGAATCTCCCAGGCTATTATTTAAACCACCTACCAATTCGTCCTGGTGGTTTTTTTGTTCAGTCAGACCCAACTTCTATTCTAGTTGATTATCCAACTTCTATTCTAGTTGATTATGGTTGTTCCATAAAATCTTTACACATTTGCTCACCAAAATTAAGCAATGTAGCTAACCTGCCATTAATCTATTACTATTTTCGTAGAAAATATTCAAATATTTCTCTAGTTCTGATCCTCACAACTAGAACTCATAAAGCCATATGTGCAGGGCTGGTTCATCCTAATTTTGTTCATATTCTGTTGGTAGGGAGGAAGTTCCTCTCAGACCACTTCTTCCTGAGAGTTGTTACTTTGTGGAGCTGCTTCCTTGAGCATTATGATCTTCATTTGTCTAGGCTCAATCATTATCTTATATCCTTGTCATATGCAACTTATGCTCTTAAAGCAACCCCATTCAGCTGAGGAAACTTCAGGGACTGCTTGAATAGTAGAGTAAAGATGTTGAGATGAATCAGTACTCAGTGAGGGCTGCTTAAGAACACTAAACAAGTTGGGAATAAACTCAAACCCCAAATCTCACTCCTGGAATGAAGACAGGTGGCAAAAATGGTGTGTAGAATGACAGATTTACTTTGGATTTCTTCTTATAACTGTTTGTCACTGTCAAAGGTGAAGAAAATTTATTTGTGTAAAAGCAAAAAAAAAAAAATCCAAACTTTAGTAGAAGATGCAGCCAATAATTATGCTAAGTCACTCGGAATGCAACTGAATCTAACCATTCAACATAATGTTCATTTGAGGATGATTCGATAAGGAAGAAGATATATTGATAAAGATGGTGAAATTCTAAAAATATCTTTCAGCCTGCAACATAAATGAATCGTGTTTGACAGTATGGCAAATTTGCAAGTGTCACCTGATTTTGTATATCACATCTTCTGAACTGACAAGCATCCAGATTTAGTTATCTTGCCAGTAAATTAAGAATTAGTGTGTCATGAAATTCTTTCAAAGATACTAATGTGTGTATGTGAAGTAAACTTGGCAAATATGAAGATTTCCAATGGAAGTGTGAAGAAAACAATAGTGTAACATATTTCCCTTGAAGTTTGTAATGGCAACGGTAATATTAGTTATTTCCTTATATGGGTACATGGCCAAGTTGTTAGAACATTTGCTTTCTAACCATGAGATCTGGGTTCAAATCTGACCATGATCGATTTGTCAGGAAGGTAACTTTTTACTGTTACCGGTTTGGAGGAGGCAGTACCAGTGTGTGGAGCTTTAGGAAAGTCCCTGAAAACTACTATAGATTAACCCAAGAACTGTAAGTTAAATTGATTAAACGAGACTATCTGAGAGTTGGCAATGGTTGTGCTAGCAAGAAGTCACAAGTCATTGTGATTGAGGGTTTGAGAGTCCTGACCTTGATCACACTGTTATTCATGCTAGATAATGGGCTTTCTCCCAGAAATTGTAACTAAGATCTGCTCAGTATAGTTGCACTATAAACCACACATGAGCTCATTGGGTTTTGAACAAACATGAATATGCCTGAGTAAGTGTTTTCAACAGGGATTAGTGACCCCCTCCCTAGTAAAAAGACACCCTTGCATATGAGTGGCCAGCCATATGTAAAAAAACATTTGTCATTTACTAGCTAAGCAGTCAGTTACTGTCAGTTGAAATGTGTTGTAGAGCAGCTGACACTCTTTTAGCACTCTTTTAGCACTCTTTTAGCACTCTCAAAGATGGAATGGTTGGTGGAACGAAATAGCTATATAAATAAAGATATCATGAGTTTGGAGTATCATTGACAATAATTATTGGACAGTGTTCTCTGCAACTCTAACAACTTAATCTCTTCTCTCTTTCATGTTATCGTTGTTCTGTCTTATCTGTGTTTGTCTTGTTTGTAGTACATTATATCTATTTTCATTGTTGCTGTTGTAGGACATCCTCAAATAGTGTGGTTTCTCTTAGTTGATAATGTTGTTTGTGATCCTGTCATGCTAAGTCACAAGGTCTGAAGAAGGCTGTTCCTTACCTATGGGTTTCATTGATTCAAAGCCATTTTTTATCAGTTTTCTGAGAAAATGGTTGTATACAATTGAATGTTTAGATATAGTTTGACACTAAATATGACATTAATAGAAAAGTTTTGATCTGACTAGGGTATTCAAAACTTGAAGATGCAAGTTTTTCTTGTTAATTCAGCCTTAAAATAAGATTTTTAATCACTCAAAAAGAATAAAATATTGTACAAAATTAGGTTGGAATTTCAAGCCACACAATTAAATTTTTTCAATTGAATAACCTTATTAGTATAGAGACACTGCTTGATTACCCTAGTTTAATGATAATGGCATCTTCTTTTCTGTTCTAACATTTTTCAGGAGGTAGGCATGGTTCTCTGCAACTTTTGCTGCTCTAATTCAGGGTTCCTCAACCTGGAAGATATTACTGACTGGTGGGTGATACATGATTTTGAGTAATTGAAATATATTTTGACATATGCTACCTCTTGTAGAAATCAGATAAGTTACCTTCTAACATGGCTGCTGCCTTTTTGTCCCCATTTTGTCTACATCATTTATAGGAGAGTATCTAATGCAGCAGGTGGCTTAGTCCACTTTACTATAATAGACCTATCCAAAACATTTGCATGAGTGGATTCTATTCACTCATATATCTTTCACCATTAGATCACACAAGAGCTTGGTCTTACATTTGAACTGACTACACCAATCTACTTGCGTGCCAAATCACTTGCTATTAAGTAATATCCAACCCCCCCCCCCAAATATTGAAAATAGATATTCAAACTTTATATTGAGAATTAAACCATTGAGGTTTCTTTGCGAGTCAAAGCTGATATAGATGGTTTTATTCCTTTTCATAAATACTAAGTGTAACCTCAATCTTCTCCATGGTTGATATCAGCATGTTCTACTGTTATAACCCACCCAGGAGTTGGCAACTTCTTTGCCTCTATGGGCTGGATTGAGTATTAAAGACATATAGCAGGCTAAATGAAGGCATAAAAAAAAGATTATGGAAAATTACATATGCTAAAATTTAGTTTTGTTATTTGACTATACTTCAAAATAATTTCTATTAACCACAGGTAAAAGTAGTCATCGAAAAACATCATTTATTCAGTTTAAGACATTAGTGGAATCAATATTTACATTATTCAGACTATTGTCCTCATCTTTGTTACCATTTGTACATTCGAACCAAACCCTTCATTACAATCACTGCGGTATATGAACTCGTTTCCTTGCTTAGTGCCTCTTCTGGAAGTCATGAATTATCTCCCTCTAACCCTGTAAGTTACTTGTTCACCACTGCTGTAGCCTGGTATTGAACTCACAACTCTTTGGGTTATGTCACAGAAACTAAGCAACATCAATATCCACTGTCCAGTAATCATTTTTTTTTTACCAGAGTTCATATTGCAATTTTTGATGTCAAATTTTTTTTCTGGTATTTTTGATGTTAATGGTTTTTTTCTGGTATTTTTTATGTTATTGGTTTTTCTGCTATTTTTTATGTTAATGGGTTTTTTCTGGTATTTTTTATGTTAATGGGTTTTTTCTGGTATTTTTTATGTTAATGGGTTTTTTCTGGTATTTTTTATGTTAATGGGTTTTTTCTGGTATTTTTTATGTTAATGTGTTTTTGTCTGGGTTTTTTATGTTAATGTGTTTTTGTCTGGGTTTTTTTTATTGTAATGGCATTTTTCTGGTATTTTTGATGGTAATGGTTTTCTATGGTATTTTTTGATGGTAATGGTTTTCTATGGTATTTTTGATGGTAATGGTTTTCTATTTTTTTGGTAATTTTTTTATGGTAATTTTTTTGGTTTTCTATGGTATTTTTTTGGCATATTTTTGGTAATGGTTTTCTATGGTATTTTTTTATGGTAATGGTTTTCTATGGTATTTTTGATGGTAATGGTTTTCTATGGTATTTTTGATGGTAATGGTTTTCTATGGTATTTTTGATGGTAATGGTTTTCTATGGTATTTTTGATGGTAATGGTTTTCTATGGTATTTTTGATGGTAATGGTTTTCTATGGTATTTTTGATGGTAATGGTTTTCTATGGTATTTTTAACAGAGCTCATATCGCAATGGTTTGACATTAATGATTTTCTCTGGCACTCCATATTACTGGTTCCCATGTTGTGTTCTTCTCTATGCTTAGTTGGCTTAGATTTTTGAAGCCTAACATATGTGCTGATTCCTTAAGTTTACATAGTTTCCAGTTACCTCATACAAATGGCAACAAAGATGAGGACAATAGTCTGAATAATGTAAATATTACCGCATCTCAGAAATATAGACAAATATCATTCGAATCATTTGTTTAAAAAAACCTTAAAAATACGTAGTAGCCAAAAAATTAATGGGAAACTTGATTTTTTTTTGTTTCTTGAAAACTTTTCGATATTAGGCTTCAAACTTGTTGATGCCAAGTGCAAGATATTATGAAGAAGATTATCAATTAATCTTGTTATCAAATTGTTCTTACTTTGTTTCAGTTTGGAAAATAATTGCTCACACTGATAAGTGCTTTCAAACAAAGATGTCATCTTTTTTTCATGATTCACTAAGTTAGTAGGCTTCCCACTAGGAAAAATATATTTTGCATAGAAATCTATTAATGAAACATCTATGGAATTAAAGTTAGATCTCAATCAGTCATCACACTACATGTCAATCAATTCCATTTGAAAATATTCTGATACTGTCTCAACTTTAACGTTGATTGTTAGCATGAAAAATTTAAACTGATTTTCATGCAGATGAAAATTGGCAAAACATGATGCAAATTCATTTCTCAAATCCTGGATTTTATTCACAAATGCCTCTGTATTTTGTGGTTTCCTTCCTTGAAATAATGAACATCATTTTTATTTCCAAGTTGATGTTCCCACAACTGTAGCTTCTTTTTCAGATGCAATAGCGTGGTTATACATTTTGTTAATGAGCTCAGGTTTACCTTGAAGTCATAAATGTAAGCTATTGAAATGTGTCACTATATCCACAATAATTGACTAAGATGCAAGCCAATCAGGATCATGAAAATGTGAACTATTTGCACATTTGTTTTCAAGAAATATCACCACCTCTTTGAGTAAGGCAAGTACTCTTTTTAGCATTGATCCTCAATTAAGCCAGCATACATTGCAAAAATAAGCAAGGTCACCATATTCTGCCTCAGTAACTAGCAAATATAATGCATGTTGTGACACAGTGGATATTGGTTTAGAACAGGAAATCAGTGAGCCGAGTTTAAATTTGATGCGAATACCTTTAAAAAAAAAAGGGATCAATTGATTCTCCCTCCAGCTATGGGTTAAATAGCAGGACAGATTGGGTTCTATAACGTTGGTTGGTAACCAGTCTACTACAGAAAGTAATAACAACCTACTGTGGTAAAATCTCTTGCCCAGTCAGTTTTCTCTCTTTCAAGACATGATCGCCCAAGCAATAAAATATGGCACTTAACTGACAGACCTAGCAAATACTGTTTAAATTAATGATGCTTTATTCCATGAGATCAGATTCACAGCCTTCACAACAATATACATAACATTCTTAAGTTTTAAAGACTTTAAATATAATGTCTCTTGACGGATAAGGCAATGAAATTATGAGTTTATCTGTGGTTCCAATTTTTTCTATATGTTCCTGCGATAGAGCAACCAAACCTTTGTTTTTTTGGGGTTTTTTTTGTCCTACCATTCCTGGGGCACTATGATTTGTGATGCTAATCAGCTTCAAAAAATTAAACTTAATTTCTGATATCATTTTCAACGAAGCTTCGAAGATGTCTGCTCAGGTTACAGTTTCCTTTCTAGAAATGAACTGGATAAATTCTTCAAAGATCTGAAAAGTTGGAGTCTTTCCTTATGCAAAGACAGCAAGTTGTGCAGTGTCACTTAAATCTGTACTCTGATCAATTGCAATTGCAAAATATTGTAATTCACTGCAGGCATTGATTCATTGATTTTTAACATCTGCTGACATTTCTTCAATTTGCCATGTAACTGTCCTTGGCTGATAGCTTCAAATAAGGACATTATCCTGCACAAAAATTATCCAACACAGCCAGCAAGCAATTTTTTTAAAAAAATCCCCATCTTCTAAAGGTTTCATCTTTTCAATGATGAATTTTAAGATTTTATAGCTGGCAGTCGTATTTATTCACGTTTTCACCTTTTCTCACTTTAAAAAATGATCTTTGTTTTTAAAAACTAGACTTCAACCACTAAACTTCATTTTTCCTTGCTTGTCTAGTAAATTTAATACAATTTTAAGAATGATACTTCTCATAATGTTGCCTAATATTTGCTACCTTATTCACAGCAAAGCTTCCTACACATATGAGACTAACTGAAGAAGTAATCTAATGTTCAAGTATTTTAGAAAATCTGGCGTTCAACATCGATCTTTGTTTTGCATTAATCATCATCAAAATTTTTATCATGAATAAAATTTAAAATTTAAATTAAAAAAAAATTATTACAGCTTTTTACAACAATAAAGAGCTGAAACATAAAGGTTAATTTTATAAACATTTAAACATATTAATCATTGTTTAAAAGGAAACATTTGATTCTTTTACTAATTTTACATCTGAAAAGTTCTATTTTTAATGGAAAAATTTATTGCATTTGAAAGCCTCATCTCTCGTAATAAAATTGTCATAATACCAGTTGTTTATGGCTAATAACTTGTTTATAACATGTATATATTTTTATTTTTGTGTTGTGTGAGTGAAGACCTGTATACATGATACATTTTTCATTGTTTTTGCTGTCATAGTGTTTACATCTAGTTGGTGGTGAATCAAGATTTGTAGAAGAATGTAACAGCAAGATTTTTAATATATTTGAGAGCCTTGTCTCCCATAGTTCAATAAAATAAATTTTGAATGAACATTAAGTTCAAAACAAATATTCATGCTGAAATTCATGCACCTCGGCTGACCAGAAAATCACAATTTTCTAAGTTCACTCACGAGCACTGGTACACAAGACTCAATTCCATTCAATTTAAGGTAAATTTTAATATAAAAAATTCTCTAAGTCATGTTAGTCAACTTGTGAGCTAATTATAATTTATTTAGAATATTTTAAGAATGGAAAGATAAAAAATAATGTTTATTGCTTTGCTAAACTAGCTCTTATTTTTACTAATCTGTTTAATAAATATCTCGCTGCCTGTTGTACAGCATGTTCAAAATTCTTTTTTTGTTGTTTCAGTCTTTAAGAACTCGGTGAACCATCTGACCTTTCCAACTATTGACCTGTTAGCTTTCTACCTCTTTTTTTATTAAATATTAGAGGCCCTAATCAATCTCGGGGCCTTTTTTTCAGACAAGCAATATGGCTTTTGTTTCTATAGGTCTACTCTTGATGTATTAACAGGCATTACAAAAAGAGTCTCTCAAGCTTTAGGTAAGAATGGTGTCATTCAGGCTTTGCTTTGAATATCTTGAAAGCATTTGACAGTTTGACATACCAGTCTTGTTGACAAATTATAGTGTCTCTGCACAAATTTCTGAACTGATTCAGTTTTTTTTTATCAAATCGTAAATGAAAGTTATCCTGAACGGCATTCTCTTTGTGTACTAAAGCAGGGCTCTTTCCTTAGTCCCACTTTTTAATTTTCATTAATGACCTTCCCAATAACATGAACTCTCAGCTTGGTATTTATGTTGATGACATAACCATTTACTCTTATCTCGATAATAAGCTGATCAGTTTTAATAAAGGCAAATTAGTAGTTGTCAAAAAATGACTTTTGTCACTTGTTAACTGGGGGAAGGAATTTTTTAATTTTAAAACTTTCAAAACAAAACTACTCTTTTCTGTCTTCAATTAGCATGACTTCTTGTGCTTTCTCTTGATAACATTTTCTGCTGACATGAAGTGGAAAGATTATATTGAATCCATTGCTAGTTCAACTGCTAAGAAATTTAGTTCACTGTGTCATGCTAGAAAATTTTTC
Organism: Ascarosepion bandense; assembly: GCA_037127315.1. Classification (NCBI taxonomy): domain Eukaryota; kingdom Metazoa; phylum Mollusca; class Cephalopoda; order Sepiida; family Sepiidae; genus Ascarosepion; species Ascarosepion bandense. Next base: position 4,102,550 of record JBBBDQ010000363.1, on the reverse strand, counting down.
TCTTCAGATTATTTTGCATATCTGTAATCTGCCATTCAGTTATTCTTAGAATATTACTGCCACACCTGGCCAGGTGATTCTGCCAAAGATTCTTGATAAATCCAAAGAAAACTCAGCAATATTATTATTATTCCTGATATCTCCACTTTAGTCACTTTCACACTACCAAAAGTGGTCTTTTTCTTAATAAATACTTTCACGGTAATCATTCAGATGATCTCTTCCCCATGGTACATCGACTATGAATATAAGTGCAGTACTAGAGTGGCAGCAAGGTCTTATTCTTTTACAGCTGAGTAGACTAGATGTAAATGTAAGTTTTATAGGGTGCGATGGATAAATTGTCATTTAAAATCTCTAGCTCAGCTGTGCCCGACACAATAATCAAGGAGACTACAGTCTGGGGAGTTAGGTGGCCAGATGTAAGAGGTGATGTGGCCGCAGAAATTTTCTGACAGCCTTAACTGGGTTCTTTTGATTGTGTGGCCTGGCAGAGTGTCCTGCTGCCAAACAGTCTTTCAACAGCTATCTTTTTAAGGCCCTATGAGAAGATGAAACTAAGCATACCACCGCCATCACTAGTGATTACTCCAAACATTCGTAATCCTCTTTATAGTCATCCAACTTTTTCCAAATCCTCTGCACTGTGACCTCCAAACATACTGAAATGTTTGTATTGGAGCTTCTGGCATGAATGCCAAGCAGTACAGCATACCATTTGCAAATTTTTCAAAAACTGAATCATGTAATGGGGCTCTTTTTCTCATAGGTCATGCTTAAATGAACCTCCTATAATGTCCAGTTGACAAAATAGAAAATAAACAAGCTGAATGCACAAAATTAGAATTATTAATGGTGACAATTTGGTCATCACACCCTGTATGCTAACAGCTTTTTTTTCTTGCACTTCTGGCATGTAAAACTTCCTTTCATTTCCATTGCCTGGTGCAAGGCCACTTCCAAACCTAGCCCTGCATTTAAAGATATCATCAGGTTAAAAATAGTTGGAGGAATAAGTGTTTAATTTGTAAAATAAGTGAATTTTATTAACTGAACACAATAACAAATTTGTGTATCGAAGAAAATGTTCAAAGAGAAAAATGTCCAAAGTTAAATGTTTCAGAGAAATAATAGTAAGGAGTTAAATGAATCCAGCTTATGGTTGATAGTAACAGTATACATGTTTGTAAAAAGCTTAAAAAGGTTAGTAATAATGTCTGTGTTCCATTCCTTTTTATGGCCGGCTAAAGAGTGAGAAGGAAGGTGAAGCAATAAAGGAAATTGTGCTTAACAGACTTCAGTTTTTAGAATTTCAAGTGAAGTATCTTGTTTCTTTGATGGGTGTGAATGAAGATGAAGAAAGGAAAATTGGAAGGAGGAAGAATGAGCATATGTTGAGGCATGACAGGGTTGGCATCTTAAAATTCTTCCTTACAATGTGACAAGGTCTTTATCAGATTACCACACCCATCTTGGACTGATTTGACCAGTCAAAAGATGTGGTTAAGTAGTGAAATCTAGTCATGTGACCGGATTGGACAGCATACCCATTTTTTAGATGTTAAGAAAAAATGACCGGAGTCATAGATCAATTTGCTATTTCCTATCCAATCAAAATCCAGAATCCTAATTTTCACACTGACTTGTGAAATTTGCCTTGGTCTGGGTTTTTCCAAAATGTTTTCAGTCATTCTGATCCATGTTTGTGGATGTGCAATTTTACTTTTGCATTTTGTTTGTGCTCATCAGTAATGTTTCCATTTTCTAATTCATTTACCCCCAGTAAACCCTCGTGTCTTAGTGGCTTTACTATCTTGTTTGGGATGAATTTGATTAAAATAAATCGGAGGGTAAATGAAAATAATTGGGTTACATTCCTAGATAAACTATAAACATAATATACCAGACAATTTTTCTCATCTTGTATATTAATTAATCTACCATTCATCCATGCATTAAATATTGCTGTCATCTCATATATCTCAATATTCATAACAAAATTCAAAATTGTATCTGTAATTAAACAATTAAGAGTATGAGACTCACCTTCACCAGAATGTTTCCAACTAGTTTTCAGTTGGCAGACAAAAATAAACGTGGTTGTAACTTAATACATGTCCCTCTCTCCTCTTACCATAGGGTGAATATTGTGCTGATATTTATTGAGCACAATATCCACACTGGAATCATCAGCCAATCAGAACCTACAGAATACTTACCTAGATAGCAAAGTGGAATCTCCCAGGCTATTATATAAACCACCTACCAATTTGTTAGGTATCTTGGAGCTGTCAGTTTCAACTGATTAATGGCTGTTGTTATCCAAGGATTCTACGTGGCGCTGCAAACAGAGATGGAACCTGAGAATTGGAAAAATAACCTCATCAAAGCAGGAATCTCTGCTGACTCAGCAAAGAATTAGGCAGCAACATTTGAAAGTGAAAAACTGACAAAGGAGAACTTAGAAATGAGGTATCTAGCTATGCTGAGGGAGTTGGGAGTCAAGGCGATGGGAGAAGCCCTATGTATCCTTAAACAAGCTAAGGAACTCGCCAACCAAATATGTTCATTCAACTTCAATCACCATCCCATTGCCAAGATGTGACTTCTCTGTCTTTTCTTTTTATATTTGTGTGGCATTTATTCTAATAAGATCTCATTTTTAGTACTTTAGCAGCATCAAGTTAAGTGTATGATTGTAGATTGGCAAATAGTTCTCCTCTTTTTCTGTCGAAATGGTTAGAAACAAGCATAAATTTGATATTTTTTCTCAAACTTCTCACTGTCTTGCTTGCCTCCTATATTCTTCCTTAACTCATTCTTCAAAATTTTACATGCAGCATTATTCACTACCTTGTCTCTTTCTGTAACCTGTTCTTCTATTGTCTCTTCTTCTCACTAATAGATACTTGGCAATCTAAACATATTTGGGAAGACGGTAATCAAGAACCTCTACTAACAGTAAACCACCTGCATACAGAAAAGAAATGATTTCAGTAGATATACAAAGATAGAAGGGGATGTAAGACAAAGATGTGTCTTCTTAGTCAGTTAAGTGCTATACGTGATTCACACTTGGGCAATCATGTCTCAAAAGAGACTTGACTGACTGGGCAGAAGATTATCCCGCAATAGGTTGCCATTACTTTCTGCGGTAGACTGGTTGCCGACCAAGGCTATAAAACCTAATCTGTTCTGTTACTTAACCCATAACTGGAGGGAAGAAAATGGATTAATAACTTTGCTAAGGGTATTTGTGCATCAACTGGAATTTAAACTAGGCTTCCTGATTTCTCATTCCCAGCCAATATCCACTGGAACACAACACTAATATCTTTCCAGATGTCTATTCACTGGACCGATTTAACTTATACAGTGAGACAATTCTGAAAGCCCCAGAAGTCATGCCAGGATTCCTCATTGGAGGCCACAATCTGAACAATGTAAGATACACAGATGATACAGTGTTAATAGCAGGTACAGAAAGAAAACTACAAGACCTCTTAGAGAAAGTCGCTGAAGAAAGCAGAAAAGGTCTACTACATATAAACTACAAAAAAACTGAATGCATGGTCATCAGTAAAAAGAGCCAAAAATGCCAACTACAGGCTGGGAATACTAAAATAAAGCAGTTACAGAAATTTAAAAACCTGGGAAGTCTTCTAACAGAGGAAATTAAATGTGACACTGAGACTCGAAAGTGAATTGGCTTGGCCAAAGATACATTCAGAAGTTGAGTAGACTATTTAGAGACAGGAAAATTTTGCTGGAAACAAAGAAGAGTTCTGGATTGTTATGTGATGTCTGTTCTTTAATATGGTCGTGAATGCTGAACAATCATCTTCAAAGATGAAAGAGTGACTTGAAGCAACTGAAATGTGGTTCTACAGAAGAATGCTGAGGAAACCACGGGCCAAACATCTAAGCAATGACGACATTCTAGAAAGGATGGAAATAAAAAGGAAACTAATATTTAATGCCAGGAAAAACAGCTGAAGTTTTCGAGACATATGATTAGGAAAGAGGGCTTGAAGAATCTGATACTCACAGGTTATATAAAGGGAAAGAGAGACAGGAGAAAGTAATACTTGACAGGTTTGAGCAAACAGATGGAAGAGGAGGGTTTTGGAGGGTTAACAGGAGAAAACATGTTAAAAGCAACGACAGAAAGGGAGATGTGAAAGGCCATGATTACCTAAACCTGAAGGGACATGGCACTTAAAAGAAGTAGGTCTTTTCATTCTCTTTCGCTCTTTATATATCTTTGTGGCTTTATTACCTTGCTTGGAATGAAATGAATTTGATGTGTGAATGGATACAAATCATAAATGAATTATTTGTTCTTGGTTGTCTTTTTGTGAAAATTGACTGCAAGATTCCCAAAAGAAACTTTATAGAACAATTTATTTGTCAAGCTAAAACCTCATTGTCAGACAATATGAATCCACTACTGTAAGTCACAGTCTTTCTCAAAATTAAGATAAAACAAATGGAGACAATGTGTATCTATTTCTCTTTTGGTTTATACAAAGAAAAGAGAACAGAAAAACAAAGAAAAAAGAAACATTCGACGTTGATATCAAGTCAGTAAATACTTTGTAGATGCAATAAGATTGGAAAAGTTTTCTGATAATGTAATTGAATACTTACAATATTGTTAAGGCTGCATACACAAAAGAAGACCGCAATTCAGTCGACTAACTTGATTTTCAAAGCTGATTCTAACATATTATGTGGGAACTCAAAATATAATAGATGAATTGTAATTATGTTTACCGGCAATATTCAAGAATAAAGTATATTATTACATATATCAGTAAAAACATACATATATGTATGAACTGTATGTCTTTGTATCTCTTTGTGCATGTATGTATACATGTATCTTTATGTGCACCCCAACACACACACACACACACACATATATATATATATATATATATATATATATATATATATGCTAAATTATACTTTAGAACATGTACTAACTACAATCTACTACAAAATTGCACATTTTGTTTTGATATTGAAAGAACAATGTCTCATCAGGTAGTTAATAATGATGGTAATAAATATTATTTTTAAAAAAATAACGTTTATTACCATTATTATTATTAACTACCTGATGAAACATTGTTCTTTCAATATCAAAACAAAATATGAAATTTTGAAGTAGATTTTAGTTCATACATGTTCTAAAGTATAATTTGTAATAAATATTCATGGCTCTGTTTTTATATTGAGCACTGTTTTAAATTAATGATTTGAACATTGCAAATATTTTCATCATTCCTTATTCATTAGGATATATATATATATATATATATACATACACTCATAGAAACCCAAACGTAAAACAACAAATTTGTTCGCCTGAAGAGTCAATTTTAAACTTGAAACACGTGTAGCGCAAATCATGAACAATTAATACTTCATAACTTGTATAAATACCAAAACAATAAACATATATTTTAAAGAAAATGTTCACAGCTTCTCACACTTTTTATTTTATACTAATTACTCTCATTGGAACAACCCTATTCCTTTATTCAATATATACTGAACAGGTATAATTTACATTTAAATTTGACCAATAAACAGTTCTATTAGAAAGTGCTCAATACATGTTTGAAGGAAGATGAAGATTTAACATGTAGAAAATTTTGATTTTTAAGTAGAGAAAATTAGCATGCAGTGTAGATATAGAAGAATCCAAAGGGATATCCTGTACATACAGTGGTAGGATAGCTCTTTAAGAGTGCTCTAAATATATATGTATATAAATACAGAGCAAATATAAGAAAGAATTAAGGTACACACGTTATTTCATGGTAAATCAGAAGTATAGGCCTATTTCAGACGAATCATCATCAGCTTCCATCTTTATTGCAGAGAAGATTTAATACAAATTTTATTGTACAGAAGATTTTACACAATTCATGTAAAATCTTCTGTATAATAAAGACGGAAGCTGATGCTAGTTCACTTGAAACAGGCCTATATTTCCAATTTACCCTGAAATAATGTGTCTGCCTTAATTTTTTCTTATATATATATATATATATATATATATATTAGTTTTAAATTGGGTTGTATTTATAGGTAAAGGTCCTCAATATCAGGAATGGTAATTGTAATATTAATGTTTCCTTAGAAAGAAACTTTAGGCTTTTATTGACCAATTATCCAGTACTGCTTTCAGTTTAAATTCATAAAATCTATATCTGTAAACATTTTTTAGGAATCAAGATCTTTCAAATCCAGTAGATTTTACTGCTCTTTCTAGTATTGGTGGAGGGTTTCATTCCTAATATTTTGTTTGAAGTGGTGTGGAATGTCAACATTTTTAGTATGTCATTATTTTCTTATTGAATTACATGTGCTATTCATTTTAGTTGTTGCTGCTGTTGGTAATCATCAAATGACCTGATAGCTCTTATTTGGTACAGTTTTTTCTGTAGCACAAGTTCATAATGTTGAAAGATGAATGATCTTTCCCAAGACCTCAGGCTCTACTCACTCAAAGCCTTTTTTTTCAATATTGATCTAAGAAAGCAGTTGTATATAGCTGAGAGTTTAGATATTTTTGAACAGGTTTAGTACTATGAATGGCATCCACATGAAAGTCTTGATCTGATAACGCTATTTCAGAACATAACTTGAGTTTTCAGTTTCTTTGCAGCAGTTTGTGGGTTTATTTTCAGGCTTATTTCTTGGAAGACTTGTTTGAGGATCCTGATTTTCTGTTCATGATCAATCTTATCCCATTTATGCATACCTATGTCATCAGCATAGCTTCCCTCATCATCAGTACATTGGCCTTAGGAGGGAAAGCATGATTACATATGTCTTTGTAAATGTGTAGGATATAGTTTAAAGTTTCTGGGCATATAGAGAGGAAGAAGGGCTTGGAGAATCTGATGCTCACAGGACAGAGGGAAGGAGAGACAAGGGAAAGCAAAGCATAACATACTTTATAGAATTGTGCAGAATAATTACAGAGTGGGGTTTCAGCAGGATAACAGAAGGCTTATTAAACACTACAAGGGATAGGGAGATGTGGAGGTCCATGATCGCCTACATTCTGAAGAGACACAGCACATAGAAGATAGTTTAGGAAGAGATTAAATAGAATAGGACTCTTATTTCCTTCTTGTACTCTTGAGGAATTCTATAATGTTTCCATATTGGGGCCATTGCCAGGCATGTAAGAATCTGTCGATTGATACAGCTTGTCTATTAAATCAATGCATTCAGGGGATTCTGAAATTAGAATGCAGTTTCTAATGGATGAGAAGAGGAAGTCTCTAGTGATATCTCTGCAAGGTCAACAAAGCAGGTATACAGCATCCTATTAGAGAGATAAGCAATTTCTTGGAATTGTTTAATGATATATATGTTATGAAGCATATATAAATATGAAAGTTGACACGTGATACCAATAATGGATCAATGACCAGCTAATATAAATAATTGAGCCAATGCACATGGCCTGAAGATTACATTCAAGCATGAAACAGGTTGCCACTGCTCGGTGTTGACCTCAGTGCACACTTACATATATATATATATATATATATATATATAAACTTATTTATAAATGGAATTTTGTGTGTGTTTGTCACCTATAGACTCCAAAACGGCTGAACTGATTTTCTTGAAAATTTACGCAGTTGTACTATAAGCGTCTGTGAGTGTTCTTAGCTAGGTTTTGTGTCGAGGTACCCCCCAATAAATATCGATAATCAAAAAAATCGGGTTACAGAAGGAATGGTCCGATTTTAATCAAATTTGATACACTCATAGACAAAGACATAAGAAACAACATTCAGAAGTTTCAAGGTTGCAGCTCTTACAATAATGCAGAAAATCAATAATATATGTAAAAGGCAAGATGTTTGTGTGTGTGTCTGCTTATCTGCCTGTTTGGCTGTATTTTCTTCAGCCTTTTTATTCTAGTTTTTACTTCAGGTTTAGCTCTAAGTTGGTATAATTGTAGTTCATAGTCTCAGCCATGATACCATTTACTCAGAGGACTTATTTAGCCTTCACAATACGGTTTATGATGAAAAAAACTTATTTGATATTGATACCAGGAAATCAAAATTAGACTTACATCCATTCATTTTTCTTTGAGTCTGCAGTTTCGCTTTAACTGGAAACAACTATTGCTTTTTAGTCTTTCGTGCCAACATCCAAAGTGTCTGAGCTCCTGGACCATGGATTAGTTTTAAAGCTTTCATTACACCCGAGCAATGCCGGGCTATACTGCTAGTGTATATATATATATATATATATATATATATATATATAGAAAGAGGGAGAGAGAGCTACACATATTGATGTATACAAACTGCTTCCTAAAAATATAAAGGGACTTGACCTGAGAACACTAACCATGGGTATATAGTACCCAGCACAAATGACACCATTTTAATTTCAATTTAATTAAATTTTCAATACCTGATTTTCTTACCGAAATAATGTTTTTCAGTTCCTATTAATGTTAACTCAAAGTACAAATTTTGAAGTGCCTGCATGTAAAATATTTTAAATAATGTTTTATATTTAATATTTTTTTGATATTTTCAAAATCAGGTATGATATACCCATGGTTAGTAGTGGTGTAACTCTAATTTATGGTTAGTGTTCCAGGGTTAATATTGAGTACATGGACACAATTCAATCACAAGACATGCAAAGCTTTTATGGATAATTTTAATAAATTACTTTCAATAATTTTGAATATTTTTATCTGTTGCCTTTGAATATTGTCCAAAGAATTTCTTATATCCCCTCTAATTTTCCAATATCTACTTTCTCCATCTCTGGGTTAAATAGCACAGCAGACTGGCTATTCAATCTTGGTTGGTAACTAGTCTAGATAAGTTTTGTCAATCCAAAACTTTGTTCACTTGTAGCCCTGGAGGAAGCATATAGTTTGCAGCTAACAAAAGGATTGTGGTTGTTTTATCAACAAATCAATTATTTTTTCTACAATCCTATACAAACTCTGGAAAACATCAGTTTGGATTGATTCTAGCTTGTTCAAATTTCTTAAACAATGTGTTGCAGTAATTAATTTGCTTTCTAGTTGTTCTTGTCACAATCTTCAGGTCATTTTTACATTCTACAACACTTAAATAAGCAACATGATTTTAAGAATAAAGAATTAGTTTTGGTAATAATTATACATAGAAATTGTAGTTGCATGACTAAATGTTCATTCTGGTAGCTGATTACTTTCAATGGATTTAATTGATCCATCTTGAAGAAAGTGGTTCCCAAGGATATAGAGATGAAAGTTCAAGTCTGCTTGAGGATTATTTTGTTTCTGATATATTGTTAATTTTCTGTTCATATATTTATTTCTCTCTCCCTTATTTTCTTGTTTCTCTCTTTTTTTTCTGCCACCCATTTTTTTGCTATTTTGTATCTTTGTTTCAATTTTCTCCCACTTGTTTAATTTTCTGTTCTTTCTCTGGGCATTTTATAACTCCCCATTTTTGTCTTCCCCCTCCAGGCTTTATTTTCCTCTATTTCATTCCCTCTTTTTCATCTTATTTTGCTCCTCCTTCCCTCTTTTTCTGCATCCCTTGTTTTTTCCTTTCTTCTGTCACTCTTCTTTGCCATTTTATCTTCTTCCACACTCATTTTTTCTCAATTTCTTCTTAGTCACAATTTTCTTCATTTTCTTTTCCTCCTCCCTGCACATTTCAATCCCATTTTCTTTTTTCCTTCCTGTCTTCTTCTCCCTTTCTTTTTCTTATCTCTATCTCCTTTAAATTCTCCTATTCTGCCTCTCAATATTCTTTTCATTTTCCTTTTTTTTCTTTCTCTGAAGTATCATCCATTTCTCATCTTCTTCCCAATTTTCATTTTCTTCTCCAAAATATTTTTTTTCTTCTTCCTCTCAACCTTCTTTTCTTTCTGAGCTTTTTATCTTGTTTTCCTTCTCCTTCTCCTCATTTCCATCTTCAACCTTTTTCCCCACATTCTTTTTCTTCTCTTTCTCCTAGTTTCCATCTCTTTTCTCTTCTTATCCTTCTCCTGGTTTCCATCTCCTTCTCCTCGTTTCCATCTCCTCATCCTTCTCCTCGTTTCCATCTCCTCATCCTTCTCCTCGTTTCCATCTCCTCATCCTTCTCCTCGTTTCCATCTCCTCATCCTTCTCCTCGTTTCCATCTCCTCATCCTTCTCCTCGTTTCCATCTCCTCATCCTTCTCCTCGTTTCCATCTCCTCATCCTTCTCCTCGTTTCCATCTCCTCATCCTTCTCCTCGTTTCCATCTCCTCATCCTTCTCCTCGTTTCCATCTCCTCATCCTTCTCCTCGTTTCCATCTCCTCATCCTTCTCCTCGTTTCCATCTGATTATCCTTCTCCTCTTTTTTCTCACAATCTTCTTATTTATCTATGTATCATCTTTTTCTCCATTTCTCATTTCCTCCCTCAATCTTGTTCACTTTCTCTTTCTCATCTTCTCCTCTTTCACTCCTTCCTCTCCTCCAATTATTTGTTCTTTCTCACTGCATATATTTTACTAATTTTTCTCTGCCTTTTTCTTCTAGTCTCTTTCAACATTCTTCCAATATTCCTTTTATTATCCTTCATTTTTCTTCACATCTTTCTCTGCTTAGATTTTTCTTATCATCTCAACAGCCATGTCTATGAATAAAGTAACAATGGTCCAAATTACATTTGCTTCATCATATCTTAATTATGCTATTCAACTAATCTATTTGCCCAAACAGCCATAACTCTAAATCAAATCCACCGTTGCTCTGCAAAAATATTAAATATTCAAATAAGTTAAATGACCAAAAGGTCATTCACAGACCATTCCACAATAATGGTCAACATAAATGTTCAAATGATAAATTTGTAAAAAATAATGTTAACTCAGAATTTGCTAAGTGATTTTTTTTGTTATTTGTCCTGCAGACATAAAGGGTCATGGGATGTCTTCATTGACCTACTAACAATGTTAGCTATTCATTATGAGATCTGTCTACACAATCTGACGATCTACATGTTTTCATCTTCTAGCTTATTTTGAAATTCTTCTGTTTCAAGAAATTCTATGGTACTTTTAGTCATGAGAAGTGTGCTGGATTGCTATGTGGTATCCATCCTTTTATGTGGCAGTAAATGTTTTTTTTGGTACAGTGGATATTTGCTCGGAACAAGAAGCCGGGGAGTCAAGTTCGAATTCCAGTTGAATTCATTGCGTTCACTTACGCGCAAATACCCTTGGGAAAGGTATTAATCCATCTCTTCCTTCCAGTTATGGGTTAAATAGCAGGACAGATTGGGTTCTATAGCCTTGGTCGGCAACCAGTCTACCGCAGAAAGCAATGGCAACCTACTGCGGGATAATCTTCTGCCCAGTCAGTCATGCCTCTTTCGAGACATGATCACCCAAGCATGTATCACGTATGGCACTTAACTGACTGACTGAAATGGTTGACAGTTTTCCTAACAATGAAGAAGAAACTAGAAGTAGCAGAAATGTGGATCTACATAGAGATACTGAAAATTCCATGGGTGAAGCAAGTAAGAAACAAGGCAGTCTTTAAAGAAAATGTCAAACTGAAAGGACAGTTATACAGAAAATTAAAAAAAAGAAAAAATAGCCGAAGGTCCTTAGATATATAATGAGGAATGAGGTATTCACTGATACAAGCAGCAAGTATTAGATGTAGTGGATTAAAACTGAAGCTGAATGTAGTTATGGAATGTTATGGCTGGGTTGGTTCTTTTGCCTAAACATCCAAAACTTGTTGAATGGCTTTTGCCACTGAAATAAATAGGCAAAGAGAAAAGGAAAGATACAGACATATTAGAGGGACAGTTTGGACACTGATTTTATTTTTTTGGTTCCAACAACCTCTTGTTGGGGAACTTCCTTCCTGAACAGTTTGACATGTCTTTACCATCCAAAGTCCAACAGAGAAAGAGAGCGAGTTTATTTTTGGCACCAGGAGGCTTCTCTTTTTGCACATGTGTGAATTGTCTTTCCTGTCAGAGGACTCCTGGGAGATTTTTATGTTTATTTTATTTCGTACTTTTATTAATCTCTGCATAGTAAACACGAGACATACTGCATGTAAGGAGAAATACATACAATATAAATTTGTCAAGTACAACAAAAAGTAACCTGCAAAAATTTTTAACACATTTCATAAACAATTTCCAGTGTTAAATTAGCATAACCCTTATTTGACATAATAGTTGCCTTCATTTGGAATGAATTAAGAAGACGTCTTGGAGAAGTCAGCACATATCTTATCCTATTTCTGTTGATAAATCATCTTAGGATATCTGAAGTTATGAGGATTCTACAGATAAAATTTAGGTTTAAGCTCTTTCCACAGATTTACCATAAGATTTAAGTCAGGCAGCTTATAAAACTGCTCTAAGACCCTTATTTTCTTTTTCCTGGAACCATTCTTTTGTTTACACAAGAGTATTCAGTGTTGCTGAATAGTTCTAACTCTCATAAAAAAAATATCACTGATGTTTCTATTCAATATTTGCAATATAAAACAATCTGACAGCCAGTCACAATTAAAAATGTCCAAGTTTATACTGATATTATCCCTTTATTCAGGAAATACAGTGAAGACAAGTGACAAATAACAAATAAATATATTCTGAGATGAGGTAGTATTTACTTTGTTCAGATTGTTGTCCTCATCAGCAGTGATCCAGAACAAGAAATGGTCAGTGTAAGCAATGTAACTACTTGTGATATATGACAGCAGTTCCAACAAACATCAAGTGGAATGTACAAGAAGATAACACCATTCAGAAAACAGCCTTGGTTGTTCTACTCTAAGGGAAAAAGTTACTAGAGAAAATACAAAAGATGTATGGTTCATATAAGATCAGGAAAACCTTCAAAAGCAGTTCTACACTTCCAATGGCTCTCCCAAGTAAGACCTTTAATAGAGAACATATCTAAAGACTGTTTCTATGCTATTCCATGCAGCTGCCAAAAGAAATATAAGGGAGAAATGGGCCACCTCCTTAAGTTAAGGCTGCAATAATATTGCAAGGCCGTAACATGAGAGGAAATAGAAAAATCAGGTATAGCTGACCACATATGAGGGAAGAAAAGGGATCACCATCCCCTGTGGGATGAAGTTGAAATGACAGATGCAAAACATCATTGGAAATTGCAAAAACTTAAGGAATCAGTGCAAATACAAGGCCACAAAAATCTAAGCCAGCCAAGCACACAAACGAATACAATATGGGAAAGAGTCATACTAACTGCTAAAGAAAATCATTATCTTCAATATTGCAATATGAGTTATGGTAAAAAAAATCAATTACTGAGACATTAGGCTTATAAGTCTCAAAAATTCATACACTGATGTCCTTAAGGACATATAACCCAGTGTATAAAAGCATTGGTGAGATCCAGTGACTTTGACCAAAAGTGTTTTGAGTTCAATACCAGGTTACATTAATGGTGAACAAATAACTTAATAAGTTGAGTAGCATGGTTCATAGAAAAATAAGAAGGGTACAGTTCAAAATTCTACACATGAAACACACACGCACATATATATATATATATTATTTATTCATAAATTATAACATGGATATGTTACATTATCACTACAAAAGTAGCCATTTTGTTTCAACACTTTTGTGTCTTGTCAAGTGATGTGATGGTTCTTAAATGAATGGTTTAAAAGTCTGAAAACGCTCATTTTCAGACTATTAAACCATTCATTTAAGAACCATCACATCACTTGACAAGACACAAAAGTGTTGAAACAAAATGGCTACTTTTGTAGTGATATTGTATCATATCCATGTTATAATTTATGAATAAATAATGTTATTAGCTCTACTTTTGTATTGAGCACTTTTTAAAAATCGTGTTTTTGGGACAAGGAATATTATTCCAACAATACTTGTGTGTATATATATATATATATATATATATATATATATATATATATATGTGTGTGTGTGATAAGTGTCTAAAAAGATAGCCTTTTTTTTTTTTAAATATGACGGAAATTTTTTTTATTTAATTTAACCAATGTTATTACATTTTTTCATTTGGTGGGAGTTAGTGAGTACAAAAACCTTCCACACCATCTATTATTCCAAGCGCTTTTATAGTAAAATTCCAGGAGTACATTTTTGAAGGAAATAAAAGTATTACCAGGAGTACATTTTTAAGGGAAAATAAATATTGCCTGCAATGCATTTTTGGAAAGAGAATACATACCAGCAATACATCTAACTGAACAAAAACCACTTTACAAGAATATATCAAAGATAACTGATCTATAAACTTATTTATTACAGAGAATATATACTCTATTCATATAAATCTATTGTAAAAAAAATCTTAACCCATTGAGATTGATATGAGGTAAAACAAATCAAATCAAACCTCTAAGCCTGGGAACATACTAGTTACTTCAGCAACTGTTACAACACTATCCAATATTTCTTGCAATGTAGTGTACCGTTACCATTCTAAGAAAAAAATGCAAATCAGTGTACTTACTCCACCATGCCTCATTTAATTTTTCCTCAAGTGACCCAAGAGTCACTCAAAATAAATGTTTCTGGATGATATATGTGATATGAACATAAGAACAGGAAGTAGAAAATGAAGATTATGAGGATATGGTAGATCTGTGGAATCGGAAATTAAGAATTAAAATCAACCTTCTTCTTCACTTTTACAAAAATTCACAATGACGTATGAAATCCTGGTTTTGCCGATTAAGAAAAGGATTGACCATGTGCTTAAAGAAAAAGTTGAAACCGAATTTCACGAGTAGATGTTAAATTGATTTTCTGACCAATGAAAGCGATTTGCAAGACCCAAAAGAACTCCCGGTCCAGTGTAAAAAATTTAGATGACTATAAATGGCTTCGATCAGCATCAGTCAGTCAAAGATGGGAGCAGAAAGACAAGCTAAAATATAACGGGAAAAGCTTCAAGTTGACCAGACATTCGGCCTCTCCCTCCTGCTTTCTCATGTGCTGATTTTTTTACTTTTTCTTCTCTATCCAAAGGCATTTCTACCAAACAAACACTCGTACATACATATAAACTCTTTCCAACAAATTACTACTATGAACATTTTCTATAACTCTTGATGCCCTTAATTTTTTAACTGAATACTAATTTCTACCAATTCTTGTTATACTATTCTTTTAATAAATTTCTATTTTAACATAAAAACTGTATATTTTTATTCTTACCCAATTCCACACATTTCAGCCTTCTGCTGCCAACAACCTTCTGATAATAACACTGAATAAATCCGTAACCTATAGGGAGTTCGGTTATGTATGACACAAGGCTGAATAAATATGGAAATATAACAGATGACCCTAAACCTGAAAAGGATAAGATTCTAGTGTTTAGGGAAGCTTTCAGAGTGAAACAACCTTCTTGCCTGTAGTGAGTTGTGTACTCAAAGATGATGGTCGTGGCAATGATGTTAAAAATCACAAAGATCTGGTATTGTGAGCTGGTTTCTGTTATTTTAGTGTGTAAAGAGTTAGGTGATTAGTCAAGCCTGGGAATGTTAATCGTTCAGTTGAGAGGAGCAGTCATGGTGATTGTGATGTTCATACCTGCGTATCAGCAGGTGGCCCGATGGCCATCGACTGCTGGTGGTCATTGTTAGCGGAAGCCTACTTTTTAGCAAATCTGGCAGTCCCCAGGGAAATCTTCTTTTCCAGCTGGAACCTTTGCAATTGTTCAGTATTGCTTTCATTGCAGGGGGGCTTGCTTTATGAACCAGACGTAATTCTCAGAGCTTATAAGTAGAAAACGATTTTTTACTTTTGTTCTTTGCCTTCATGGCATCAGCATTCATTCAGCATACAGAACGAATCAGAAAGAGATCAAACTGCAGCAGACTATAACACTATCTAGAGATGGAGCATTAATAGTAAGAGATAATATTAAATGTTTACTTAGCCATACTCAGATTTCCATAGTTTCCATCTACTCTTCAGTAAACTGAATTAAATTTATTTTCAAAAATCATGTTTTTTCTTAGCTTTTAATATTTCTGAAAATAAATTCTAGTTTACAATCAGGTCTCTTCAAAAGTGGATGTAATTTCCAAGAACTTGAATAATGGCAAGATGAATATTATTCATGACTAAGCAGAAGTGTAAGTCTGTATGCAAATGTAAATCATACTATCATTTTTAACAGGTATTACACACAAAATATAATTATATATATATATATATATATATAAAACATAGTGATGATCCACATATACTGTCTTAATATGTAAAGGAAAAACTACTAAAAAGTTGTAAGTTTAAAAATGTATTTTTTTGACAGTATTTATTTATTTCTATTATTATAATAGAAATATAAAAGAAATAAATACTGTCAGAAAAATACATTTTTAAACTTAAAACTTTTTAGTAGTTTTTCATATATATCGATATATATATATATATATAGGAAAACATATTAAAACGTTTTGAGTTTGAAAATGTTTTTTGGCAGTATTTGTTTATTTCTACTATTATATTTTATATTTCAGACCACCCTCGGTCCTTCATCAGAAACAAATGACTTTAAAATTTGAATTAGTAACGTATTTCGCAAGATTTCATGAGAGCATCAATGAAGAGTTTGTTTACATCACATGATGCGTTTGTGGAGAGAGTTTTGATTTTACATCAAGTGATGTTGAAAACGACAGATTTTTTTAAAAATTATGTTTGTAAACGTAAACCTATCTTTAATAATGCTTGTAAATTTGTTTTAGATAAAAAATTTTTTTAATTGGATCTAAAAAAGTTCAAAAAATATTTTTAAATGTATCTAAAAATGTTTAGTTATTGAAGTATTTGTAAAGATTCAAAGCACCTAAGTCCCTATTTAACCCTAGCTTGTGTGTATTTAATTTTAAAATCCAGTATTTTTCTTTCTGCTAGCATATGTAGAACTAAAATTGGAGATGTGTGTGTGTGTTTGTAAAACAAAGACCTAGCAATAGAACAAAAATCATTACTAATTTAATAAGACAATAATATGCTCTAATGAAAAATCAAGAAACACAAAGGAAAGGTGTAAATGTCAAAATCATTAATAAAATTATATTTTACAATCTTTCTTTTAAATTTCTTATGTAAATCTTGTACAGAATATATATAAAATATAGTTTCACCTTAAAATTTGATTGTTAGCACCTTGGAACATTTCTTCAGACAATCTATTTTGTAGTGCTTCAAATTTATTGAATGATTTTATACAAAATCCTCCATATATTTTAAATTGATGTCTTTTTAGTTAGATTTTAGTGACTGCATTTTCTGAAGTTTTATATATACAGTGAGTAAACAAAATAATGAAAACACTTCAAAAATTCAAGTAAATTTATTTCTGTATGGGGTAGGACCACCTTTTGCAGTAATTACAGCTCCAATTCTGCATGAGATTGACTCATACAAAGTTTGAATTGTTTCCAGATAAATTTTTATCCATTTTTCAGCTATAACTGTTGACAATATCCACCATAGTTTATGAATATAAAATACAGTGCAGTACATAATCTTGTTCGATGAAATAATGTCAAAGATTAACACTCATGAATCCGACACTCTACTGAATCAGACTATATCGCCAATACTCGGGAAAATATGGTCAGCTTTTATACATATTGCATTGAATATTTTGAGCCTTCTGATTAGTTAACCCTTCTATTGGTGAAGTATAAAATGAGTCAGCTCATGGCTGGCTCACTAGTATACAATGCTACCCAAAAAATTCAAATAACACTCTTCAAGTCTTTCAATGATGATGGTGGAGGATATTGAGTCTTCACTTCGTTTTTTAAATGAACCATAAAAGTTCAGTGATGTCGAAATCTGGGGACTGTGGTTCTACTTCACTTGAATGTTCCTCATGTCATTCAGCTTCAACTTTAGCAGTATGAATGGGTGCATTATCATTTTCATAGATGACATTTTCCTCCAGCAACAGTACAAAAACCGTAGAATAAAGTGATGACTTAAAATTCTTAAATATTCCTGACTGTTCATTTTAATAAACATACTTAAATAACATCTACAAATAAACAAAGATTTTATAAAAAAAAAAAAAAAATGAAGTAATACTAATATTAAATCAATAAAAACAGACAAGCTTTTGACAGTTTAATCTAATTTTCCAAATTATGCTATTATAGGACTAGGTGTTTGCATTATTTTATCCAACCCCTATAAACATTTCACTATTTGGAAGAACTATCATCTATGTGGCAATTGTCTGGCATTGAAAATTTATCATTGTATAATTCAAATAATTAATATTTATAAATTGCTGCTAAGCTAGGGGAGCAGCAATTTGCTTAAAAACAAAAAATATGCAAACGCATACATATTCAAGTTCAAAGCATTTTTAAAAATACCATCAACACTCATTGTTGACTATTTAAACTTATTTATAAATGGAACTTTGTGTGTGTCAGTGTGTGTGTGTGTGTGTGTGTGTCCATTACCTATAGACTCCGAAACAGCTGAACCGATTTTCTTGAAAATTTACACAGTTGTACTATAAGCGTCCTTAGGAGTGGTCCGATTTTAATCAAATTTGATACACTCATAGACAAGGACATAAGAAACGGTATTCAGAAGTTTCAAGGTTGCAGTTCTTACAATCTTGCAGAAAATTGATGATATATATATATATATATATATATATAAAAAAGGTAAGATGTTTGTGTGTGTGTCTATTTATCTGCCTGTTTGGCTGTATTTTTTTCAGCCCTTTTATTTTAGTTTTTGCTTTGGGTTTGGCTCTAAGTAGGTATAATTGTAGTTCTTCGTCTCAGCCATGATACCATTTACTCAGAGGATTTATTTAGCCTTCAAAATTCAGTTTACGATGAAAAAACTTATTTGATATCAATACCAGGAAATCAAAATTTGACTTACATCCATTCATTTTTCTTTCAGTCTACGGTTTTGCTTCAACTAGAAACAATTATTTCTTTTTAGTCATTCATGCCAACGTCCAAAGAGTTTGAGCTTCAGGACCATGGATTAGTTTTAAAGCTTTTATTATACCCGAGCAACACCAAGCTATACTGCTAGTTATGTATGTATAAATTGTAGTGTGTGTGTGTGTGTGTGTGTGTGTGTGTGTGTATGTATATAATTAAAATTTATTGTAGTGTGTGTGTGTGTATATATATATATATATATATATATATATAATTTATTTCAGTGTATATATATATATATATATAATTTTATTGTAATATATATATATGTGTGCGTGTGTGGAATTGTCCTTGCAATTGACCTTACAAAGTACCAAGGATATTACTATATATATTATCTTACATTTTATGCACAGCTCTGAGTTTCATGCATTTCAGCGTATTTTGGGTGCTTATTAACTATTTACCTATATATATATATATATATATATATATATATATATAGTTTAACAGTGTGATATGCACCCAAAATATGCTGAAATATATATATATATTGTAGTATATATCTGTTGTGGACTGGGTAAGAAATGGCTAATGAATTTTAATGCTTTCAAAATGAAGCTACTCTCCTTTAACTACCATAGACAGTTTCTTCTGCCTCCCATCAACAGGGATCAAGCTTGCCTTCCAGAAAGCAATACACTGTGCCTTCACAGCCTCAACCTCTCAGCCTCACCCTCAAGTGACCTCAAGTGGTACTACTATATTGATTCATTAGCTAAATCTACTGCTAGGAATTTTTTCTTGCCTTAATCCACCTTACATATATGCAAATCAACCATCCCCCTTTGCATTGAATATTGCTGTGATATCTGTTTGAGCATGCCTGCCATTCATCTTGAAGTTCTTAACAGATTCTCCACTACTCTGGATCCTGTCATGTAATTGTCTCAACCTGGCTGCTCGACTCTAGCCACTTTCCTAGGCACACATGTTGGGTTCTTGTGTCTTTTATACAAACATTTTCATGGCTTCTGCTTTGACGAGCTTAGCACCCTGGTGCCCCCTCTGCATAAATTTACTCAGGCAATGAGGCTGACAACAACATCAAACCTTTTAAAGTCAAAACAACCAAATGCAGCTGTCACTTCTACTCTTGCACTAGCGGCCAGTGGAACACTCTCCCATATACTTGCTTCCCTGATAGCTACAGTTTCTAAGAGTTTAAATGCAACATCAATTGCCATCTCTTATCCCCTTGACTTGCATCCTTCTCTTATCCTTTCCTCCAACACCCCTCTGTATCTTGTTCTCCCTTTTTTACTCGTGCAACTCTCTTCACACTAGTATTCCCATCCTTCTCTTCACTCTCCTCCTATGTAACCTTTCACTTTCCTCTTATGTAGCCCTCTGTGCACCAGTGGTAGTAGAACCTTGCTTGGGGTGAAATGATTAAAAATAATATATATGATTGATTTTAGTGTGTATGTGTAATTTATTGAAGTATATATATAGTTAAATATTTGCATCAGTAACTCAGAAATTTAAATATATTTATCACATTTATCTCATTAGAAGGTTTACACTTTGTCTCACAGCAATTTGTTTTATTCCTCTTTCTTTTCACTGAACAAATATATCCTGGAATTAACTTTTTAAACAATGTTTGGAAACACAGCATGAATTTTTCATGGAAATATTCTGGCCCTCTCAAACTATGTGCTAAAAATGAAAAGAAAAATTACACAAAATTGTTCATAAGATGATGCATTCCCTGTTATCATTTCAATATATAAACACCTTCTTGAAAAACATTTCTATTGAAAAAACAGAAATCAGTCTCATCTGATTCGGCTTATAATTATATATGTTTTGTTCAGTCTCATTGCAAAAATAAAAATAAACAATGTCTAACCATCAAAATTCATTTTGTCTAGAACTTGGAAAAGAGTCATTAATATACTTAACAATCTTAAGACAAACCCTTTCTTTAGAAAATTGTTTTTGTTTACACAATGTTTCAGCCAATCTGTTCGCCAGCATTTCTAAAACATATTCCTTAAATGGAGAAAGAATTTAAATTATTTCTGGAAAGAAAAAATAATGGTGACAGAAAAATGGTTTTTGATATTCCAAGCAGTCTAATCCATTTCGACTGTTTGAGGTTCACTTAATACCAAAGGAAGACTTGCAGTTGGTTTAATGGATATGAGTTAGGAATGAGAAATCTAAGAGTTAAGTTTGAATTCAAATTGAGTTTCTTTGCATTTATTTCCATGCAAAAATGCCCTTGTGAAATGTATAAATCCACTTCTTCTCACAATAAATATGGGTTAAATATGAGGGCAAGCTACATTCTTTATCTTTTGTTGGTGAGACAAACAACACTGAATTCTTAATTTGAGAAAGTACATGCTGTGCAGCTAAAGAATGTATTGCAGGATCTTACAATGTTCCTGACTGCAGTTTAAGTACCCAGGATGTTCCAGATTCTATTTTTTAGAAAAGATAGTATTGAAGAACTTGTGGTGATACCGACCGAGCAAAAGTGATGGACCGGATGTTTGCACTCTAATGACCAGAAAGCAAATGACCAAAACTTGTTGGTGCGCATCCAGGTTCATGCAGATGTTCCGGTTGAAAACTAAAAATTAATTAAATATTAAATTTCCAGTTCGAGCCTACGCGAATTTTATTTATCAGCCAATGGGAAGCCCAGAATCAAATACGGATATGAATTCCCAAATGATCTGCTGCAATCCAAAAAGAAGATATAAAAAGCCGAAACAGAAAGCATTGCCAGACAGACAGACCAATGCAGACCGACCCACACTAACTCGAAAGAGACGAAAGTAATTAGTATTTCCCTTGACCAAGTCAAGTGGCTTACTATGCTCACCTCCCTTACTTCTTTTCCTTCTTCCCTGTCTCAAAACTACTTACTGACCTAAGGAGCGGATACATCAAAGACATTCTTTACTTCCAATGCTCCCACATACCTAAGTATTCTCTTTTCAGCATTTTATTGTCATGAACATTTTAACATCCGTTGGACCCATATGTAAAGGATTACTTTAATTGTAAAAACATTGATATGTGTGTATATATATATATAAAATGTTATTTTTCAACTCAATTTGCTCTTGTTGATTTGTAAACATTTTATGACTTATAGTGGGCTATCTACAACAAGGCCAAATTCCGTTAATCTGCAACAACATAATACTACCCTCCACTAGAACGGATTCCCCACTATAAACTGGAAAAGAATGGATAACCCACTATAAACTCTCTTTGTATAACTGAGAATAATATGGAATGCTTAGTGCATCTATTTCAACTGCAATGGTAAGTTTTATATATTAACTAGCTTAAAAGCTGCTCTCCATGCAGTCTTTTAAGCTAGTTAGGCCAATCCTAAAAAATTCCATTGGTCCATCTTAAAAAAACATATCTGATTTGGACCAAAAGATAGATTTGGGCCAAATTTCCAATTCAGGCTGAAAATTGAGTTCTTCAAATCACAAACTCTGAGGAATATCAAACCCCCAAATGATAAAACCTTAAACTTTAACTCTGATTTTTTGGCATTTTGAAGAAATAAAATTCATTTCCATCATTTACAAAGATTTGGAAATATTTCAAACTGAATTTAAAACAAAAGAACTTAAATTCAGAAAGTTTTTGTGCTACTTTCTACTCAATGCCGATTAATATTTTAAAATCTAATTTTTTCAGTTCTGAGCTGATATTCACTGCACAGGATGTGCATTGTGGTGCATTGGATATTGGCTTGGAATGAGAAATCGGGGAGCCGAGTTCGAATTTCAGTTGAATTCATTGCATTCACTTATGTGCAAATACCCTTGGGAAAGGTATTAATCCATCTCTTCCTTCCAGTTATGGGTTAATAACAGGACAGATTGGGTTCTATAGCCTTGGTCGGCAACCATTCTACCACAGAAAACAATGGCAACCTACTGCGGGATAATCTTTTGCTCAGTCAGTCATGTTTCTTTCGAGACATGATCGCCCAAGCGTGTCTCACGTATGGCACTAAACTGACTGATGGACAATAATACCTTTCCAAAATTTCTTGTCTTTTTATGTTACTTTTCACATTACCATCCCTCTTTTTCCTTACCCTGTCATCCATTGACACATTTAGTTGGTCACTCACTGTTTCACCCTGCTTTTCTTGCCACCTTTTCTCCAGGCCAGAAATTTTCTATTTGTCTTAGTGCTTTTAAGTATAAGTTCTCTTGTAATTGTTACATTCCTTATGTGTGGTATTCTCAGCATTGGTTGTTAGAAACTCCATCTCATTCTCAGTCTTTTCTTTTATCTATGAAGAGACTGTCCAGCATTCACTTAGATGCAGGAGAGATTAAACAATATATAATAAACTTTATAAACATTATTCAAATAAGTGATATGCCATTTTTATGTAGTAATCTCTCCAATAGATCAAGTCACCAATAACCAGTTTTGAAACTGAAGTGATAAAGTGATTACTTTTTGATGGAATAATAGCAACTGTCAGAAGTTTACATTTGGGAAAGTGGAATATTGTATTTCTTGTCAGATAAGAGGTCATTGTAAATAGAATATCACGTTTCAAGGATGCAGACATGATTTTATTTATTATTCAGTTATAAGATTATATATTTTTCTGTGATTCTTGGTATTGCACTTTATCACATAAGTATTTGCCATATCATTCTCTGAGCTGTGCTAATCAAGCAGGAAATTCACCTCACCCAACTAGATTTTATGCAGTAAATCATTCATCTGCCTTTATTCTTTTTACGAGATAGCTATGGCAAAAATATGTGATATGACTCATGAGTAATGGTTTTATGTTGCTTATTATATCAAATGATGTGCGTTGTGGTGCAGTGGATATTGGCTTGGAATGAGAAATCGGGGAGCTGAGTTCAAATTCTAGTTGAATTCTCTACCTTCACTTACACACAAATCCCCTTGAGAAAGATATTAATTCATCTCTTCCCTCCAGTTATGGATTAAATAACAGGACAGATTGGGTTCTATAGCCTTGACTGGCAACCAGTCTACCACAGAAAGTAATGGCAACCTACTGCGTGATAATCTACTGCCCAGTCAGTCATGTCTCTTTCGAGACATGATCGCCCAAGTATGTATCCCGTATGGCACTTACTGATCATATAAAATGATGTGCTTTGTGGTGCAGTGGATATGGACTCAAAACAAGAAATTGGAGATCTGAGTTTAAATTCCAGTTGAATTGATTGCATTCACTTACACACAAAATACCCTTGGTAAAGATATTAATCTGTCCCTTCACCCTCCAGCTATGGGTTAAATAACAAAATAGATTCAGTTTTATAGCCTTGGTTGGCAACCAACCTACCACAGAGTAATGGCAAGCTACTGCAGGAAAATCTTCTGCCCAGTCAGTCACGCCTTGAAAGGGACATGATTGTCCAAGTGTGTATTATGTATGACACTTAATTGATTATATCAAAATATGTCTTTCAAAAACTAAGTAAAGTATTAATCTGTAGAAAAACATTGTTAGAAAAAAAAAATTCTGGTTTAATATCTAATCTCCTCTATGGCATTAAATACTGGATACTTTTTCACCAATAAAGAATAGATTTGAAGTAAATGACTAATGCTTACAATACCATGGATAGAATATGTTAGCAACAAGGAACTGTTAACAAAGCAGAAGCCACAAAGAAATATATACATAGACTCAGGAAACGATAGATAAAATTTCAGCGACACCTTATAAAGAAAACTTTGAGAATTTAACCCTCACAGGACATATTGAAGGCAAGAGAAGCAGAAGGGCAAGCATCAAGTAAATTATTTAATGTGTTTGGAAGAACAACGACAGAGTGGTAAAGGAGATAAAGATTACTTGAAGTAAAAAAACAAAAAATGTTGTGGAGAGACATAATCAGCAACATCCTGAATGGACATGGCACATAAATTTCAACTGTCAGGCTGGAAATGCTACATTATTTGCATAGACAATTGATATATTGGTAAGTGTAAAGTATCTATTTTTAAGCAAGAAATCTGAAAGTCATTTGGAAAATATTGCATATGAAGAATTACAAATTAAAAACATCATTCAGCACTCCCTTCTTCTGTGCAAAAAAAAAAAAATAAATGAGCCAAAAACTTCATTTGTAAAAATTTACAAACATAGCATATGATGAAATCCAGTCAAATATTTTAGCTGGATACCCATTATTCAATAACTGACAATTAAATAACGTAACAAATGGCATTCCCATCAAAACTCAGATTAGTTATATATATATATATATATATATAACTAATCTTATATTTTAAATTACTTAGAAATTAGACCAGTACACAGTTGTATTAAAAGGTGTTCAGTACAGTTATATTGTAGAACTTTAGAATATCTTTCATTTGTAAACACATTAAATTACACAAGAACCTATACTTATGGCAGGCCACCTGCATATAGACAGGAAAGAAGTTCAGCAGATATACAAAAACTGAAAGGGATGTAAGACAAGGATGTATTTTCTCACCGGATCTTTTCAACGTAAGCAGTGAGAGAACTAGAAGTCCTGCCAGAATTTGTCATTTGCAGCCACAATCTAAACAACATCAGATGATACAGTGCTGATAGCAGACATGGAAAGGCAACTGCAAGACCTCTTAGAGAAGGTAGCGAAATAAAACAAAAAGAAAAGACTAAACATAAACTACAAGAAAACTGAATGAATAGTTATCAATAAAAAGAGAAGCCCAAAATACCAACTTCAAGTTGGGGACACTGAAATCAACTAAATACAGAAATTTAAATACCTGGGAAGTGTTCTAACAGGGGACGGAAAGTGTAACACTGAGATGCAAAGGTATATTGACATAGCCAATGATGCATTTTAAAGACTGCGTAGAATATTGTGAGACAGAAAGATTTCATTGGAAATGATGGAAAGAGTACTGGGCTGTTATGTGATATCTGTCCTCCTTCATGGCAGCAATTACTGGACAATCTCCTCAAGTATGAAGGAAAGGCTCCAAGCAACAGAAATGTGGTTTCACAAAAGGATGCTGAGGATCACATGGACTGAACTTGTGAGCAATGACAAGGTGTTGGAGAGGATGCAAACAAAAAGAAAACTTACACTTAGCATCAGAAAGAGACTGTTGAGGTTTCTGGGACATGTAATGAGGAAGGAGAGCTTGAAGAATCTAATATTCACAGGATGGATAGAGGGAAAGAGAGACTGGGGAAAGCAGTGGGAGTCATACTTGATGGGCTTGAGCAAATGGATGGCAAAACTGGGTTTGTGGGAGATAGCAAGAGAAGAAATGTTAAGAATGACAAGTGATGGCAAGGCAAGTGGATTGCCTACATCCAGAAGGGACACGGCACATGAAGAATTAGTCACTCACTGGCTAACAGCCTAAAATCAGAAAGAAAGATGTTTGGAAAGGAAACAAAAATGACAAAGAAAATTAGGCTTTTCTTTATCCCTGATGTAATTTTTGTCTTAAAAGAAAAACAACTTAATATAATTTTGTAAAACATGTCATAACATATAAACAGTTCACAGTAGTTTTATAATATTTTTTGCTTGAAAAAAAAAAATCTTTCCAATAATTTCATTATTAAAAATATGAACTTATCTAAATTTATTTATAAATGGAACTTTGTCTGTGTCCATTACCTATAGATTCCGAAATGGTTGAACTGATTTTCTTGAAAATTTACACAGTTGTACTGTAAGCATCTGCAAGTGTTCTTAGCTAGAGTTTTGTGTTGAGATACCCCCAATAAATATTGATAATCAAAAAAATCGGGTTATAGAAGGAGTGGTCCGATTTTAATCAAATTTGATACACTCATAGACAAAGACATAAGAAACGATATTCAGAAGTTTCAAGGTTGCAGTTCTTACAATGGTGCAGAAAAGCAATATATATATATATATATATATATATATATATATATATATACACACACATGTATATGAAAGGCAAGATGTTTGTGTGTTTGTTTATCTGTCTGTATGTTCTTTAGACAAATCCACAATTTTTATCCGATTCTCACCAAACTTCACACAAATATTCTTTAGTCTGAGCTCCAGGACCATGGATTAGTTTTAAAGCTTTCATGACACCCAAGCAATTCAGGGCTATACTGCTATTTAGATATTTCCTAACTGAAACTGTCAGAGGCATAAAATGCATCGAGTTAAAAATTCTTTTTTTTCTAGTCAAAATTATGGATTATGTGAACTGGGGGAACTTTTTTTTCATTATTTCATATTAAAGAGAATAGAATTTATTTATTGAAAAGAATTTTTTTTTGTTTTGTTTTAAATTAAAATAACTTGTCAACACATGTTGCTGCAAACCCCACCACCACATAGTAGTAAGACATTAGCTAAATGAAAACATCATGACAACCAATGTCATATCTTAATGTTGGAGGGTATTTCTGAGAGGTATATGTTGAAGGTATTTCTGCCACACCCTGTAAATATATTTATTTGAAAAAAATGTTATTTCAAGCCTTTCCTAAAAAGTAATCAGTTCATAGAAATTTAAAGTATGTAAGGCTAGACTACTTAAGCTTTCTTTCTCTATCTCTTTCACTATTCTTTTTCTTTTCTTATTTACAATTTTCTATACTTCAGTCTCTTCCATAACACCTTTCTTTCTTTTTTTTTTTGTATGTGCAATTTTTCTTTTCTTTCTTCCCCAGTTCAACAAATGACACTGAAACAAAACCAATATTAATGGTTATGACTGCACCGTTCCCATTTGAGAATATCTTATTAAATTAATTTTGGTTATATTTGAAACATGAGCAATCTCTGATTTTTTTTATCAGTACAGGCCACTTTATTGTCGCATGCTATTTTGCTATTCAAAATTAAAACATAAAAAACTGCCAACATGAAACAAATAAAAACAAACCATCTTTGATCTTCTTACATAAACTTTAAGTAATGCTTGTGTTCTTCACTCTCCTATGTCCCTTTAGAAAATGGGCATTCATGGCTCTCCACAATTTCTTACACTTTGTAGCTCTTAGTAAAATTTTTTTATTCCAGTTTTTCTCAAACTTGTAAGCAACAGCACACCGAGGAGCAAATGAAAATATCACGGCACGCTTATCAAAATTTTGAAAGTGTATACATTTAAATATTATGTAATAAAACCATAAATCTTGAATTAAACAAAGAATATTGACAGTATTTACATTATTCGGACTATTGTCATTGTCTTTGTTGGCATTTGTATGACGTTTTGGTTGTCGTATGTTCTGGCTTTCTTCAGGTGCTAGGAATTTTGAACCGAACTTTTTATTACAACCACTGGGGTCTATAATCTTTTCAGAATTCTCTTTTAGCAGTAATCAATTTTTTGTTCACTCTAAACAAAACACAAGAGCCACACCAGATAGAGGGTTACTGAAGGAGGTTGTAGGAGTGGTAAAGGGTTAGATTGTGACGATATATGGGAATGATAACCGTTAACCCTCTACTAAGATTAAGATTGTAGTGATCAGGAAAACATCCTCTTGGGATTTGGTTTCACAAAGTAGCCATTCAAGAGGAAAAGCTGTCTGAAACAAACTTCTTTCTTGCCTTTTTTTCTAAAACTAAATAATAATATAAAAGACAGAATTAGATCATTCTAGAATTAAATCATTTCACCCCAAGCAAGAAAGAACCACCACTAGTACACAGAAAGGGGGGGTACTGTGAGTATTGAAGAAAAGATAAGATTAACAGGATTCAGGAAAATAGATGGCAATTGATGTTACATTGAAATTTATAGAGATTTTAGTTATCAGGGAAGCAAGTAAATGGGAGTTCTACAGACTGAAGTTGAAGAAAAGAAATGTTAGAATAGAAGTGTTGGTTACATTTAGCTATTGCAACAGCAAAAGAGTGGGACCTAAGTGCCAATCTAGTAGCACACTTAAATTCATATGGTTAGGGTACCAGGAAAAAAAGCTTGTCAGATCAGTCATGAAAATATTTGCAGAAAAGACAGAGGGAAGCCAGATCACGTTGGTGAGAAAGTGACTGAAGTTGAGATGTCAAGTCATGACCAATTATATTGCTGATCCTTCTTTGAATTTTGTCAAAAACCTTGAAATGTATAACAGAAGCACCTGACTAAATATGGCAACAGCGTTCAAGGCATGAACAAATATTAGATTTCTAAATGTGCAAGATGGATTCTGACAAGAAAAACATTCGGGTCAAACACTGTGACCCAACCTTTCTAGCAGCAGATGCAGCTTAGCTTGTAATACATTATGTATTACCTTGACCTGCAAAAAATATGATTGACAAAAATATATTCCAGCCGTGGATGGTGGCAACGAGGTGCAGCATCAAAGACAGAAATTCTGGCAATAGCTGACAAAGATATGATTGACCTCAATTAAGCAACAACCTGAAAAAGTAAAAATGCATTGGAATATTGGGTTATATAGGTCTGGGGTTTCTGGCCCAAAACTGAATGAACAGAATAGGAGTTGAGAACAGAGAAAGAAAGAGAGAACTCCTGCTGGTTAACAACTGCCTGACAAATCTTGTGTGTGTGCATGATATCTCTCTGGCTAACATCCTACTCCACGCAACCGTCACCAATGAAGAATAAAAGTACAAGTTTATATTTTTATATGCATGTGTTCTTGCTCCTTGTTGTCTGTCAAGATGATCGTGGTTTTCCAGTAGCATTATATAACAAAACAAATTTTAAATATGTATATAGTTCACTAAGTAGTTATAATTTATAATAATTGTTTTGCAGATTTATAGATATTGATTTATTGTACAGTTTGAATAAAAAAACATAAATGCTTCATTTTTAAAGTTTACTTTTTATCATAATTCATTTTAATGGGATTTAAAACAGATCTGTACATAATCACTACTTGATTAGTGATCACATAAATATACTATGATTTGGGAAAATGCACACATAAAAAATAATATTCTTATGATAATATTAAACCTGGAAAAGAACTGGACAAGTTATTAAACCTGGAAAAGTAAAGGACAAGATATTATAGTGAAGTAAAAAATCAGAAATTTCTAACTTAAAAAATTGCATTCAAATTTTATTTTTTAGAGCACTATTTTAAGCTGGTTTAATATTTTCCAGGTTTAACAGAATCTTAAGAATATGACTTTTCATGTGCACATTTTTCCATACAATCCATGATTTTTCAAGGCATTGCTATTAATTTAATACGAATTTAATGCTGAAAACTGCATTCAAAAATATTAAAAATAAAAAAGTTTATAAGCAATTGATTATAAAAACAATAAAAATTGATTATTTGTAATTAATTCTGATAAACATTTCTAATAAAATAAGTAATAAGCAAAGTTTGATTGACAAAAATGATGAAAAATATCAGAATTTAAATATTGAAAACCACATGCAAAATTATTTATAGAAAAAAGTTATAAAGAATAAGATTTATTATTAAAAGTGTTCATTACTAACTCATTTATGTAGTTAGTCTCCCTTTTTTTCTACTGAACCAAAATTCAAAAATTCTTTTTCAAAATGTAACTAAGGAGGTGTCCTATCTAACTCTAAACTTTTTTTTTATAATCATGTCACCCAAAGGAGGAATGTTATGAAAAAGTGTGACTGGTTACAGGGAGTGTCAGGAAGAGGGTATGAGAAGGATGAGAATGCTGATGTGAGTTGGGTGGATGGAGAAAGGAGCATGAAAGAGAGGATGCAAGTTAGATAGGAGATGACTATTGACTTTACATATAAATTCTTGGAGATTGTAGCTGTCAGGAAAGCAAGTTAGCGGAAGGAAATTCCACAGGCGGGAAGTGCGAGAAAAAAAGCTGCTGGAGTAGAATTTGTGTTTACAATTTATCAGTTTAACAGTAAAACGGTGGGACCTTGTTGCTAATCTTGTGGCTCGAGTAAATTCATATACAGGGGGTACTAGGGAGCTAAGTTCATCAGAGCAGAAGCCATGAAAGTATTTGTAGAAGAGACCCAGGGAAGCCACACTGCGTCGGTGAGAAAGTGGTTGTATTCGAGCTGCCAAGTCGGGATTGATCACATTACAGTTTCTTCATTTTGAAATTTAGGTGAGAACTGAATTATTGGTGAAGCTCATCCCTTGTTTCCTGTTTAGGATGTGGTTTTCGGCTTTCTTTTTTCCAATCTTTTCACTTTTCCTTATTTTTTTTTTTCAATTGGAGAAGATAGACTGAACAATCATCTGGTTCATACTCCACCCACGTCTGTTGAACAAGTTAAGAGGCTCATCCCTTGTTCCCTGTTTAGGACGTGGTTTCTGACTTTTTCTTTTCCAATCTTTTCACACTTACGTAGCCCTCTGTACACCAGTGGCCTTACTGCCTTGCTCGGGGTGATATGATTAAAAAAAAAAAAAAAGCTTGATATCTGCCTAGATTCACTCAATGTTGGACTTAGGAATATATTCAACAACTGCCATGGTTGAATGATTACGTTGAGTGCAAATACAAAATATTAGCCTTTTTCAACCATGATATTCTAAGACTAAGATGGAATATTAAATCACTAGTAAATTTTGAGTTCTAATTTACATTTTTCACAAATTTTATCTATGAATATATATATTTTTTGTTGATTTAGTATATGTAAGGCACCCTTCTAAGTTTACTGGAAAATCTTTGTACCAGATACAGGAGTATCCTGGAATAGTGAAACTGCTGAGAATTTTTCAGCTTATAAAACAGGCTTCCTTTTTTTATGTGCTGTTTCACTTCAGGATGTAGGAGATCATAGGCTTCCACATCTTTCTGTTCCTTGTTACTTTTAATATATTTTGTCATGTTATTTCTCCCAAACCCTGTTCTACCATTTATTTGTTTAAGCCCATCATGTATGTCACATGCTGTTTCCCCCTGACTTTCCCTCTATTCACCATGTCAGTATCAGATTCTCCAGGCCCTCTTTTCTCATTACGTGTTCCAGAAATTTTAACTGTTTCTTTCTGATATCAAATATGTTTCCTTTTTGTTTCCACACTCTCCAAAACCTTGCCATTGCTTACATCTTCATGGGATCCTCATCATCCTTCTGTAGAACCACATTTTGTAGCTTCAGGTTTTTTCCTTATCTTTGAGGAAATTATCTAGCATTCACTCAGTAACACATAACTGCTTAGTATGCTTTCCTTTGTTTCCAGAAAAATTTTGCTGTCTCTCAATACTCTGCTTATGGAATGCGTCCTTGTCCATGCCAATAGATCACCGAATCTGTTTGATTTTAATCTCCCCAACCTGTAGTTGGCATTTTGAGCTACTTTTTTTTTACTGATGACCATGCATTCAGTTTTCTTATATTTTATGTTTAGTCTTTTCTTTTTGCTTTTTTTAGCTACTTTTGTAGGTTTTGTAGTTTCGTTTCCGTGACTTGTTTGATTTTAGTATTCAGCCTGTAGTTGGCATTTCAGGCTCTTGTTTTTGCTGATGACCATATAGTTTTAGTTTTTCTTTGCCACATTCTGCAGGTTTTGTAGTTTTCTTTCTGTGTCTGATATCAGCACAGCATTATGTGTTTTTTATATTGTTAAGACTGTGTCCACCAGAGACAATTTCAAATAAACATTCTACTAGAAATTTTTAAGTTTTACAAACAAAGAACAATGTAATCATGTAGCTGTTCAATCATTTCAATATATGTGAGAATGGAAAGCAATATTCATGTTATTGTTTCTTGGTAGCAGTAAAATCTATTACAAGTAGTATTAAAATTGATCAAATAGAAAATTTAACAAAAGCAATAAAAATATTGACAAAGGGTATGGAATATCAAGAAGCCTGTATTAACTTGTACAATAAGAAAATATTTTGTGTAGAAGACTCCATTAGTCAGATCTGTTGCTATGGCTGATATTTACTGGATTTGATTTTAAATAAAACTTTATATTCCAGTTCATTTTTATGTAATCATTTTATACCAGTCAAGGGAATAATGCCACTATAGTTACTGGTAGGGAAAGAGAATGAAAGATTGAGAAAGGAAAATAAAAGAATGGAGTATGGGAAGAAAGAGATTGGTGCCTTCCAATTCTTTGCTTTTCTGTCACTGACAATCTTCAAAAATTTAGATGCAATGCCAATCACCATCTTCTGTTTTCTTTCACCTTTGCTTGGGGTGAAACTATTATGCCCCAAAAATTATTAAAAATGAAGAGACTTCAGTGAGGAAAAAAGACAGGATTTAGGAAGACTTAGCACTGCATTTAAATTTAGGGGGATTGTAGCCTAGGTGGCAAGGAATCCAGAAATGCAGTGTCAACTGCCATTTTCTGCCTTTCTGAACCCTTTTTTTTTCTTGTCCTTTCTCTTTACTGAAATGCATTTATTCTCTTTCACTCCCAGTAACATTGTGCATCTTTGCTTGTAGGGAATTTTTTAAATTGATTCACTCTTAGCAGTGATAATGCAACTAAGATGCAAGGGGTTACTGAGTGTGAAAGAGAACTAGAAGTCATTAGTTAGGAGAAATGACAATAAAAGAAAAGGGTTCAGGAAGACAGAAGATTCTGACAATGCCACTAAGATGCAAGGGGTTACTGGGAGTGAAAGAGAATGAGAAGACTTTAGTGAGGAGAAAGAACAATAAAAGAACAGGATTTAGAAATACAGAAGATAGCAATTGACACTACATATAAATATTTGAAGACCATAGATAGCAGAGAAGTAAGAAATCAGAAGAGTTCCACAAGAAAGAAGTGTGAGAAAATAAAGTATTAGAGTATTGGTTCTAGCTAAAACTCTGAAACAAAATTGCCAATCTGGTAAACCACTTAAATTCATGTGGTTGACGTACAAAAGAAAAAGGCTTATCAGAGCAGTTGCCATGAAAATATTTGTTGAAAAGATAGAGGGAAGCCATGTGAGGATGGGTGGTGGGTAAGTGACTGAAGTCAAAATCCTAGGTCAAAACTTATAACATTGCATACTTTTTTTGGTTTTTAATGATGTTATGGTGCCCTCCTGCAAGGAATGAACTCTTCCTCTGGATCTATATAAATTACCTGCATGACTTCCAGAGAGCAGTCAACAAGGGCAGTTACAAGCAGTTACATGCACTCAAGTACAGCAGTTAACAAGAGCAGTTAATGACAGCTACTAGTCAGGCATCATAATAATACCTTTGGACTTACTTATTTCTATATTAGTATTTATTAACACTTTCTTGTTTATACTAATAAACTGTATTGAACCTACCTTCTTGTTTTGTGCCTTACCTCTGGCACAAACCAGTCACTACAACTTTGCCACAACTACATAACAAATTAGCAATGAAGATCCACAACAGTTGAGAATCTCTAGATATGTAAAAGGAGTTTGAATCTAGATATGGCAACAATATTCTATGCATTTATGAATAGTATACTTAGAAATGTGCAAAATGAATTCTGGCAAGAAATATTGTCTGGTACAACACAGAGAATCAACTTTCCTAACAGCAGATCTGTCAATTGATTGAATATAATCATTCCACTTCATGTCAGTGGAAAATGTGAGACCATGAAAGCACAATGAGTCATTCTTCTGGAGGTTAGCATCAGCCATAATGTTAGGAAGAAATGGATGTCTATGTATCATTCATTTAATAATACTTGATATCCCAAAAGCAAAAACATTAGTAATTTTAACTGTTTACCTGCCCTGTGTATCATATGTTATTCACAAAATATGTAATTTTCATTTTTCAAAACTGCCCAAGGTGCCTTCTAAAAGCTAAGTAAAGTTTTAAGAAACAGAAAAATTTTGTTAGAAACAAAGACGAGAATGTTGAAATATCAGTCCTCCAGTATGACAGTAAATGCTGGACAATCTCCTCCGAGATGAAGAGACTTGAAGCAATAAATGTGATTTTTTTTTTTTTTTTTTTTTTTTTTTTTTTTTTGGAAGGATGCTGAGAATTACCATGGACTGAACATGTGAGCAATGACAAAGTTGGAATTAAAAATTACTCTTACTGGAAAGAGATAGTCTAAATTTATGAAGTACATAATGTGTAAAGAGGGGCTTGGATTCTCGAAAGACATATTCAAGGGAAGAGGAACAGAAGAAAACAATGCATGAAATACCTATTGAGTTTGAGTAAAGGGATAGGAAAAAACAGGCTTGAGGAGATATAACAAAAAGACAATTTATGAAGAGCTACAAAGAACAGGAAATCGCAAAGAGCTATGATCATAAACATCTTGGAGAGTCACTATACATAAAAGATTTTATGAGCTAAAACTCTTATTGTTCATACAAAAATATGTATCTCCTCACAATGTTATCGGCATCATTTATTAAAAAAAATTTTTTTAATAATTTTATTTTGAAAAA
Source organism: Ascarosepion bandense (assembly GCA_037127315.1). Lineage (NCBI taxonomy): Eukaryota > Metazoa > Mollusca > Cephalopoda > Sepiida > Sepiidae > Ascarosepion > Ascarosepion bandense. Next base: position 4,067,203 of record JBBBDQ010000363.1, on the reverse strand, counting down.
AATTGACTTGTGCAATAAAATCTGATAATGTGTATAACCTCAATGATTCAATGAAACAATTTCAAACATCTTTCAATTACTATTCTTATTAATTCTTTGATTTTGTTTCATATTCTCTGCAATAAAAACCAATGAAATTTATTTTTTATTTGAACTGACCAATAAGTGATTAATTTGGATGATTTTAAAAGATTAAAATGTCAAATCCAGTGAACCACACACAAGCTGATGTGCCCATCTTTTAAGTACTGTAATTAGAGAAAAATATTTCTCTAGAACCAATGTCAATTCCTTTGATTCCCCCTCCCAACACATTGGTTCTTTTACAATTCAGATTGTGGTGATATGGTGGGATTTTCCCCTTAAAATGACAACTGACTCACTTAAATAGAATTTGCAAGTATAGTACATTTTAAGATTTAGAATTTGTTAATCTGTGAAATACAGTGATATCTCATATGCAAAAAGAGTAATGGTTTGACAAATAGTGTTCTTCACCAGTGTTAATAGTGGTTGTCTGCTATCAGCCTTTCTAAGTCATGAAACTTCTGTTTTAATTCACATTTAAACCTCAGTATTATCCATAAGTATAATTTCCCATTCTACTGCATATATTTACCCTGAATTCACACTCGACCCACATCTATTGAACAGGTGAAGAGGCTCATCCCTTGTTCCTTGCTTAGGATGTGGTTTCCTGCTTTCTCTTTTCCGATCTTTTCACTCTTTTCTTTTTTTATTTTTCAATTAGAGTAGATAGACTAAACTATTACCTGGTTCACACTCCATCCACGTCTATTGAACAGGTGAAGAGGCTCATCCCTTGTTCCTTGTTTAGGATGTGGTTTCCGGCTTTCTTTTTTCCAATCTTTTCACTCTTATGTAGTCCCTCCGTTTCAGTGGCGTTACCGCCTTGCTCGGGGTGATATAATTAAAAAAAAAAAAAATTGTAGTAGCCTCATTCTCAGTTTAAGTCAAGATGATTTCCAATATTGTCCTAGCAGGACATATCATAAGTGAAAAATTCAAGCACAATCATAAATATATAAGAGCTGCTGGCAGGACAATATTGTATTTTGAAGTGAACAAAATTACCTAAAGCTTATGATATTAAAATATTGGTTCTTGTATGATCAACATAATTGTGCAATGTCAACACTGGTCATTACATAGATAAGTGATAGAAAGTGCTGTAACCATGAATGTTAGAATTATTTAATGAGCAACATCTCAGAACTGAAAGTCAGTTCTAGTTAGATGCATTAAATTTCCTTACAGCTGAAATGGCTAGATCTAAGTTCTATGCTAAGAGTTTCTATTTTTTTGTACTACTCATTTATAGAGCTCTCTTCTTGGTTATTGCTTTCCCTTCAAATTCAAACTTTCTTACTCCTTAATGTTTTTCTTATATTCTTTCACACCAAGTAACCTCCTTCTGTAGAAGGATGCTGTGAATATCATGGATCGAGCATGATGTAGTCTTGGAAATGATGGAAACAAAAAGGAAATTAATACTGAGCATCAGGAAGAGACAGCTGAAGTTCCTGGGACACGCAGTGAGGAAGGAGGGCTTGAAGAATCTGATACTAACAGGTCAGATAGAGGGAAAAAGAGACAGAAGAAAGCAATGGATAACATATTTGAAGGACCTAATCAGGTGGATGATGGAACGAAGATTGCACAGTGTAACAGAAGGCATGCTCAAAGCCACCAGGGATAGGGAAACATGGAAGGCCATGATCGCCTACATCCTGAAGGAACAAGGCACATAGAAGAAGAGTAACCTCCTGCATGTTAGTGGTCTTGTTGCTTTATTTCAGTTGAAAAGATTTGTAAAAAAACAAATATATAAAGAACTAGTAAAGTTCTCTCAGAATTTTGGCTGGTATTAATTTTTAATAGAATTTTTTTTTATTTCATTTGTTCTTGTTTTTTTTCATACATTCAATTTCATGCATTTATGTGAGCAACATGAATAAAAAAAACAAATTAATCTCTGGCAAGGCTTAAGCTTGCTTCAGATTGATTTATTTATTTTTACAAATTATCAACACTTTGTGGGTTATTTAAAACTGAAATATTTTTGGGATTCTAAGAATAATTCTTTTTTGTTGGGGTGGGGGTGCTGGATACAAGTCCTGTTGTTTAACTGGGGGTGTAGATAGATTAATGCCCTTCTTAAGGGTATTTGTGTATAAATGAATGTAATGAACTTCACTTGAATTTGAACTTGGCTTTCTGATTATTCATTCTTAGCTGCTATCCATTGTACCACCTGCACATCTACCCCTCAACAAGAGGTTTGACTTAACATACCAGTTTCTTTTTGTTTTTTAATCATATCACCCCGATCAAGGCAGTAATGCCACTGATGTGCAGGGGGCTACATAACAGTAAAAAGATCAGTTAGAAGAGAGTGAAGAGAAAGATGAACCAGTTAGAAAGGAGCAAGAGAAGGATGGGAATACAGGTGTGATGACAGTTGCAAAGGTGAAGAGAAAGGAAAGGATATACAGGGTGGTGAAGAAAGAACTAGGATAAGTGGTTATAAGATGAGTATTGACATTGCATTTAACAAAGACTAATATTTTCAGTTCTTATAATGTAAATGCATAGCTCTGTGTTATTTTCTTTACACAATCTTGAGTTGTAATGAAAAACAAATGAAATTAAAATGAAATAAATATTTATAAAAATTTCATAATCAACACTGTTTTTTAGTAGAAACATTCAAAATATATATATTTGGTGGAGGTATATTGTTCATGCAGGAGAAGATTTAAGGAAGAACCATATGATTAGATTTTAATGACTGCAGCTTGTGGTTTTATTTGTCTCATTGATAAAGTACATGTTATGTCAAGATAGGTTTCCAAGAATAAGAAACATGAGTTCAAGTCTTGCCAATGGTTTATTTTTTATTTCTGGCATGAATTATCTGGATTCAAAATAAATTGCAACTGAAATTAAAATAAAAGAAATATCATATTTACCAAAAATATATTATAACTGACAATTCTTCGCATGTAAAAGTTTATCCATTGTTTTCCTATCAAGAACAGTTTTCGTGAAATCTGAGGAAATCGCATTAATGTAAACATTACTTTCATCTGAAGAAGTCTCAAAGGACACATCTTAAAAAAGTATTTTTCACTTGGTCATAGATTTCCCTAAAACAATGCTTCATGAAAGAAATTCAAATTTGGGCAATTCCAAATCACCTTGCTGATTCAGTGCTATTAGACCCACTACAATTCCCTTTCACCACATAGGGGGGGTCAAAGTATTGATCTTTGACTAGCTATCTTTCTCACACATCATTCATCATAGATGCTTCTACAGGAAATGGAATTGAAATTCAGCTTTCAGTATTCTTGTAGCCTCAAAAAGAAATCACTTTAATGTAATAACAATATTTCAGAAGACGGTAACAATGTTTGTGAACAAAAGATGTAAGTAAATTGCACTGATAAATTAAACGCCATTTTTTTTTTCATACAAGATTAAAGCATCAGCAAAGTTCAGTCCATATCTTAAATGGTTGACTCCTTGCTTTCTGCTGTGTAAAGGTGCCTTGTATCCAAACCAAATTAGCTGATGGGGAACAAGATTTAGTTTCTACAGATACTTTCTGTATAGGTCAGCTGAGGCTTGACTCGGGAATTATGTCCAATTTTTATAATTCTGTAGTGCGTACATCGTAGGGATATTCTTTAAACACTTATAAAAACACAATTCAAATGGTGTTCAAGAACACGAGGCAGTGATCTTTTCTTCTCTATATTTTCAATAAGTAGTAACAATTATTGTTTGTAATAGTTATAAATATTCATGGGGGTGAGATGTTGCCTGATGCACAAGACAGACTATTTACTCTCAGCTGTGAGTGCCAGTTGTGGTGGCATCCTACCAGTTCCCATAAACCAATTTTTAGAATTATAAATGCTCAGGAAAAGTCAGATTATCCAAAAATAATCTTATATATTAATAGCCGATACATAATAGCCAAAAATATAATTAATACCATGGCTGTAAGTTCTGTAGAGGCTGAAAAAGTTTTCTGTGATGAACATAATTTCTTCTGTCAGAATAAATTATCTTTAAGTTAGAAATATGGCAAATTTATCAATTTGTGAGGTCTTCCATTGGATCTTTTGGACAGTAGCGATTTAGTTTGAATGTGGCTAATAAACCATAACACAGCTGATGACATTAAAGTCAAAAAGTGTTATACTTCTGAGGAGAAATATGAGAAGAGAATTTCAATCTGGAAATATCTTAATTTAATAGGAAACAATCATTTATTATCCAAATGGTTTAATTCTTCCTGATACTATAAAGTGATTTGGTTCTATTCTCAGATTGAAAAGATAAGCAGAATAGGTTCCTGAAGATTACCTGCCTTTTCTAAAACCAGTTCCTGGAAAAAATTTTTTTGCCATTATTGGGTGCAAGGGACAAGTGGATTCATAACTTTCTCAAACTTTTGCATAATGAATACAAACTGTTTCCTCCAGGGTATAATCTCCATTACTGATTTTACTCTTCATGTCATAATCAATTATATTCCTCTTAATTCAGCACTAATTGAGACTGGGATTTCATTTTTTTACTCACTTTGTGGAAAATGTTATTTCCTTTCTCATGAGGTCCCTATCTACTATCAACATCCACATGATTCGGCATTTTGACAACGCAATCTGGTTAGCTTTCTCAGTAATGACGAAAAGTATTGTGAAGCGCATGTATAGTGTTTCTTCATAGTCGCCAGCTATTTTTATCTGTTAGGATATTATTTGCTGTTAAAATTATAATAGGCAAAAACATAAGCAACCATACCTCACTAAGCAGATTCCCTTTTTCTTTAATGTATGTATGTATGTATGTATGTATGCCGCATTCACCCTAGTCGGGTTGAGCCGGCTTCCTCCCCGACGGAGCAAGTCTCATTGGGATTTATTTAAGGGCAGGGTCCCAAGTTTTTCTTTAATATCTGTGAATTGCTCAATCTACTTTGCTATTTAAATCATATCTGAAAGAAAGTTGTCCAATGTGATGCAGTGGATATCAACTGAAAATGAGAAATTGGAGAGCCTAGTTCGAATTCCAGTTGAATTTGTTGCATTCACTTACACACAAATACCTTTTGGGATAAATATCAATCCTTCTCTTCTTTCAAACACTAAGTATAAAAATACCAACAATATATTTTGTCTAGAGTTAAAGCCATACAACTATGTTCAGAATGTTTAGATATTAGCATTCACCTCAGACAATCATTCCTCCCACCCATTAACATTGATCAGGCTTCTCTCCCTGAAAGGAAAACACTGTGCTTCCTCAGGTTAACTCTCACACCAGACCTCAAGTGGAATAACTATATAGCATCCATAACTAAATCCACTGCTAAGAAAATCGGTTCTCTGTGTAGAGCCAGGAAGTTTTTCCCGTCCCAAACAATCCTGCACATATACAAGTCTACCATCTGCCTGTGCATTGAGTATTGCTGCCATATCTGGTTCGGTGCTCCTGCTATGCACTTAGGTGTCCTCAACCAAATCCAACGGAGAATCTGTAATGTGATCGATTCCGACTTGGCAGCTAGGATACAGTCGCTTTCTCACCAATGCTGTGTAGCTTCCCTGTGTCTCTTCTACAAATACTTTCATGGCTTCTGCTCCGATGAACTTAGCTCACTGGTACCCCCTATATACAAATTTCCTCGAGCCACAAGATTAGCAACTAGGTCCCACCGTTTTACTGTGATGCAAATAAATTGTAAACTCAAATTCTATTCCAGCAGCTTCTTTTCTTAAACTTCCTGCCTATGGAATTCTCTTCCGCATATTTGCTTTCCTGTCAGTTACAATCTCCAAGAATTTAAATGTAAAGTCAATAGTCATCTTCTGTCTCACTAACTTACATCCTCTCTCTCATGCTTTTCTACATTCACCCCACTCTCATCAGTACTCTCTTCCCTCTCCTACTCTCTTCCTGCACCCCCTACAACCTCTCACTCTTCATAGCATTCCTCTTATGTAACCCCCTGCACAACAGTGGCAGTAAATTGCCTTGCTTGGGGCAACATGATTTTTAAAAAAAACTACCCAGTTCAGGAAGATATGCTGCTAAAAAGAAAACCAACCAAAGTTCGTTGAGATATTGTTGCCTAAAGTGCCTGTTCCTGGATTCTGATAATTTTTTTATGGCTTATCAACCTTTTTCAGATAATTTAAAGGCAGAAAATATTTTTATATTCTAAAAATTTTTGTGAGATAATGATTTACTGATAAAAGTCTTTCTAATTAACCCATAATTAGGGTTGAGAAATTAAGTCATACCTTTTATAACAGCATTTATGCATAAATGAACATAACTTGACTGGAATTGAAACCTGGTTCTCTGTTTTCCATTTAATACCAATTATACATTACACCACATGCACATCCAAATTTACAGCACCTTAAATTCCCAAGTTGTCACCAATCTAGGAACTAACCAAGCTTGACTGCTTAAGTTTGAGAACCTGTGTTTCAATGTATTATTGCATTAATCCCTTTTTCTTGGAAAAGTGTTAGATCATAACCCACCCGAAATATTGATCGCTATTGATTCTTTACAATGTAGAATCACTCCACTGTTTGATTTCATTCATTGAAAGCACATACTCTTCTTGAATTTGATAGAGAAAGTCATAAATATCAACTGCCCTTCTGATTTTTTTGACGATGTGGGGGGGGTGGCTACTTATTAATGATTGAAACAATTAAGTTACTGATCTTAGATTTGTGAAGACCTTTCCCAGTCGGAAGAGGGTTGCCTATCATGAAAACATAAATATTCTGTGCTTCCAAAAAGTGAACTGTTTTCTAGCAAGAACAGTTTCTCCATTCGAACAAAAACTAAATCACTCAAATATTTCCAACTGCAGAAGCAAGTGAAATGGGTTGCACATGGAAACACGTAATGATATAATCAAGATGCAAACCTTTTAAACTCCCAAAAACAAAAGATTTAGATAGAAACTCAGCAATAATCAGTCAGTTAAGTACCATACGTGATACATGATTGGGTGATCATGTTTCGAAAGAGACATGACTGACTGGGCAGAAGATTATCCCATACTAGGTTGCCATTACTTTCTGTGGTAGACTGGTTGCCAGCCAATGCTATAAAATCCAATCTGTCCTGTTATTTAAACCATAAATGGAGAGGAAAGACAGATTAATACCTTTCCAAGGGTCATTTGCACATAAGTGAATGCAAGGAATTTAACTGGAATTTGAACTCAGCTCCCTGATTTCTCATTCCCAGCTGATATCCACTGCATCCATGCATTCAATAGATCTGTTTCATTGTATCACAGCTCACCAGTATGGTTAGACATCTGATTGCTTTTAACCAGGTTTGAAACCCGACTGAATTGACAACAGTTGGAGATTCTACCTCTGAGCTATGGGCACTCAGCAATAATAAGAGGAGCAATAAAATTTACTGCACTTGAGAAATCTTATTGAAAAACTGTTTCAAGAAAAAGACTTAAATTGGGACTAACATTAATGCAGTTTGTTTTGGCAATTGATGCTACATATTTCCTCTGTGTGAATGGATATTTCTACCATTGCTATTTATAAATCTACGTCCTGAAGGGACAGGGCACATAGAAGAAGAAATATGTTCATTTCTTACTGTGATAAGGGTGTCTGTATTGAACATCACTGTTTTACTATTATGTAGCAGGTATTTTTGTTGTACTCTGTGTTTGTTTTATTTATTGGTTAATTTTTGGATCTTGTCTTCTGTGATTGGTTGGGATTTTTAGATATTTTATTATTTGATCTACAAAGAAACTGCAAAAGCTCTAATTCTTTAAACAAAGCAAGAATTCCTCTAAGGAATAATTTTGAACACTTTAAGGTTTTGGAATCTTTGTTATTAGAGAAGCATATAGTGCCATTTTTACTAATTCCTTCTTTTACATATTTAGATAAAGGAATCAATATTCATGATTTATAAATATCCAGTTTTTTGAGTGACCAATGGGACACAGAAATTCTCCAGTGTTTCCATTCTATGAAACCAGAGGAATAATTTCATTCCAATTTAAACATGTATCTCTATCAAGAGGGTAAAATCATTTTGACCTAGTTTCCAAAGTATTTTCTTTGCTCATTATTGAAAAACCAGATAGATGAGTTGGGGAAAGTGTCTATTTTTATTTAGTGTACATTTATAGTTATCAGATAAAGTAATCTGTTTGGAACTTGCAGCATGATAGTCTGTTTATACTTGAGATGATTTTGCGGTAAATTTCAGCCCCTTATCTTTTGCTCAAATCAATAAAGAAAATATGATAAAAAGTTCTTTTTGCATCTATGCATCCCACAGATTATATTGAAAAGGAGTTAAAATTCCTAAGATTGAAACAAGGATTTGCTTGAAACTCTTAACTTGCATACTTATTCATTTCCAAACTCTACAAAGAAGGAATATAAACTTACTGATATGATATATTTCTCATGAATATTGGCTATAAAGTTTGAATATATCCAAATACAACCACCACCTTGGAAATTAAAGTGTATATCCTACTTTTGATGTATCCAAATGCAACTACTGTCTTGGAATTTAAAGCACATTTCGACTTTTGATCTATCCAAATGCAGCTACTGTTTTGAAATCTAAAGTGCAGTTCCTACTTTAAATCTATCCAAATGCAGCTACTGTCTTGGAATTTAAAGCGCAGTTCCTACTTTGGATCTATCCAAATGCAACTACTGTCTTGGAATTTAAGGTGCAGTCTGTACTTCGGATCTATCCAAATGCAGCTACTGTCTTGGAATTTAAAGTGCAGTTCCTACTTTAAATCTATCCAAATGCAAGTACTGTCACCATCTCTTTCACAAATTCTTTTCTTCTTTCTATTCTCTCTTGTAAGGTGTCTTTATTTTCATCAACCTCCTCTCTCACAAGATGTCTTTCCTTTTATTCCCTTCTTTCTTATATTTTTCTAAACATCCTCTTGTCATTCATCAGTGTCTTTCAATTCATCACCTTTATGCTTGCATGGTGTCTTTCCTCTTATACATTTCTCTCTCACGAGGTGTCCTTTCCCGTCATCCCCTTCTCTCTCACAAGGTGTCCATTCCCGTCACCCCCTTCTCTCTCACAAGGTGCCCTTTCCCGTCACCTCCTTCTCTCTTACCAGGTGCTTTTTCCCGTCACCCCCTTCTCTCTCACGAGGTGTCCATTCCCCGTCACCCCCTTCTCTCTCACGAGGTGTCCATTCCCCGTCACCCCCTTCTCTCTCACGAGGTGTCCATTCCCCGTGACCCCTTTCTCTCTCACGAGGTGTCCATTCCCCGTCACCCCCTTCTCTCTCACGATGTGTCCTTTCCCGTCATCCCCTTTTCTCTCACAAGGTGTCCATTCCCCGTCACCCCCTTCTCTCTCACAAGGTGCCCTTTCCCGTCACCTCCTTCTCTCTTACGAGGTGCTTTTTCCCGTCACCCCCTTCTCTCTCACGAGGTGTCCATTCCCCGTCACCCCCTTCTCTCTCACGAGGTGTCCATTCCCCGTCACCCCCTTCTCTCTCACGAGGTGTCCATTCCCCGTCACCCCTTTCTCTCTCACGAGGTGTCCATTCCCCGTCACCCCCTTCTCTCTCACGATGTGTCCTTTCCCGTCATCCCCTTTTCTCTCACAAGGTGTCCATTCCCCGTCACCCCCTTCTCTCTCACAAGGTGCCCTTTCCCGTCACCTCCTTCTCTCTTACCAGGTGCTTTTTCCCGTCACCCCCTTCTCTCTCACGAGGTGTCCATTCCCCGTCACCCCCTTCTCTCTCACGAGGTGTCCATTCCCCGTCACCCCCTTCTCTCTCACGAGGTGTCCATTCCCCGTCACCCCCTTCTCTCTCACGAGGTGTCCATTCCCCGTCACCCCTTTCTCTCTCACGAGGTGTCCATTCCCCGTCACCCCCTTCTCTCTCACGAGGTGTCCATTCCCCGTTACCCCCTTCTCTCTCACGAGGTGTCCATTCCCCGTCATCCCCTTCTCTCTCACGAGGTGTCCATTCCCCGTCATCCCCTTCTCTCTCACGAGGTGTCCATTCCCCGTCATCCCCTTCTCTCTCACGAGGTGTCCATTCCCCGTCATCCCCTTCTCTCTCACGAGGTGTCCATTCCTGTCACCCCCTTCTCTCTCACGAGGTGTCCATTCCCGTCACCCCCTTCTCTCTCACGAGGTGTCCATTCCCGTCACCCCCTTCTCTCTCACGAGGTGCCCTTTCCCGTCACCCCCTTCTCTCTCACGAGGTGCCCTTTCCCGTCACCCCCTTCTCTCTCACGAGGTGCCCTTTCCCGTCACCCCCTTCTCTCTCACGAGGTGCCCTTTCCCGTCACCCCCTTCTCTCTCACGAGGTGCCCTTTCCCGTCACCCCCTTCTCTCTCACGAGGTGCCCTTTCCCGTCACCCCCTTCTCTCTCACGAGGTGCCCTTTCCCGTCACCCCCTTCTCTCTCACGAGGTGCCCTTTCCCGTCACCCCCTTCTCTCTCACGAGGTGCCCTTTCCCGTCACCCCCTTCTCTCTCACGAGGTGCCCTTTCCCGTCACCCCCTTCTCTCTCACGAGGTGCCCTTTCCCGTCACCCCCTTCTCTCTCACGAGGTGCCCTTTCCCGTCATCCCCTTTTCTTTCCTGTTACTTACTTTCTGACACATAACATGTATTGTCTTTTAATCCCTTTACTTTTCAGTTTTTTCCCCTCTCTTTTTCGCTTGAACATTTAGCTCTGCATTTCTCTCTTGAGGTATCTTCCTTTTGGCCTTCTTCCTCTCTCACATCTAAAATCTTTTCTTAAAATATTTTGTCATTTTCTTTTCCGTTTTGGCTAGTGAATATTTATTGGTTCTAAATTAGAAGATTAAATGAAATGACAGTCTGGAAATATAAAAACTGCCATTTAAAATGTTACAAATTCCTCAGTAGAGCAATGGCATTGACACTGTCATTATCCATTGTCTTCAAATTTCTACAACTGACATTTTGTTCAAGTTCTTCATAGCTGAGTTTTCTTTCCATCTGACAGGGTCACTCTATTGATCAACAGTCGAGACCACATAAAATATTGGAATTTTTTTTATAGTGTTTTACATTATGGACTTAAAACTGCTTATAGTATTTTTCTGAGTAACCTTGTGAGATTAAAACTAATGACTTTTTTCAAAATGATTGAAAATTAATTTTGAACATAAAAGCTATGGTATTAAAAATAAGGGAAGCTTAATTTTGAAAAGCAAAAGAAGATAACAAAACATAAAAGACATTTTATTAGTAATGGTTATGGGTACTGAGAAAAAAAAATACCACACCATATTTTAGTTGTATCAAGCATAAGAACTCTACAGATTGAATTCAATTCTACAAGAAGGCTTAGGTCAGTCTGTAAATTATTTAATCATTTTAAAATATTCAGGTAAATACATATTTATCTTCATAAACATTGCAAAGCAGTTCATTATTAGCTGTTAAGCTAATTATCAAGTCTTGTTAGTTTTTCTTTAATGTGCCATGTTCTTTTAGGATGTAGGCGATCATGGACCTGCACTTATACCTATCCCTTGTCGCTCTCAATACTTTTCCTCTTGGTATCTCTCCCAAACCCTACTCAAGCCATCAAATATGTCTCACATTGCTTTTCTCAGTTTCTGTTTCCTTCTATCCATCCTGTGAGTATTAGATTCTCCAAGCCCTACTGCCTCATGATGTATCCCAGAAATTTCTGCTGTCTCTTTCTGATGTTAAGTATAAGTTTCCTTTTCATTTTCATGTTCTCTAAAACCTTGTCGTTGCTCACATGTTCAGTCCATGGTATTCTTAACATTTTCCTGTAGAACTATATATTTGTTGCTTTAAGTCTCGTCTTCATTTTTGAGTAGTTTGTCCAGCATTCACCACAATATAAAAGGACAGGTATCACATAACAGTCCAGTACTGTTTTCAATGAAATCTTCCTGTCTCTCAGTACTCTGCTCAGCTTTTGAAATGCATCCTTGTCCATGCTAATATGCCTTTAGATCTCAGTGTCACACATTCCGTTCTCTGTCAGAACTCTTCCCAGAAATTTGAATTATTGCACCTGTTTGATTTTTAGTATCCCTGATGTATACTCAGCAGTTTGGGCTTCTCTAAAAAGCAATAGTTGTTTCCAGTCAAAGCAAAACCGTAGATGAAAGAAAAATGAATGAATGTCAGTCAAATTTTGATTTCAGGTATCGATGTCAAATAAGTATTTCATCACAAATTGAATTTAGAAGGCTAAATAAGTCCTCTGAGTAAATGGTATCATGGCTGAGACTAAGAAGTACAGTTATACCTACTTAGAGCAAAACCTGAAGCAAAAACCAAAATAAAAGAGCTGAAAACTTGATTTTTATTAGACCCAATAGGATATCAGAGTATCGATTTCCAATATTGGAGTTAAGTAAGTCATCCAAGGATAAACTAACTGAAATAATTCCATGAAAACTTATACCCATCGGGAGTAAAATTGGAGAAAATGAGTCATATTGATGGCTGAATATTGGTTTTTGATCAGATTCAATAAATATTTGGGGGTATTGATTTTTGATATCGGGGAAAATGAGTCGTCTGAGAAGATCTACAAATGTTTGAGACTAAAAACTATAATTTTACCAAGTTAGAGCAAATTCTGCAGCATGAACTACAATAAAAGGGCTGAAATCCTGATCTTGATCGAATATCAGGGTATTGATTTTTAATATTGGAGGGGAAATCATAAATAATAAGTAGCCATGACCTGACCGGAAGCCTAAAGAATATTTGTGTGAAGTTTGGTGAGAATCGGATAAAAATTGTGGATTTGTATAAAGAACATACATACACAGACACACACACAAACGCCTTGCTTTTATATATAGATTATGCTTTTTATCCACTCCATGGGTTCTTGTTTATACTTCAGTCTGGCCTGCAAAGACAAAAAAGTTTAGTATCTCTGTCATATTTCATCAAAAAACAAATTCCAAAATATGTTTCTGGATATTGGTTATAACTGAAGAAACCATAAATATTTGTTTTTCTGAGATTGATGTAAATAATCATAGAAATATTACAGATCTGTGTTTGAAAAATCTTACTATCTCACTAATTTGCCAGTATTTGCAAGGCTGTATTTGGCCATGCAGCTTGTCTCCTTTCCACTGATGTTCCATAACTGGAAGGCAAGGGCCAGTCGACTTTGACAATCAGTGTTCTTGCAGAATGAGGTTGAAGACATCATTGCACTATTGATTCAGTATAAATGCTTTCAGGGTAAATCCTGAGGGCAACACTGGGACTAGAATCCTTCAAGTTGAGATATATAGAACAACTTGAATATAAGCAGGTTAATGGGGTGATATTAAAGAAATAATATTTCCAGTTTGCATTTCTCTATTATAGGCAGTTTTACATGGATAGAACAGTAAATCTGAAACAAAAGAATAAATATTTTATCTGGATTTATACATACTTATCATTAATTTGTTACACACAAATAAACTAAAACATGTATACAACAAGCAATTGTAAAAGGGACTAAAAGAGAGAAGGTCTTACTTGTAACATATCCCAATGATATGAGTCATTTTTTTGTTTCTTGTGAGACCAAGTTCCTCTGTTTGCCCTTCTGCTGTGGGCTTGTAATGTCCATCTTAACTGCAGGCTACTTGGCACCTGGTATGGGCCAACATATCTTACCTCCAGGCAGAATAAACAGCAACTGCCTCTTGTTAATCTACAGACTAACATCACTCACCAGCCATCGCATAATTGTCGTTACAAAGCGAGATAATTATATTTTGCATCCCTAAAAGGTTATAATTTTTGCATGAAGAAATTTTTTTTTAACTTATGTTATTATGTTTGTTTTAAATAACTTCCATTACAGAAAATTATATTTTAAAAAAAATAGTTTAATTAATTTTTCTGATTTTCTTTGACATTTCTGTGGTTATGGGAGAACCAACATTAATCTCTCACTACAGCCACAAACTTCTTGTCACAATTTTTCTTCTGCGTTTTTTCTGGCTCTCTAATCCTCAATTCTGTGTACGCTATTTACTCTTACACAATGATCAGCACGTACAAAAAACTGATCTTAAATACTGTATAGAAGAAGAATTGTTTTTCATGCAAGATTTTTTTTTTCCCTGCATGCATCGGTGTCCATTTTTCAGCTGCGTTAACAAGCTAGCTTACATGGTTGTATTAATCACCAATACTGTTGGAAACAAATCCAGACCCTGCAATCAGACAATACAAGATCTGGCATGATATTTATTGTAAGAAAAACGAAGAGTGATTTAGTTTTTGTTAAACTAATTCTCAGAGCCGAAAGAAACATTCTGTCGACAATACCAGTTCACTGAAAATTCGATACAATGAAGTATCTTGAAAAATATCGAAGGAAATTAATGACAAATTTTTATTTGCCCCTTTTTTTATTTGTTATTGTTTTCACTTCATTTGTGCTGTTTTCTTCACTGAGTTAAATATATTTTTTTATTATTGGCCCTGAACAATAGTCAATCAAAATAAGTCTCTGGTTATTTTGTTGTTGATTTTTTTCTCCTCATTCGCAGTCTTCATTCTTTCTTTGTCATTCTAAAAACTAATCATTGTTCTCAGGGAGAACTCAGTTAATTTAAGGAATATTTCAAAGAACAAGAGATGGCATCAGAAACTGCAAAACAAAAATAGAAGACTGTGAATGCTAGTTTGTTTTTTTTTTTTCTTTCAACATGTTTAATTTGTAACATTACATACAGAAGTTTTGCATTGAAAACACAATATTGGACTGATTGTAGCTTTATATATAAATATATTATAACAATCTCAAGGTTTGTGTGTATGAGTGCAGAGATAAGGAGCTCTTCAAATTTTGTGGAATTGGAACAGAATTCATGACCCCAAATATAGAAATATATCATTTGTAAGCTCAAAAACTATTTTAAAAAAGAGTTTAGAAATCAGGTAGTATAATATCACCTGATTTATAAAGTTTTTGAGAATTCAAATTTTTCATAGTCAAACTGAATATAATTTAGATCAGATTTTTTTTTATGTAGAAACAATGATCAAAAAGATTTTTGTGCATCATGGTGTAGTGGATATCGACTTCGAATGACAAATCAGGGAGCAGAGTTTGAATTCCAGTTAAATTTCTTGAATTCATTTAAGCACAAATGCCCTTGGAAGAGCTATTAATCTGCCTCTTCCCCTCAGTTATGGATTAAATAACAGGACAGATTGGGTTCTACAGCTTTTGCTGGTAACCAGTCTATGACAGAAAGCAATGGCAACCTATTGTGAGATAATCTTCTGTCCAGTCACTCTTTTGAGACATGATCATCTAAAGCCTATATCATGTATGGCACTTAACTGACTGACCAATTTATTGCATTAACCCTATTTCTAATAATGAGTACCATTTAAAAATAATGTTGCCTGTCACTAAGATAAACAGATCCAATCTCTTTTGTCACTTGTAACCATCAAATACAATTAAATAAACGTTTTACAGTGCTAAAGATGAATTATCATTATTTTTTTAATCATTTTGACTCAGAGAAGGTGAGAGTCTACTATTTAGTACACTGGGGTTCACATTGACAGAAAAGACTGGGTACAAGAGTATTGAAAGAATAAAAGATGAAGAATATTCAAGAAGATGGTGGCAATTGATGTTGCATTTAAATTCTTAAAGATTGTCGCTATCAGGAAAGCAAGTCAAACAAAGGTAGTTCCACAAGTGGTAAGTGCGAGAAAAGAAACTGTTGGAGTAGAAGTGGCCATTACATTTAACTATTTCAGTGGTAAACAGGTCGAACTTAGATGTCAATCTAGTAGCACTTTTAAATTCACATCAATGAGGCACTGGGTGGGGGAAGCTCATCAGAGAAGTTGGCATGAAAATATCTGTAGAAAAGATGATTTTCAATCTTCATAAGTTTTTACTTGTAATTGTTACTATATTGCATGATGTAATCATTGTTTCAATGCAGAGAAAATTGAACAGAGAATAGGCAGTGCTAAAGGTAGTTTTACTCAACACTGCACATAACTACAAAACCAAAACATTAACCTAAAATCTCAGGACAAGTTCTTAAATAGACTCATCCTCATTAGATCATAACTTTTATGCCAAACTTGTTGAGAAAAATATAAACTATCAGCTGTGTACAACTGAAAAAAAAATCATTGTTATTCTTAAAAAATACAATATTCACACACCAAAGAAGAATGACTCTTACAATCCAAAATGTTTTTCTTTTAACAAATATTTTCATGGTAACTTCTCTGGTGAGCTTTATTTCCCTGGTGCCCCTACTAATGAATTTAAGTGTGCTACTACATTCACTTATGTGCAAATATCCTTGGGAAAAGTATTAATCTGTTTCTTCCCTCCAGTTATGGATTAAATAACAGGACAGATTGGGTTCTATAGCCTTGACTGGCAACTAGTCTACCACAGAAAGCAGTGGCAACCTACTGTGGGATAATCTTCTGCCCAGTCAGTCATGTCTCTTTCGAGACATGATCGCCCAAGCGTGTTTCACGTATGGCACTTACCTGACTGACTGACTAGATTGTCGTTTAGGTTTCCTTGTTTTACTGTGGAACTAGCTAAATGCAATTTCCACTTCTACTTTATCTGTTGGTTTTCTTGCACTTCTCACCTGTGGAACTCTCTTCTAATTTCTTTCTTCTCTGATAACTACAATCTTGAAAAATATGAATTCAACATCATTTGTCATATTCTATCTCCTTGAACCCTGTTCCTTTTTTGTCTTGTCTTTAATCTCAATCCTCACTGCAGAAAGCAATGGCAACCTACTGTGGGATAATCTTCTGCCCAGTCAGTCATGTCTCTTTCAAGACATGATCGCCCAAGCGTGTTTCACGTATGGCACTTAACTGAATATAATAGTTAAAGACATGATTAAGGCTTCTACTGGGCATAAAGTGGGGGGCTAGTTTTATATTGTTATGAAGTAATCAACAGATCCCCCACTTAATAATATAATACATCTCTTCCTCCTCTAGCTATGAGTCGAATAACGGGACAGATTGGGCTCTATAGCCTTGAATGGCAGCCAGTCTACCGCAGAAAGCAATGGCAACCTACTGCGGGATAATCTTCTGCCCAGTCAGTCATGTCTCTTTCGAGACATGATCACCCAAGCGTGTATCACATATGGCACTTAACTGACTGACTTCAATCCTCCCTATTCCCAGTTTCCCCATTCCATTCCACTTTCATTCTTCGCGGTCTACAGGCATTATTATCTTGATTGCAGTGAAACAGTTAGAAAACAACAATGACTAACAAAATCAAAACTGTCGCCAAAATTTTTGTTAGGATTCATATCCAGCAAGTGACATTGTTATAAAAAATGCTTAATGCCTTCTTGCATCTCTCAGTGTTGTATGGCACTGAGTTCTATCAACTATTTTGTCAAAATAGCTATCACTGAATTCTGGCTGAAGTTCCTCTAACAGAATTATATATTTTTCTGAACAGTAGTGGCCTTTGTATATAGGCCATTTCCCAGTTCTTTGACTCGGGGCTCATGCTTTACTTGATTTACACTCAGGAGTAGAATTCAAGAATTTCCTCTTTTCTGCATTTCTATTTATCCCTCCCCAGTGATTAATATAGAGAGCCAGCAAAAGAACTAGTGACACATGGTGTAAGGTTTTTATGAGACATGAAATTCATAGTCACCATGCAGTGTTGTTCCTATGTGTACACAAGCACATACACCCACTCTCTCACTCTGTCTCAGACACACACACACACACATATATATATATATATATATATATATATATATACGCTCTCACACACCCTGATTGAGCACTCTAGAAGAATGGTAGACTTTGAAAAAACTGTAGCTACATCTACGCATCATTCATTCAGTTATGAATTAGAACACTGACTACTGGTGTATGTATACATAGTATATCACATGCTAAAAGTCTGCCTCCTCTTACCAAGCATGATAGCTCAGGTAGAATCATTGACTGACACCAATTTGGTCTGGTTTCAATCCTGATGTCTAACTGTACTGATAAGCTGTGATACATATGTCCGTGGATGACTATATATAGTCTTAAGGAATGCTATATTTATGGGTTAAAGTGCTCAATATCAGAGATATATAATATGTAGATATAAAATTGAACATAGAAGTCAACACCTGGAGACAACGGTCTGTTTCATGCTAATTGAGGCAGCAGTCTGTTTCATTATAAACAATTAATTTTAGAATGAAACAGGCTCTTGTCTCTGGGTGTTGACTTTAATGTCCATTTCCATATTTACACACATACACACACACACACACAGATTGAGGCATAATATAAACCATTGTGTAGACTTCTATTCCAGTGAGTTCAATTTTGGATGTCTGAAAAACTTTTGACCAAGCTAACTTTGGGAAATATTTGTTTAGTGACTTTTCTTTAATGTTATTTCAGGGATTCAACCAATACAACATTCATCTTGTTATGTCCTTTAAATTTTTCTTTCTGCATTGCAGTATACAAGCTGATGAACTTTGCCCAGAGTTGAGAGCAGTAACTTAAATTTCTTGACAAAGGAGTGATTAGAACCAAAATTCGTTTCAAACAACATCTTTTTGTTTTGATTTTTTTCACATTAACATACTGCAATGCCCATCTACATAGGTTCAGTCAGTCAGTTAAGTGCCATACATGAAACACGCTTGGGCGATCATGTCTCTTTAGAGACATGACTGACTGGGCAGAGGATTATCCCGCCGTAGGTTGCCATTGCTTTCTGCGGTAGACTGGTTGCCAACCAAGGCTATAGAATCCAATCTGTCCTGTTATTTAACTCATAACTGGAGGGAAGAGACGGATTAATACCTTTCCCAAGGGTATTTGCGCATAAGTGAATGCAATGAATTCAGCTGGAATTCAAACTCGGCTCTCTGATTTCTCGTTCCGAGCTGATATCAAATGCACCACAAATTACTTGGACATAAAAAAAAAAAAGTTTGTTCCTCCTTTTTCATGGTGAATGGGATCATCTGTATCATCCATTGTTAGAATGAACCTATCTGTTTGGTCTATTAGTGTTCATTTGCTGTTGCCATCTTTATTCTTTTGAGTGAGACGAGGAAAGCATTTCCCTTTTATTCTGGAGTAAAAGAAGGGAAGAGAATATATTAGTTGAAACATTATGGCATCAGTTAGCAAGAAATAAATTCAATTGTCAGGATAAATTTTGGAAATCTTTTCTGAATTGAATATTTATTGCCTACAAGTATGTTTTCTGAAGTCCTTCATTACCTTAATGATTTATTTTTTTATTTAGAGAGAACTCTTGGATCAGAAAGGTTATCAGTTTAACTGATTGATGATTGGCTAATTGCATTCTATTTTATTATTGGTCAGTAAAAGATGAAAGTTAAAATTCAAACTGTCATTGATTGGGATATGCTTTTTACACAGCTTGTAAATATCATATAAAGGCTGCCTTCTTCAGTATATGGTGGGATGAACATATATATAATTCATAGTTGAAGGCTTGTATGTATGTGCATTTGAAATACTTTTCTGATGATAATACTCCTGCATATAAATTTCTGTATGCAAGCATGACAGAGCCATGAATATGCATACATAGTTGCAGAATTATCTTTCATGCTTTACATGAAAGATATTTCATATTTAAAATGTTTCTCTCAGCACAAAGGCATTCTTTGTACATACACATAATACACAGCTTTATATATATATATATATATATATATATATATAGGTGATTGAGCATATACGTGCATCAATGTATATGTGTAATTCAGCAAGAAAATATTTTTGTGCGTAGGTGGGCAATTTATTCAATTATTTCTCACAATTTACTTCTCTTATATTTTAAGAACATTAATGCAAAAAACTAAGAATTTAAAAAAATTTTTCCTTCAATTTTTGAAATATCGTCATTATTTCCTTTTTTCTCCTCTCTCTCTTTGGCTTCTTGATTCTTCTCTCTTCTTCTTGGATATTTCTCATCTTCATGATCACTCTTAAATCTTTCTTCTCTCGTCGTCTTGGTACTTTCCCATCTCCTAAATTCTGATACCTTTCTTCACTCCACTTATTGATTTTTCTCCTCTTTTCTCTCACTCTTACATGATTCTTCTCTCTCCTCCTTGCTTTTTGCCATCCTCTCCTTCACTCTCACATCTTTCTTCTCCCCACCTTGATTTCATGGTGTCTCCTCCTCTCTTCCCTCACTTTCACACTTTTTTTCTCTCTTCATAACTTCTTGATTCTTCTCTTTCCTCCTTCGTCCCTTCTCATATTCTTTTACTCATACTTCTTAACTTTTTGATTCTTCTCTCTTTTTTCTCTAGATCTCACTTCTTTCTTCTCTCCCTTTGACTTAATACCATCTCCTCTCTTCTCCCACTCTTACACCTTTAATCACCCATCTTAACTTTTTGGTTTTTCATCTTCTTACTCACTTTTACATCTTTCTTCTCTCCTTCATTTATTCTCCTCTTTTCCCTCACTCTCAGATCTTTCTTCTCCCTCCTTAACATTTTGGCTCCCCTTCTTGGTTTTTTCTCTTCTTCCCCTCTATTTTATATCTTTATTCTCCCACTTTGAATTCTTGATTCCTTTTTCCTTTTCTCCACCTCTCGAATCTTCTTTTTCTCTCGCTATTTCTTCTCTCTATTTCTTGTTTCTTTTGGATTTTATTCCTGACATTTTTCTCTCCCCTTGACTTCTTTTTTCCTTCTCCTCTTTTCTCGCTTGCTTCCTTCTCTCTTTTCTTCTTCCTCCTCTTTTCTCTTGCTTCCTTCTCCTCTTTTCTCTGCTTCCTTCTCCTCTTTTCTCTCGCTTCCTTCTCCTCTTTTCTCTCGCTTCCTTCTCCTCTTTTCTCTTCCTTCTCCTTCTTCTCTCTTCTTCTCTCCTTTTCTTTTCTCACTTCCTTCTCCTCTTTTCTCTCACTTCCTTCTCCTCTTTTCTCTCGCTTCCTTCTCCTCTTTTCTCTCGCTTCCTTCTCCTCTTTTCTCTCGCTTCCTTCTCCTCTTTTCTCTCTCTCTCTCTCTCTCTTTTCGCTTCCTTCTCCTCTTTTCTCTCTCTCTTTTCTCTCTCTCTCCTCACTCTCTCTCTTTTCTCTCTCTCTCTCTCTCTCTCCTCTCTTCTTCCTTCTCTCTTTTCTCTCTCTCTCTCTCTCTCTTCTCTCTTTTCTCTCTCTTCTCTCTCTCTTTTCTCTCGCTTCCTTCTCCTCTCTCTTTCTCTCTCTCTTCTCTCTCTCTCTCTCTCTTCTCTCTCTCTCTCTCTCTGCTTCCTTCTCTCTCTCTTTTCTCTCGCTTCCTTCTCTCTCTCTTTTCTCTCGCTTCCTTCTCTCTCTCTTTTCTCTCGCTTCCTTCTCTCTCTCTTTTCTCTCGCTTCCTTCTCTCTCTCTTTTCTCTCGCTTCCTTCTCTCTCTCTTTTCTCTCGCTTCCTTCTCTCTCTCTTTTCTCTCGCTTCCTTCTCTCTCTCTTTTCTCTCGCTTCCTTCTCTCTCTCTCTCTCGCTTCCTTCTCTCTCTTTTCTATCGCTTCCTTCTCCTCTTTTCTCACTCTCACTTCTCTCTCTTTGGCTTCTTAATTATTTTTTCTCCTTGGTTTTTTCTTGTTTTCTTCTACACCCTCACACCTTTTTTCTCTCTTCTTGACTTCTTAGTTCTTCTTTCCTTTTTGATTTTTTTTCTCTTCTTTTCTCTCACTCACACATCTTTTTTCTCTCTACTTCTTGATTATTCTCTTTTATTCTTTATTATTTCTTTTTTTCTCCCTCACTCTCACACATCTTTCTCTACTTTTTTCTGCTTTTTTTCTTCTCTCACATGCTTCTTTCCTTTCCTTTGACCTTTTTTATCTTATTTTATCTTTCCACTTTCCTCGACATTTTAATTGTTCTCTGTGCATGTTGATTCTTACTCTTCTCTTTGAACATAATTCTTCTCCCACGGTGACTTCTTTTTCTTAACTTTTACTCTCATGCTTACAGCCACATCACATTGAAATATGTTTTCCCAAACAATCACCAAAATAAGCAATGTTGAATGTGATCATTAAGTAGATTGATGACCTCTTGAACTATGAGTAATTACTAAAACTTGTATTAATAAATCATTATCTTCAAATCAAAAAGACTCTTAATATGTAAAAATATTTTCTGGCTTTAAATAACCTGCAAAGGGTTAATCAGCCATAAAAAATGAGTGAACCAACCAACCAACCCTATCATATCATATTCTTCTCTCTTTTGTTTCATTCTTTCTAATTTTCTCCCTCCATCTCACTTTTTATCTTCATTCATTTCTTTTTCATTTTCCTCACTCACTCACCTTTTTCTTCTCCCACCATGACTTTTCACATTCTTCCTCACATATCTTTTTTGCTCTTTCTTACTTGACTACTTCTCCTTCTTTCTCATCTTCTCCCTCCTCCTCTTTGATTTTTCTTATCTTCTCCCTCCTCCTCTTTGATTTTTCTTATCTTCTCCCTCCTCCTCTTTGATTTTTCTTATCTTCTCCCTCCTCCTCTTTGATTTTTCTTATCTTCTCCCTCCTCCTCTTTGATTTTTCTTATCTTCTCCCTCCTCCTCTTTGATTTTTCTTATCTTCTCCCTCCTCCTCTTTGATTTTTCTTATCTTCTCCCTCCTCCTCTTTGATTTTTCTTATCTTCTCCCTCCTCCTCTTTGATTTTTCTTATCTTCTCCCTCCTCCTCTTTGATTTTTCTTATCTTCTCCCTCCTCCTCTTTGATTTTTCTTATCTTCTCCCTCCTCCTCTTTGATTTTTCTTATCTTCTCCCTCCTCCTCTTTGATTTTTCTTATCTTCTCCCTCCTCCTCTTTGATTTTTCTTATCTTCTCCCTCCTCCTCTTTGATTTTTCTTATCTTCTCCCTCCTCCTCTTTGATTTTTCTTATCTTCTCCCTCCTTGAACCTCTCTCATATATCTTCTCCCTCCTCCTTGACTTTGTCATTTTCTTCCCCAGACACACATATTTCTTCTCTCTCCTTTTTTATTCTTTCTGATCTACTCTCATTCTCACATCCAAATACTTCTTTTGATAGTAACTCTTTTTCTTCCTCAACTTGTTTCGTCTCATTTTTTCCAAATTTGTAATTCACTAATGATTATCCCCGTTCTTTTCAATATAGTGTGTCTTCATTTCTTTCATTTTCATGTCTTCAGTTTCTCTTTGTGTTTCTTGACTCATTCTTTGCTGTTTCTCTTGGTTATCTTTCTTTTCTTAGATGCCATCTTTATCAATTAAAAATTAACCATTTTTTCACCTATCTTTAAACTTTCTCGTACCATTGTTTTCATTTTTTTCTTTCCTAGCTTCATCTTCTTCGCCCCTACCTACTATTTGGTTTTCTCTTAACTCTTTTTTTTCGTTTACTCTTTTAATGAAATCTCTTTCTCTTTGTATTCTCGCACTACTATCATTGCCATCATTTCTTTTTATATTTTCTCCAAATTTAATTTCAATTGGTTCAGAAATCAGCTCAAATTATATTCCAAGGTTCAGTGAATTGAACACTTAAATTAAACACAGAAACATACATACATGTGTATGTCACCTGAAAAACATTTTTACTCAGTCATTCATCTAATTAAGTGTAAGTTGTATTTATTATTTCCGTGATAAATCCTATAAGAAAAATGTGTCATATATCCAATGCTTAAACTCTCAAATAGAAGGTAACCCCATACAACTAAACTAAAAAACATAACAAACCCGATATTTAAGAAAAAATATTACC
The DNA here is from genome assembly GCA_037127315.1 of Ascarosepion bandense. NCBI lineage: Eukaryota > Metazoa > Mollusca > Cephalopoda > Sepiida > Sepiidae > Ascarosepion > Ascarosepion bandense. The sequence continues at coordinate 4,043,342 of JBBBDQ010000363.1, read as the reverse complement.
TAGTTATTGATGGCATTAATGACTAACATATTTGTTGCTTCAGTTATTTATTTATTTATTTTTTTAATAATTTCACCCCAAGCAAGGCATTCCACTGCCACTATTGCACTTGGGGCTACATAGCGGGAGGTAAATAGGAAGAGTGGTTAGATATAGGAAATGTCAGAAGGTGGGTGATAGATAGTTGGGTGGGTGGGAAGAGTGTTTGAAAGAATGGAAGTTAGTTTGTTAGGAGGTGTCTATTGACCTTACATTTAACCTCCTGGAAATGGTAGCCGTCGGGGAAGCAGTCATGTGAGAGAGAATTCCACAGTCGGGAAGTGCAAGAAAAGAAACTGTTGGAGTAGAAGTTGCGGTTGCATTTTATCGGTTTTACTGTAAAAGGGTGGTATCTAGTTGCTAATCTAGTATCTCGTGCAAATTCGAACCTAGGGGGCACCAGTGATCTAAGTTCATCGGAGCAGAAGCTGTGAAAGTATTTATAGAAGAGACACAGGGAAGCCACATCGCGTCAATGAGAGAGAGACTGCAGGTGGTCTGCTAAGTCAGTATCAATCACATTACAGACCCTCCGCTGTACCTTGTTGAGAAGCCCAAGGAGAATAGCAGGGGCACCCGACCAGATATAGCAACAGTATTCAATGCACGAGCAGATGGTAGATTTATAAATGTGCAGGATAGATTCAGACGGAAAAAAACCTTCGGGCCCTGCACAGAGAACCGACGTTCATAGCAGCGGATTTAGCAATGGATGGTATATTTTAGATTCATTAAAAAGTACAATGTTCTGCATTTCTACAGTATGACTGAAGAATACTTAGGTTATCTGTTATGATAAGGCATATCTTATGCATACTGTCTCTTCAAGACATTGTTGATCATGGCTCTCCACAATATCTTATTCTTTATAGCTCTAAATAAGTTTTTTTTTTGTCATCTCTCTTAATTTCTGTTCTGCTAACTAAATATACAGACTTATTAGATAGTTTTTTTCTCTGTCCCTCTTGTCTTCAGTCTGTGCTGTAAGTATCTAATTATCCAAGCCCTCTTTCCTCATTATGTGCCTTAGAAATTTCAGCTGTCTCTTCCTGATAGTAATTATAAGTGTCTTTTTGTTTCCATTTTCTCTAAAAATTTGTTGTTGCTTGCATGTTTGGTCCATGGTAGTCTGAGCATTCTTCTGTAGAGCCATATTTGTTGTACTGGTTTGCTTTTTCTATCTTGAATTTGTAATTTGCATCTTGGGCTGGTCCTATTGCTAACAATCATACTATTTAATTTTTGCAATTGATGTTTAATCCTTTCTTTTTGCTTTCCTTCATTCCCTTTTGTAGGAGTTCTTGTAGTTTGCTTTTGTTGGAAAGTTATAACTCTGAGTAAATAATTATAAACCCTCAAAAATTAATATATACGAAATTACTTGCAAAAATAAGAAACAGTCAGACATAGAAACAAATAAAATTTGTATTATGTGGTAGCATTGTGATGTTGGCAACATGAGAGAATAATACAAAGTAAAATTGTGAGTTTGGGGTCAAATGTAGATCAGATTGAAATTTAACAGAAGGATAAGATAAAGAATAAGCAAAGTGTATGCAGTCTTTCTCATACTTGTTTTTTTTTTTTATAGATACATGTAATGAGTATCCAGATATTTAGTTGAAAAATACTGGAAGTGTCTAGAGTTTTTTTTCTCAAATTTTTGTAAAGAGATAAATGTTACTATTTTGGCCTGAAAAAGAGAAAAGAGATAAAAGTTTCAATGACACATGCGTTAATGATCTATCTGTGTGATCTGCTTGTCTGATAGCAAAAAAAAAAATGTCACATTCGTGTAGCGGAGAATAGTAGGGTTGATTCTCATTAGTTTAGAATGAGTGAAAATGCATACAGCTGTAATAACACAAGTGTTGGTGAGCTTAAACAAAGAAAATATAATACAAGCAAGCTATGAAATAACCAATGATTTGTCATTGTATTAGAAAGAACAAATTTCTGATAGCACTTAATTAATTCTGGATGTTGAATATCTGATAATGAGAGATTCAACGAAGTTCAGTTTCCTTATTTTAAATTCTTGATACAAAGAATAAATTTTCTTTGTTTTAAATCATGCATACATAAAGGAAGGAAAGTAGAATGAGTACAAATTTGTGGGGTGGGGAACACTTGCTGATCTGCTTTACAGGTGTATCCTCTTCCCAAAATCTACAGCAATATAGCCTTCCATACATGATCAACAGGGTCGGTGGAAGCACCTGTATCTTAGTTTCAGAAGGTGGGGACTCTACAAAATCTCAATTTTCATAATGTATTTTTTTTTTTGGTTTTGTCTATCCTTTTCATCCTAAGCAAGGTGATAGTGCAGGTAAGGGGGGGATTACAGGAAATGAAAGGGAAAGAAAATGAGAAAATTAAAAACAGGCAGGATTGAAGAAAGAACAGCAAAGAACAGGCTTCAAAAAGAAGAAAGATGGCAATTTGACCCATTGTGGGAGACTGATTTTGAGATAATACCAGAAACAGGTCATGGGTCATGCACATGTCACTTGGTATTGCCTCTATTCTAGGGTCAAAATCTAACAGAGGTACTCCATGTGAGTCAAGAGTGGAAGTTGTAGAATTCTTAGATAGCAACAGCCAGTAATCAACTGTAGTTGAAATTGAAACAGACAGCTTAAATCCACCCAGCAAATTGGTAGGTGGTTTATATAACAGCCTGGGAGATTCCACTCTGTTATCTAGGCAAGTTCATTCTGTAGGTTCTGATTGGCTAATGATTCCGGTGTGGATATTGTGCTCAATAAATATCAGCACAATATCCACCCTATGGTGAGAGGAGAGAGGGACATGTATTGAGTTACAACCCTGTTTATTTTGTCTGCCAACTGGACGCTAGTTGGAAACAGCGTTGTGAAGGTGTGTCTCATATTCTTAATTGTTTAGAGGTGAGAGAACTTCTGGGCAAAGCACTCTACTTTATCTGCAGTAGACATCAGTACTTTAAATTGATTGAAGAGAGGAGAGACTGAATATTTGCTATTGTTAAACACCTTCTTGCACAGCTGTCAGTAATCTCTAGAACCAAACATGTGAGAGGCTATACAGTATGTTATTCTATCGGCAAATAGTGACTTTGCTTCTTTGAGCACATGCTTGCACTCATTATGAGCTGTTGCAATCAGACCTATCACTCTGGTATAGATGGAAAATGTGATTCCTATGGGCTGTAGCAGCTGAGCAAGCAGGTGAAAACCAGGGAGATGATAATGGTTTCACTTGGTATTTACAAAACTAGAACAAAAGCTTGAATACCAGCTTTCATTCAGAAAGAGATCTCATTGACACATTCTGAGCAGGATGATTCAAAATATCCTTCCAGGAGACATCAGAAAGAAAGTTATGAAATGAAAAATTCTGTTAATGGTAGGTTTGTTACTGGTTGGAGAGTGGAAAAAATATCTATATACACCACCACATGATCAGAGCTACCAGGAAAAAAAAATACTGCAACATTTTACAGGAGTCCAGGATGAGATAAGAGATCAAGTAGAGAAATGCAACCATGAGGATTAATGGGGAAATATGTGGGAAGTCTACTAGTTGTGTAAGAGATTGCATAAATACAAAAGTTGGAGGTCTTTGATGCCAGTGACATTAGTTACATTAGAGTGAGTCAGCCATCTGACACAGTTGGCACTGAAATCACTGAGCACAAAGATATTTTCAGATGAATATAGAGAAAGAAAGAGAGAGACAGCTTTATCTATACTAACAGAGATTCTGTCAGGCACCCAACAGTCATGAGAGGGAGGTGAACAATAGAGCAAGAAGAGTTAGATGACTGAATTTATTCATATTTTATTGTAAACTAATTATGTACAATAATGGATCATATGCAATATAGGTGAATAATTCAAAGAGAAAAACAGAAAATAAATATGAAGTATCTTAATAGAAATTTGAGATAAGTTATAATAGATCATTCCATCTTAAAGAATTCAATAATGTTTAGCAGCAAGTTTTGACATTTTCTTGAGCATGGCTAAAACAAATTCAAAGACTTGAACAAAGGAATGCAGAAGAATGTCAAAATCATCAACTATTTTTTCACCTTTTAATAGCCAGTTGAACTGAGATTTAAAAAAGCAAATGTTGATAAGATAGTGAGGGTCACAAAGCACAGCCTGGAGCCCCCAAATAACTCCTCCCAGTTGAGGTGTTTTGGGATAGTATTAGCCAGCAATGCCCAATACTCTTAGACAAAGACACAGCATTCTACTTTCACAAAGTTGAATCACCCTCATTTCTTTAATGCCCTAAATGTAAGAAAAAAGTTTCACTTTTACCCAAGGAACTGCCACTTTATGGAGCAGCGTCTTGAATGTTTCCTTTACTGAACATTTCAAACTTGATCTCTTTAACTCAAGGATGAATTGTTATCTTTGCTCTTCATACTCATAATCTTTATTCCTACCACTCATATCACACACACATTTTGACTGTAAGCCTTTACCTCAAACAGATGTTGAAACTTAATATAAAAATATCACATTATTCATTAAGGTATCATCTTTATGGATGTGCATTGTGGTGCAGTGGATATCAACTTGGAACAACAGATCAGAGTGCCAAGTTCAAATTCCAGTTGAATTCCTTGCTTTCACTTCCGCACAAATACCCTTGGGAAAGGTATTAATTCATCTCTTCCCTCCAGTTATGAGTTAAATAATAGAACAGATTAGTTTCTATAGACTTGGCTGGCAATCAGTCTACCGCAGAAAGCAATGGTAACCTAGTGCGGGATAATCTTCTGCCCAGTCAGTCATGTCTCTTTTGAGACATAATCACCCAAAGCATGTATCACATATGGCACTCAACTGACATTCCATAAAGTTATCAAAAAGAAGACAAAAAGTCCTTTGATCGCACAATTCATAACCTATTCTAGTTATTTACATTGGTGAATATATTAAACAATTTTGGAAGCAATTTGAAAAGATGACAAATATATTATTGTCACATAAATACTTTTGGTAACCAGGATCTATAGTACATAATCCCTGTTCATTTCATGTGCTGGATTGATGAACCTCATTAATACATTTCATGTATCTTAATGAAATTTGTTCATCATTTGTGACATGAAAAAAAAACTAGAAACAAGGAAAAGAGTACAAAACTGTTGCATATTATTTGTCCTTGCATGGCAGTCAGTACTGAACAATCTTGTCAAAGATGAAGAAGAGACTTTAAGCAACAGAAAGTGATTCTACAGAAAGATGTTGAGAATATCATGGACTGAACATGTGAGCAATGACAAAGTTTTAGAGAAAATGGAAGCAAAGAAGAAACTTAAACTTAACATTAGGAAGAAACAACTCAGGAAGATAATGAGTAAAGAGGGCTTGGAAAATTTGATACTCACAGGACAGACAGCAAAAATGACAAAGGAAAACAACACAAAACATATTTAATGAGCTAGAGTAAATAGATAGAAGAAAAGGGTTCAGGAGAAATAACAAAGTTTATGAAGAGCTATAATGAACAGGATGTTGGAGAGAGCTATGATCAACGTTCTGAGTAACGTAGCACATAAAGAAGTTTCTTTTTTTTTTCCAGTTGAATTTCTTATGCTTTGTTTCAGGTTTTAAAACCTTCAGATCCATTCCCTTTTTATTTTGTGTTCTTTTATTCACTCATCTTTAAAATGTTTCACATTCTCCCTTAATGCACTTTCGTTTCATGTTGTCAACGGCTATCCATCATAATTACTTATGTAAAATACATATTTTTTTTGCTTGTAATCATCATTTTTATTTACATTGTTTGGACTGTTGTCCTCATTTTTGTATTTTGTATCTTGTTTTGTTTTTAATTAATCATATTGCGCCAAGCAAGGCATTTTACTGCCACTGTTTTGCAGAGGGTTAAATAGGAGGAAAGTTATAAGAAAGAGTGACAAGTTATAGTGGGTGTCAGGAAGTGAGCAAGAGAAGGATGAGAATACTGATGAGAGGAAAGTGGATGAAGAAAGGAGCATGAGAGAGAGAGGATGCAGGTTAGTGAGATAGATGACTATTGACTTTACATTTAAATTCTTGAAGATTGTAGCTGTCGAGGAAGCAAGTCAATGGAAGGAAATTCCACAGGCAAGAAGTGCAAGAAAAGAAGCTGCTGGAGTAGAATTTGCATTTATATTGTATTGGTTTCACAATAAAAGAGTGGGACTTAGTTGTTAATCTTGTGGCTCTAGTAAATTCATATATAGGGGGCACTAGTGAGCTAAGTTGTTGCCTTATTCACAACATTTTGGCCGTTGTATGAATCAACCTTCTTCAGTTGACTGGAATTTTTAATTGAACACTTTATTTTGATCACTGGTTTAGATAGTTTTCTTTCCATGAGTCATACCAATTCCAAACGTCTGCAAGGATATATGTCTAAGTGAAGAAAAGCATTGGTTGGATCCAGTGTCTGACTTGTGAGTTCAATACATTGATGAACAAAATAGCTTAAAAAGTTAAGATTGCTAAGTCATATAGAAGTAGCATGACTCATGGAATGAGAATAATTTACCCTCGTGACTGAAATAAAGGAATCAATTTCAAATTCCAGTCAACTGATGACAGTCAGTGTACAATGGCAGAAACATTGTGAATATCGCAACAAAGATGAGGACAGTGTAAATAATTATAATACCTCATCTCAGAATTAAAGACAAATCATTTTATTAATTTTATGCATTCCTCCTATGTTAGGAATTTTAATTTTGTTTTCCTTTTATTGTCCGCTTTTGATGATTTGTTTTTTTTAAATAAACTCTCTTATCTATCCTTAATTGTTAGGCCTTTAAAACAATGCATTTCACTTTACTTTCTTGTTTCTTAAGATTCTTAAAACAAATACTTTTAATTATCAAAATCAATTGGATGTTTTTATATCTTTTTTGTTTCTCACTCTCTCTTTCTCTCTCACACACACCCATTAAGAAGAACTTCTTAATTTCATCTCAATATTAATCAGCTTGTTACATTTTGTCACTTTTTCCTCCTCTTCTATTTTTCCTTCCTAACTTTGCATTCTCTATCTTATTCTCTTCTTTCTCTCTTTTTCATGAGTCTTACTCTTTATCCCACCTCTCTCTCTCTCTGCAAAGTTCTCTTCTCTTTTTCCCTTTCTTTACGTAATGAGTTCTTCTCTTCCTCTCCACTTTTCTCTCTCTCTCTCGAGTTCTCCACTTCCTTCCCCCCTCACTCTCTCTCTCTCTCTGGCAAGTTCTCCTCTTCCTTCCCCCCTCTCTCTCTCTCTCTCTCTGGTGAGTTCTCCTCTTCCCCCCTCTCTCTCTGGTGAGTTCTCCTCTTCCCCCCTCTCTCTGGTGAGTTCTCCTCTTCCTTCCCCCTCACTCTCTGGTGAGTTCTCCTCTTCCTTCCCCCTCACTCTCTGGTGAGTTCTCCTCTTCCTTCCCCCTCACTCTCTGGTGAGTTCTCCTCTTCCTTCCCCCTCACTCTCTCTCTCTCTCTGGTGAGTTCTCCTCTTCCTTCCCCCTCACTCTCTCTCTCTCTGGTGAGTTCTCCTCTTCCTTCCCCCTCACTCTCTCTCTCTCTGGTGAGTTCTCCTCTTCCTTCCCCCTCACTCTCTCTCTCTCTCTGGTGAGTTCTCCTCTTCCTTCCCCCTCACTCTCTCTCTCTCTCTGCTGAGTTCTCCTCTTCCTTCCCCCTCACTCTCTCTCTCTCTCTGCTGAGTTCTCCTCTTCCTTCCACCCACCCCCTCTCTCTCTAGTGAGTTCTTCTTTCCCCTCCCTCTCTGACCACTGATCAGGAGACTGGAGGTTTTGAGGTTCATATAATCACCACTTAATTGCTGTTGTTCCTAGGCCCACCTAACTAGTGGTGGTAGCACCTGTTAGGGTCCAAGCTTTGAGTAAATAGTGAACTTCCAAGCAACAATCAACAGTAAATTTTTATCATAAAATGGGCTCCAATACATTTTTTTATAGTAAAACGAAAATGCAACACTAAAAAAATATAAAAATACATTTTTTATTGCAAAATTACCAACAATTCATTTTTTATCTTCAACATATACATCTAAAATCATGTGTTTGCCCTGAAAATATAAAACTATCTCTAGTAGAAAACATAAAATTAGATAGAAAATATTTAGATTTCAACATTAAATTACCCATAGAGTTTGGTATGCTGCCAAACAAAATCACCCAACCAAACAACCAACATGAAGAATCACTTTCATGATATTAGTTCTACAATTTCTTAAATCATTCTTTATTTCAACATATCACCACCTGTAGTAATTATTCTCACACAAACATATTTACAAAAGCTGAGTATCATCAACCTGTATTCAGTTGTGAAAGCTGAATAATATATATCATATTTTCATTGGCGGAAAGTGCAACGTAGAGATCCAATGGCAAATTGGCATGGTGAAGGACATGTTCCAGAAGTTGAGTAAAGTATTAAAAAATAGGAAACTTTCACTAGAAACAAGGAAGAGAGAACTAGATTTCTATGTGATGTCAGTTCTCCAATATAACAGTGAATGTGGACAATATCAACATAGACGAAGGAAAAACTGGAAGCAGCTAAAATGTGGTTCTACAAAAGGATGGTGCGGATATCATGGACCAAGCATGTGAGCAATGAAAAGGTTTTGGAAAGGATGGAAGCAAAAAGAAAATTAATGATGAACATCAGGAAGAGACAACTAAAGTTCCTGGAACATGCAATAAGGAAGGAGGGCTTGGAGAACCTGATACTAACAGGCCAGATAGAAGGATAAAGAGACAGAGGGAAGCAGTGGATAACATATTTGAAGGACCTGAGCAGCTGGATGACAGAACAGGGGTTCATCGTGTTATCGGAGAAAGTGTGCTCAGAGCCACCAGGAATAGGGAAATGTGGAAGACCATGAAAGGACAAGGCATATAGAAGAATAAAAAGATCAAAATTTAGCATTAAATGACCCATAAGGAGTTTATTTGCCATTAAACAAATCAAGCTTTTTTTTTCTCCATCTCACAGTGGCAAATGGTCTCCCTCATTAGTAAGTTGTATTCTTTCTGTTTCTTTTTCTTCCTTGTGAGTTTTAGTCTTTCTCCATTTCAGATCTTGCTCAACACCAAAGTAAATGATTTTTACTCCCATTTCAACTTTTGTTTATCTTTCTCTTTCGTTTTTTCACCTTTCTCCTTCTCCTCATTCAGATTGTCACACAACTGATTTGATATTTTCTATTTCATATTCATTTCCCCATTTTCCATCTCTCTCTTTTTGCTTCTATCTTTTTCTCTTGCTCTCTATTTCTCAGTTTCAATTTTTTTCTTTTACTCTTATAGTTTTTCCTTCTTTTTTCTTTGTTCTATATTCAATACATTCCTCCTTGCCATGATTTTGTTTGTGACACGTCAATTAGACAAATTGTTATTGAATTGCCATCATTTATCTTCCCATGTTGCCTCCATATATATTCTACTTTTCCCAGATTTTTCTTATATTTAATTCCTTTTAATTTTTCATAAAAAACATAAGTATTAAAGAACTTTGGTTGTTCACAACATCAATTCTAGTTAAGTCAAGGCAAGAATTCAATAAACATCTTTTCAGTGCATTGTGACATGAAGGATACAATGGAGGTCAGTAGTGTTGCATTAAGGATCATTCAAACAGTTTTCCATGGCATTCTTGAATAGTAGCATCTTAAGTAACTTTGTATCAGGTCAGCAATAAAGTGGTAACCAGCTCATAATGTTAAACATTTTATTGGTCCTGGGTATGACAATAAACTACAGGCCTCTGATTGGGAGGTTGTGAGAAGCATGCAACCACTTCTTAATTGCTGTTGTTCCCAGGTCCACCCTGACCTGGAGTGGCAGCACCCATTAGGGTCCCAGCTATGGGCAAATAGTTAATTCCCAAAGTGGGGTCAGAACCCTATGAAAGTATAAAAACAAACTTTTATAGAAATATATACATAAAAATAGACTGATAAAAATATATACATTTCTGAAGGAAAAAAATAATTACCAGCAATCTGGAAGACATCTTCAGTTTTGTAAAATAAAAATTTAAAAAATGTAATTAAAATTTAACTAAATCAACCTTCTCACTAAAACCAAACATTTAAAAAAAATATATCTTAAAACCCTACCTTTTTGGTATTAAATAACCCACAGAGGTTTATATGCCATTAAACAAAACTCAAACTATGCATTTCATTTCTACAAATAATGAATGAAGAATGTATTTACACTATTTGAACTATTGTCCTCACCTTTGTTGTTGTTACCACGTTTTAGCCATTTTTTTCTTCAGCCTTCCTCTGGTGTATATCAATCTAGGTAACTAACAGCGAATTCCTCTGAACTGAACCCTTTATTTAATCTATGGAAGAAGACTGTTCTTATTACGCTGCCTATATTTTGGGATATATCAGTTATATCTTGTTCCATTTCCGAGGGGGTTTCAAGTACACACTACCCAACATAGGGATTGAACTCACCAAAAACCAATGCTTTAATTCACTCATTTATTGTCCTGTTTGTAAATAGTGTAAATAAAGATAACTCCTCATCCCAGAAATTCAGACAGAAAAATGACTCTGTTGGTAGTCCTTTTTACTTAAAAAGGACTTCTTAATTGAAATATTTCTCTAAGATAATTTTCAAAATTTAAAAGAAAATCAGTGCTACCACATGCAAATCTATTAAGACACAAGGTGTTAGAGGGTGTAAAAGAATTAGGGACAGAAACATTAATAACGAGTAGGAAGAGGAAAGAGTAATTAGGAGGACAGTAGATAGCGATTAAAACTGCATTTACATTTTTAAGATTAAAGTTTGCTGAAGAAGGGAGTTCCACAAGCAACAAGTGCAGGAAAATAAACTTTTAGCATAGAATTTATGGTTAAACTAGCCAACTCAACATTATAAGATCTCAAAGACAGTCTAGCATTCCTATCATTATTTCCACGGAAAATGTTCAAATGAACTACATTCTACCAGTTCTAACCTACACAGCTAAGCTCTGTGATGCCACACACATTGTAGCAAACAAACCCTCATTCTATTTGTATTCTACTGATGAGATGTAAGTTCCAATCAAGTAGCTTCATCCCACAACCTGCTCATGTCTCTTATTTTTTCTTTTTTTTTTCTAAAATGATATTAAAATCAAAGTCTTTGCTGGTTTTTGATGTTCTACAAAAATGAATGAATCAGTATTATTTAAAGAGCATCTTAGAATATCAACAGAGCATAATAATATTATCAGAAAGAGACAAACTATTTAAAAAGTAATCAAATTATCTGTGCTGAGTCATCTGACAATACATCAATTGAAATGAACATTTTGTTTTGTGCTGTGTCTCAGGAAAATAAGGCAGGCTGAGATTCAAACTGACCTCGGTTTACTTCTTGACTTTTTTTAGACAGTCTGTTTTAATCATCACATTTGATATTCTTTGCACTAATTTCCTCATCTTTATTGATTTCTTTTTGTTTCACAGCATTTCAGCTGCATAGCATCCAGCCTTCCTCAGGTGTCCTCTGCTCTGGAATATTGTTGAATTCTATTCCGGAATACAAGACACTGGATACAGGCTAGAGGGTACGTGATCATAAAAATTTTTGGAAAAAAAAAAAAAAAAGATGGAGAAATTTGTCCATAGAAAAATGCATACAATAATAAAAAAAGAACACTGAATTTAACAAAACACAGACAAGAACTGAACAAAGATCAACTTGAATCTCAGCCTAACATTTGTATGATTTGTTGTATGCTTAAGGAAGCAGCGCGTATGCTAGGCCACAAAAGTTTTCTAAGCTGGCCAAGCATAGAAATGAATACAATATGGGAACCAGTAATACAGAGCTAGAGAAAATCATTAGCTTCAGGATTGCAATGTGAGCTCTGGTAAAAAAAATTAGTTTCTGAGACACTAGGTTTATAAGCTTTAAAAATCCGTACACTGATGTTCTCAAGAACACACAGACCAGTGGATAAAATCATTGGTTATATCCAGTGACTTGGCAGTGGAGAACAAATAAGAGTTGAGGTAAAGGGAGATAACTACGGCACCGGAAGTGGCATGGCTCATGAAATGAGAACCATATGCATACCACAGTGATCGAAATAAAGGGTTCAGTTTAAATCTAATCACTTGAAGAAGGTCAGAGCGTACAACAAACAAACCATCATGACTATGACATTAAAAATGAAGACAAGAGTAAATGTAAATAATGTAAAATGATCTTTGTTTATTTATTTATTTTTTTTAATCATTTCACCCTGAGCAAGGCGGAAATGCCACTGATGTGCAGGGGGCTACATAACTGTAAAAAGATTAATTAGAAAAGAGTGAGGAGTACAAACTAGTTAGAAAGGAGCAATAGAAAGCTGAGAATGCAGGTGCGATGACAGATACATTGGTGGAGAGAAAGGGAAGGTTATACGGAGATGGGGAGAGAGCTAGAGTCCAGTGGTTAGTAGATGAGTATTGACTTTGCATTTAAATTTCTGGAGGTTGCAGCCGTCAGGAAAGCAAGAATATGGGAGCGAGTTCCACAGGTGGGAAATGCAAGAGAAGAAGCTGCAGGAGTAGAATTGTCATCTGCATTTGGCTAACCTGACTGTGAATGGGTGGGGCCTAATTGCCAGTCTGGTTGCGCGAGTAAACACCTGTTGAGGAGGCACCAGTGACTTAAGTTCATCCAAGCAGAAGCCATGAAAGTATTTATAGAACAGACAAGGGGAGGCCACATTTCGACAGTGGGGAAGTGGCTGCAGTCAAGCCGCCAGATCAGTACCTATCACATTACAAACTCTCCTTTGGAGCCTGTCAAGAACACTGAGGAGAATGGCAGGGGCGCCTGACCATAAATGGCAGCAGTACTCCATGCACGGATGAATGGTTGACTTGTATATATGCAGGATGGATTCAGGTGGAAAAAACATCCTGAATCGACATAGTGACCCAACCTTCTTAGCAGTAGATTTTGCTATGGATTCAATATAGTGGTTCCATTTGAGGTCTGAGGACAGGTTAAGTCCAAGGAGGCATAGTGTATTGCTCTCCGGGAGAATCGCTTGGTCCATGCTTATGGGAGGCAGGAGAGGTTGCCTGTAATGGTTGACAGACAACAGCTTGGTCTTAGACGAATTGAAGTTGACAAGACACTTCTTGCCTCAGTTCACCACAGAGTGTAGATCCCGTTCAAGGTCAGCAGCGTGTCATCTGCGTAGATGCCTACTTGGGACTTGATCTCATCTGGGAAGTCGTTGATGAAAATAAGGAAGAGCGTCGGGCCCAGGATAGAGCACTGTAGGATGAAGAGGCATGCCCATTCAAAACGACCATCATTTTGCGGTTATTTAGAAAAGATTGGATTAGGTCAAGCAGGCGACCAGTAATACTGTAAACCCCGTAGTTTGCATAGGAGGACAGTGCCAAACCCTGTTGAAAGCCTTGGAGATGTCTAGAGCAATCACGTGAGCCTCGTCAGACTCATCAAGGGCCTGTAGCATGTAGTCCGTTATGGTTGTTAGCAGGTCGGCTGTGGACCTGGCAAAGCGGAAGCCATATTGCCTGTCAGAGAAGAGTTTGTCGGCAGTGAGATGCTTGGTAAATTTGAATTTGAAGAACAGACCATAGAGCGGAGGGGTATTAAGTGGCTGCTGATACCTTGGCCAGGGTAGCTTCGCATAACAGAATAAATAAATAAAAACCCCCAATTTTTTTTTTTCCCAAATGAAGCATGAACACCAAAAACTGAGAAAAAAAGTAAAAAAAAATACAGATTTAAGAAACAATTCATACATACCATGCAGTTTCACACAGGAAATTTGAATTAAGAAAGTCCCACTATCTTCAACTCTTGCTTTTCCCAAAAATTAACATTTCATTTAACAAACTGGAAGAGAAAAAATCTCTTTTTATCAGTATGTATGCATCCTAGCTAATCCCTGTTTTAGACACCTGCTTAGGCACATTTTGTGTTTGTTCAACACCCACAAAGCCCAGCTTTGGTTTTCTACTGCAACTATGCTGAGCAGACCTTAGTTACAGTTTCTGGAAGAGAGAGCATTATCTAGCATGATCAACAGTCTAAACAAGGTCAGCACACATGAATCCTTGCGATAGCACAACCATTGACAGCTTCCAAGGAGTGCTGTCTACCCACTTTCACTCACAAGTTCAATCTGTGGTATGCTGCTCTGGATCAAAAGGATGGTTGCTAGAAGATCCTATGTCTGGCAACAGAACTCTGCACTATGCTACACAGGCCAAAGAACCTAGTCATGACCATCAGACTATTTTTGAAATCACATTACCTCTTACATCTGACCATGTTACTTCACAGACTACATCTCACTTTATGACTATGTATGGAGCACATTTGTGTGAAAGAGCAACAAAACTCCTTGTAACACCAAAGACAAATTAAGTGTAAGGATTTAAACAAAGAGAACATCCAGAACAGCTGCAGAGGTTTCCAAAGTTGTCTGAAGGCCAAGATTGAAGCCAGTCACAATTTTTTTTTTTTTTTTTAATAAATTTACTCATTGGAATGTAAAGATATTTTTGTATAATTTGGGAAATATATCTGTTACAATGATATATTAGTGTTATTTTCATTTCACATACAAGCTCAACCTGAGGTTTGGTTTTCAGGCACTTTCAGGTGCCACATGCTGGGATCATCTCCTCCAGCCAACAGTATCAAGAAGTCAGTTTCCTGATGAATCAGCCATATGCCCAGAATAATTTGTTGAATCATGAAAAGAATTTATTTTAGATTTTCAGGCAAAACAATATTTAGCAATTCTTTTTTTGTATTTTTTTAACTTTGCATGACATTTTAATCTTCTATGTTTAGTAAAATATACCATTTCTGTACACTATGGCTCATTTCCTCTGATTCTGAATTTATAGCTAAGTGTTTTAACCAGCACAAAGATGAAAAGCAAGGGCACAGATTTTAGAAATCAGGTTTTTTTTTAAATTGATTTGTCCATTTGTAACAGTTCAGGATCACAGGTCTTTGTTAATTTGTTACAGTGTAAACACTTCCATTCCATCATTTTTAAAGTCTTTTATTCTCGTTCATTTATTTTTTGTTAAAAGTATTGTTAGTGTTGCACCTACTATGTTATGCTTCAAGCTGTTACCATGGTAACAAATAGCAGACTTTTCCCAGCTTATAGTTTGCTGAATATTTAGAAAATTTTCAGATAGTAAGAAACAAATTCAAATTGCATGAAATAAAAATGGCACTGGAGAATATATTCAAAAAATAAGACAGTAAAGAAGAAGAATTAGAAAAAATAGCTCAATGCTAAGTTTTTAATGACATTTAAAAAAAATTATCGTTTTCACTGATAGAGAAAATGCCATTAAGCATTGCATCAGTAATCAGCCTTATCAACCTGCATTTTTATTTTCCAGTCTAGAATTGTTTCTGATAGTTTTCTTTTAAATCAAATTCAGAAACTGCTACAAATTATCCTGTTTAATACAAATTGAAGTTATTTTATGTAGCTTCAGATTCACTGAGATGAATCTTAATTGCATTAACTTCAGATAATAGGAATTCCTATCATTGCTTTTCTGTGGCTCACTGGCAAATGACAGGACTTTCTGTCAGTCTTTAGCTTCATACCAAAGGAATTTAACTCTTAAAACATTAAGACAGAAAATCTAAAGAATTTAGAAAAACAGAAAAAATCTGGAATTGATATAACATATGGTGGTTACTGTTACAAACAGCTGGAAAAAGAATCTAAGCAACAAAATAGACTATTTGGGAAAGACACTTCAAATGGGTTAGATAAATTTCCACAGTAAGAATGATGAAGATGGATAAATTCAGCAAAAAGATTTTTTTTCTGAGATAAAGCATGAATAAAATAATGGAGCATTTATAAAAAGGATGTGCATTGTGGTGCAGTGGATATCAGTTCCAAACAAGAAATTGGAGAACCAAGTTCAAATTCCAGTTGAATTTGTTGCATTCACTTGTGTGCAAATACCCTTGGGAAAGGATATTATTTCATCTCGTTTTCTTCACTAACCCACAATGCCAAGCATGGTGAGTACAATACATCCCCTGAAATGACAGACATGAAACAGTGGAAGTCGTCCAGGGAGGGGTTCCTAAAACGAGTGAAAAAAAAAGCACTGATTCAGATACAGGATAAGTTTTTGATTTCACATTGGTTATAGGGCTTACAGCCATGTCACGTTGAATATACCAGTTCTCGCTCGATCACCAAAGTTAAGCAACGTTGAGCCTGGTCAGGACTTAGATGGGTGACAGCTTGGGAATACCAGGTGCTGTAAGCATTTAGAGACGGATGTGTGGGCTTACAACCATATCACGTTGAATACACCACTTCTTGCTCGATCACCAAAGTTAAGCTACATTGAGCTTGGTCAGTACTTAGATGGGTTACCGCTTGGGAATACCAGGTGCTGTAAGCATTTAGTGACAGATGTGCATTGTGGTGCAGTGGATATCAGCTCAGAAAGAGAAATCGGTGAGCCGAGTTTAAATTCCAGTTGAATAACCTGCATTCACTTAAGCACTGGTACCCTTGGGAAAGGTATAAATCCATCTCTTCCCTCCAGTTATGGGTTAAATAACAGGGTAGGACTTGGGGACCCTGCCCTTAAAAACAAATTCCAATGAATCTTGGTACTTGAAAAGAAAAAAGTATTCCTAGGCACAAAAACTTACATAAAAACAACAATAAATTGTTGAAAGAAAAAGGTATTACCAGCAATAAATGACCCACCGAGGTTGATATGCCGTAAAACAAAACAACCAACCAACCAACCAAACATTGGTTATACAATGTACTATAAGTAAATAAGTGCTATATTATATTCTTAATTTCGTACATGTGAATTGTTTGATTTTGATGGCTGCATAGTATAGTAGGGTCAGTTGGGCATCGTCTGAGAGAAAAAGAGCTCCATGACATAATTCATTCAATGTAAAATTTGAAAATGGCAAACTAGAAACTACAACGCAAATATTTCAGTGTTCAGATGTAACAATCTGAGGAAAGAGTTGGATTAGTCCAATCACTAGTGAAGGTGACCTTATGCCACCATACACTGACTGTCATTCAAAGCTTGTGAGCCCAGTCACATTATTTAACCTATAGCTGGAGACCAGGAGATGAGATAGATTTAGAAAAGTCCTTGTCATAGACTGGCTGTCACACAAGACTTGAGTGCCCAGTCACCTCTGCTATTTGATAAATAGCTGGAGATGGGGAGATGAAACAGATTGATAATATTCCCAAGAGTATAAAATCAAATGAAACAGGAGATGCAAGAATTTAAACAGCTGTAATTATACAGCAGTAGGTTGCCATTGCTTTCTGTGGTAGATTGGTTGCCAGCCAAGGCTATAGAACCCAATCTGTCCTGCTATTTAACACATAACTGGAGGGAAGAGACGGATTAATACCTTTCCCATGGGTATTTGCGCGTAAGTGAATGCAATGAATTCAACTGGAATTGGAACTCGTCTCCCCGATTTCTCGCTCCGAGCCGATATCCACTGTACCACAACGCACATCTCCTACATATCCTAAAACCTGTTATAATCAAGAAAAAATAAATTAGCAATGACTCAACCAGATGGAATAGAAACAACAAAGGAAATGTTTCTTTATTTCTGATTAATGCTTGGTAGTCAATAGGATTCAGTATTGTTGGCCACAGTCTTGAAAATAAAAGATAGGCAGATGATACAGTGTTGATAGCAGACAGGGAAAAATAACTACAGTAAGTCTAACAGAAGTTTGTAAATGGCAGTGAGAAGAAAGGATATTTGTGAGAAATTAGAATGTATGGTTGTAACAACCCAAGGTACGAATTGAAGACATTAAAATCAGTCAAATATGAAAGTCTAAATCTTCTGCTCCGATGAAATTAAATCACTGGTGCCCCTGCCACAGGGGCTTACTCATGCAACCAGACTGGCAGCTGGGTCCCACCCATTCACAGTTAAATCAACCAAATTCAGACAACAATTCTACTCCAGCAGCTTCTTTTTTTGCACTTTCCACCTGTGAAACTCCCTTCCATATTCTTGCTTTCCTGACAGCTACGACCTGCAGGAATTTAAATGCAATGTCAATACTTATCTCTTAACCACTTGACTCAAGTTCTTTCTACATTACCCTGTATGGCTTTTCCTGTCTCTCTACATTTGCAATTGTCATTGCACCTGTATTCCCATCCTTCTCTTGCTTTTTTTTATGACACCCCCTGTAACTGGTTCATCTTTCTCTTTACTCTCCTCCTATCTAATCTATTACTCTTATGTAGCCCCCTGCACATCAGTGGTGTTACTTCTTTGCTTGGGGTGAAATGATTAAAAAAAAGAAAAATATGTTTTTACCTATGTTTTTATGGAAATAGTGCCACTGAAATCTGTAGGTTTATTGAAATAGCAAAGGTTCAATAACAGCTATGACCATCTACACTAAGATGGAACATGATACATAAAATAATAACACTGATTTGACTAAGAAATTATGACGACATAATTATGCTACATTTAATACTGTAGTGCATTGTATATTTTATAATCCTAACTCCACAAACCTTGATCCTCATATTGAAATTTACAGGTGTGTACAAACATCATCAATGCCTTGGGAAATTATTTAAAAGAACTTGTCAATCAAAATGTAATAAAATTCAAACACAAACAATGAATGTAAAAACCCAAAGAAATTATAATCAAACAATTACTAATCCTGAGAGTGAAAAAAAAAAAAAAACAGGCAATAATAATATTAAATTTGACACACGCTCCTGTTAGATTCACATGAATAATTAAACATTTTTCCATAAAATAAGTAACAATATTATTAATTAGATATCTTTCTTAGAGGACTAATAAATTTACATGAGGACACATTTGAAGAAGAATGAATGATATCAAGCAGAGAAATATAAATAAAGACTCGCATGCTGTGTGAAGTAGATACACTGCTAGTGAACTGCTCGTCAGTTTAATCACCTGACTCTTCCCTTTTCTCCTATAGTGTCCACATATTTAA
Organism: Ascarosepion bandense; assembly: GCA_037127315.1. Lineage (NCBI taxonomy): Eukaryota > Metazoa > Mollusca > Cephalopoda > Sepiida > Sepiidae > Ascarosepion > Ascarosepion bandense. The sequence goes on along the minus strand of JBBBDQ010000363.1, from coordinate 4,024,239 downwards.
AAGGATAGGAACATACCATTACTGTATATAGGTACAAGAAGTGTATAATTGTAATTTATTTTTTGGGGACATTTATCTTGAATGTAGAGGTAGTTTGTTCATTATGCCTGTTTATTGCAAACCTGTGTCCAGAGGCTTGTACACTAATTGAAATTCATTAGTTTCTAAGTCCCATAAAATCCACTTTGTATCTAGCTTAGTTCATCCCACATTGATGATGTGTTCTGCTTTTATATTTTATATATATATATATATATATATATATATATATTAACTTGAGAACATTCATCAGTGACAATAGGTATCCTACAAATGTCTTAAAATGTGTGATTGAGCATAAGTTCAGTCACTTGAAAGAACTGGTTGTTTTTTGACATAGTCTTTGTCTAATTCATCTGAACTGCTATGACTAAGTAGGAAAAGTTAAATGTTTACTGAAAAAGTGTCAATTTGGATTATTTTCAGGTTTTTCAACTGTCAGGTTACATGTTGTTTCCAATACACTGCCAGTATAAGAGTAAGCAACCAGAGTCACCCTTTAAAAACAACTCAGCCTGCTCATGACTCAGCAATAATCCTGACTGTGACAAAGCATAAGTAGATAGCTATTTCACTGTTTTGTACAGAGACTGCTCTGCAAACCATTGGCATGTACTTGAAGCGATACACATCATGTTACACTAACCAGGCCTGTGCAAACAGAAAGAGAATTAATATCTCTTTGTAGTGTAGTATAAGTTAAATGAAATATACACACAAGTATTATTTATTTATGAGTTAAATGTAATATAAATAAATGTGATAAACCATATATACTTGTCTACATTTGAGATGAAGTATTGTAATTATTTAAACTATTTACATTGTTCAAACTGTTGAATATGGCAACAAAGATGAGGGCAACAGCTTGAACAATATAAACAGTTTAAGCGTCATATATACTCAAGTATCATGTGTAGAAATATCAAGTTGTCCAAATCAGCACTCAGTTGTAGAACAAGCTGAGTTAAAAGCCCAATCAAACTTGAGGAGAGCTTTTATGGTGCACTGGAGCGTCTCATTGTGCTCAAGTGGGCAAGTCCATTGCAGGGATTGTGATTGGCTGCTGGTAAATAAGTGGAGGTATTTCTGTATATATACAAGCTTGATTTCAGCATTGTTGCAGGGATTTTATATTAAGTTACAGCTTGCTTTATTTTGTCTGCTACCTGGGACCCTTACGGTGGTAAGTGCTATTATTCCACATCATGCAACCTTTGAAGATTTAATTTCATATCTTGATGATGATGTAACCTCAAAACGAGCTTAAAAATTAGATTTCTGAAAGTCACATGATGTGCGAGTATTGTAACAAAAGAGAAAATCACCTTACCTCAAAAAAGAGTTTGTGTTTTGTGTGTGGTCTGTCAAAGAAAAATTATAGAAAATTGTTAGCACAAAAAGAGAAACTATGCTAATGATTTTTATGCACCGTTTGGTTTGACCAATCAAAAATCAGTTCGTGACTAAAGGCTGTTGCTTTCTGCTGACAAGGATCAGGATGTTTTTAGCTTTGAGAGTGAAAGTGCATTTTTGCTGTTGCAAGAGGAAGGTTGGATTTCTGACCCCGTTTTCATTACTACATTGCCTGCTAGATACTTGTGAAGATTTAACCCTGCCTTATGATCCCCCCCCCATTGTAAAGGTTGAATTTAAGTTGCTTTTATTTTATTTTGTTTTACTTTATTTTATTTTTTACTTTTTATTTATCTTTGGCTGAATAGGCATTATGTTGTATGGAGCAATTTTAATTATTAACTTTATAATAGTTAAATTTTAGTAAATATTGGTGTTTCTTAGTATAACATTGGATTCATGCAGTAACAAATTAGTGTAAAGTAAAAAGTGTGTCATTCGGCAAGATTTGAACCTGCAACCCCTATCCACAGAACAGATATGGTTGTTGCTATGAATCAAAAATTGTGTTATATAGGCTTGATTAAAACCTTGTTTAGACTGGAGGTCATTTGTGGTCGAGAGGTCTAAGATGTTGCCAAAGAAAAAAGTATAAAAATAATATTTAAATCAAAGAAAATATCTGCAGCTTTTTAACAGCATCCTTATTAGGCCTTATGTTATCTATATTTATTATATTTTATGGAAAGTATTTCATCAATTACATCAGATATATATATATATATATATATATATATATAATGAACTGACTCTTGCAAAAGCTTTCTGCTTTTTCTCTGTTAGTTTCATGTGCAAACTACATTCATCAGCCAATAAGTAGTGAGTTGGTTTCTAAATTCAATTCTGGTGATTTGGATCAATCAATAATGAACAAATGGAAATAGTAAATGTAGATTCATATAAAAATGAACACTCAGACATTGAGGAGTAAGGCTTAGATTAGGCCACACAAGTGTCAGGAAATATCTGCCACAAATCAGCCAATTGATTTAACTGATGACCAGCAGATGATACAGTCAAATATTTGCTTCAGTTCATTTTGGAGTGTACTCTTTTCTTAGTTGTCTGCTTAAAAATGTTTTTTTCTGTATGTTAGAGATGTTGCTTTGTCTGGGTGAACAAATTTGTTCTCCACTCAAGCTTCCAAAACTAAATCTTCACCACCTGAGTTCCTCTTGACCATTTTCTAGTGTTGTTCCAAAGTAATTTATGGTAGCTTCTTGTAATCCCGGCAGAACATTATGGCAGAATTATGATAATAATTTAGAACTGATTTCTCCAAAAATGTTTAAAGATGAGTGGGAAGCATGACCATTATCAGCACAGAAAATGGAATTTAAGAATTCAAATTACAATCTAGTCAGTTGCACTCACTTTTACACTGTCTTTGGAAAAATTTCTTTTCTCATAGTTAAACATCAGAGTAAACTTTCCCTCAGCTATGGGTTAATTAGTAGAGTAAAATTTTAATCAATTTAGGAAGAGATCAAGTGTCTGAATTAAAAATTTAGAAAGCAATGAGAAACCTGTTAAATATTTTACCCAATTTTCTTCATTAAAATTCACTGATAATAAAAAAAAAATAATGGAGAAAAAAATTTTCAATATCTTAAAGGAATATGGCATTTAAAGAAAAGTGAAAGTTTTTGGTCAACAATCAAAAAGTAAAAGAGCATTTCCTGATGCAAGACATTGCAAGATCTCTTATTTAATATGTCACTTGCCAAAACTGACATAACTACTGAAGATTGCTACCACATCTGGTTTAGTGCTTCACCAAGATATGGAGAGATTTTCTTACAAAATCCAAATTAGAATCTGCAACATTATCAGTACTCACCTACCACTGTAATGTAACTTTCTTTTGACACTTATATTATTATTTTCATGGTAATTGTTCTGGTGAACTTTCCTTGTTGGTACTTCATATATTTAATACAGTACTAGATTGGCAATTAGGTCTCATAATTCAATTATGAAAGTTACTAGTTGTAATTGTAAGTTGCATTTTAAGAACTTCTCTTGTACTTCTTATTTGTGGAACTCTCTCCTGGCTTGGTGTTTTCCTGTCAACTATGATCTTCAAATTTTTAAAGACAAGGTCTCCTTGAATCATTTTCTTTTTCTTAATCATTTCACCCCAAGCAAAGTGGTATTGCCACTAATGTGCAAGGGGCTATGTATGAGTAAAAGATTAGTTAGAAGGAGAGTAAACAGAAATACGAACCAGTTACAGGGGATGTCAGAGAAAGGAGAAAGAGAAGGATGGGAATACAGGTGGGATGACACTTGCAAAGGTAGAGAGAAAGGAAAAGATATACAGGGTGATGTAGAAAGAACTGGAGTCAAGTGGTTAAGTGATGGGTATTGACATTGCATTTAAATTCCTGTAGGTTGTAGCTGTCAGGAAAGCAAGAATATAGAAGCAAGTTCTACAGGTGGAAAGTACGAGAAAAGAAGCTGCTGGAGTAGAATTGTCGTCTGCATTTGGTTGATCTAACTGTGAATGGGTGGGACCCAGTTGTCAGTCTCGTTGCATGAGTAAACACTTGTGGTAGAGGCACCAATGACTTAAATTTGTCAAAGTAGAAGCCATGAAAATATTTATAGAACAGGCAGAGGGAAACCACATTCTGTCAGTGAGAAAGTGGCTGGAGTTGAGCAGCCAAGTTGGTACCTATCACATTACTGATTCTCCTTTGGAGCCTGTCGAGAATACTGAGATGTTTCTTTGTTATCATCTCTTTGTTTTACACTCAGTAACCCTTTCCTTACTATTGCCTCGGCTTACAGCCATATCCCATTGAATACATCGGTTCTCGCTTGATCACCGAAGTTAAGCAACATTGAGCCTGGTCAGTACTTAAATGGGCGACTGCTTGGGAATACCAGGTGCTGTAAGCGTTTAGTGACGGATGTGCGTTGTGGTGCAGTGGATATCAGCTCGGAAAGAGAAATCAATGATCCGAGTTCGAATTCCAGTTGAATACCTGCATTCACTTAAGCACTGGTACCATTAGGAAAGGTATTAATCCGTCTCTTCCCTCCAGTTATGGGTAGGACTTGGGGACCCTGCCCTTAAAAACAAATCTCAATGAATCTTGATATTCGAAAAGAAAAAAGTATTACTAGACACAAAATTTATATAAAAACAACAACAAATTGTTGAAAGAAAAAGGTATTACCAGCAATAAATAAATAAAATTTAGTTGGTAATAAATGACCCACTAAGGTTGATATGCCATAAAACAACCAACCAACCAAATCCTATTGCCTCTTATTAAAAATAAGTCTGGCATTGAGATCTTGCATCATGATTTTTGTTCTTCAGATTTATAATTTCTGGCCTTGAGATGATATAACACAAGTATATCTACATGACCGATGTTAACATTATGTCACATCTAAAGAGGCTTACATAGAATAATAAATTCTTTTTCAGCTGCTTTTTAGCATTTTAAATTTTGTGATTCACTTTAAAAAGGCCATTTAATCTGTTCTAACCTGAGATAGGCATCATTTCAGCTTGCAAAAGTTCTTGCTTTGTAGGAATAATTTGTCCCAGTTAAGTGCTATATGTGATACAAGCTTGGGCGATCATGTCTTGAATGAGACATGACTGACTGGGTAGAAGATTATCCCACAGTAGGTTGTCATTGCTTTCTGTTGTAGACTGGTTGCCAACCAAGGCTATAGAAGCCAATCTGTCCTGTTATTTAACCCATAACTGGAGGAAAGTGACAGATTAATACCTTTCCCAAGGGTATTTGTGCGTAAGTGAAAGCAAGGAATCCAGCTGGAATTTGAATTTGTCTACATGATTTTTAATCATCATCTAAATTCATCTGCTATGGAAAATAGCTTAAGTTCTACAGATGATAAGCCTAGAGTTAAATATGGTTTTTCAGACTGAAGTTTCATTACCATGAATCTAAGGTACTACAGCAGTACCTCATTGTATTGCTAGATTTTGTTAATTTTCTGTCATGGTGTGGAAGTGCCAACCACAGGCAGATGCAGCCTCCACTTGTTCTCAGAACATTTTAATATTTTTCTTTTTTTTCTGTTTGTGACAATCCGATTTTCGTCAAGTTAGCCAAGGTGGAGTTGGCAATAAAACCTTGGCATTTGACTTTGATTGTAAAGATATTTGTCAACCAGACATTTCTTATACATTACTCTCACAGAACTTAGTGCTTTTTCACCCTACAGTACTTTGTCCAATCAATGTTTTCTTCAAAAGGAACTGTGAATTCAATAGCATAAACTGGTTTGATTTGAATGACCAAATTACAAGCTCAGCATGCTGAGCTGTTAACCTGATTTCAGCTGCAAAGGTTAGACAATGTGACTGCAGTTTTCCAATTCAATGATGATTGCTACATTTTTTTTGTTATAAAGTATATATACATATATATTAACATGAGTAAATAAGGTACTGCTTAGACCAGCAGATAGTTGTTAGAAAAAAAGTGCTCAACTCATAAACAAAAGCACTTAATATGCAGAGCCAAAGAACAAAATGTCCACCACTTACTTGCTACATAGATTTCAACCATACCAGTTTATCAAGCATATATATATATATTTTGATTGCTTAATACTTAGTTTTTGGTCCTAATAGGGTTAGACCAGTACACATTTGGATTAAAAAGTGTTCTATATAATTATATTGTAGAACTTTTAAATAGTTTCATTTTTAGACGAGTTATTTTGCTACTTTGGTTTTTCTACCATTATATAGTTATTAAAAATTGCCTGAAGACACCACCCACGGTAGAAACCAAGGTAGCGAAATAACTCTTTTAAAAATGAAAAATATCTATATATATATATATATATATATATATATATATATATGTGTGAGAGAGAGAAATAAATAAATAGAAAGTGATTGAAGTCAGATTAGAACAAAACATTACAAACACTAAATTTGAATTTCGTTGTGTATACAAAGATATATAGGAGGATCACCAGACCAGATATAACAGCAACACTTTATGCAAGGATGAATGGTAGATTTATAAATGCACAAGATGAATTCCGATGAGAAAAATTGTCTGACACATTATGTTTATATCTTATGTAGGAATGTGACCCAATTATTTCCATTTAGCCTCCGGTTTATTTTAATCAAATTTACCGAAGCAAGACACTAAAGCCACTAAGACATGAGGGGTTACTGGGAGGTCAGGTAAGAATTAGAAAACAGAAACATTACTGATGAGTGAGAGCAATAAGAGTAATCAGGAAGACAGTGTACAGTGATTGATATTGATCATCAAAAAATTAAAATCAAAGTTAATTGAAAAGCATGGAAGTGGAAGGGAGTTTTACAAGTAAGAAGTGCAAGAAAAGAAACATTGTCGCCATTTGATATTTTCAATTTTGTGCATGTTTGTTTGTTTTTTGTTTTGTTGACTGCACAATATAGTAGGATTATTTGGGCATTCCCTGTTACAAAAAGTGCACCATGACACAATTCACTTTTCTAGAAATTTTCAAACGGTATGCTGTACTGCTTGGTATCCATGTTTGAAACTCCAATACAGACATTTCAGTGTATCAATCTGAGGAGAGTACAGAGGATTCAGAAAGAGATGGATGAGTCTAATTTTTTTTTTTTTAATCATTTCGCCCTGAGCAAGGCGGAAACGCCACTGATGTGCAGGGGGCTACATAAATGTAAAAAGATTAATTAGAAGAGAGTGAGGAGTACAAACTAGTTAGAGAGGAACAATAGAAAGATGAGAAAGCAGGTGCGATGACAGATACATAGGTGGAGAGAAAGGGAAGGTTATACGGGGGTGGGGAGAGAGCTAGAGTCCAGTGGTTAGTAGATGAGTATTGACTCTGCATTTAAATTTCTGGAGGTTGTAGCCGCCAGGAAAGCAAGAATACAGGAGCGAGTTCCACAGGCGGGAAGTGCGAGAGAAGAAGCATGGTGATTACAAAGGTACAGCAGCTCAGAAAACTCACTCTGATCATTCTGATAAGAGAAACATCATTTATCTTTCCACAGGGCCTTGAGGAGGTAGTGCTGCCCTGAGTTGAGATGTTAGCTGCTAGAAAACCCGATGTCTGACAGCAGAACTCTGCACCATGCCACACAAACAGGAGAACCTAATCATGACTGTCAGACAATTTCTGTGACCAGATCATGCCACCTAACACCTCAGACTGTGACCCCCTTGATTATTATGTGTGACATGCAGTTGAGCAAGAAACCAACAAAACTCCTTGTAACACCAAAGATGAACTGAAGGCAAGGATTATGGCAGCATTCAGCAACTTAAAAAGGAGAGTGTCCAGGAGAGTTGCAGGAGATTCCAAAGTCATCTGAAGGCAGTGGTTGAAGCCAATGGCAATTTTATTCAATATTTATTTATTTATTTGACTGTACAGTACAGTAGGGTCAATTGCGTACCATTTGTGATAGAAAGAGCACTATGACATAATTGACTAATTTTTCACCAGAAATTTGAAAACAGCATACTGTTTGGCATTTATGCAGGGAGCTCCAATATGAACATTTCAAAGTGTTTGGGTGTCAATCTGAGGACAATTCAGAGGATTTGAAAAAGAGTTTGATGGGTTTAATGGTGATTATGAAGGTACAGCAGCTTTGAAAATACACTGTGATCATTCTGATAAGAAAGGAACTCCTGAATTTGTTGGTGTGGACCTTAGACTAAACATAGTTATATATCAAAGGCCTTGAGAAAATAGTGCTTTTTTGGTCAAGAGGGTGGCTGCTGAAAGACCATTTGCCTAGTAACAGGGCTCTGCATCATGCCACATAAGCAGAAGAAACCAATCATAGCCATCAGACAATTTCTACAACCACATCATAGAGCAGATCTGGCCATATAATTTCCCAGATTGCAACACCCTTAAATATTGTGTTTGGTACACTTGGCAATTTTTTTGAATAAATTTACTCTTTCATACTTGAAGATATTTCTGTGCAGTTTTGGTAAATATATCTGTTAAAATGAAATGTTAGTGTTATTTGCATTTGTGTAATTTAGACAACAATTTAGCATTACAAGTTTTATATTGCGTGCATATGTATGTAGGCATGAGAATATATAAATATTATATATATATATATATATATAGTGTGTGTGTATAATATATTAGTCTTTTATCTTTTAAGGTAAAAATGTAGAATCATATTTTGTCAAAATTCAGTCCTTTGGTGGCAAGACTGATGACCATGCACTATACAGATGATGTGGCCACTCCTCTCGGGTGTATTAACAAGATACAAAAGAATAAAGGGCATTACATTTAGGACCAACTTGGCTGCAAGAGTTCTCAGAAAGTTTTTGTGTTGACAATTAATGTATGTGTAAAATATATATACTCAAATTAGGAAGATCAGCCAACACTAGCATAGTTTCAACCTTTTGGCATCATCAGTCGTTATATATTAACTGATTATCCAATGTTTTTTTGAAGATGTAACAGGAAGATTAAAATAAGGGAGGAGTTAAAACTAGCAAAATAATGTTATATACTTTCATCTGAAAGGTATTTTTTTACATCTAGACATTATTTCAGACCTTTCATTTAGCCACATTTCTTATTCAATTTTAAAAATTAGATGAAAAGATAAAATGCCAAGAATTTAAAAGATAACATGCAGCAAGATATCATTAATGAAAAATATAACTGCAGAGATAGCGGTAAATGTCTACTTGATGGAGTCTGTAAAACCAAAGGAGTTATTTACAAGGCAGAGGTCCAAGATATAAACTGACAGAGCAAAATATACATAGGCTGAACTAAAGGCAATTTTAAAAAAGATGGTATTATCACAAATCTACATTCAAGCCAAAAAGCCTTAAAAATGTATCAAACAAGCTATGTGTGGAAATTAAGAGGAAAAAAATGGCAAAGAACTTTTTGTAACCTGGAGTATATTAAGAAAGGCTTTGCAGTGGTGGTGATGTTTGCAGATTGTTGCCAAGAAGAAAAGTTAGCTCTAGCATCATTTCAGGAAGGTTGCTGAATGAAAAGTCTGAAATAATGTCTTTATGTGTACACATTAGAAAATATATTTTGGGCACATACAAACACATATAAGTATGTCCAATATTAATTTGCTAGTCTTAACTCTTCCCTTATTTTAAACTTCCTATTGTACATTTTAAAATTCCTGTTGTGTGTTCAAAAAAAGCATTATATAATCAGTTAATAGTGTTTGACAATACCAGAAAGTTGAAGCCATAGTAGTATAATTAGCTGATCCTCCTAATTTGAGTATTTGTCTATATTCTTGAGATGAGCTAATATTTACACTATTTGCACTATTGCGACTATTGTCCTCATCTTTGTTGCTATTTGTACAATGTTTTGGCCATTGTACACTCTGGCCTTCTTTAGGTGCTATGAATTTTGAACCGAACCTTTTATTACCATCACTGGGGTATATCATTCTCATCCCTTGCGGAGAGCCTCTTTTGGTAGTCATGAGTTATCTCCCTCTTACCCTTCTAAGTTACTTGCTCGCCACTGCTGTAGCCTGGTATTAAACTCACAACTCTTTGGGTCAAGTCACAGGAACTAACCCAGCATGGACAACAAGAGCAACTGAATTTCTGGGAATTATAAACCTTATGTTTAGTAACGATTTTTTATTTTTTACTGGTGTTCATTTTGCAATTTTTTGATGTTAATGGTGTTTCTCTAGTATTTTTTGATGTTAATTGTTTTGTCTTGTATTTTTTACCAGAACTCATATTGCAATTTGACACGAATGATTTTGTGTAAATTACCTTGTAGATCCAAGAGGACCAGAGTAGTGTAAGGTGCAAGCAAATTGCTTACAATACAGACTCTTTGAGCACTGGCACTGGAATGACAAGGTGCATGTGTCAGTAAGTCAGATCAAGGCTGGCAACATGCCCAATATGCAAATTGTCTGGCTTGGCAAGAACATATAAAAAAGTGAGTTCTTGTTGAGTCAAATGGTTATTTCTTCAGTGTTAAGTGTCATCTCGGTGTGGTGTACCAAACCAGAATTCATGATGAGGGTATTCCTAGGGTTTGTGCTACTGACTTAGATCTTTTCTGCTACAGATTTTTTCTGGTACTTTGTCTGACTGGTTCCTATATTGTATTCATCTCTATGCTCAGTCAGCTTAGGAGATATTTGTAGCCTAGCATATGTGCTGATTCTTTAAGTTTACATAGCTTCCATTGATGTTCTCTATTATTTCAACTTCATCCCCTAGGGAGCAGTGATCCCTTTTCTCTCTCCATTAATCAATCTTAGTTAATATTCATGTCAATTTTGTGGTTGTATAGCCAATGTAATTGTTTACAGGTTTGGATAGTTGAGAAAAACAATTCTTCAAAGGACATATAAATTTATAAACGACACTGGTTCTCTGCACTTTAGATTTTGCAGGTGAATTATTATTGTTGACAATGAGGTTGGCAGTTTTTAATTTTTTATAATAGATAATTAGTTTAATTTTCTTGTTTGAATTGTTTAATTTCAGATGACATTGTGAAGTGCAGATTTGTCCTCTCTGTAGTCATTGTGCATTTGATTTTTATGAAAAATATTAATTTTTTTTGTTTTTGTCCATGTTTGTGGTTGCCATTGGTTACATTACAAAGAAAACTCATAATTATGTGTTGAATTTTCCACTCAATATTTTATATTGCTCTGCATAATTTCCATTGAGCTCTCTATTTTTATCTAATTCATATTTTTTTATATTAACTACATTAAAATCTTTTGAATTATCCTCTCTGTCTTCATGGGTTGCCATTCTATCATTCATATAAGTGAAAAAGAGGGCACTAAATGAGGTTTCAACAGCTCAAACTGCCAGACTTCCCACATGTAATTTGATCATCATGGTGAAGGATTGTGTAGGAACACACACACTTTTTGCAAGAGCCAAATACAGAGAACTGGTTCCCAGCATGCCAAAAAGTCCCAAAGGATTTGAATTTAGTTATTTTTTCCTAAATCAGTTGTCACACAAGGCTGCAGGATCCAGCCTGCTTTGGTATTTACTCATAGCTCAGGGAAATATAGATGCCTTCATACCTTTTCTAAGGGTATTTAAACATAAATTAATGTAATGAACTTGACTGAAATTTGAACTTGGCTCTTCAATTTTTTATATGGAGCTGCTGTCCACTGATCTACAATGTCTTTGAAATTATATATATGAAAATCACTGATCAAACCAACAAAAAAATTTGCCAAAACCTACAACTATTAAGCAGATAGTCTCAAATAAAATTGACAATTCTGAAAAAAGAAAAAAAAAGGCATCAGGCAAACTTACTCAGTAAACTACTCCAAGCCTAGAATGTCTAAACTGAGCAAAAGACACTTCACAATGTTAAGTCCTATGAGAGGATGTTTCTCATCATGACCTGAGTTCCATGCTCACTTGATATTCAAACAATTTACATACATTATGGATGTGCGTTGTGGTGCAATGGATATCAACTCGGAATGACAAATTGGGGAGCCGAGTTCGAATTCCAGTTGAATTCTTTGCATTCACTTATGCACAAATACCCTTGAGAAAGTATTAATCTGTCTCTTCCCTCCAGTTATGGGTCAAATAATAGGACAGATTGGGTTCTTTAGCCTTGGTCGGTAACCAGTTTACTGCAGAAAGTAATGGCAACCTACTGCGGGATAATCTTCTGCCCAGTCAGTCATGTCTCTTTCAAGACATGATTGCCCAAAGCGTGTATCACATATGGCAATCAACTGACTGACATACATATCCATATATTGAAGGAGTTTTAATAGATGAGAAAGAGATAAGGATTTTTATTCTAGTTTAATTATGCTATATAAAAAAATGTCTCAAAAAAAGGTTCTTTTGCATAAGCATATGGCTTTGATAAATTGCATTGCAAAATAAATTGACTTTTCAAACCTTGGATTTACTTTTATTTACTTGCCCTTCTTTTCAAACCTATTAACAAAAGAATAGATATATCATACAATAAAATGATCACTATTTCTGAAAACTTACATACAGAAAAACATTTTTACTCTTTTTTTTTATCTAGGAACTCGAATAACAATATTATTGATTTTTCTGACCTAGTATTATGACAATAATGAGGCATGATGTAATATTCTTCAGAAAGATGTGTATATCTAAAAAAAGTGATTTTTAACTCAACACTATCATACATTTTATATACAACATGTTAATCTCTCTCTCTCTTTCAGTGCCAATGTCTTTAGGAATGTCAGTGATCATTGTCTTTTGATTTTGTGATACTTGTTCTTCCATTCTTAAGCTCAAATTTATACCTGCTGCTGATGCCTTTTGTTTCTCCTTCTTCTTCTTCTTCTATGTGCCATGTCCCTTCAGGACGTAGGCGATCATGGCCCTCCACGTCTCCCTATCCTTTGTGGCCCTCAGCATGTTTGTTCCCATTACTCCTGGTAACCCCCATTCTGTCATCCACCCGACCAGGCCCTGCAAATATGTTATCCACTGCCTTCTTCTGTCTCTCTTTCCCTCTACCTGGTCAGTCAGTATCAGGTTCTCCAAACTCTCCTTCCTCATTGCGTGTCCCAGGAACTTCAGTTGTCTCTTCCTGATGCTCGGTATTAATTTCCTTTTGGTTGCCATTCTTTCCAACACCTCATTGTTGCTTGCATGTTCAGTCCACGATATCTGCAGCATCCTTCTGTAGAACCACATTTCCACTGCTTCCAGTTTTGTCCTCATTTTCGATGATATTGTCCAGCACTCACTACCGTATTGAAGAACTGACATCACATAGCAATCCAGCACTCTTTTCTTTGTTTCTAGTAAAATTTTCCTGTGTGTTAGTACTTTGCTCAGCTTCTGGAACGCGCCCTTTGCCATGCCAATTCGCCTTCTGATCTCTATGTCGCACTTTCCATCTCCTGTTAGAACACTTCCTAGATATTTTAATTTTTGCACCTGCTTTATTCTGGTATCCCCCACCTGTATTTGGCATTTTGGGTTGCACCTTTTACTGATGACCATGCATTCGGTTTTCTTAAAGTTTATTTGTAGTCCTTTTTTGTCACTCTCCACCGCTACCTTCTGTAGGAGGTCCTGCAGTTTCCTTTCCATGTCTGCAATCAGCACTGTATCATCTGCATACCTTATGTTGTTTCTCTTACCTTTGTAAAAATTCTATATCTTACAACAGAATTATTTTTTTTGAAAAGAATGACACACAGTTGGATTTCTGTGAGGGAAGCCTTCATTTATATATGCATGTTTCAAGAAGCAGTCAGGTAAGAACTAATAAAGTCCATAGTTTATGAGGGATAGTCAAGTCCATTTCACTTGACTTCACTAAAAGAAATGAACCCTCTCATTATACAATATAACTTTTGAGTTAAATTCTCCAAGCATTCTTTTCTCAATTTCCCAAAATCTTTAAATTGTTGTTTTCTGATTATTTGTTATTTAAACACTTTTTATCCTTCTTATTCTCATTAACCCTCTAGGGCCATTCGTATCATATTTGATACAGTATTTCCCTATAAGGAAACATTTGGTATTTCCCTATAAGGAAACATTTGGTATTCATTGACTGAGCAGTCAGTACTGCTTTCATTTGAAATTTATAAAATATTTCTCTTAAAAATTTTTTCAGGAAAACATTTCTTTCAAGGCTTGTTTTCATACTGTATCAAATATGATACAAATGGCCCTAGAGGGTTAAAACTTAATTAATCACATGCTTTGTCCATGATAATGACAACATTTCTTGGTAAAATTAAATTTTTATCATTTTTATGTATTAGGTTTCTGTGATGGAATGTCCAGCATTTACTGAAATATAGGAAATATGGTATTACGTAAGAGTAAATTTTTTTCATAGTTTATATTGACAATTCTTGCTGAATTTCTGATTAAACCTTTAGATGTTTCAATTTTGTGACAAACTCTCGTCTATCAACTGCGATCTGTTATCTTCTTCATTTTTCACTAACTGCTTAATAAGTTGGCATTTTTATGCATTAATATTACTGTCGTATATTTTGAATTTGTTAAATGAATCTTTACAAATTATTAATCAATTTTGAAGAATATTACTTAAAAACTTAATTTAAATTAGTATTTCATAACAGATAATTTTCTCTGACCATTAGTCAGTCAGTCAGTTAAGTGCCATACGTGATACACGCTTGGGCAATCATGTCTCTAAAGAGACATGACTGACTGGGCAGAAAATTATCCCGCAGTAAGTTGCCATTGCTTTCTGTGGTAGACTGGTTGCCGACCAAGGCTATAGAACCCAATCTGTCCTGTTATTTAACCCATAACTGGGGAAATAGACGGATTAATACCATTCCCAAGGGTATTTGCGTGTAAGCGAATGCAATGAATTCAGCTGGAATTCGAACTCGGCTCCCCGATTTCTCGTTCCGAGCCGATATCCAATGCACCACAACGCACATCCCAAACGCACAAATACCCTTGGGAAAGGTATTAATTTGGGCTAAATAGCAGGACAGATTGGGTTCTATAGCCTTGGTTGGCAACCAGTCTACCGCAGAAAGCAATAGCAACCTACTGCGAGATAATCTTCTGCCCGGTCAGTCATGTCGCTTTCGAGACATGATCGCCCAAGCGTGTATCACGTATGGCACTTAACTGACTGACCATTAGTAAGTATCAGAAATTCAACTGTGAATTTCTGTTCCTGGTTGATTTTGACACCCCCACCCTCACCAAGGTTTAATTCACACCTTTCCTCACAAGCATTCATTCTGTTTTATTACAAATAATATTTAGTCGTTCTTACGTTCATCAGTTACTTTGTCTCATTATTCTTTTAGTTTTCTTCTTCAATCTGCTATCAAGCAGTTTCATGTTTTCATGTTAAGTCCAATTTGTTAATGATTGTTTTGAAATCAGTATAAGATGTGACATGGCATTGATAGCAAACACAAAAAGGAAATAACAGGAACTTTTACAAAAGGTAGGAGGGTGAGAAACCGTTGTAGGAAGACAGACTGATTGATTGTCAGCAAAAGAAACAGACCCACAAGCAAGTACAAAAATTTATCACAAGGCTGTGTTTTAACAAGAAACAAAAAATGTCACACTAAAATCTGAATGTGCGTTGGAATAGAAAAAGAGGCCTAGCAAAAAGCTTCGTAATTAAGAAATAGCAAAATTTAATTAGAAGCAAAGAAAAGTGTACTGAACTGTTATGTAAAATTGGTGTTTCAGTTATCCAATCTCCTTACAGATGTAGAGACTTAAAGCAACAGAAATGTGATTCTACTTAATGATACTGAGAATACAATGGATTGAACATGCAAGTAACAAGGAAGTTTTAGGGAAAATGGAAACAAAAAGGACGTTTACAATATTTAAATTATTCGGATTATTGTCCTCAGTTTTGTTGCCATTTGTACGATGTTTCGGCCGTTGCACACTCCGGCCTTCTTCAGGTACTAGGAATTTCGAATTGAACCCTTTATTACAATCACTGCATAGTAGTAATACCATGATTGGAATGATGTACTCCAGTGATTGTAATAAAGGGTTCAGTTCAAAATTCCTAGCACCTGAAGATGGCTAGAGTGTATAACGGCTGAAACGTCGTACAAATGGCAACAAAGATGAGGACAATAGTCCAAATAATGTAAATACTATCTCATCTCCGAAATATAGACAAATACTAAAAAGTTGTTTATCTTTAGAATCTGAAAGAGACAATTGAACTTTCTAGGATCTATAATAGGGAAATAAGATGTTGAAACCAAAAGGTGCATAGAAAAACAGCAAATAACCTCCTTAAAAAGTTTGTGTGAATTCGTTTGCAGAACAGGGATTAAGAGGGATAACAAAAAGACAAACCATAAGAGATGCAAAAGACAGGAAGTTGTGGAAAGCCATGACCATCAATGTCCTAAAATAATAATTATATTATTTCAGTTGCTGTATGTTCCTGTTACTCATGTATCATCACTTCACAGTTAAAAATAAGCAGTTTAGATTCACAGCCTAATTGATAAGACAGCTGTCACAGTCAGATAGGCTTCCAAAGATACTGGATACATCAAGATGGTTTTTTTTTCCAAAAACATTTTGTTTATTAATGATCTTGAAATAATGATCTGCTATAAAAAGTAACTGAAATTAGAATGTAAAGAATTTTATCAGAAAATTAATAACTGGCTTTGTTTCATTTAAGAAATTCAATTTATATAAAATTATAACTGGTGTGTCAATAACAACTTAGCAGATGAAAAACGAAGAATATTATTGTATGGTACTGTTTGAAAGATAACAGCCATTGGCCCTTGTAGCCTGATCATTAAAGCAGCTGTCACAGTAAATCAGATAAATGAAACAAATTCAAGTCTTGTCAAAATGTTATTCCTTCTTTTCATCAGCTTCTATTGACTGACACAGGAAATAGCAAAAAAAACAAAACAAAAAAAAACAGGTGAAACTGTAGGAAATACATGATAACCAAATTTAATAATACAACTCTGTAAGTAGATTTAGACAAAGGAAACTACTTGAAAACCATCCATGACTTTCCTAACTTAAAATCAGAAGTCATTGTGACTGAGGGGGGTGAGCATACTGACTTTTCTCAAAGTAATGGTCATGTCAGATTATATGATCTCTTCCAGACTGCAGTTGGCTTTGTAGGAGTTAAACATGTATACAGGAATAACAGTGTCAAGGGAGTAAATGTCCCTTTTGACACACTTTTTTTTAGGTGCAGACACAAAGGGGAAACATTACCAAGGAGTCATTGGAGCGTCTCGATTCTATTTTGAATAGACAGTGAATTTAAAAATATGCAGAAAAATATGCTCCAAAAGCAAAAGATATTATTACAAGATTTGTGCAAAGAAAACAATTGGAAAAAAAATTTACTCCATGTCTACATAATAATAAAAAAAATTACCACAATGATAATATTTTTTTCTTACATTTCTAGACAATGCTGCTATGATAGAAATACTTAAGAGACAAAACTTGCCCTCATAGTGGAGAAGAAATATTTGATTTGAGGCATTGCAAAAATACATATGTATTCTTTAAGTCTACAATGGACAATTTTTTGTGACCTTCGTGCATAACAATTACAAATGTCTATAATAAAAGCAGTGTGGTACACAATTCTGACTGGGTGAGACAGAAAAAATATTATATAAAATCTTATTGTATCTCTAAAATTGTCTGTGTGCCAATGGCCTCAGTCTTGGAGTCTCCATGGTGACAAATAATCTCTTCCTTGGCACTAACATTTATAACATTTCAGGAAGGAATGGAAGTTCACTATACTTTGGATTAAGGAATTTTATGTGTGAATATCACTTTTTCCAGCAATTCTCAAGTCGTAGAAATAGTATAGACAGCTGAAAATAAACAAACTGGCATTATGCCAATCTGTAGCCCCATCATAGCTTACAATTCCTTCAATTAACCCTGTACACCAGAAAATTACAGGTGGTCAAAATAATTAATGTTTCTGAATAATTTATGTCTGCTTCACTTAGTAACTTCAGGATTTATATGTGAATAGATTTATTCAGTTTTCCCAAAGCCTTGTAACTCCAAATTGAATTTAAATGGAGTAAATTGGATGACTGTTGCCGATGGCTATTCAATAATGTCTCAGTTTCCTCAGATTCCAAAATTAAAAAACTCAGGAAGTTCTTTAAGACTAAATAAAATTATTTACAATACTTCTGTGTTCTTTCTAGGCAGTTCACCTGCTTGGACAATCACATATTAAAATTGATAAACAAATGACATTTTTATTCATTGTTACTTTTTTATTTCAAATAATTTTGCACTTTAATAGGTGACATGCAAGGTGTTTCAAAGTTATTCATGAAAATGATGAAGATGTTCTTTAAATTTGGAAAAACATTGTTTAAATGTATGCGTTCTTTTTCTCAAAACATCCAGAACTTTTAAGGAAGGACGCACATGAAAAAGTTTTTTGTTTTTTTTTAAGAATTAGCAAGAACAGTATAAAAATGACTCTACCTGTTTTTTTATGCAACAAAACTTAAGTGAAATTATTTTGACATACTGGATAAAAATAATTCAACTATCACGTGAGTATTTTATATACATCTTTATTACAAACATGATTTTTTATCATAGACAAAGTAGGTATTAGTTAAAAAAGTACATGTTTTTTAATACTCATTTCACCCCAAGAAAGGCAGTTTTACTGCCAGTGGTATGCAGTGGGGTTACATAAGAGGTGAGTGATGAGGAAGAGGAACATGTTATAGAGAATGGGTAAAAGAAGGATGAGAAGACTAGAGTGAAGAGGGTTGATGAGAGTAGAGTGGATGGAGAAAAGAACGAGTGAAATGATGCGAGTCAGAGAGATAGATGGCAATTACCCTTACATTTAAATTCTTGGAGTTTGTAGCTGTCAGGGAAGCAATTATACTGGAGGGAATTTTACAGGCAGGAAGTGTGAAAAAAGAAGCTGATAGAGTAGAAGTTGCAGTTCGATTTTATTGGTTTCACTGTAAAAGGATGAGACCTAGTTGCTCGGGGGAACCAGAGAGCTAAGTTCATCAAAGCATCACAAAATGAAGACAAAGTACGAATTTCAAAACGTTATAATTATATAACTAACATAGTTTTCTTTTGAATATTGTTTTGTTCCAAGCAAAGCAGTACTGCCACTGGTGCAGAGAGGGTTACAGTGAAAGAAAAGGAAAAAGAAAAAAAGGAACAAGTTAGCAGGAATGTTGAAAAAAGGATGTAAGAAAGATGGGAATCAAGGAGATAGAAAATGTCTATTGATGTTATATTTAAACTTTTGAAAATTGCAGCTATCAGGGAAGTAAGTATATGGAAGGGAGTTCCACAGATGAGAAGTGCGAGAAAAGAAACTGTTGCAGTAAAAGTGGCAGTTACATTTGACTATTTGATGGTAATTTTGACCTAGTTGACAATATATATATATATATTGTAAAAATGTATAAAAAATGTATATATATATATATATACAATATATAGTAGTATGAGTAAATTGATGGGGTACCAGGGAAACAAACGCATCAAAGCAGAAGCCATGAAAATATTTGTAGAAAAGACATAGAAACCACATCCCGTTGATGAGAAATTGACTGAAGCTAACATATCGGAATCAATTACATTACAGACCCACCTTTGGATTTTCTCAAGAATCTCAATATGAATAGCAGGAGTCTCCAACCAGGTATGGCAACAATATTCAATACACGAAGGAATGGTAGATTTATAAATTTGCAAGATGGATTCTGATGAAAAAAACTTCCTTGTCTGACACAGTGACCCAACTTTTTTAGCAGTAGATATAACAACTGAAACAGCATAAAATTACTTTAGTGCCAAACATGTGAAAGTTTTGGGCATTGATTCAAATTTTGCAAAATTACCAAGGCATTTAATTCCTTGTTCAAAGCTTCAAGATAAGCATCATTGAATTTTGACATTTCAGACACATTTGAACAGTTATTAGGGCAACTCATCTTATTGATATTTTTCTCATTGTTTTCCACAGTTTAATCTGACACATTTTCCAATGATCCTCAGGTTTATTTTTGTTTTTATCACAAATGATTTTTTAAAGTCAAATATAGTTTTAATTTTCTTATCAGATGCCATCACAAACATAAAAAAAAGATTGGCTGATTGGTTGAGGATATTCGTCTAAAGAGAAAATGATATATTTTTGATTACATTTTTTTCTAAAAATGTTCACTGTATATTATTCTTCTACTTGTTTGCACTGCTATCTTTCAACCACCACAGAAAAACTGTTCTACCAACCATCAGAATTGTTGATGCTAGTCTCCTGGAGAGTGACTCACTACACTTTCTTGGCTTCACTCTCTCAAATGATTCCAAGTGGAATGACAACATCAAATCTATAACTGCATGCACTGCTAGAAAGGTCACCATGTTGAGCTAAAAAATTTTTCTTAACAGAATTCATCTTGCACATTTATAAATCTACCATTCGTCCATGTATTGCCATATCTGGTCAAGTGTTGCTGCTATACATTGTGAGGTTCTTCACAAAATCCACAGAAGGATCTGCAATATAATCAGTCCTGACTTGGCATCTCGACTTCAGTCACTTTCTCACCAACTCAACATGGCTTCCCTCTGTCTTTCCTACAAAGATTTCTATGGCAACTGTTCTGACAAGCTTTTTTCCCTGGTGCCC
Organism: Ascarosepion bandense; assembly: GCA_037127315.1. Taxonomy (NCBI): domain Eukaryota; kingdom Metazoa; phylum Mollusca; class Cephalopoda; order Sepiida; family Sepiidae; genus Ascarosepion; species Ascarosepion bandense. Next base: position 4,003,575 of record JBBBDQ010000363.1, on the reverse strand, counting down.
TGACCATACCAGTTCAAGCATGCTGCTAGATTGGCATCTAGGTCTCACTTTTTTACTGTTGAAATAGTTAAAGACAACTGCCTCTTCTACTGCAGTGGGGTTACATAAGAGGTGAGTGATGAGGAAGAGGAACATGTTATAGAGAATGGGTAAGAGAAGGATGAGAAGACTGGTGTGCAAAGAGCTGATAAGAGTACAGTGGATGGAGAAAAGAACATGAGTGAAAGGATGCCAGTCAGAGAGATAGGAGATGGCAATTAACCTTACGCTTAAATTCTTGGAGATTGTAGCTGTCGGGAAGCAAGTATACTGGAGGGAATTCCACAGGTAGGAAGTGTGAAAAAAGAAGTTTATTTCTTGCGCTTCCTATCTGTGAAACTCCCTTCCATTTACTTGCGTCTCTCATAGTTACAACCCCCAAAAGTTTAAATGCAACATCAATTACCATTTTCTATTTCTCTGAATTTCAATCTTTTATTCTTTCTTCATGACCCCTCTTTCTTTTTTTGCTGTGTTTCTCTGTAACCCTCTACACACTAGTGGCAGTTCCACCTTGCTTGGGGTGATATGATTAAAAAAAAAAAAATTCTAGCCATTATGCTTGTTTATCTAGAGTCAGAGTGCACTGTCTATACATTCTCTTTCTGAACTGAAATCGTTTACATTATTTGATTGAGAATCCTTACAGAACATGAAATAGGAAATGGGAAAAAGAACAAACAGGAAGAATAGGAAATGGGGTTTAAAGAAGAAGCAGTTGGAGTTAAGAAAGCTGATAAAAAGAGAAAATAAATACATTCTCTTCTATCTACAGTGTCACTTCAGAATGTGAGCAATCATGGCTCTCCACAATTTCCTGTTTGTCTTTATGCTAGCTGTCAAACTCACATTAAGTTAAGCAGGTTATTCACTGCTTTCCTCTATCCTCTTTGCCTTTTAAAGTGTTTTGTGTGTGTCAAATTTTGAAAGCCTTCTTTCTTCATTATTTTACCCAGAAATTTCAGTTGTCTCTTTCTGATTCTATTAGTTTATTACACATGAAGTGATTCACTTTATCAGGTTTGAAGAAAACGCTTCTGAAATGTTAAATAATTTATTTAATTGAAATAGGCACCATGTTGGGGAATAACTCTTTTCCAATGTACGTCTAAATTTTGGATCCAATCTTTAAAATAATTCTGATCTTTTGATTACTTTTTTCTTATTGGAAAATGTTTTATTTTGCACAAATTGCTCAAAATGTTTAAATAAGTGTAACCAATAAGAGAGATATCATATATGGTTGGATTTAAAAAAATCTTCTTTGAGATTTCATGGCTCATTATAAGTCAAGGGTGGACGAACCATTAAGTAAGTAGTTACTGCATTGACCTTCATTTTTACCTTTCACCTTGATCTTTTGTTAATCTTTCTTGCAATTTATTTTTTATCTTGTAGAGAAACTGTTAATATGACCATTATCATTAGAATATCAAATGAACTCAGGGCTAAATGCCAAAGTTGGTAAAGTTGAAATATATTATGTACGTACATTATTTACACTGTTTGGACGGTTGTCTTCATCTTTATTGCCATGTTTATGATTCTTTGTCTGTTGTACATCCCAGCTTTATTCAGTGCTTGGAATTTCAAACCAAACCCTTTATTTTGATCACTGGGATATATCATTCTAATTCCATGTGCAATGCTACTTCCAAATGTCATGTAGTTATCTCCCTTTAACTCAGTTCTCTAAGTTATTTGTTCATGACTGCTGTAGCCAGGTATTGAAGTCACAACTCTATGGGTCAAGTCACTGGAACAATTTAATGCTTTTATTCACTGGGCCATGTGCCCTTGAGGAAGTGGCATCACACATGAAATGAGAAGGATATGCCCAGTAATCAAAATAAAGGGGTTTGTTTGAAATGCTTAACACCTGAAGAAGGCTGGAGTGTATAGCGGCCAAAATGTCATAAACATGACAATAAAGGTGAGGACAACAGTATGAGCAATGTGCTACCTTATCTCAGAAGAATAGACAAATACATTATGTATGTAGTATATTATTATAATAACATAAATTCAGTATCCAAATCTGCTATTCAGAATTATAAGAAATTTTCTAGTGAATTTTATATCCTGCATTAATAACAATATTATAATATATTACACATGCACACATGAAAGTTTGGTTAACGACCAATGAAATATTTTTTAAGGATTTTTTAAAAATATATTTCAGAAAATTTCCTGTTTTATGGTACACTAGCAGTATAGCCCCGCATTGCTCGGGTGTAATGCAAGCTTTGAAACTAATCCATGTTCCTGGAGCTCAGAGTCTTTGGACGTTGGCACGAAAGACTAAAAAGCAATAGTTGCTTCCAGTTAAAACAAAACTGTAGACTGAAAGAAAAATTCATGGAAGTAAGTCAAATTTTGATTTCCTGGTATCGATATCAAATTTTCTGCACTATTGTAAGAACTGCAACCTTGAGACCCTTGAATATCGTTTCTTATGTCTTTGTTTATGAGTGTATCAAATTTGATTAAAATTGGACCACTCCTTCTATAACCCGATTTTTTCAATTATCGGTTTTCAATATTTATCAGGGGTACATCAACACAAAACCTAGCTAAGAACACTCGCAGACGCTTATAGTACAACTGTGTAAATTTTCAAGAAAATTGGTTCAGCCATTTTAAAGTCTATAGGTCACGGATACACACACACACACACACATACACAGACTGACAAAGTTCCATTTATAAATAAGTTTAGATATTTAAATATAAACTGTCTATTGTCTGCCTACTTTCAGCTTTCATGAGTAATTATTAAAGAGTTTTTTGGTGCTATGTCAGTTTCATAGTTTTCCGGGACAGCTTGTCCTCACTTAATGACCAAGTTCTCAGCTAGTCACTAAGTGAGAAGCTGTACCTGACTGTGTTTTGACTACTTTAGTTTTCATAAATCATTCATTAATAATGAATTTTTTGGTGCTATGTCAGTTTCATAATTTTCAGGTACAGCTACACTTCACTTAATGACCAAGCTCTCAGCTAGTCGCTCAGTGAGAAGTTATACCTGACCGTTATTTCAGACATACTAAATGTGTCACGAGAGTGTGTCAACCTGCTTCAATATCACTTTTGCACAATTTGTAACGTTTCTAACTTATTTCTCGGGTGCCCCTGCTATTCTCCTCGGGGTTCTTGACAAAATACAACAGAGAATCTGTAATGTGATGGATACTGACTTGGCAGAGCGCCTGCAGTCACTCTCTCACTGACATGAAGTGGCTTCCCTGTGCCTCTTTTATAAATACTTTCACGGCTTCTGCTCCAATGAAGTTAGATCACTGGTGCCCCCTAGGTATGAATTTGCACAAGATTAGCAACTAGGTCCCACCCTTTTACAGTGAAACTGATAAAATGTAACCGCAATTTCTACTCCAACAGCTTCTTTTCTTGCACTTCCTGCCTGTGGAATTCCCTTCCACATACTTGCTTCCCTGACTGCTACAATCTCCAGGAGTTTAAATGTAAGGTCAATAGACACCTCCTAATACACTAACTCGCACCCATTTTCTTAAACACTCTTCCTATGTACATTCTTACCTGTCTATCACCCTCCTTCTGACATTTCCTATATCTAATCACTTTCTCATCACCTTCCCCTATGTAACCCCCTGCACAATAGTGGCAGTGGAATGCCTTGCTTGTAGTGAAATGATTTAAGAAAAAAAATGTTTTTAAAGTATAACAGTGTTGTGAGAAGTTAACGTTATAAACAAATTTGAAAAAATCAGAATCAGCTCTATTCTGTACGTTAATTCAGTTCATGTACTGTAAATACACTACATATGATTTTCTATCAATTTTGCACATTTATTTCTTACTTATTTCAAAGAAAGAAAAATTATCTGATCAAAATTTTCCTACAATGCACACTACTGGCTGGTTTGATTTAAAAAAAATTCTTTTGAGATTTTATAGCTTGTAGTTTGTATAACTTGAGGGGTCATTAAGTGAGTCGTTGCTGTATTAATCTTTTGTATTTCTTTTGTTTAAATTAGCCTTCAGTGCAAATACTCATACCATCAGTCTACAAGCAGCACAAATCAGAAATAAAGAATAAACCTCTGTCAAAATTCAAATTCACAACTGTTATCCTTGTGATCTTTAGTTAACATGACAGCTGCCTTACCAATTAGACTACAATGGCATCAAGTTACTGTCATTCATATTTAATGAAATTGCTGTTCTTTATTTTCTTGTCTGCCTGATAGATCATCATTTTTATTTACTATAGTAATGGGCTTAATAGCAATGTTATTTGTTGAATTTCTCATTTGAAACTTTCTAAATTATATATTTTTGTGCAAATAGGCAACTGTCACATTAAAAGAAATTGAACGTGAGTTTAAATCCCACTGGGGATTTAATCTTCATTTTTTAGTTATATTTTTTATTCACAAAGACTGATATTTTACTCATTATAGAGAATCATTTTTTTCAGTCAGCATGACTGATGCTAACCTTAAAAAAAGCAACTCATTGCCCCTTATAGATGTCCAATTTTCCACTGACATCAAGTAAAATGATTATATTGAAACAAGTGCTATTTTTCTTTCCAGTATCCCTCTTGCATGTTCATAAATTTAACATTCATCTGTACATTCAGTATTACTGCCCGATCTAGTCTGGCATTCCTGCTATGTATCTTGCGATTCTTGATAAAATCCAAAAGCAGGGTCTGTAACGTTATTGGTCCTGACCTGGCATCTTGACAAGTTATTTTCTCATTACTGTCATGTAGTGTCCATCTGTCTTTTCTACAAATATTTTCATAGCAATTATTCTAACGAGCTTTCCTCCTTCGTACCTTGACTGCATGAATTAAGCATACTGCTACATTGGAAAATAGGTGTCATTGTTTTATTGTTGAAATAGCTGACGACTGTAATCACAATTTTTATTCTAATACTTTTTCTTACACTCCTTGCCTGAGAAACTCATTTCTTGCTTCTCTGCTACCTATGATCTTCAAAAATTTAAATGCATTGTCGTTCACCATTTGTTTTTCTTCTAGATCTTGTTCTTTTATTGTCCTTTTTCCAAAGTAATGTCTTATTTTCGTTCACTCTTAATAACCCCATGTGTTTTAATGGCATTTTCACCTTGTCTAGGATGGGATGGATAAAAAAGTTAAATGATCATCTGAGAATTGATCTGAAAATTAACATGGAAGAAATAAAAGTGGAATACCATCACTTTCATTTGCCTTATGAGAGTCAAGTTTAGAAATTATGTTCAAGACCAGAGAGGGTTTATATATATATATATATATATATATATATATATCACTCAGTTCAGACTCTGTTTTACATAAGAAATCAGTTGTGAGATGAATCAAGTGTGACATTGGAAGAGAATTTGCAAGAAAAACAACCATGTTCACTGTGGATGTGGAACTTTGAATAGAAGAGGAATCAAGAGTTTACTGTTATTTAGCAAAACCTTTTTGAGCCACCATGAGGAATTCCTAAACATTAACTCTTTCAAATAAATTCCATTTAATTTTTAGATATCAATGAAGGTAAGCATTTTATCAGATATGCTATGAGATTCACACACACACACACACGCAAATATAATAGTATACAAAGGTAGATAGATTTTTGACTAAGTCATTAAATAATGTACTTTTAATGTTGGCAGAAAATAAATTTAAAGTGATCTAAAAACAAACACATTGCACTGTAATTTTCCCATCCATTTACAAAATCACTAAACATTAACGTTTTCTTTATTTTGTACAAACAATCTTTGATTTTAACCTTTGTAAACTGACCTCTTTAGTAAAACATCAATTTTTGTTAAAAGGCAAAATTTTAATCAGAACAAAATTTGATAGCTTCTTCTGGAATAATCACTCTAATGGAAACTTGTCATTGTAAAATTAAATGACCAGAGGCAGTATAATTATTTGAAGAATTTAATTGGATGAGAGGGCTTCACCTATCTGAGATTTCTTGAAAGACCAACTTGCAGTTGTCATTATTTGAGATCTCCTAAGAGTTTTGGCTTTTATAAATTGTACTTACACAGTTTTGATTTTCTATAATATATAAGTGGATGATAAAATAGCCATTAGTCATTTTAAACAAACTTTTACAAGTTGAAACACAGGTGAGTGTCTTTAAGTAGTTTGTAGAAGAATATTTCTTTGAATATGCCAGTCTTTTCACAAATCTATTCAGCAGTGTAAATGACTCAGTGAAGAGCTTTATCACAGTTAGAATTACATTGAAATAATGTCTGTCTGGGAAAAGAGGATCACAGTAAAGGAATTGATACATTTTTATTTATGTAGAGAAGCCAGTAAAACTGATGTTGACAAAATTAATTCTCCTCTCAAAAAAAAAAAAAATAGAAATTATAAAAATTCTTATAAAATAGCAAAAGTAATTCAATGGATTATTTTTAATGATACCTAAAATTTATAGATGCTCAAGCCATTGAAAATAGCAGAAAACTCACAGAAAGAGGCTGAAAGAAATAGACATTTCTTTTTGCTAATGCCTTTATCTGTGTTTCAAAAGAATCACTGTTGATAGAAAATACTTTTTTTATGAAGATAGCTGTCTTGACTTACTGATTAAGTAAAGCAATTTCAAAAGATATGCTAGGATATATTTTCCACTGACTGTTTATAGAGATGAACAGGTAAACCTTCACTTTAGATCTTGGTTGAGATTAATAAAATTTCTAGACATTATCAAAATAAAGAGATTTGTGTAAAAAGAAATATCTTATGTCGATGTCAAATTATGTGATTGATGCAAAATTTTTCAGGATTTTAACAAACTGTTTTATTCATTTCATCATTATTTAATTATGAAAATCTTTCTTTGTCTCTCTGTTACCCAGTATCACATTTCATCTTAATTATGTTTTCATTATAATGATTATTGTTTTGATTCAATGAATTCAAAAACGCGTTATCTTTAAGGATGTGTGGGCAGTGGAATACATATTGGCTTAGAATAATGAAATCAAAGAGTAAAATTTTCACCTTGTCTAGGATGGGATGATTAAAGTTGAATTATCATCTGAGAATTGCAACTGAAAACTAAGATGGAAGAAATAGAAATGGAGTACCATCACTTCCACATGCCTTATGAGAGTCAAGTTTAGAAATTATGTCCAAGACCAGAGATAGTTTATATATATATATATATATATATATATGGACTCGGTTATAATCTGAGATTAAGGACAGAATGGCTAAATAAAATAAAGACAAGAGGAAAACTGTATTTTAAATCACCTACGCGTTTCGTCCTATGATGGACTTTATCAAGGCAAAAAGACGAAATGAGCTTTATTCTAAATTATGTATCTATAAACAAACAGTGTTGGCAACCACAAAGATGCTCACAAATCATTTCAAAAGATTAACAGAATATTTTAGTTTTTAGAATTTCTTCATGTGTAGTGCAAAATCATGTGATATTAAAATGAGGGAATTTGACCGTTTTCTTTGAAAACTGTTTATTTCATGTGTTAGTCTGTTTTAGAATTTCTTCATGTGTAGTACAAGGTCACAAGATGTTAAAATGAAGGGAATTCAACCGTTTTCTTTGAAATTTTTTATTATGTATGTTAGTCTATTTTTCAAAGAAAACAGTCAATTTCCCATCATTTGTCTGTGTGTGTGTGTGTATGTCCATTACCAATAGACTCGGCTGAACTGATTTTCTTGAAAATTTACACAGTTGTACTATAAGCGTCTGCGAGTGTTCTTAGCTAGGTTTTGTGTCAAGGTACCCTCGATAAATATTGAAAATCGATAATCGAAAAAATCGGGTTATAGAAGGAGTGGTTCAATTTTAATCAAATTTGATACACTCATAGACAAAGACATAAGAAATGATATTCAGAAGTTTCAAAGTTTCAGTTATTACAATAGTGCAGAAAATCAATAAGATATATATATATAAAAGGCAAGATGTTTGTGTGTGTCTGTTTATCTGCCTGTATATCCATATTTTTTTAGCCCACTTATTTTAGTTTTTGCTTCAGGTTTAGCTCTAAGTAGGTATAATTGTAGTTCTTAGTCTCAGCCATGATACCATTTACTCAGAGGACTTATTTAGCCTTCAAAATTCAGTTTACGATGAAAAAACCTTATTTGATATCGATACCAGGAAATAAAAATCTGACTTACATCCATTCATTTTTCTTTCAGTCTGTGGTTTCACTTTAACTGGAAACAACTATTGCTTTTTAGTCTTTTGTGCCAACATCCAAAGAGTCTAAGCTCGAGGACCATGGATTAGTTTTAAAGCTTTCATTACACATGAGCAATGCTGGGCTATACTGTAGTGATATATATATATATATATATATATATATATATATATATATATATGGTTCAATGAATAAGTTATCATCTAAATGATGCAAAAGGAGAATAACAGTGACGTCTCATTTTAAAAAATATATTTACCAAAATTACACAAAAATATCTTGAAATATTAAAAAGTATATTGATTCAATAAAATCACCATTGCTTTCAACCACAACCTCTTGATGATTTTGGAATCTTCTGCAACTTTGCATGACGATTTTCTTGTTTAAGTGACTGAATAAGAAATTTTATTTTATTTTGAATAAAAAAAATTCCCCTGATTAAAATGTACAATACTGATTGTTTGGATTTTTAAAAATCTTGTATAGGATCTCATGGCCTTAAGTTTATCTTAGATGTTATTAGAAGTGTTGCTGGTTTCTTGCTCAACTGTGCCCTACATATAATAATCAAAGGAGGTTTCAGTCTAAGGAGTTAGATGATTATATATAAGGGGTGATGTGGCTGCAGAAATTATCTGATAGCTATTGATGGGTTCTTCTGCTTGTGTGGCATGGTGCAGAGTTCTACTGCCAGAAATAGTCATTTTGCAGCTCCCTCTTGACCAAAGGCAGCCATACCTTCTCAAAGCACTTGATGTAGACCTCTCTGTTGAGTCTGAGGGCTTCTGGGAAGACGACTAGTCATAACAACACTGTCACATGATCATTCCAAGTGGCATGATGCTGATTGAATATATCATCCAACTTTTTCAAAATCCTTTGCACTGTCCTCTGATTGACACCAGAACATTCTGAAATGTTCATCTTCAAGCATATGGTGTGAATGCCAAAAAGTAAAGCATACCAATTCAATTTTTGGTGGAGGGAATTGCATCATGGTGCTTTTTTGCTCCCAGATAGTACCCAACTGACCTGACTATACTGTGCAGTTGAAAAAAATCAAAAACAAATATTGAGAATGCACTAAATTAAAAATATAAACAATTTACCCATCACATCCTCTGCATATGTGGTGTCTGTGTGAATATATATATATATATATATATATAAAATATACACACACATTTTTTGTATGTTCTTGTGAAATTTTTAATGTGTATAGTCAACAAATGCGTATCTCTTGTTATTCAATACATTGTGGAGATATAAATCAGCTCTTGAACTGGGCAACATGATATGTTAGCCAGGCATGCATTGTCCTCATCCCCTTCCATCAATACTTGACAATGACATTAGTCAGCAATCAAGATACAGCCAACATAACTGCATGGCAGCAAATTAATTTGTTCAAACACAGACAGGTTCCCAATGGTTGGGAAAAGGTAACCAGGTGACATCGGCAACAGGTGGGACCAATAACGAATCTATTGTATTTTGGCTAAACAAACAACTTCACCAACTTTAAAGTTAAATCAGCCAAGTTCAGCAAACACCTACATACACATATGCATGTGCAATCAAAGCTGATACTCTGAGATGCACAGAAATACAGGCCAGTATGCATATGTAGATGCAAAACACACACAAACACACACATCTATATATATATATATATATATATATATGTATATATATATATAATACTTATTTTTTGACCCTAATAGAAAAATTAGAAATTATGACATACCCAAATAAAGATGAACTGTTAAATGAAAGAACAGAAATTATGACAAAATGCATCCACACTAAGAAATACCTCTTAGGTTCATACAACCATGGATGAAAACGTCGTAATTCGTTTGAATTTAAACAATGAGCATTCATAAATTCTCTGCTACGTGAACGTTCAAATAAAACACCATTACAAGAGTGTTCTTAAAAAGAAAAATGGTAAAAGGTAAAATCAGTTATTAAAAATCGCCTGAAGAAACCACTCGTGGTGGAAACCAAGGTAGCAAAATAACTCGTTTATAAATGAAAAAAAAAAAAAAATAATATATATATATATATATATATATATAGTGTTTAATTGTGATAATTTTTACTACCAAAGTTCTTGTTTTTCCATGGTTTTACTGATAAAATATATTTTGGCAAGCAGGTGTTTTTATCATAAAATGCTCAATATTGGGGTGTAGATAGTGTTGATAAGTACTTATATATATTTTCATGAGAGAGAGAGAGAGAGATTCAAACAGGCTCACATATACTTTCATCTACATTTAAAATCTTAAGTACACACAAGTTCACTTTATATACACACACATTTAAATTTAATTACAGACACATATATCTACACATACACTTCTACATAAATATGTTCAACCTCTTATATATGCACTCATATCTCTAAACTAATATACACATACATTTAAATATGGACACAGATTCACTCATATTTATACACACACAAGATTATTTTGACAAAAAGTATTGGTTTACAGAGATCTTTCTTTTTTTTTTATTTTCATATACTTACCTTTCACTCAAACTTTTTATCGTAACTGTAAATTTGCTGATAAGTCTAATGTTGTAAGGACATTGTTTTGGGTGATTTTTATCAGTCAGAAAAATCTTAACCAGCTTGTCATTGATTTTTCTTACGAAACAAGTTTGTGAGACTTTGATGCAGCTGATATTTGTTAAATAACAACTTAAAATATTAGCTTCCAGCATAAACTATTCAAAAATCTGAGAATCTATAAAATTGTGTCAAGATTTAATAATTGTCTCTGCTTAAATGGGTACTCTTTCAAATCTGTAAAATTTTGGAAATGCCTGATTCATACAATGCATAACTTATTTCTGGTAAATTTTCTTGCAGAAGAAGAACGACTCGAGTCACTTCTGGACACACTTTTTTTCACTTGAGAAAAATATTTTTTAGACAAAGTACTTCAGTTACACACTTTCTTCATTTGTTTTTTATAAAACAGTTTGTTTTTTATAGACGGACAGAAAAAGAAGTATTTTTTCTTCACAAAACAATTTCTATAGATTCCAAGTATACCAACAAACCAATAAATGTTCAGGATTGAATTACAGATCAATAAAATCATTGTACTTTGAAGTAATATATCTGACATTATGCATGGAATAAGACATACTAAGTTCTATCAATCGACACAAGAGGACACAAAACTTTGAATTTGCAACAAAGATGAAAATGTTAGTCTTATAAGGTTCAAGAATGTTAATGATAACACATGACAGCTAAAATTTTATTGCTGTCATATTTTTTACAAATCTGATTGGGCAAAGTTTAACAAATGTACTTGCAAAAAAAAAAACAGTTCATCAAAAAGACAGTTGTTTTCTTAATACTTATTACTGTATATTCTCTTGCCAATGTTTGTTTTAGAAAGCTATTTTTAGAATTTTAATAAAACACAAATATATAAAACTGTATTCATACATTCTATTTCTTTTCAAGAATGGTTATTTTTTTATAATTGTGTGGCCCTAAGCAGGGGGTTACATAGGAGGAATGTTATGTGAAACTGTGACAGGTTACAGGACGTGTCAGGAAGAGGGTATGAGAATACTGATGAGAGTGGGGTGGACTGAGAAAAGAGGATGCAAGTTAGTGAGGCAGATGATTATTGAGTTTGCATTTAAATTCTTGAAGATTGTAGCTGTCGGGAAAGCAAGTATGTGGAAGGGAATTCCACAGGTGGGAAGTGTGAGTAAAGAAGCTGTTGAAGCAGAATTTGCATCGACAATTTATTGGTTTCACAGTAAAAGGGTGAGACATAGTTGCTGATTTTGTGGCTCGAGAAAATTCATATATAGTGGGTATCAGTGAGCTAAGTTCATTGGAGCAGAAAGAAACAACAAAAGTACTAACTGTAATCTTGTAAATAAACAGACTATTAAATAAAATAGTACTTAATATTTTTGTTGTCAGTTCTCAAGAAAAAGTGCTTGCAACATGAATTTAAGATTTTTTTTAACATAGCTGAGATGTGATATGAGGCAGACAGTATGGCATGCCCATTGAGGATAGCTCACTATTCGGCTGCAATTGATCTAGCGAGACAAGCTTGTTAACCATTACACAACATCAAAATGGCCAACAACATGAATTTATGTAGTGAAAGCTTATTTAATGATTTTCCCAGAAAAGGCATTTTTTTAAAATTGTTAATTGCAGTTACTTGTCTGTTATATCTCGCAGTTTCAGTACTTTATACATGATACACGGTTGCGGAATAGTTTTTGCACTGAAGGTTATAATCATGCGATGTCAGTTGTTAATCGACTTAACATATCCAAAATGTTAGGAACTTGGTAATCTTCTACTGAAAGCTGATTTCTTTGTATTCGGCTAACTGCCGACTATTATCAACTGCCTAGTAATTCTACTGAACTGCAATAGAACTCTAAAGAACTCCTATGAATTTTCCAAGAACTTCTCGTGTTAACTCTTATTAATATAGGAGAGAGAGTTCATTATCTGAGGAATAGGTGTGTTTTCCCATAACACTGTTACACATGATGTAATGGAGAGCCTACACTTACTGTTTAGCACTTAAATACAACTCAGCTAGTTTGCATTGGATACCACATTGTTTATTTAAATTTTCCTGTTCATTGATTTTTATAAGTTCACTGATAAAAAAATTGTTTACATCGTTATTTCCTTAACTATGGTAAACAAATAATGTTGCATTGTAGTTGGTTTAAATATTTTTATATACATGTATACCCTTGGGAAAGGTATTAATTCGTCTCTTCCTTCCAGTTATGATAACAGGAATAATAACAGGACAGATTCTTCTGCCCAGTCAGTCATGTCTCTTTCAAGACATGATCGCCCAAGCGTGTATCACGTATGGCACTTAACTGATTGACACCCTTGTGTTTACGGTCATACCCCATTGAATACACCAGTTCTCGTCTGATCACCGAAGTTAAGCAACATTGAGCCTGGTCAGTACTTAGATGGGTGACCGCTTGGGAATACCAGGTGCTGTAAGTTTCTTGACAGATGTGGAGTGTGGTGCACTGGAGATCAGCTCAGAAGATGGGTGCCGAGTTAGAATTCCAGTTGAATTCTCTGCATTCACTTACGCGCTAATACCCTTGGAAAAGGTATTAATCCATCCCTTCCCTTCAATTATAGGTTAAATAACAGGACAGATAGGGTTCTATAGCCTTGACTGGCAACCAGTCTACTGCAACAGGTATTGGCAACCTGTTGCGAGTTAATCAAAATGCCTGAGGCCTATACAGGGTAGGACTCGGGACCCTGCCCTTAAACAAATCCGAACAAATCTTTCTCCTTGGGAGGAATCCTACTCAACCTAACCAGAGTGAATGTCAAAACAGGTACAGGTAGGTACACCCTTGTGTAAATTAATTGAAACCTCTGCTTTAGTTTCCTTTCTTCTATCATATGGTCAGTTTTAGACCCACTGGAGCTGATAGGGTGTAAGCGATTTCTATTTTTTATCTCAGATTAGGTCATTTGCAGTAGTGTGCAGTAATATGAATCTATTTTCAGGCTTTATGATGAAATTTGTTTGCACAAACACACGAGCAAGCCTTACAGAGAGATTACAAATATTGCTGGTGTCAGCCTTTCAATTGTCAGTCAAAGTGAAGAAACAAACTAGATTCATCAGTCCAAAATGTAAAGAAAATGTGGATGGAAGAGATGACATATATGTGATCAGGGAAAGTTTGAAAGATTCTAGGAAGATATTATTCATTTTGTTTCAATTTTTACAGAAGGGTGTATCTATGATCATATCTATCTAGGTACTTCAGCCCAAAATGTAAAGGAAAATGCAGTCAAAAGAGAAAAAAATGACACCAAGAGATAACTTATATGTGATCTTGAAAAGTGTGAAAGATCCTACGAAGACATTCATTTTGTTTCAATAAATTTACAATATTTTTATATAAAATGCTTTTTGTAAATAGACAAGGTAATAAAATAATGTTAATTTTTTTGCTGTCAGTTCTCAAGAAAAAAAGAGAATGCATTAATCCATGTTTTGGAGTTTTATTAAAATTCTAAAACTGAATTTTTTAAAAAATTGCTTAAGGAATGTATGTGCATTGTGGTACAGTGGATATTGGCTCGGAACGAGAAACCAGGGAGCTGAGTTCAAATTCCAGTTGAATCCATTGTATTCACTTATGTGCAAATACCCTTGGGAAAGGTATTAATCTGTCTATTTCTTCCAGTTATGGGTTAAATAGCAGGACAGATTGGGTTCTATAGCCTTGGTCGGCAACCAGTCTACTGCAAAAAGCAATGGCAACCTACTGCGGGATAATCTTCTGCCCAGTCAGTCATGTCTCTTTTGAGACATGATTGCCCAAGCGTGTATCACGTATGGCACTTAACTGACTGAAGGAATGTATAATCATAGTTATCAAGAGGAAAATCATTCACTTTGAAACACAAATGTTTCAAATCTCCTCAGCCTTAGGCATTTGATGACAGATTAGGTTAAGGATGAGGCTTAGCTGTTTGTGCAATGTAACCCAGTACAACCTGTCACATATTTAGAGACAATATAGACACTGTCAAGTAGCCCCCATTGTCCTGTGAAATAACATGTAGAGGAATTACTCAGCATTGCACACTGGCAATGTAATATGTTATGGAAAAATGTCTTTTTTTACAGTATAATGGTCTGGTACCCATTTGAGAAGATGCTTGTTAGCACATCAAAAACAGCACATTGTAGCAAGAGCTTTGTTAGAGCAATACTGTTAAATTGCTCCAGCTTTAAGAATAAAACAATTTTCAGTTCAACTGACCTCTTAGTAATAATACATCTACATTGATGCTCTTCCAGATAATAAGGATCTGATTTTTATATGTTTATTTTTCATAAAAACTAAAACTAAATATCAAATCCATATTGGAATTCGAAAAATGCTAAAATTGCCAATTGCTGCCCAAGCCTTTATGATAATTTTATAATGCAAAAGAAAGAAAAGGATTCATTTTTATCAAGAATAGAAAATTTACCTGTTAATCACAGAGTAGTCTCCCTTTGTTAATTTATTCCATCTCTTGGATAGATAGTTATGAACCCATGAAATTTACTCCCAGATGTATAGACATAGAGTATCAGCAAATACTCAAGTCACAAGTTTTAACAAATTAATATTTCAGTGTTTATTTACATCTTCACTAGAACATTGTCAAAATATTATGCAAGGTTTCCATGCATCCTTATTTAATAATCAAATAATGGTTTCTGCAGGTATAATTTTTAATGTAGTTGCCATCCTTTATTCTAAGATGAATTTCTAACAGTGAAGATTAAGCAAAGATGGAGAAATTAAGTTTTAAGACACAAAAATATATGAAGGCATGAATGTATGTTTTTGTAGATTAAATATAGTTATGTTTATGTGCTGCATACATTGACCTACAGTATATCTGATTTGATTGGTAATTAAATATGAAATAAGTAAACGCTGGATGATGCCCCACAGAAAATTCTTCATATTTTCTGTTAATATTTTTCCGATTTATTTTCTGCAAGAAGAACCGAAATTAAAACATTTGTGCAGAAAAGTAAAAAGGAAATTGAAATTTTCTTTCACACTTTTGCTCTTTTTCTGGATATTACATTTTATCATTCTTCCTAAGTTCTCTCTCCTGAATTACTCTCATTTCTTTTCTTTTTTTCTCTTTCCCCATTTTTCTCAATCGACTCTTTCTTATGTCACATCAATTACACTTCTTTATATTTCTTAAACTTTTTCTCTCTCTTTTCTGTTGATTGTCCTTTACTTTCCTCTTCTCTCTTAGAACTGCTCTAATTAAGTCATCTCTTTGAAGTATTTAAGTTTTGACTTATATTTTTATTTGCATACAGTTTTAGTAAAAGATGGTTTCTAGAATTAATGGGATTAAAAGGTTAGAATCTCATTTTGGGACCCTGTACTTTGCGATTGTCAACAGGAATGCATATTTAATTTTTCTTTCTTTGATGCGACAGAAAGTAAATTCATAAAAGAATCTAAATAAATTAGATTCTTAAAATGTTTCACTTAGCTTAAGAGGTGTTTTTTTTATTAAATAATATTATTCTTAAAATAAATTACCAGTCACGCATTGAGTCTTCATTACTTATTTTGTAGAATTAAGAGCACGGCTGCATGAAGTGTGCACTCTGTGCTTCTCATATATCTCATGTCATAAATAAAATATTAATTATTCTGTTACTGTGTCATGTTTATTAAAAAATAAATATAAATTATTAGAAGTGTCAAACATAATTATCGTTAACTCTTTCTAGACCAATGAGAATCAAACCTACCTTTCTCTTCTACACACAAACACAACATTCTCACTATTAAACAAGCAGTCAACATGGATAGGCCATCAACATGTGCATCAATGAAAATTTTAGCTCTTTTTCTTGGTCATAATAGTGACATTCATCTCATAACACTCAACAGGAATTTGAGGTAAGAAAATTTCGACGCTTCCTTAATTTATACTATTTATATTGCTTAGACTATTGTCCTCATCTTTACAGCATTTTAGCTTCTTCAGGTGCTAGGAATTTTGAACCAAAATCTTCATTACAATCACTGGGATATATCATTCTCATTTCATGTGTGATGCTTCTTCTGGTAGTTACATAGTTATCTCCCATTCACTGCTGTGGTCTGGTATTGAACTCATTTATTGGGTCAAGTCACTGAAGCTAACAGATGTCTATATTTACTGGTCCATGAGTTCTTGGGAAGAACAGCATGTGAATTTCTGAGACTTAAAAACCTAATGTCTCAGTAACTATTTTTCAACAGAGTTCATATTGCAAACATATGATGCTAATGATTAACTTTAGCATTTTTTATGTGAGCTCATATTGCAATCTTTGACACTAATTATTTTCTCTAGCATTCCATGTTACTAGTTTCATCTTGTATTTATTTCTATGCTTGGTCAACTTCGGAGATTTTTGTAGCCTAGTATATGCACTGATTCCTTAAGTTAACATAGTTTCCCATGCTGTTCTATATCTATTATTTTAACTTCATCCCAAAGGCAAAAGTAATCCCATTTCTTCCTCCATATGTGATCAGCTATGTCTTATTTTTCTATCTCCCCTTGTGCTCTGGCTTTGCAATGTTCTTGTAGCCTTACCTTAAGGACTTGGCCATTTCTTCTTTATATTTCTTTCTGCAGCTACATGGAATGGTGTACACACAGTCCTTAGTCCTATTGGGTGTTTTATTTGGAAGTAAACATGGCTGTAAAGATGAGAACAATAATCCAAACAAAGTAATTAGTGTAAATAATATCACATCTCAGAAGTATAGACAAATACCTCCTTCATTTATTAATTAAACTATCTAGATACTCATTATAGACACCTATAAAACTCTTATAAGAAAAGCTTTGAAGATGAAGGAAAAACTTGAAGCAACTGAAATGTGTTTCTACAGAAGGATGCTGTGAATATCATGAACTGAGCATGTGAGCAATGACGAGGTTTTGGAAAGGTTTTGAAAAGGAAATTTATACTGAGCATCAGGAAAAGACAACTAAAGTTCCTGGGACATGCAATGAGGAAAGAGGGCTTGGAGAATCTGTTACTAATAGGCCAGATAGAGAGGGAAAAGAGACACAGAAGAGCAGCGAATGACATATTTGAAGGACCTGATCAGGTGGATGATGGAGGGTTGCATAGTGCAACAGGAGAAAGCATGCTAAGAGCCATGAGGGACAGGGAGATTTGGAAAGCCATGATTGTTTACATTTTGAAAGGACATGGCACATAAAAGAAAGTATATGCTTACCCATTATTTTATCATACTGCTGGATTCTGATCCATATTTGATTCAAAATTAACATTTTATTCAGTATTACTCACTTTCATATCTCCAACACCTTATAATGAGATAATTTTGTTGTTTACATGTGCTTTTTATTTTTACAAGTGTTTTTCTGTATATAAATGTTAACGGAGTTGTAATCAATTACGCAGATTAATAACTCCCATACATAAAGCAAATTGTCTACGTAAACTCTCTGCCAAACTTGATGAGACTTTCAAAGAAAACTCCTTGTAGAAAAAAATGTTATCTCACTTTTGCTTTGTCTTTTAAAGGCATCAGTACTGATTCATATCTATCTATCTATCTATACATATATATATAAAAGGCAATCTGTGAGTCTGTGTGTGACTGTTCCCTATGCATGCTTACATTTTTTTAAGATACGCCATTCAAACTTTCTAGGGACACATATCTACAGGGAAGCCAGATTGACACAAACTTTTTGAGTCTAAGTTCAGCAATTTTCCCTTTCACACTTTTTTGACACGATTGTTTATATTTGCTCCGTAAAATATCTAACATCTAAGATGGTTACTGAATTACATCACAGAAATCAAATTGCACATGTCAAACATGACTAAAATATTTTCTATTTAAAAAAAAGAGCCTTTATATTTAATTTTTATTCCGATGTTTTACATCACAGAAATCAAATTACACATGGCAAATGCAACTAAAATATTTTTTATTAAAAAAAAAAAAAAAAATAACCCTTTATATTTAATTTCTATTCCGATGTTTTAAAAATTCATCTGGTCAACAACAAAATGTGAATATTTTTCCCTGTAATTTTGAAACAAAAGAAATATTTTTTAAAAAAAGTTTTTTTTCAAACAAAATATGTAAAATAAAAAGTAGTATCTTCTACTACGACTAAAATGTTCTGAGTTGCATGGGCAACGCCGGGCTATGATGTTAGTTGAAATATATTAACCATTGCCATTTTTGTCTATATTTGTTGAATTAAATGAGGCAATTGATATAATCACAACAATTTTTCTTTCTCAATTAGTTGCCCTTATACGTAAACTTTTGGTAACAAGAGAAAATATCTTGCACTTTGCATAAATTGTGTTGTTGCAATTTCAGTTCTGGTTTCAAGGATGATCATATCCTAGTCAATCTGAAATTTGTCAAGAATTTTGAAAGCCTCTCTGAAATATATTCAGCTGGAGCTTTCTGGCTTATAGTCTTAACAATCATTGAATCAGTTAAGTGCAATAGATAATATGTGCTTGGGTGATCATGTCTTGAAAGAGACATGACTTACTTGGTGGAAGATTGTCATTACTTTCTGTGGTAGACTGGTTGCCAACTAAGACTATAGAACCCAGTCTATCCTGTTATTTAACTTATAGCTGGAGGGAGAAGAGACGGATTAATACCTTTCCAAAGGATATTTTCACATAAGTGAATGCAACAAACTCAACTGGAATTCAAACTTGGCTCTCTGATTTTTCATTCTCAATCATTAATATCTTCAAATTAGTTTCTTTGGAAAAAATATGGAAATTTTCACAATGCAAGAATTTTTTTTTTCTATATTTCAGACTATTTTCCTGGTTCTGGGACATATTTCAATATAAATTTTCCAATGTTTGACTACTTTTTGTTTTCATAAATCATTCATTAATAATGAATTTTTTGGTGCAATGTCAGTTTCATAATTTTCAGGTACAGCTACACTTCACTTAATGACCAAGTTCTCAGCTAGTCGCTAAGTGAGAAGTTATACCTGATGTTATTTCAGACATACTAAATGTGTCATGAGAGTGAGTCAACTAGCTTCTTGAAAAAAAATCAGAATCAGCTCTATTCTGTAAGTTAATTCAGTTTGTGTACTGTAAATACACTACACACAATTTTCTATCTATTTTGCATGTTTATTTCTTATTTATTTCAAAGAAAGAGAAAAATTACCTGATCCAAATTTTGCCACAGTGCACACGACTGATTGGTTGGCTTTTTAAAAAAAATCTTTGAGATTTTATAGCTTGTTGTTTGTATGACTTAAGGGGTCATTAAGTAAGTCGTTGATGTATTAATCTTTTGTATTTCTTTCCTCTTTATTTTAATTAATTGTTATTGCATATACCCAGTTTATTTTCTCTATATTTCAGATTATTTTTCTGATTCTATTATATATTTCTATATTTATTATGCAGTGGCTAATTAACTGCAGCTTTCATGAGCCATTATAGTTAGAAAAATTATGCAATCCTGTAAACTCTTGCACAAATATTTAAAAAGTAGAATTTAAAAGACAAACCTGAGACAATATGACTTATAAAAACCAAAATTGCACTAACATTGGATAATTTATATTTAAATCTGCACTAGAAACCAGGAAATCAGTTTAAGATAGAGAAAAAATAATTAAAAAATACTAAACAAAGAACTCCCTTGGTCTTTAACCAAATTTGCATAGATTAAAATTTGCTGGCCAAATACTATACATTTTCACAATAGATTAGCAATTGCAACAATATATTTGTATATGAGCAGTAAAGCCAATAAGTTTCCAAAGGTTTGTGCAATAGCTTTTTATTTTAATGTTGTTTTGGGCTATACACACAGAAATATATCTCTTTTGTTCTGATATGATGATATCTAACTACCAATGGCAAAATGCATAACCAGGTAAATAAAACAGTTTTCTAATTTGTCAAATTTATCAAACATCATACACTGTTATACAAATTTGGTTAATGCCTAATTAAACAAAAATACAGACTGGTATGCAAAAATATGTCACCTAAAACATCAACAAGTGTGGTGACAATATTTGTAAAATGATGAAATTGACATAGAACAAAAAATACTTAAAGAACTCCTTTTGACCTTTAACCAAACATATACAGAGTAAAACTTGCTGATCAAATACACACACATTTTATTAACTAAACTTATTTATAAATGGAACTTTGTCTCTGTGTGTGTGTATGTGTGTCCATTACTTATAGACTCCAAAATGGCTGAACCAATTTTATTGAAAATTTACACAGTTGTACTATAAGCGACTCCGAGTGTTCTTAGCTGGATTTTGTCAAGGCATCCCCGATAAATATCGAAAATTGATAATCGAAAAAATCGGGTTATAGAAGGAGTGGTCCGATTTAAATCAAATTTGATACACTCATAGACAAAGACATAAGAAATGATATTCAGAAGTTTCAAGGTTGCAGTTCTTACAATAGTGCAGAAAATCGATAAGATATATATATAAAAGGCAAGATGTTTGTGTGTGTGTGTCTGTTTATCTGCCTGTATATCCATATTTTTTTCAGCCCGCTTATTTTAGTTTTTGCTTCAGGTTTAGCTCTAAGTAGGTATAATTGTACTTCTTAGTCTCAGCCATGATACCATTTACTCAGAGGACTTATTTAGCCTTCAAAATTCAGTTTACGATGAAAAAAACTTATTTGATATCGATACCAGGAAATAAAAATCTGACTTACATCCATTCATTTTTCTTTCAGTCTGTGGTTTCACTTTAACTGGAAACAACTATTGCTTTTTAGTCTTTTGTGCCAACATCCAAAGAGTCTGAGCTCGAGGACCATGGATTAGTTTTAAAGCTTTCATTACACATGAGCAATGCTGGGCTATACTGCTAGTATATAAGAAGTTGAAATAGTATACTTGTGTATGAGCATTAGTTTACCAAAGGTTTGTGCAGAGATTTTGTATTTTGGTTTCATCTTGCATTTTCACTATTGAATCAGAAACTGTTGCAAAATATGATAATTGGGTATTGAGGAGTTTCCGTTCCTATTCGAGTTTTACCAGTAGAAAACAGGATGGGAAACATTCTCTTAAAGGGTAATTATTTTAAAGTTACAATACTTTGAAGTGGTCAAAGATGTTTGCACACTACTGTATGTATGTATATGTAAGAAAGGAGGTTCAAAATATGTATACACATTTTGAAGCTTTCTCAAGAAATAATTCAAGCAACTAGAACCAGCTATATCTAATTTAAATAATGCATATGAAGACAGTATTTATTGTGCATGCTCTTAAAATTTTGTCATCTCATGTTTTCAAATTGATGTCCATTATGATCCAGACATTGTTGATGATAGAATGCACTGGAATCAAAAGCAGCAATCAATATTTTGATATGTTTCTTGGGCTTCTGTTAAAACTTTGCATTACCTTTGCTTGCATAACAGGAATTGTTGATTTACGTGGTCTTCCAGAACAGTTCTTGTACACATCATTTACAGTACTGTCAACTTCAAACTTATCTCTAATTCATGAGATTGTAAGCTCAGTGGGTGAATGTGAATAAAAGTCTCTTTGATACTACCTTTTAATTTCTACTGCATTTTCATACTTCCAGTAACATTTCAGGATCAACTTTATTCATTCAAAGCAAAACCAACTGTATAAATCTGAAAAGAAAGTTATATATGCTGTAAAAGTATGTATGTTTTTTGAGACACACTCTATATTGATGGATAGATAGATATGAACAGACCTAGATTGGTATAGATAGATACATACATTCATATAAACAGACTGATAGAGAGATATCTATAGTGTAGTGGTTATAAGCATGGAGAGTGAAGTCATCATGCTGAATTGAAATTCCAACTAAAGTTGTCTTTGCTTTTACAAAAATACACTTGGCATAGATATAAATGCATTTCTTCTCCTCCCCTACTATGGGCTAAATAGGAGAGCAGGCTTAGCTCTCTAGCATTGGTTAGCAACCAGTCTAAAAATTACAATACAGCATTCAAAACTGATCAAGTGTAGGATTAAGCAGATTAGGCTCTCTAGCATTGTTTGGCAACCATCCTAGGGAAAGAAAAACTCTAAATTCAAAATCAGTTGGGCAGCAGGCTAGTAATTCCACTTCATATAAGCCTATTTGCTAGAGAAACCACAAAACATTTCATTGTGGCTCTAGAGTTGAAAGAGGAGAGATGAAAGATATATATCATTACTTTAGAATATGTACAAACTACTACAAAATTGAACATTTTGTTTCGATATTGAAATAAGAGTGTCTTATCAGGAAGTTAATAATGATGGTAATTTGTATATAAATGTGTGTGTGTATATATATATATATATATATATATATATATATATATATTTCATTTGTAAAGAAGTAATTACACAACCCAGGTTTCTACCTTCCAGTGTCTTCAAGTGATTTACAATAAATGATTTTACCACATTTTTTTAAAAGCACTCACATGTTCATAAAATATTCTTGTTATATGAGCATTCTTAAAAAAATGATAAAACCAGTTATTATAAATTGCCTGAACAAGGTAGAAACCAGGTTGAGTAATAACTCATTTACAAGTGAAAAATATTCAGAAGTTCTACAGTATAATTGTATTGAACACTTTTAAATACAACTGTGTACTGGTTTAATTTAATCATGACCAAAAACTAAGTAATGTTATATATATATATATATATATATAACTTTCTGAATCCTTTGCACTGTACTAAGATTGGCACCCAAACACTCTGAAATGTTTGTATTGGAGCTTCTGGCATGAATTTTAAGCAGTATAGTATTTCTTTTCCAAATTTTTGGCAGAGTGAATTCTGTCATGGTGCTCTTTCTTTCATAGATGATGGTGCCCAACTAACAGTACTAAACTGTATAGTCAATAAAATCCAAAACAAACAAACATACATGCACAAAATTAAAAATATAAAATGGCGACAATTTATCTATTGCACCCAGTATACTTACATTCACATACACTCTATAATGACAGTAGGTGTTTTTAACTGATAAATCTTTGTTCATGTAGATTCTCTTTTAAAGTTTCTGAGGCGTATCACTTGACGATAACCTCTGTTGTATGATAATGGATTTTGTATTAGTGCTTGTTTGCATAAAAGAAGAGAAAATGTAAAGAACCTCTTCCAGGAGATGGTCTGTCAGTTAGGCTTTGATTTATGGAAAAACATAGGATATGCATCTATATTCTATTGCAAGCATCAAATCATTTCTTCCAAACAAGATCCAGAATATTTCAAAACGAGGCTAACAAAATGGACTGCGAGGCTAAAGTTTCAGCCAACACAATATTTCAGTAACCGAAGTTGCACTCAAGTCAGCCCAGTCTGCAAATACTGACAGACATTTTTCATCTTCGTTGGAACTGGTTTCTAGCATTGCATTATATCATTTACATTATCAGTGGTTGGTGTATGTAATAAACATTCGTTGTGTTGTCAGTTTCTGATTCAATCTTTAATCACATGGTATACATCTCTTAGGAGATCTATTTTTTTTACTCGTCCTCTTTTTCTAAGTGATACACATTCTTTCTTTCTCTTTCATTATAGTTCGTACTGTCACTGTCTCTTTTTCATTATCTTTTCCTCTTTCTTTATTGTGCATCTTTCTTTTTTTTTCTTTTTCTAATGTCTTTTTTACTCATCTTCTTTCTACATATTTCTCAGAATTTTCTTTTTCCTTGCCATTTCTTTTTCTTTCTCTTATATCTGTATACCTTGACATATTCTTTTTCTTCCTCTCTTTTATTTCTGTTTTCTTTTTTCTCTGATTGTCTTCCTCTTCCTTTCTTGTATATCTCACCATCATTGTTTCTCTCCTTGTTATTTATCTCTCTCTCTCATTGTCTTCCTTTACCTTTCTTGTATATCTCACAATCTGTGCTTCCTTCTCTTTTCTTTCTTTTACTGTTTCTTTTTTTTTTTACTCTCTCTCTCTCTCCATCTCATTGTGTTCGTTTTTCTTTCTTGTATATCTTACCGTTTTTACTTTCTCTCTTTTCTTTATCTTAAACTTAGTTTCTTTTTTATTCTCACTCATTTTTCCCTCTCTCACTCTAACATTTATTCATAGTCACTTTTTTAAAAATCCTTTCTTTTTTCTTATTCCCAGTTTCCCACACTAATTTATTTTCCTGCATTCATCTTCTTTTATGTGCTGTGTCTCTTCCCTTGTAGATTTAAACAGCCCTTGCCCTGTTATCTCGCTCAAACCTTGTTCCGCCATCCATCTACTCAAGTCCTTCATACAATGCTTTCTCTTGTCTCTCCTTCCCTCTATCTGTCCCATGAACATCAGATTCTTCAGGCCCTCCTTCCTCACTACATGTCCCAGAATTTTCAGCTGTCTTTTTCTGATAAGTCTTTTTTTGTGTCCGTCCACTCCAAAACCTTGTTGTTGCTCACTTGTTTTATCCCTGGTATTCACAGCATACTTCTGTAGAACCACATTTCAGTTGCTTCATGTCTTTCCTTCATCTTTGATGAAATTTCTAGTATTTGCTGCCATATTGAAGGACAGACATCACATAACAGTCCAGTATTCTCTTTTTTTTTTAGTAAAATCCTCCTGTCTCTCAATACTCTATTCAACTTCAGGGATGCATCCATGCCCATACCAATACACCTTCAGGTCTCAGAGTCACACTTTCTGTTCTCTGTTAGGACACTTCCCAGGTATCTAAATTTCTGTCCCTGCTTGATTTTATTCTCCCCTACTTAGATTTGGCATTTTAGGCTCCTCTTTTTACTGATTATCATGTATTCAGTTTTCTTGTAGTTCATATGTATCTCTTTCTGTAACTGCTTCCTGTAGAAGGTCTTGTAGCTTACTTTCTGTGTCTACTATCAGCAATGTATCATCTGCGTATCTTATATCATTCAGATTATGGCCACCAATGACATATCCTGGTAGGATCTTCTAGCATTCTAAGAATTGTTTCTCTATATAGGTTGAAAAGATCTGGTGAGAAGTCACATCCTTGTCTTACACCCCTTTCTATCCTTGTATATCTGCTGAACTCATTTCTTGTATGTAGACAATTTGTTGCGAATACAGATTCTTGATTACTCTTTATCGACTTTGCCGAGTGTCTCCAGCAGTTTGTGTCAAACTTTGTTAGATGCCTTTGCAGTAGTTTTTTTACTTCATTATTACTAATAATGAAGTTTGTTTTTCATCTGTTCACCTTTTTTTTTCTACTTTCTCAAACATTTTACTTCCGAACTTTTCTCTCTCTCTCTCTCCTTTTCTTATCAATCAACCTTTCAATACATTTTCTTTCTTTCTTTATTTCACTTCTTTTCAGTCTCTCTTTTTCTCCTCCTAATTCTCTCTTTTGTCTTTTCTTTTGCATCAATGTCAGCTTGCAAAGTGAGATAACTGTACATTACCCATTTGCCATTAAAATATATTAATGTAAATAATAAAGAAACACATGCCTCAAAGCAATGGTATATTTCATTTTACAGTTGTTCAATTTCTCTCCCTCTTTTTTCTTGGATATTAGCATCTTTAATATAACTAATCAGTTTTCTTTTACTTTTTTTTATCTGCTGATGTTTTTTGATATTATTTTTGTGCTTTTCAGTATATGTGTAGCTCAGAGGTAGAACAATAAACCAGTGTGTTAAATGTTGACAGTTCAACAGTTAAAAGCGTGACTCATTTGTAGATTATTGGATAGGTGACCATCTTAAAGCAAGAATAAATATATATATATATATATATATATATATATATATATATAAGAGGGGTTTATCTATACTTCTAAGATGAGGTATTGTAATTATTTACATTGTTTGGACTGCTGTTCTCATCTGTCTTTCTATATTCATGATGTTTCATGTCTTGTATGCTCTGACCTTCTTCAGGTGATTGGAACAAACCTTTATTTTGATCACCTGGTAATCACTCAGTCTGTGAGTCATGTCACTTCCATATGTCTTAGTTATCTTCTATTAAATTAATTCTCTAATTTTTTCTTCACCACTGCTGTATCCAGCTATTGAACCCTCAAATCTTGGGACACATGGCCCAGTGGATAAAAGTACTGGTTAGATCCAATACCTTCACCTAAAGAATTTTGAGTTCAATACCTGGCTACAGATGTGTAGTGTGCATTTTTCAGACATTTGCAAGATGATCAAACACATCGAGTAGGGATATTGCATCAAGATTTCCTGGTCAAGAACAGCTAACCACTTGTTTGACAAACTCCCTACTCTCCTGAATTGGCACTGTGTGACATCTGGTTCTTCTCCAATGTAAAAGAAAACTATGCAATTTCCATGCATATTTGTTTCTGTTGCTCTGGTGACACTCTGCATGCACAAATCCTCCATTAATGTGGATTGCACCGATCCCCCACTTTGCAAGCAATAGTCTTCCATGACTTTCTCAACCAGTTCCACATTTCAGCTTGTGGATGGCTTGCCTGAGCTTACCTCACTCTTCACTTAGGTGTAGTTTGAAGCAATTTTATTACTCCTTGTTCTAAGTTTTCACAAAGGAATTATATACAAAATCTGCTGAATCTTCTGTATAATTTGAGCTTGTGCATCACCAAGTTTGCTGCAAATATCTCTGCCTGATGAGTTCCGTATTTGTGTGAAAACAAAATTCAACTCGGACACATTAAGATCTGTACTCTAGACATAGCAGCTGGGAACTGACATGGCATCACCTCCCTAATCAAAGGATTTTGTGACTTTAGTTTTGGTGGGAAAAAATAAAGTCGGAGACTTTTTGAAGGTACCTTGTGTTTTATTTGTGTGTGTGTGTATATATATATATATATATATATATATATATATATGTGTGTGTGTGTGTGTATGTATGTATTTTTTTTTAAATTTATGTGTGCATATATATATATATTGCAAATTGAGTGTTGGTGTTAATAAAATAGGGCTTGGTGCAATTTAAAAGAGCAATTAAGTATATATTAATAAATATATATGTTATCCCTCACCAGTAACACAACTCAGTTTCATGCAAAACTTAATCATCAGATGCTGAGTAGATACTGACTGTTACATAATTTGAATTTCAATAAAAATATCTGGTTAATGCAATCCTGGCACAGTCCATGTATTATATGGGGATTACAGGTTTTATTTTTAACACACACACACATATATATATATATATATATATATATATATACTTTATATTTAAAATAAACAGTGGTAAATGGTATTTCTTAAAACTTATGCATGAATCTGGTTGTGCAACTAGTGAAAGATAATGTGTGTGTGTGTATGTATATATATATATAGTTTTTAGGTGTGCTATATTTCTAGAGAATAGTGCTCAGTATCAGAGAT
This sequence comes from Ascarosepion bandense, assembly GCA_037127315.1. Taxonomy (NCBI): domain Eukaryota; kingdom Metazoa; phylum Mollusca; class Cephalopoda; order Sepiida; family Sepiidae; genus Ascarosepion; species Ascarosepion bandense. The sequence goes on along the minus strand of JBBBDQ010000363.1, from coordinate 3,975,345 downwards.
AGTGTGGCCTGATGATTGATCTAGCATGAAACAGTGTCTTGCCTTTGAGTGTTGATTTCAATATTCATTATATATATATATATATATATATATATATATATATATATACACACACAATTAATGTGAAATTAATTATGAAACAATTGTAGTCTTTTCACAAATGAAACACAAAAATATTTTAATGCAACTTCAAATTATTTAAATCTATTGCCAATTTTTTAAGTCTGCAACCATGAAACTGAACACTGCAAAAATTCAAGTAGATTTTAATTAATTTGCATTGAGAAAATTTTAAAAAAATCTAAAATGGAATTTGTTTTCAAAGGAATGTTTTAAAGTTAACTATTCAGTAAAGTTATCTCTTCTTTTAGCGAATACTGAAATTTTGATAGCAAATATGCACTTTTAGATGCTGTTTAGTACAACTGATTAATTTCTATTCACCTTAAGTAGGTCCCCATATCAAGAAAGAATGGATACATTACAAAACTATTGCAAAAATGAGGACAGTTGAAAGAATATATTCATCATAATAAAAAAAATCAAACTTAAAATGTACATGACTTCCACTTGACATTTTTTATGGTCTTGCAAATGTCTAGCCTGAATGCTCAAAACCCTAAAAAAAAGAATAATAAATGTTACCATTTCTTTTATTTTTTGCACAAGATGGATGCTGAATTCTTCAGATCTTTAAAAAATTAACTTTCATTGTGATCAGTTGATTTTCTTTTGTGGTGGTTGTTAGAAGAAAGGATGTATTTTGACTTTATTTTTTGCAAGTTTCCATTAGAAACTGGAAAAAGCTGTTATTGTTTTGTTTCTGTTTCTGCCAGTTGCTATTTCTATGTGATCCTCTTCTGATTTAAAGATACTTTTTGTCTGTCTTCACCTGCAAGTAATAGTTTAAACACCTGTTCTTGAAATAAAAACAAAATCTTTTCCCATTTAATTATTTTCCTTTGAACATATTTCTTATAAATCAATACTTTTCTATATCATAGCTTGACTTCACAAATGAACATGTAAAATTTTTATCTGACTGTAAAATTCACTTTCCTCTCAGTTACAGGAGACATATAGAATAATATTCAGACCTACACTCTTAAGAATTTTCAAGGGAAATAGAGAATAGGGATTATTGTCAGTCTACTTTAAACCAGGGATTCAAGTGCTCTGACCCATTACCAGGGTTATATGAGTTTGTCTGAAAGGGTCTTTCTTCTCAGTAGAAGTTAATATGATGTCTGGTCTCCTGATTATTCAAAGGAGTATTCAGAATGTTTGTATGTTTTTATATATGAGAGATTGATAACCTAGAACATTTCAGAGAAATTATTTCCAAACACATGGAGAGAACACTGTGAGATAATTAGTAGTAAATTAGCTGGCTGGATGTAATTACCCCTTTCTATCCCAACAGACTGAAGAAAACAGGAAACTAGATTCAAATCAACTGATAGAATAGGAAGGAGTAATTAGATCCAAACAGAAGTGAACAGTAAAGTGTAATTAGATCCAAACATACTGAGAATAGGAAGGGGTAATTATGCTCAAAACAGATAGAGAGAACAGAGAAGAGGTTGGAGTAATTGAATCCAAACATGAGAGAACAGAGAACAGGGAGGTGTAATTAGATCCAAATAGACTGAGAATAGGAAGGGGTAATTCTGCTCAAAACAGATAGAGAGAACAGAGAAGAGGTTGGAGTAATTGAATCCAAACATGAGAGAACAGAGAACAGGGAGGTGTAATTAGATCCAAATAGACTGAGAATAGGAAGGGGTAATTATGCTCAAAACAGATAGAGAGAACAGAGAAGAGGTTGGAGTAATTGAATCCAAACATGAGAGAACAGTGAACAGGGAGGTGTAATTAGATCCAAATAGACTGAGAATAGGAAGGGGTAATTCTGCTCAAAACAGATAGAGAGAACAGAGAAGAGGTTGGAGTAATTGAATCCAAACATGAGAGAACAGAGAACAGGGAGGTGTAATTAGATCCAAATAGACTGAGAATAGGAAGGGGTAATTCTGCTCAAAACAGATAGAGAGAACAGAGAAGAGGTTGGAGTAATTGAATCCAAACATGAGAGAACAGAGAACAGGGAGGTGTAATTAGATCCAAATAGACTGAGAATAGGAAGGGGTAATTCTGCTCAAAACAGATAGAGAGAACAGAGAAGAGGTTGGAGTAATTGAATCCAAACATGAGAGAACAGAGAACAGGGAGGTGTAATTAGATCCAAATAGACTGAGAATAGGAAGGGGTAATTCTGCTCAAAACAGATAGAGAGAACAGAGAAGAGGTTGGAGTAATTGAATCCAAACATGAGAGAACAGAGAACAGGGAGGTGTAATTAGATCCAAATAGACTGAGAATAGGAAGGGGTAATTATGCTCAAAACAGATAGAGAGAACAGAGAAGAGGTTGGAGTAATTAGATTCAAACAGATTGCAGTTTGAGAGTGCAAAAACAGTGAGGGATTATTAAGTCAGAACAGTCTGAGAGAGCTGAGACCAAGCCAAAGTAGCTTAATCTAGACTAAGAGAGATTGACAGCTACATTTGAGAAGTCAGGAAATGTGTGTGACTCAGTAAGTCTGCAGCATGAGATTGTTATGAACTGAATTTTGATCTGTAATTTTCATTTGAATAAATGTTCAATTTATGAGATTAATAAAAAGTGGTTAGATATTACATGTCAATGTTTTTGGGTTATTTCATATAGGAATAATATTTCTTGTTCTCCCTGAGTTCATAGTAAACAGTGGCTGAGTTTGTACTTGATTTCATTGGTAATATTTATACTTGAGCTAATATGTTCTTTTTTCTACTTGAGTCTATAGTTAAACTTTTATCATATATGCACTTGAGTGTATAAACATTCTCTCCACCACTGTAGATGCAGTCAACATATTATAAAACAAAGTGTTTCATCAAGTGTGGTCATAATGAAGATTATGTTGAATAAATATATTTTATCTAAAATAATTGTTGTTTTCATCATTGAGCAGCAGACTTATTGATGCATCTATGTAAACTTATGAGATTGTCTTTAACAATTACTTGCATATATTTATAAGAATTTTTTTTTTTTTTGCTTCTCAAGCCAGGTAGAAATGTCTTGTTTTCAGGAATCTTCCTTCATTATAAATTTCTGGATTAGTTTTAGAAGGGACCCTTAATTATAAATTTCTGGATTAGTTTTAGAAGGGACACTTCATTATAAATTTCTGGATTAGTTTTAGAAGGGATCCTTAATTATAAATTTCTGGATTAGTTTTAGAAGGGACACTTCATTATAAATTTCTGGATTAGTTTTAGAAGGGACACTTCATTATAAATTTCTGGATTAGTTTTAGAAGGGACACTTCATTATAAATTTCTGGATTAGTTTTAGAAGGGACACTTCATTATAAATTTCTGGATTAGTTTTAGAAGGGACACTTCATTATAAATTTCTGGATTAGTTTCAGAAGGGACACTTAATTATAAATTTCTGGATGAGTTTCAGAAGGGACACTTCTGGATGAGTTTAAAAAAAAAAGACTCATTTGTTCCTCCCTGAAATTTTGATGAAAGATAGTTTTTTTTTTAAATTTCAAATCAGAATCTCTATGATCCTTTTCTCTCTAAAATGACACATTGTAGAGGTGCACTGATGATTTTATTTATACTGGAGAAGAGTTTGTTGATAGCAACAAAAACATTGAGATGGATATGAAAGTGTACTGCAGTATTATTCAACAAAATATTCAGTGCTAAACAGATCTACACGAAACAGTACAATAGTTACGACAGACAAGATAGAACTTATAATGCAGAGAGGAGGAGTTTAGATCACAATAGCCGCCGAAGTAATCATTCCAAATAGTACTCGAGTGACACGCCTCAAATGCTACTATTCTTTACTTAAATAGACCATTTCAGCATGGTGAGTGCTGCAGGGATATCAGTCACTCTACAACAAAATCCAAAACATTAAAAAAATTTGAATTTTCTTGTTTTAAACATCATGTTGTCTTTATTTTTTTCCCTGCATGCATTTAAAATATGAAATATTTTTACAGGTTTGTGTGCCTGTTGTAGACGGATACATTCCACTTAATATAGTTCTTTTATGTTTTTCATGATATTGTGAATATTTTCAGGTTATTTGGTAGAATAGAACTAATAGAATTATCATTTGTACAAGTTAATTCCTGGCAAGAAAAGAACTGAAGTAGATAGGAAATGCTCTTGGTTCTTAGAGCAACAAGAGGAAGAATTCAAAGAAACAATTGTCCAACTATCCATATTTCTAAATACAAAGAGACATTACCTACTTTATGGTTCATGACATTCTCGATGTATTTGATGATAGTAACTATCTCTGAAAGATAGCTGTAAAATCAATATCCGTTATATTGTCTGCAAAAATTTCCATCATCATCTCTTCAATAATATTAGTAAAATCTTGGAAGTATATCAGAAGTTTTCTCAGTGTTTTATTCCTTATGTTGTCAGTTTATTTTCAAATCTTATAAAAATTTAGAAGCTAGTATGTTGTCTTCTACATAAACTTACACAAACACTGGTCAGCATTTAAACTCATATTCATCTTGTTCAACATTTTAGACAGTGTCCTTAGAAAAACAGAGTGGTGGACAGAATTGCTATTTAATAAATTATCTCTGAAATGGCAATAAATATTTAGCAATCTTCTTGTAGGTGAAAAAGTGGCTTGAAGTGACAGAGATGTGATTCTGCTGAAAAGATCATGGATAGAATATGTAACAAGGAAGTTTTCAGGAAACTACTGCTAAGAGTGCGTAGTGGTGCATTGGATATCGGCTCAGAATGAGAAATCAGGGAGCCGAGTTTGAATTCCAGCTGAATTCATTGCATTCACTTATGCGCAAATACCCTTGGGAAAGGTATTAATCCATCTATTTCTTCCAGTTATGGGTTAAATAACAGGACAGATTGGGTTCTATAGCCTTGGTTGGCAACCAGTCTACCGCAGAAATAAATGGCAACCTACTGCGGGATAATATTCTGCCCAGTCAGTCATGTCTCTTTCAAGACATGATCATCCAAGCGTGTATCATGTATGGCACTTAACTGACTGACTGCTAAGAGGGATAAACAGATATTTCTAGCATAGGAAAAGAGGGCCTAGAGAATTTAAAAATCATAACCTATATTATTATCCATCTCCTGAAAGGACAGGATTTATGAAAGAAAAAATAATTTATTGATGATAAAAAATGCTATTATAAAAATAAAAAACAGATGAAAATTATATTACCATTCTTAACAAATTTTAATTTCAGAATTTTCAGAAGAGATCTTCTATTATCTATTCCGGAATGAGTTTCAAAAAGAGACCCTTCATTATAAAATAGCAGTATAGCCCAACGTTGCTTGGGTATAATGAAAGCTTTAAAACTAATCCATGGTCCTGGAGCTCAGACTCTTTAGACGTTGGCACAAAAGACAAAAAGCAATAGTTTTTTCCAGTTAAAGCAAAACTGTAAACTGAAAGAAAAATGAATGGATGTAAGTCAAATTTTGATTTCCTGGTATAGACATCAAATAAGTTTTTTTTCGTCGTAAACTGAATTTTGAAGGCAAAATAAGTCCTCTGAGTAAATGGTATCATGGCTGAGACTAAGAACTACAATTATATCTACTTAGAGCCAAACCCAAAGCAAAAACTAAAATAAAAGGGCTGAAAAAAATACAGACATACAGGCAGATAAACAGATACATATACAAACATCTTGCCTTTTACGCTCATGGCCTAGGGATGGAATCGCCGACTGACGCCGATTCGGTCGGGTTTCAATTCTGGGTTAGGAGGCGAACGGAGTCTAAGCCGTACTGATGAGCTGTAATACAGTGAAACAGATCTGTCTGCGGATGACTATAGTATATATATATATATATATATTATTGATTTTCTGCACTATTGTAAGAACTGCAACCTTGAAACTTCTGAATATCATTTCTTATGTCTTTTTCTATGAGTGTATTAAATTTGATTAAAATCGAACCACTCCTTCTATAAACTGATTTTTGATTATCAATTTTCAATATTTATCAGGGATACCTCAACACAAAACCTAGCTAAGAACACTCACAGATGATTATAGTACAACTGTGTAAATTTTCAAGAAAATCAGTTCTGCTGTTTCGAAGTCTATAGGTAACACACACACACAGAGACAAAGTTCCATTTATGAATAAGTTTAAATAGATTAGATTAAATTTCTGGTTTAGTTTCAGAAGAGATCCTTTATTAAAAATTTCTAGCTTAATTTCAGAAGTTCTTATTCTAATTTTCTAGAATTTAAATAAACTGCTGCAGTACATGACATTGAGCTTATTTCTATTATACATTTGAAAAGTCGAATCCTTTTTTTGAACAAGAAAGTAAATAAGTTTATAATAAGGTCATCTACAAAAATTGCTGTCAGAACATTCTCTTGCCTGTGTTAATTTTTACTGTTTCATTCATTTTAATTATAGCACAATGCCTGCTTTTGTATTAACTATTTCTGGGTTTTTATATCATTGATTTCTTTTTTCATTTATATTTAGTTGTTTTTGTTTTAAACTTTCTCTCACTGCACTCCCTTTTTAGTTAGCTTTTCTCCACATCAACACTCAATGACTGTATAAACTGCTAACCTAAAAATATTTCTCTTGATCTTGTGCTATAAAAATCATACCCATGACCAACCTTACTGATTTTCCTCGTACACTGTTGCATGTCAATGTAGATTCAATTTTAATTAAACTACCAACTGATTTGTTGTTAAGTCTCCTTCTGATCACTGGTTTCCAGACCAGATACTAATCTTACTATTACTGTTAGTTACATTTCTTGGAGACCAGAGAATAAAAAACAGAATTATTTTAGTTTTAATTATATTCATAAAATAAATTTTGATGTTCAAAACTGTTGAATGATCATTTCAACATGAAGTCCCTAAGAGAAATTTCACATCTCATCGGCAACTACCACATTTCAAAATGAAATAAAAAAAGTTGAATGTTATAAGGGAAAGGGGTTAATGGATGGAATAGGAAGTGGTGTATGATTAAGACATGGGTTAAACAAAACAGAAAGAGAGGGACGAAAAGCTAGACAAAGCCAATTTTTTCACTTACAACTCAATCTAAAATTAAATTGTCCAAAATCTAAATTTTTTTTTTTTTTTTTTTTTTTTGGTGACATAAATCTTTTACTTCTTCAGGTGGTGAATTCTTAACATTCCATTTCTTTTTTTCTTTTTTTATTTCATTTTGAAATGTGGTAGTTGCCAATGAGATGTGAAATCTCTCTTCGGGATTTCATGTTGAAAGGATCATTCAACAGTTTTGAACATCAAAATTTATTTTATTTTATAATTGGCTCTGTAATTTTAATTGCATTGAGCTCTCCACCTGTATCACTTTTTAATTTTAATATTAAAATATTAATATTAATTAGGATCAGGTCTTTGGGATTTACCTTCCTACTTTTCCTTTTGGATTAAATTTATTTAAAAAAAAAAAAAATATATATATATATATATATATATATGAGAAGAGTTTGTGCAGAATACATGGCCAAGCAAATCTTTGTAATGCTCTGAAATTTGCAATACGCTTTGGACACAATTTATTTTAATAATCAACTTAGTATTTTCTACAGTAATGTAATTGCTTAAATTTCCCACAAGAATTAGTACATCATTGCTTAAACAGTTATTCAAATTTGTTATGCTTAGGTTGTAGGGGAGTCATAACTCTTAAGTCAATAATTATAAACTCTTGTGGAGTAGTTTTCGCATTGAAGTTTATAATCGTGCTATGTCGGTTGCTAATCGACTTAATGTTAAGAACTTGGTAATCTTCCACTGAAAGCTGACTCCTTAGTATTTGGCTAACTGCCAAATAATATCAACTGCCTAGTAGTTCTACTGAACTGCAATAGAACTCTAAAGAACTCCTATGAATTTTCCAAGAACTTCTCCTGTTAACTCTTATTAATATAGGAGGGAGAGTCCATTATCTGAGGAATAGGTGTGTTTCCTCATAACATAAACTTCCAAAAATACTTGTAAGAATGAGAAACAGCAAAATAAGTATCAGTATCTGGTAATTATGTGGTGATGGAGGGATGAGAGAAATGAATACTGAACAAATTGTAAGTTTGAGATCAAATGTAGATAGTAACCTGGCAAAATAGAATAAAGAATAAGTAAAGTGTATACAGTCTTTTTTATAAGTGTTTTGTTGATGTCTGTTATGAGTGTCCAGATAATTTAAGTGGAAAATACAAGATGTGTTTGGAAATTTATTTCCTCAAGTTTTGGTTGATTGTTAAGATATTACTATTTTTATTTTTTTATAATCATATCACCCCAAGCAGGCATTTTATTGCCACTGTTTTGAAGGGGGTTACATAGGAGAAAAGTTATGAGAATGAGTGACTGGTTATGGGGGTGTCAGGAAGTGTGTAAGAGAAGGATGAGAATACTCATGAGAGTGAAGTGGATGGAGAAAGGAGTATGAGAGACAAGATGAAGGTTAGTGAGATAGGAGATGACTGTTGACTTTACATTTAAATTCTTGGAGATTTTAGCTGTCGGGAAAGCAAGTAAATGGAATGAAATTCCATTTTATGGCCTAAAAAGAATATGGAGTAAGTTTTTATTGATGCACATGTTGACAGCCTGTCTGGAAGTGAGAATGTCACACACTTTTGTGGGTAAGGGAAAAAATTGAGGTCAATTGTTATTGGTTTAGAAAGATTGAATTAAGGATTATTATTTGTTTATAATCATTTTCCCCTAAGCAAGGCAGCATTGCTACTGGTGTGCAGGGGCTTACATAGGAGGTGAGGGATGAGAAAGATGAAGAAGTTACAGGGGGTGTCAGAGAATGGATAAGAGAAAGATGAGAAATGTTGTGAAGAGAGCTGCATGAGAGTAGAGTGGAAAGGGAGAAGAACATGATACAAGGGTTGTCAGGGAAGGGATGCGAGTCAGACAGGAGATGGAAATTGACCTTGCATTTAAATTCTTGGATATTGCATTTAAATTCTTGGATATTGTAGCTGTCAGGGAAGCAAGTACGGAAAGGAATTCCATTGGTGGGAAGTGTGAAAAAAGAAGCTGCTAGAGTAAAAGTTGCTGTTACATTTTATCAGTTTCACTGAGTGGGACCTAGGTGCTAGTATAGTAGCTCGAGTAAATTTATAGAGAGGGGGTCACCAGAGAGCCAAGCTCATTGGAGCAGAAACCATGAAAGTATTTGCAAAGGAGACAGAGACAGAATCCACATTGCATTTGGTGAGAAAGTGACTGGAGTTGATCTACCAGGTCTGGATGAATTGCATTGCAGATTCTCCATTGGATTTTGTCAAGAACCCAGAGATGAATAGCAGGGGCACCTGACCAGATGTGACAGCAGTATTCAAAGCACAGGTGGATGATAGATTTATACATATTATAATTATTTTTTTGATGCTATCATTTTTATTTTTGAACATGAAAATTTCTAATAATAATATAATAAAAAATACATTTCAATGTGACTAAACTGGTAGAGTTGGTAGTATTCTTAAATATAGAATAAAATAATGTATTGACTTTTAGTATTATCTAAACTTATTTATAAATGGAACTTTGTCTGTCTGTGTGTGTCCATTACCTATAGACTTGGAAATGGCTCAACCACTTTCCTTGAAAATTTACACAGTTGTACTATAAGCATCTGCAAGTGTTCTTAGCTAGATTTTGTGTTGAGGTACACCCAATAAATATTGAAAATTGATAATTGAAAAAAATCGGTTTATAGAAGGAGTGGTCCAATTTTAATCAAATTTGATACACTCATAGACAAAGACATAATAAATGATATTCAAAAGTTTGAAGGTTGCAGTTCTTACAATAGTGCAGAAAATCGATTATATATATATATGTATATACTAGCAGTATAACCCGGCATTGCTTGGGTATAATGAAAGCTTTAAAACTAATCCATGGTCCTGGAGCTCAGACTTGGCCGAAAGAATATTTGTGTGAAGTTTGTTGAGAATCAGAAAAAAGTTGTGGATTTGTATAAAGGATAATAAACAGACAGCTAAACAGACACACACACACAAACATCTTGCCTTATATATATATATATATATAATCATCGATTTTCTGCACAATTGTAAGAACTTCAACTTGAAACTTCTGAATATCATTTCTTATGTCTTTGTCAATTAGTGTATCAAATTTGATTAAAATTGGACCACTCCTTCTATAACACGATATTTTCGATTATCGATTTGATATTTATCGGGGGTACCTCGACACAAAACCTAGCTAAGAACACTCGCAGACACTTATAGTACAACTGTGTAAAATTTCAAGAAAATCGGTTCAGCCGTTTTGGAGTCTATAGGTAACGGATACACAGACACACACACAGACAAAGTTCCATTCATAAATAAGTTTAGATAAATATATATAAAAGGCAAGATGTTTGCGTGTGTGTCTGTTTATCTGCCTGTATGTCTCTATTTTTTCAGCCTTTTATTTTAGTTTTTGCTTCAGGTTTGGCTCTAAGTAGGTATAATTGTAGTTCTTAGTCTCAACCATGATACCATTTACTCAGAGGACTTATTTAGCCTTCAAAATTTAGTTTACGATGAAAAAAACTTATTTGATATTGATACCAGGAAATCAAAGTTTGACTTACATCCATTCATTTTTCTTTCAGTCTACGGTTTCGCTTTAACTGGAAAAAACTATTGCTTTTTAGTCTTTCGTGCCAACGTCTAAAGAGTCTGAGCTCCAGGACCATGGATTAGTTTTAAAGTTTTTATTACACATGAGTAACATTGGGCTATACTGCTAGTATAATAAAAAATACATTTCAATGTGACTAAACTGGTAGAGTTGATAGTATTTTTAAATCTAGAATAAAATAACGTATTGACTTTTTAGTATTATTATTTAATAAAAATGAATCATATTACCACAGGAAGTTTGTTATTTTATGTTTTATTTTTTGTTGCTTAAACTGTGCTGTGCATTGTGGTGCAAAGATGTTCAACCTACTATGCGATAATCTTTTGTAGGGATGTGCGTTGTGGTAGAATGTATATCAGATCAGAACATGAAATCAGAGAGGCGATTTTAAATTCCAGTTGAATTTAATGCACTCACTCATGTGCAGATACCCTTGGGGAAAGGTATTAATCTATCTCTTCCATCCAGTATGGGTTAAATAACAGGATAGATTGAGTTCTATAGCCTTGGCTGGCAACCAGTCTGCCACAGAAAGTAATGGCAATCAACTGCGGGATAATCTTTTGCCAAGTCAATCATTACTCTTTCAAGACATGATTACCCAATCATGCATCACATATGGCACTTGACTGACTGAAGCCATGTTGATGCCAGTAATGCAAAGAATTAAGATTTATTCAAATTTATTTACAGTTACTCATAAAGAAAATGATATATTTGTTTCTCATGAGAAAATGAAAATTTCATCTTTTTTTTTCTGTTATACCAAAATAATTATCTTTTTAAGTTTAGAGTTTTTAACCATTTAGTGTAAGACTATAATTTTTCTTTTATTATCAATGTCTAGATGAGGTTAAATTTACATAGTATTTTTTCATTAGAAACATTCCAGGAATATATGGGTTATATATGGAATGGACTTGCTTTTTCTTCAGCATTCTAAAAATGACAGGATTTAGTCAACAAAACCTTGTTTACTCTATTGACAACAAGCAGTTTTTGATAGTAACTGAAATAGTAAAAATACTATGAACAAAAAAGGAAAAATGAAGCATGAGTTTCGAATAGTTCATTGATAATTTTGATTGATGTACAACATCTTATTTGTAAACTGAAATAATACAATAGATATTTAATGAAATGAATAGACCTTGTCAGTTGACTTTAATAAAGTCAACTGACTATTGTATTTATGTTCTCACACCCTGATTGAGCACTCTGGAAGAATGGGGGACTTTGAAAACAGTAGCTACTTCGGCATATACGCATTGCTCATTCAATAATGAATTAGAGCACTATGGCTATTGGGTGTGTATAATGATATTCGCACTAAAAAGTCTGCCTTGTTCCACTGAATGCTCATAGCCCAGAGGAAGAATCGCCGACTGATGTCAGTTCGGCTGGTTTTCAATCCTGGGTAAAAAAGCAACCAGAGTCTAACCGTACTGATGAGCTGTGATACAGCAAAACAGATATGTCTGCGGATGAGTATAGTGTATATATATATATATATACACACACACACATATATACACAAATATATAGCAAAAGAGAGAGCATCAGTCAAGTGCTCAAACCTCGACATGAGTGCACCAAATAATTACAAAAATTCTCATCAGGGTGCTGAATATAACATCAATCAGCAAGGTGACAAATATTATATTTGAAAAGTTAAATTCCCTGACTGACTAGGCAGAAGATTTTCCCACAATAGGCTGCCATTTCTTTCTGTGGTAGACTCGTTGCCAACCAGTCCTGCTATTCAACCCATAGCTGGAGAGAGAAGAGATGGATTAATACCTTTCCTTAGAGTATTTGCACGTAGGTGAATGTAATGATTTTAACTAGAATTTGAACTAAGCTCTCTGATTTCTCAATCTAAACCAACATCCCTTGCATCACAACCCTATGATCCCCTTCATGTTTGTTATAATTTTATATATATATATATATACTACTAGTGTGTTTGCTCTGCGTTACTGCCTTCTAGTTAAATACTTTCGGTTGTGTGTATCGAGCACTTTTCTTTTCTGGTTGTTTGTTCCGTTAGAGGGTTTTTTTTCTTTTTACTGGGAGGAACCGTATGTATTGTCGGTCCCACGCAGTTTTCTTTTTTTCCCCCTCTTTGCCCAAAGCTTTATAGCCGAGAACAATAACGGATTTAGATTCTGCTGGTTATTCATGGTCTTAAAAAGTCCCTTCTATAAAATTTTGAGATTAGAATACACGCAGAGTCGGTTTAATAATTATTATTATTATTATTATTATTATTATTAATATATATATATATATATATATATATATGTGTGTGTGTGTGTATATATATATATATTATAGTCACTAAGAACAGAAATAATTTCCACATCCTAAAAATGAAAGAACTTTGATATATGGGAAAAATGACATTTTTTAATTGAAAACAAATATTGTTAAAAAATCATAAATTTCATTTTTTTCAATTTGATATATTGACATGCTTACATTATTAATTAATTCATTCAGATTTCTATGACTACTAAAGCCTTTGCAGATTATTTAAAGTCAGAAAATATTTTGGGGAATTGTAAAATTTTTTGGGAGATAATGTTTTAGTTATCCAAGTTTTACTAATTAAACTATAGCTAGTAGAAAAGGAGCTAGATTCATATTTTTCTCAAATGTATTTGCATGTAAGGAAATAATGAACTCAACTGGAATTGGAACCTGACTCTCTAATTGTCAATTCCAGATCATTATTCATTATACCACCCACACATTCAAGCTTACAGCACATGTTATTGCCAAGCAGTCACTCATCATGGTACTAATCAGATGCAATGTTGCTTAACTAAAAGGAACCAGTGTTTCAACATGATGTGGCCGCAAGACCTCTTAACGAACTGTGATCCAAGTTTGTTATAGATGAGCTGACGGACTCGTAGATTGGTACGTCAGTCTATTTCTAAATGACACCAGATAAATATGAATGATTTCCCCACTGACTGATCTTGACTTTGTCTGGTTAGCTATTCCTTGTATGACAGAACTTTCATCATTAAACTAACTCAACACCTCATCTAACAAGAGGTAAGTACCAGTCACTGGAGAAGAAAAATCATGTGATGTTGGGCAAAGTTAATTGGCAATTAGAAAAACTGGCATTAAGTTGAGAATGCATCAAGTTCACACCTATTGAATTTAATAAACTGTCTTACTGCAGGTGAGAAGAGAAAAGCCAGTAAAACACAAATGAAAAAAATAAAAAGGAGATAAATCTCATTATGTATTACTACCCTTAGAAAAGGTGAGATGCCATCATTTTTTCCTTTTAACTATGGGTTAACTAGCAGAATAAAATAGGCTCTCTTGTCACAGACAGTTTAAGAGAATTTATTTAGTTGAGTTAACTCGGATATTCATGGGTCTATTATGCCAACCATCACAGATCTGCATCAAGGTTAAAAGGTCATTAAGAAAACATTCTATGTCATAGCTGGTCAATGACTGCTGGGTGACCAACTCATCTTGTTCCATGGCTAGGTGTCCAGAACAGTAGATCACTCAGGATTTCTTAGTTTGCTTGTCAGTAATGCCCTGTAAAGTGCATTTTTTGTTCACATAAAATTGTAGCAATATCAGTGATCCATAGAACTGTGATTTAGTTAAATGTTGTCTCCAGGGGATGTTAAGTATAGCTCTCAGCACCTGTGTGTAGGTTGCATCAAGCTTAGACTTAGGATTTTAGTTAATGTATGGTGCTACTGCCTGGATATTAACACCACATTGATCAAAAGAAACTTTGCATGAGGTTACCTGGTAGATTAGATTTCCAGATTATATCTATTTTATTCAAGGAGTCCCAGATTTTAGCTGTGTAAATTTTAACATGCCTTTCAGTTGGATTTATCCCACTTCCTTAGTATGTAAAAGATAAAACAGATTTTATTGAATCACCTGAAACAGTTTGTATTGAGTCTTGCTGGTTGAAGTTGATGAATTCAGTTTGAGAGGCATTGACATTGAGTCCAACATCGTTCTCTGTTTTTCACCTGCATACAGAATCAAAGGATTGGGAGGCATTTACAAAGAGTAAGGCAGCCTGTATATTTTATTCCCTGATGCCCTCAATAGTCTGCTAAACAGTCAGGATTTATTTTCTGAAAACCATTTGGATTTTTTTCTTTTTTTTTTTTTGAGCAATTTTACAACTCTGAGCTCTGAATCGCCTCCATTGGAGCAACAAATATCAACAGTGAATTCCAAACCACAGAGAAGGTAACCACACTTCTTCTTTTTCTATGTGCCATATCCTTTTAAAATATAGGTGATCTTGTCTCTCTACATCTCTTTACCCCTGTTGTCTCTTAGCATGCTTTCTCCTGTTACTCCACTCAAACACTGTTCTGCCATCCTCTTGCTCAGGCCTGTCAAGTATGTTAACAGCTGCTTTTCCCTGTCTCTCTTATCCTCTATATATTTATGTTTTCTAAAATGTCATGGTACTTAAAAGTGCATTGGGGTGCAGTGGATATCGACTCAGAACAAGAAATCAGGGAGTCGAGTTCAAATTTCAGTTGGGTTCCTTGCATTCACTTTTGTGCAAATACCCTTGGGAAAGATATTAATCCATCTCTTCCCTCCAGTTATGGGTTAAATAACAGGATAGACTGGGTTCTATAGTCTTGACTGGCAACCAGTCTACCACAGAAAGTAATGGCAACCTACTGCGGGATAATCTTCTACCCAGTCAGTCATGACTCATTTGAGACATGATCACCCAAGCATATATCATGTATGGCAATAAGCTGACTGACTTAAAAGTGAATATGAAGAGAGCCATGATCAACTTGTTTTTAACAGAAATGGCACTGAAAAAACAAAGTTGCTGTCAAAGGTTACTTGACATAATATTAAATACTGCTGTGGGTACTGTTTCTAGCTTCATTAAAAGCTGTGGCAAACAAAATGTTCACATCTAAATGATGTTTGTCATTATTTGCAGAGCAAAATGAAATGAATGTGGTTTGAGTGGAAGGCAGAAATTTCCCCACAGAAATATTTTTTTATGTTTTTATACAAACTAACGAAGGATTAACAAAAATAAGAGAACGTATATTAGTGTATCAGTCAGTTAAGTGCCATATGTGATACATGCTTTTGGCAAAGATTATCCCGCAGTAGGTTGCCATTACTTTCTGTGGTAAAATGGTTGCCAGCCAAGGCTATAGAACCCAGTCTATCTTGTTATTTAACCCATAACTGGAGGGAGAAGATGGATTAATGCCTTTTCCAAGGGTATTTGTGCGTAAGTGAATGCAAGGAATTTAACTGGAATTTGAACTCAGCTCTCCGATTTGGTGTTCCGAGTTGATTTCCACTGCACCACAATGCATATCCGTATATTAGTGTATCAGTCAGTTTTTGCATGATCATGTCTTAAAAGAGACATGACTGACTGGGCAGAAGATCATCTCGCAGTCATTACTTTCTGTGGTAGACTGGTTGCCAGCCAAGGCTATAGAACACAATCTCTTATTATTTAACCCATAGCTAGAGGGAAAAGATGGATTAATACCTTTCCCAATGGTATTTGTGTGTAAGTGAATGCAAGGAATTCAACTAGGATTTGAACTCGGCAACTCGATCTCTCGTTCCGAGTCGATGTCCACAGCACCACAATGAACATCTATATTAGTGTATACACGGCTGAAAAGTAAGAAAAGATATTAAACTTAGTTTTTTTTAGAAAATGTGTGTCTACGTGATATGCATGTCTGTGGAAGTTCAGTCAGCTCGAGAAAATATATTGTCCCCAGTGGGGAAAGATCCATAGCGATGATATGCTGGTAAAATCACCAGCCAACAAGTTCCATGTTGGTGTTTCTACATACCAAATGCTTGGTTGAAAGAAGAAAAAAAAAATGCTTGTCTTTTAGATCACTTAGCACCACCTAATGTCATCTTAGCAGACTAAGTGGGGGTAATTCCCTCAGTAAAAAGCAGATGAATGAGCTTCTGCAATGTTTTTTTTTTCATCAAGGCTTGGTTTCATGACTGTAAGTTAAGAATTCCATGTCCTTCTGACAACTAGAAAATGAATGCAAGTCCCTGTTTTACTTTTCAGCTTTTTTTCTGCTCCCCTTTTGCAAGATGCTTTGAAAGTAGTTTACCTGGTAGACAAAATATCAGCAACCTCTGTTGGCTGTAATTCAAACAGGAGACGAGAGTTTTTTCTTAAAAGATTGTTGTATCTCTTCTGTGGTACCTTTTATTCCACTAGTCAGATTGTTTTTCCAAATAGGATTTTTTTCCCATTCTCACGACATGGATTGCACATCACAGACTTTTTTCAATTTGAACTCAATAGGGTCAATCATTTATGCCTTCTTTTCTATTTTAGTAAAAACATTGATATTTAGATTTTATTGTTTTTTTACTGAATGTTCTAATTTTCTCAATGTTACTGAATGAAGTTGATGGTTGCACATGAGAAGAGGAAGTGCAGGTTTATGAGGATAGGTAGGATAAATAATGGTTGACTCTAGATATGAAGAGATTAATGTTGTAGTGATTGAGAAAACATTCTCTCAGGAGTCTGTTCTGTAAAGTAGTGGTTCTCTAGAGTGATTTTCACTAAAATTAATAGTTTAAATTCTTATAAAATCTAATCAGGCTTACTAAACACGTTTCATTCATAGGTTGTTTATTTTAGCAGACATTAAGATACTTGCAAAATTTAATTTTTCTTTATTTAGACAATGTAAAAATGATAATTGTCAGTAATTGAAATTGTGATAATATATCCTCTTCTTCTGAATCCCTGTTTAGGATGTGGTTTCCGGCTTTCTCTTTTCCAATTTTTCACATTTCTTTTTTATTTTTATTTTTTCAATTGGAGTAGATAGACTGAATTATCGCCCGGTTCACACTCCACCCACGTCTATTGAACAGATGTAGAGACTCATCCCTTGTTCCCTGTTTAGGATGTGGTTTCCGGCTTTCTCTTTTCCAATCGGAGTAGATAGACTGAACTATCACCCGGTTCACACTCCACCCATGTCTATTGAACAGGTGTAAAGGCTCATCCCTTGTTCCCTGTTTAGGATGTGGTTTCCGGCTTTCTCTTTTCCAATCTTTTCATATTTATTTTTTATTTTTTTTCAATTGGAGTAGATAGACTGAACTATTGCCCGGTTCACACTCCACCCATATCTATTGAACAGGTGTAGAGGCTCATCCCTTGTTCCCTGTTTAGGATGTGGTTTCCGGCTTTCTCTTTTCCAATCTTTTCATATTTATTTATTTTTTTTTTCAATTGGAGTAGATAGACTGAACTATTGCCCGGTTCACACTCCACCCATATCTATTGAACAGGTGTAAAGGCTCATCCCTTGTTCCCTGTTTAGGATGTGGTTTCCGGCTTTCTCTTTTCCAATCTTTTCATATCTTTTTTTTTTTTTTTTTTTTTCAATTGGAGTAGATAGACTGAACTATTGCCCGGTTCACACTCCACCCATGTCTATTGAACAGGTGTAGAGGCTCATCCCTTGTTCCCTGTTTAGGATGTGGTTTTCGGGCTTTCTCTTTTCCAATCTTTTCACATTTATTTATTTTTTTTTTTTCAATTGGAGTAGATAGCATGAACTATTGCCCGGTTCACACTCCACCCATGTCTATTGAACAGGTGTAGAGGCTCATCCCTTGTTCCCTGTTTATGATGTGGTTTCCGGCTTTCTCTTTTCCAATCTTTTCACATTTATTTTTTTTTTTTTCAATTGGAATAGATAGACTGAACTATTGCCCGGTTCACACTCCACCCACGTCTATTGAACAGGTGTAGAGGCTCATCCCTTGTTCCCTGTTTAGGATGTGGTTTCCGGCTTTCTCTTTTCCAATCTATTCACTCTTACATAGCCCCCTGAGCACCAGTGGCCTTACCACCTTGCTCGGGGTGATATGATTAAAAAAAAGAAATAAAATAAATCAGTGATGAGTAACTCAACCTCAGATTGCTCCATTATGAATGTTGCCTTGGTCTGGAGCTTTAAAGAAAAAAATACTACATAGTTAAGAAAGCTTTGTAATTTGCTTGAAGCATTGTGTATATTGGAAATATGGTTAGTTTTTGAAGGCTGCCACAATGCGTTTAATAAAATAAAGGAAGGTAAATAAGTTGGTGGATATCACCTGTTTATTATACATAAATATTTTGAGATTAAAATCTCATTTTCAGAATGTTAAAGGGATTGTGTTTGAGTTCTTGACTTTCAACATATGTTCCTTCCTGGCTACTGCTGCTGCTATCGTTAATTGTAGTGTGTGTGTGTGTAAGTGTGCTAGAACATGTATGTGTGTGTGTGTATGTTTGTGTGATTGATAGTTGGGATTTTTATGGTCTGATGGTATCAGTCTGCTTTGATACACTCCCGATCAAAAATTTAAGACCACTTAAAAATCTTTAAAAATAAGTTTATTTTTTTTTTTTTTACGGGTAGATTTTAAACTCCTTCCACTTAAGGTTACCAATACTACAATTTCAAAGGTTATGGAAACAAAAAGCTATATTCCAAACATTTTATTTAGAAATTTACATTTTTATAAAATGAGGCGATTTGCACATGATCAAAATTATAAGACCAGAGACAAAAATTCTACGAAATTGTACAAAAAAAAAAATCTTTAAAAATCTTTAAAAATAAGTTGTTTTTTTTTTTTACGGATAGATTTTAAACTCCTTCCACTTAAGGTTACCAATACTACAATTTCAAAGGTTATGGAAACAAAAAGCTACATTCCAAACATTTTATTTAGAAATTTACATTTTTATAAAATCAGGCAATTTACACATGATCAAAATTATAAGACCGGAGACAAAAACTCTGCGAAATTGTACAAAAAGTGTATGAAAACATTCAACAACCAAATTTAATAATGAGTTCTACCTCCACTGCTTTTGAATACTTCAAAAATTCTGTCGGGCATGCTAGAAATAAGTGTTTCCATTAAGGTGCAAGGGATGTTGCTCCAGCTTCTGAAGATGGCTTCATGAAGTTCATTTTTTTGTTGAATATTGTTTGCCATTTCCATAAACATCTCTTGTCATCCATCCTCAAACATTTTCAATTGGGTTCAAGTCTGGTGAGTATGCAGGATGTCCCAAGAGATGGACACCATTTTCTTGTAGAAAGGTCAAGGTCCGTCTTGCAGCGTGGATTGCAGCATTATCCTGTCAGAATAACCATCCATCCCCACACAAACGATGATCCTCCATCATCAAAGATGCTTTTTGTAGCATGCTAACATAACCAGCCACTGTCTGATGACCCTGCACCACCTGGAGCTCCATTGTCCCTCTGTAAGAAAAGGCACCCCATAACATTAGGGACCCTCCACCACTATGACGTGTGGAGAAAATTTCAGGAGGCATGTTTTTGTTAGGCTAATATCATTGGAAGCCATCAGGACCATCTAGATTGAATTTTTTCTCACCAGAAAACAGGACTTTCTTCCACTTCTCAACGTCCCATGTTTGGTATTTACGACCAAACTTTAAGCGTGCACCTTGTGATGTGGAAGCAGCCGAGGAATTTGTTTACACTTTTTAGTTACCATGCCTTTTTGTCATAAGGGTTGTCTGATGGTTTACAGGACTGCAATCAGCATCTGTGACTGCCTTAATTTGACTAGAAAAAAGTTCGTCTTTCATAACAACCCGTCTTATTCTCCTACTCAATGCAGGAGAAATTTTTGGGGGCCTACCAGAGGATTTTGCTTTTACATAATTCTCACTGTTCTTTAGAAAGTTGCAAATCACAGTTTTACTGTGATTTACCTTAGCTGCGATTACCCACTGTGACAAACCTTGCTTAAGGAATTCTAGAATTTGAGAACGCGCAACTTTGGTAAGTTTGCTTGCTTTAGGCATGGTAACATCTTTATGCAGTGATTGCTAATCTCTAACTGAAGTAAAAATTTTGGAATTTCCATAGATCTAACAATTTATACCCCTGGTCTAATAATTTTGATCATGTGTAAATTGCCTGATTTTATAAAAATGTAAATTTCTAAATAAAATGTTTGGAATGTAGCTTTTTGTTTCCATAACCTTTTAGATTGTCGTATTGGTAACCTTAAGTGGGAGGAGTTTAAAATCTATCTGTAAAAAAAATTCTTTTAAAGATTTTTAAGTGGTTTTAAATTTTTGATCGGGAGTGTATATCATTTATCTAAGTATGTGTTGACCTGACCTTTAGTTTGACCCCTGCCAAAGTGGAAGAGGGCCTTTTGTGACTATTGTGTGTGTGTGTGTGTGTTTGCGTGTTTATGTGCATGTGTGTGTGTGTTAATGTGCAAATACTTCTAGTTTGTGATCTCTGAAGTATTTTCGTAATTACTTTTCGAAGTTTTTTTTTATAATCTTTTCTAATGAACATCATGGTGTAATGAAGACGGCTACAAACTTATGAAAAGTAAAGTCTCATCATCAAAATGTTGATGTTATTATTAAGATGAAAGATTATGCAGAACTCATGCAGGCAGTCCAGCGATTGTTTGGTCATTTAAGGCATGCTGGGAAGTGGGGACTATTGATGGTTTTGGGCACCATGTTGCTTTTAAGACAGCATTTTAGGAAGTTGATTTGGCATTCTATCTTTGCACGTTTCTCGGACATTTTAAATAGCTCCTTGACGGTTGCAAATTCTCCTGGCTGAGGTGTAAGGTTAAGAAATTTTTGTACAAAGTTAATGTTACCTTATTTAAACATGGTTTAAAGTTAATGATACCTTAATTAAACATGGTTCCTTATTTTAATGCTGGAAGAATTAATATGATCAACAAAAAATTGCGAATTCCCAACTATAGTAAATTTGATGACCCAGACAAAAATCATTCATGGGTCAGATGTAGCCCAGAGGCAAGGGATTGCTAACTGCTGATATAGGTGGACAAAACTCTCCACATATTCCTTTTCTTTAATATCTATTGTCATGACTTGTTAGAAAAAATAGGGAAATGGTCGCGTTCAGACTGCTAGATAGGTTTTGTGAGTTTTGTCTACTCTGATATTTAACCCATAGGTAGGAGCAGAGAATATGGATTCATGCCTTTTTTATGCACATTGGTACAAAGATGCCAATAAATGCTATGATACCTGCATATTATATAGCATCATTAGCAACAAAGAAAATAGTTCTGGACTGTTATGGGATATCTGTTCTCCTATATGGTAGTGCATGCTGAAAAATCTCATCAAAGATGAAGGAGAGACTCAAACAACAGAAATGTGTTTCTACAGAAGGATGCTGAGGATATCATGGACTGAACCTGTGAGCAATGACAAGGTTTTAGAGAGAATGCAAACAAAAAGTAAACTTAGACTTAACATCAGGAAGAGACAGCTGAAGTTTCTGGGACATGTAATGAGGAAGGAGGGCTTGGAGAATCTAATACTCATAGGATGGATAGAGGGAAAGAGAGACAGGGGAAAGCAATGTGGGATATACTTGATGGGTTTGAGCAAGTGGATGGCAGAGAAGAGTTTGCAAGAAATAACAATTTTTAAAGAGCTACAAGGGACAGGAAGATGCAAAGAGCTATGATTGCCCGAGTCTAGAAGAAGATTTTTATTGAGAGATTGTAAATTTGTTTAACATCTCATTTGTGTTTGCTATGAATTAGAAAGATTTTGTGAAGTCTCTAAATTTGTTGGGGGATATTTTAACTGTCCCTCGCTAACTATTTACACATGATTTCTCCTCCCCTTATTATAAGCATATATATTTGTATATATATTTATTTAAACATATTTACCACCCCCACATTTTTTGTTCTTCATTTTCATTACTGTTCTTTTCATTTAATTTATTTTTCTAACGATTTTATCCTGATGAGATGTTGGATGAAAGGGCCTTAGGGACTGTCAATAAATTCCTTGTTTTTAAACTAGCATACATTATTATATATTTAATATTGCAACAAATCTACAGTTTATAATATTGAAATGTTATCAGAATAGCTGTAAAGCATCCCTGAGAGATAAAACCTGGAAAACAATGACGATTTAACTTCAAACTCTTTATGACAACCACTTTGTTCGTAGATATGCAAAAGGTTTATAGCAGAACTATAGAGCATTTGCTAAGCTGGAAAGCGCAGTGTAACTGACGTTTGAATTCAAATAACAAGTTACAGAATGTGTTGTTCATTATGACAAAGAGCACTTCCATGCTCTTCTGTCAGCTTTTATGTATTTAAAGTTATTAATCATTTTATGTTACATTTTTTTCAACTTGAATTTTGTCCTGTGTAAAAATTTGTAATTTTTTTATTGTATTTAAAAGTCTAAGAATGTCCTGTTTTTAACAGGTTAACATGAAAAGATGTTTGAAAAGGCTGAGTACAGATGAGGATTTAACGTAGCAACAGATCTGTCAAAATAAAAACAATTGGAACATTTTTTTTTAATCACTAACATTTTCACTGCTATGAACAATAGGAATCTCTTTGCAGATCGCCACAAGCAATATAAGAATAAATTGAGTTTTTCTCCAAAGAATAAAAGTCATTAATGTTTACCAGCTTTCCAAAGGTTTCGAAGACTTGTTTTGAAAGTAAATTTTTGGTCACTAGAATTTACCATAACATGAATAATGAAACTATGCATGATTCTAATTAAGAATTTAATGAAATTCAGGTAATACCAGGAATGGCTATTCTATGAATACCCTATGAACAACAAAATCCTTTCAAAATATTTTCATCCTGGATATGATAATAAACTACATCCAGCAGCAAGGCCTCAAATCAGGAGGTTTTGAGGAATGTAGAATTACCTGTTAATTGATGCTGTTCCCAGATCCACCCTGGTACAAGGTGGTAGCACCTGTGAGGGTTCCAACTATGACCGAATAGTTAAAACTCAAATTGAAGTCAAAACACTATGAAGGTACAAAAATGCAAACAATACATTTTCATAGTAAAAAAAGTTACCAGCAATACTTTTTTTTATAAAAAAAAAATATTTAAAAAGAGTAAAGTTATCATTATTTACATTATTGATCTATATCCAGTGGGCAATATGTCCTTGAGGACACATAGCCTAGTAAATATAGACATTAGTTAATTCCAGTGACTTGACCCAAAGTGTTGTGTGTTCAATACCATGCTACAGCAGTGGTGAACAAATAACTTAGAGAGTTAAATTAAAGGGAGATAACTAGATGGATACCAGAAGTGGTATTGCACATGAAATAAAAATGATATACCCTAGTGATTGAAATAAAGGGTTAGGTTCGAAATTCTTAGCAGAAGAAATTCCTGATGAAAGCTGGAGTGTACAATAACCAAAACATCATAAACATGATTATAAAGACGAGGACAATAGTCCAAAGAATATAAATAATACCTCATCTCAGAAGTATTAACAAAATATTACCAGTAATACATTTTTGCAAATTAAATTACTGCTATGCTGCTCAACAAACAAACTTCAAAATATTTATTCTGAGCATAATTATTATGAAAATGAGTAAATAATTATGGTGGCTGGTGTGAGGGCTTTGATCATTTTGTTTTTATCATTGCTATATTCAAATCACATCATAATTATGGTATAATTCAAAGACAAACAATTTGATGAAAGATGTGCTACTGGAAAGGTTAGATATGTTATTAGATTAGGGTTCATTGTTTGAGCATGAGAAGGTGTTGTGTTAAAAACTACAAGTGTTGAATCAGCTGAAAAAAAGACAAACAAAAGAGAGAAACAAAACCAGATCGAAATATTTATTCTATTGGGGGTCCTGGGCATGACGGTAAACTGCATCCGACAGCAAGGCCTCTGATTGGGAGGTTATGAGGAGCATGGAACCATCTCTTAGTTGTTGTTGTTCCCAGGTCCACCCTGACCTGGAGTGGTAGCACCTGTTAGGGCCCAGCTATGGGCAAATACCTAACCCCAAACTGGGGTCAAAACACTATGAAAGTATAGAAATACACTTTTATAAAAATATATACATAAAAATACTTTTATAGAAAAATATGTATTTTTGAAGGAAAAATATTACCAACAATACGTTTCTGAAGGAAAAAAATTATTCTCAGCAAAACATTTTTGAATACAAAACTAGAAGACATTTCAGTTTTCTAAAATAAAGGGAGAATAAAAATAAAAAATTTTCATCGAAATCTGACTAAAATCAACCTTCTCATTATAACCAAATATTTAAAAAAATACCTTAAAACCCCATTTTTTTGGCATTAAATAACTTAGAGGTTGATATGCTGTTAAACAAAACTAAAAAAAAAAAAAAATTATTGGGAACATTTTCATGAAATTTTAGAATGTTTTGAGAATAATTCCTGAAAGAAAGTGTAAATTCAAGAAATGTTTTTAAAAGTCTCTTTAAAGAATGAAGAAAAACTTGAACTTGTTCTGCTGCTGAATTAAAGAGCGAGTTATATGTATTGTCTGTGCTATTTGTGCCTATTGCACAGAGTGATAATTTTAGCATTCTATCCCAGTCTCAGCCCAGAGCAAAAGAGCTAGCATCTTGAAATTTACAGTAGACATCCTCTCATTTTTTCTTTTTTATGCATGTGCAAAAGTTCAAAAGGTATTGTTGCTGTATTGTTAGCAACACCTGTGTCCAGTAAAAAGGTTTTTATGTTGTTTTATTGTCTCAGCTATCACAAAGTAATGATCTTTTCAAACAGCTCCATTAAACTAAAGATATTTTGTAAATGTAATAAAAGTTTAGAAAAGTCGAAAATAAATAATTATTTCTTTTCTAGTTATTATTTATGCTTTTTCCTATACCAAATAAGATTATGATAATATTTGGTCACCAGAATAAAAGTTTGTTCTCTTTATGGCATGAAGAGCATTTAGTTCAAACTTCATTAAAAAAAAAATACATTTGATTCTATTGTGACAGCTGTCATATCAATGCAGCTTTCTTTTAAAGTTGTCAGAATTGTCATTTTTTTTTTTTTTTGTCTGTAACTTCGAAGATGAAAAAAAAGTAAAAAAAAACATTTTCAGTGTAGGATGCTTTTTTTCTTTTAAAAAAGGTAAAAAATGTGACTTGAATGCACACAAAAAATTTCTTCAGTTTCTGGTATAGGTACCGAGAATGACTGAATATATCAAAAATGGCACTGTGAGGAAAGAATTAAGTTGCCAGAAAGATTGCAAAGATAATAAAATCAAATAGTAAATATGTTTCGCAATTAAGTTTATGTTAATAATTTTTTTAAAAATTTGCTTCATGCATAAAACAAATTTGCCAACTGTATGAATTCCAGTACAGAGATCTTTTTTAAATGCCCTAACTCTAGGTTTCTAGAATAATTGCATTAATTTTTGATCAATAACAGTCACTGTCAACCTGATTTTCAATGCCTTTTTTAGTAAAATATTTTGCAATATATTTTATTTCAGTTATTTACAAAGCTTTTTCACAGTATAACTATCAAAATCATAAAGAATGCATTTTCATTTTGCATATAATAACCAAATTCTGACAGTAATAATTATATGTATGCCTAACAACAAAAATTTCATTTTCTTCCTGATTTCAGAATTCTTTTTAAATATCTGGGTTGAGGAATTATTATCTACAGGTAGTGAACTTGACGAGCCGAGTTCAAATTCCAATTGAATTCCTTGCATTCACTTGCACACAAATACCCTTGGGAAAAGCATCAATCCATCTCTTTCATTGATGCACAAATACTTTAAGGAAAGGTATTAATTCATTCTCTTCCCTCCAGTTATGGGTTAAATAATAGGACAGATTGGGTTCTATGGCCTTCGTCGGCAACCAGTCTACCACAGAATGCAATGGCAACTTACTGCGGGATAATCTTCTCCCCAGTCAGTCATGTCTCTTTCAAGACATGATCGCCCAAAGCATGTATCACATATAGCACTTAACTGAGTGACTGAATATCCTCATCTTTGTAATTACAATCATAAAACTAGGGCTGATGTGATTTTTGCAGCAAAAATGGAGATGTCAGGTTCAACCATAAATAATATAAATAAAATTTAATTTTGCTAGAATTTTCAAGATGAGAAATCATTATTCTAGCATATTCATGTGGTTGTGGTACTCACAATGGTTCAACTTATACTGATTGAATAATCTGTATAGATATTTTTTAGATGAGGAATTAACATTATTGTATGCCTTGCTTATCTTGGTTGTGATATTCATAAAGTTTCAACCATTGTACCCTCCAGCTTTCTTCAGGTCTCTATCATTGTACTCAGTCATTTACTAGAATTTTGAACTGAACCCTTTATTCAATCTGCAGGATGAGACTGTTTCATTCTCGTACAGTTTTACTACCTAAATCAGGACAATCAATAGACATTATGTTTAAGGCTTCAAAATTTCATCATTAGATTTGCTAAATCATTGGTTAAAGTATATTTTGTTCCATGGCCATTTTGAGATTGATCTCTGGCTCTGGTAAAGCTGAAAGTGTGAGATACTCTTGTTCAGTGACACAAAGATGAATCCAACTGGTGAGTATTAAATGATATAAAAAATTTTGCAAGTAGAGAAAACTGAATGAGAAAAATCTACTGATTTAAATATAGGGTTTGATTAAAAATCTCAAGAAATATGCTAATAATAATAACAACAAGCACCTTAAGAAGGTCATTCAACAACCTAAACATGGTTGTAATAACCAAGACGAACATGTTAGTCCAAATAATAAACTTCAGTGTTTTATTCAATCAAGTTTTTCCTGTCACTAGAAATATTTAGTTTTTAATACAGAAAATGATGTCAGCATAAGATCAGTTGGCAACAATTAAAAAATTGAAACTTTTATTCTGCATTTTTTCAGGATGTAGGTGACCATGACTCTGTTTACTATATATAAATTGCCTTTACTTCTTGGAAAGATAGTTGTGTTTTTTTCCTTATTCCCCACAATTTTGAACTGAGTTACCCTTCTTATAGACTGTTTACTACTCAAGTCTAGAAAATGTTCAGTCTACTCTCTTATATAACTTACAGCTGGAGAGAGACTAAGTGGATTTATTCAAGAGAGCATTACTATGAAATGAGTGTGATTGGCAAGCTTAAATAAAATCTGTTTTGTTTCATTTTTTTTTTACAACCAGAGCTGACTATGACTCATTAAATAATGTTCTTAATTAATCCTATTAAAAATGTCATATAAAAAGAGTAAATTAATAATAATTGAATCAATTAGTATTATTTGACTTTCACTAATCTTGATTTTTGTTTATTTCAGGTAAGTCAGAGAAATAAGGATTGGCATACAACTGCAACAAAAAAGGTAGAAAGTAATTTTATTTAAATTTGTTTTTTCATTTAAGAGAAATTTAAAAAATTCTTTTTTTTACTTTTCATGTCTTTGTGTTTGTACTTCTCAATTAATATAGCAAAATATTTTGCTTATTGTGGAATACATATTCACATCTGAAAGATATTCCGTTAGCTACAAAATCAGATTAGAAACAGTTTTTGTCCTGTTACAAAATCAAATCTTGGAACAGATCATGTTAGACACAAAATCAGATCTCAAACAGTTGTTGCAGGATACAAAAATCAGATCTTGAAAAAATTTTATAAGATATAAAATTGGATATTAAACAGATCTTTAGCCTAAGAAAATGTAAATTTTAATAGCACTTTAGATATCACTCTAAGGAAAATTTAAAAAAATTAAACTGTCATTATTGTAAGTTTTATCTGAGTAATTCTTTAATTATAATTTGGTTGCTTCTTTATTGTCATTTCATCATCATTTCACAATATTTAGTATTCAGAAGGGATTAGAAAAAAAAAAGAAACTTTCACTGAGATTTGAACTCAATTCCCTCTAGAATCTACCCTTTTAATGAAACTGTGAAGAGCAACTGGTTTCATTCGTCTAAACCTCGTCCTGCTTGTATTATCTTTGCAAATGTCTGATAAACTGCCAAATTACAAAACAAAAATCAAAATGAATAAAGAAGATTTTGTTTTATAAATAAAAAAGAAAATGGCAATTAACTAAAATAAATCAATAAAGAGCCATCAAATGACTGAAACAAATTTACAGTCTGTAATAGGAGTCAGTCAAACCACTAAACCTTTTTATTAGTCCCTGTTGGGATTGTCAATGAGTAAACAATCTTAAGCTTTTTCTGCCTGAGCAGGGAATGTATGAATCGGTGCTGAAATTTTCTAAGCCTGAGTTGCTTTCCATGACCAAGCAGCTGAATTTTAAAAAATTTTTCTTGGTGAATTCAAGAGCTTTTTAGTACTTCTTTTCTGAAAGTCCTCCTATAAAATATCCAATGAGTTAATATTCACAAAAACGTTTACCTACTTAGGGAAATGGTATCTTAGTCTCCTTCAAAGAATTTCACTTGGTTCCATTACTGGCCATAATTATTAGGCCACCCCATTTTGTTTTTTTTTTAAATGATGTATTTCACACTATTTTTAATATTTAGTGTCAAGTGGATAATTCTAAATGAAAATAGAATGCACAAATACCTTTTGGAAAGATATGGACCCATCCCTTCTCCTCCCAGCTATGGGTTAAATAGCCAACAGAGTGGATCATATAGCTTTGGTATCTGACCAATCTACCACAGAAAATAACATAAATTAAAAGGAGGCATGATTACCCAAGTATATCACATCTGTCACTACCAACATGCATTTGGCTCATTCCTCCCCATGAACAGTAAAGATGATGAAATATGGTAAAGGCCAATATCCAGTGCCAATAAAGGATC
Source organism: Ascarosepion bandense (assembly GCA_037127315.1). NCBI lineage: Eukaryota > Metazoa > Mollusca > Cephalopoda > Sepiida > Sepiidae > Ascarosepion > Ascarosepion bandense. Next base: position 3,945,811 of record JBBBDQ010000363.1, on the reverse strand, counting down.
TTCACATGCTGAGAAGATTATATATTTCTAGACAGATTTCCCAGATATGTAATCATTTAAAATGATGTATGTGCTTATGCGTACATACATACCTATGAATATATATTATAAATTTGCTTGTATATTTGTCTTTCTTTCTTTCTTTCCTTTTTTTTTTTTTAAACAATGAGTTGTGAATTTATTGTGCAGAAACACTTTGAGAAGAGATCAAGGAAAACTATTTTTTCTTTCTAAGGAAAAACATAGATAAAGTTACATGTTAATCATCCAATCAAAGGTTATGGACATCGATGTCCATCAGTTGATTTCCATCAAAAAACCTAAACATGCCATTGATTATTTCTTAACCCAAGTTAAATTGGAAATATTGAATCTTGCACTGGCAGAAGAAAAAGTATCGGTTTTGTTTAGAAGGATTTTTTTCAAGAAAAAAAAGAAATTGTATAATTTTTTTCTCATTATAATCTAAATCCATATTTTCGGATAATATTTTTGCCATGAGCTCATTTGTTTGCTTCTTTTCATTTTCACTTGTATTACTTTTCCCTCTTTTTGTAAATTCATTCCCAATTTTCTTTCTATTTTCATTTTTATCTTGGAGATTTATTTTCCTGCCTATGTTGTTTTTATGCTTTTTATATTTTCATTTACATTTTTTTTTTCTTGCATTAGTTTTTATTAGACATATTTGTTTTCCTCTCATATTCTCAACATACTCTCCTTTGAATCTTTTTTCTTCTTTCTCACTCATTTCTTTTGTTTCACTTATTCTTGTATCATCAGTAAAGTTAAGCAATATCAAGCCTTGTTAGTATCAAGAAGGGTGACTGCTTAGGAATACCACATGATGTAAAAGATAATGGCTTGGAATTGTGTTGTTGAGAAGCTGAAAATCCTCTAGCACTCTCAAAGATGGAATGGTATGTGGGCCAAAAGAGCTGTATACAGAAAGAGTAATAACAGTCTGTAATTCAGGGCATCATTGATGATTATCAGCAGACTATGCTCTCTGTGACTCTGACAATTTTCTCTCTTTTCTCTTTCTAATTATTGTTGTTCTGTTTTATCTGTGTTCATCTTGTTTGCACTTAATATCCATTAGCATGGATATTGTGCTGTAGATATTGCAGCACACATCATCTGGTATCATACTTTTTATGGTGCCCTATGTATAGGAATGGACACTTCCGCCATCAATAAATAATAACCTGTGTATCTTGAGGGTACATAGCTGAGAGACAGTCTAGTAGCAGCTATGAGACAGTCATACGCAGTCCGGAGACAGTCGAGATGTAGCATAACTATACTGTTTGGACTTCCTTCTATTTACTAACTACTAACACATTTACCTTTTATGTATGTTCTGTTATTCGAAGACACTGTTCGAACCTACCTTGTTGTTTTCCGTGTCTTTCTTCCTGGCTCTAACAGGTCACAACAACTTGGCAATGAAGATTTGTCACAGCAATAATGCAACCTCAGCAATACAACAAATTGGAAACTGGAGATTAGAATTCCAATTCCAGTCATATTTGTTATATTAACTTCGATGCAAATACCCTCGGGAAAGGTACAAATCTACCTCTTCTATTGCCAGTTATAGTTTAATTAGTAGATTATCTCCAAAAGGTTTATTAAAATCTAGAAATATTTACTGGCTTTAAATAACATGAAGAAGGTTGATAAGCTGAAAAAAAAGAAGTTTATAAAAAGAATACAGTATTAAAATAAAGAAGGAAAAATTTAGTTTATTGCAGCTATATATGCATTTCATTGATTGTGAGCACTGAAATTTGGTGGTGTGACTTATCTGGAAGTCAACATGATGTGAATGATTAATGACAGTTCAGTCAGAGGTCAGTCAGCATGAATGCATGTAATATTTTTGAGTCTAGCAAAGATATGTGCTTGTAACTTGTTTTTAAGGAAAAAAACTGATGCTTATAAATTCTTTAAACCTTTATATACAAGTCTGGGATCCCAGTTGGCACAGGAAAAATTGATTTGTCAAAATATTTCTACCTGAATTTTTGGGAAGAGGAGTTTACAATATTTATACTATTTACATGTCAATTATTGCCTTCTTCTTTATTGTTTTTATTCCATTTCAGTTATTGTCACCTTTGTGAGGTGTATGTCAATCTGCATATGCTTCATTTAATTTTGAACTGAACCCTTGATATAATCTACACAGTTTGTTCTCATTTTCTCTGCCCATGTCTAAAGGTGCAACGGATAAAATGTTATGATAATAACAACAAAGATGAAGATAATAGGCTGTATGAAAATTATGTAAATAATGTTGGATTATCATTATTTTTGTTTGTACATGTAAATGTAGCATGTGTGCAGGAACTAGTAAGCCCTTGATAAAGGACTATCCTAAATGTGATTCTGACATGGTGTGAAATAAGAAAACAAGAGGTCACCTCAAGTTGCAGATACTCTATGCACATTCTGAACATGTAAAGTGGGAATAAACAACTGCCAAAAAGATTTTCTTGTCTTTCATATCAAAACATCTCATGTGGAAATATTGCAGTATGTAAGTTAATCTTTTATTGCTTCAAACGAAGGAAAGATTATTAGACTGTCCTCCTATAGGGCAGCGAATGCTGGACAATCTCATCAAAGATGAAGGAAAGACTTCAAGCAGCAACAGAAACGTGTTTCTACAGAAGGATGCTGAGGATACCATAAACTGAACATGTGAGCAATGACAAGATTTTAGAGAGAATGGAAACAAAAGGGATGTACGTTGTGGTGCAGTGGATATCTACTTGGAATGTCAAATCAGAGAGCCGAGTTGGAATTCCAGTTGAATTCCTTACATTCAGTCAATTAAGTGCCACATTGATACACGCTTGGGTGATCATGTCTTGAAGGAGACATAACTGACTGGGCAGAAGATTATCCTGCAGTAGGTTACCATTGCTTTCTGCGGTAAACTGGTTGCTGACTAAGACTATAGAACACAATCTGTCCTATTATTTAACCCATAACTGGAAGGAAGAGACAGATCAATACCTTTCCCAAAGATATTTGTGTGTAAGTGAATGCAAGAAACTTGGCTCTCCGATTTTTCATTCCGAACCAACATTCATTGATGCACAAATACTTTAAGGAAAGGTATTAATTCATTCTCTTCCCTCCAGTTATCAGTTAAATAACAGGACAGATTGGGTTCTATAGCCTTGGCTGGCAGCCAGTCGACTGCAGAAAGCAATGGCAACCTACTGTGGGATAATCTTCTACCCAGTCAGTCATGACTCTCTCGAGACATGATTGCCCAAGTGTGTATCACATATGGCACTCAACTGACTGATACTTAACAACTAAAGTTTCTGGGATATGTAATGAGGACAGAGGACTAAGAGAGTCTAATACTCATAGAGGCTTGAGGAAGTGGATGGCAGAGCAGGATTTAGGAGAGACACCAAAAGAAAAAGTGTTAAGAGCTACAAGGTGATGTGAAGGGCCATGAACGGCTACATCATGAAGAGACATGGCACATAAAGAAAGATAAAGTGTAATGTGTAAGGATTCTCTTAAATTAATAAAACCATTTTGATGTCATCACTCAGTCTTGACATGAAATGGCTCCTTCTCCATTGATGATGTATTAAGTTGTTAGATCCAATGGCTCTCTTATTTCTCTCTCTCTCTCTCTCTCAAGCTCTGGACTTGAAATTTAAATGATAGCAGCTATGGCTGCAAAGGTAGCTAACTAACTCTATCCGTGAGTGGTATCAATTCTGGACCAAAATAGTTTTTTACCTCCTAAAGAGTGATCATGAGCATTGACTCATTGGCAAATTTTAAGTTGATCGATATAACAGCATTTAAAGCACCTCATACCAAGGTGGAATATACTTGCACCTCTTTGAACAATTTAGTGCCATCCTTTTGTAGGTGTCAATGGGAAAGTTATAGACTTTGAAGTCATCTTTTAGCATCTTCTTGTATTTCTTGTACTGGCCACTTTGACAACATTAGCTGGGAGCTTTCATTGCCTGTCTTCAAATATATACTTAGTTTTTCTTCACTTTTAACATTTTTTTTTGTTGAAACAATGTATTTTTTCTCTTCATTTTTCTCTTTCTTTAATTTCTGATTTACTCACCATTATTTTGTGTCTAATGATCAATTTTTAAAATCTATAAATATTTTTGTATTTCCAACATGGTACACAACTAACAGTATTTCTTAATTATTCAAATAAATCTTACATAAGCCCTAGAACAGTCTTCCAAACAATCAAAATTCCTAATTTTTAAACGCTTCAAAAAAATTACCTGTGTATAGGGGCAACATCCAATTCTTTGCATATATTGTATATGTAGAAGTCAAATAACTTACCTTTCAACATGGCAGTCTTCTTTTGTCTCCCTGTAGGAAGGTGAACATTAAAGAGTGTAAGACTCACCTTCCTGATCTGTCCAACTAGCGTCTGGTTGGCAGACAAAAATAAACAGGGTTGTAACTGAATACATGTCCCTATGTGGCCCAAAGACAAATGGTGGATATTGTGCTCAATATTTTTGGAGCTCAATGTGCACACTGAAATTATCAGCCAATCGCTGCTTACAGAATAGACTTGCCTGGAACAGAATGGAATCTCCCAGGTTATTATTTAAACCACCTACCAATTTGCCCTGGTGTTTTTTTGTTTTTTTTTTTTGTCAGTTAGACTCAACTTCTATTCTAGTTGATTACTGGCTGGTTGTTCTATAAGATTCTTACAGTATACTGCATCTGAAAACCAAGTATGACAATCATTTTGACATCAAATACAAACAAGAAGCAATATGTGTATAAAAATATGAACTTATATTTTTATTCACTTTGGTGACAATTGTGTGTAGAGTGGTAGTCAGAGTAAATCATGCACGTATGAGGAAGTTGACTGGCTAGAGTTATCTTCCTTTGCATTCTCTCTTAGTCCTTTTTTAGTTTACCACTGATTGCATTCCTCTGACATTGTTTTATATTTCCTGATCTTGAAACCACTGCTTTTGATGCAAGTACACTTTCTATTAATCATTGATCTCTGCATTCCTTTGTCATTGTCTCACATTTCCTTAATGTAAATATACTTTTGTTTGCCAGCCTGAAATCCTGTTTTTGACCAAAATTATATTCTGTGGGTCACAGAATATATTACATTCCTGCCATGCCATATTCTTAAAAATGTTTGCCTATGAACATTTTGAATACATCTCTTCTTGACCACCTTGCCTACACAACCAAGGCAATTGTACAAAACATTTATAGATAACATGGACAAAAAACCAATCAATGATAGGGAACACTACATGCAAACAAAAGTAATACCAAATTATCAATATCAAAAGTGTTATAGGAAAACACACCTATTCCACAGATAATGGACTCTCCCTCCTATATTACTAAGAGTTAAAGGGAAGTTCATATGAGTTCTTTAGAGTTCTATTGGAGTTCAGTAGAACTACTAGGCAGTTGATATTAGTCAGCAGTTAGCCGAATATTAAGGAGTCAGCTTTCAGTGGAAGATTCCCAAGTTCCTAACATTTTGGGTACGTTAAGTCGATTAGCAATCGGTATAGCATGATTATAACCTTCAGTGCAAAAACTGCTCCACAGCAAAAAGTGACACTCTCTTCCCTCCTCTTCCCTTGTGTGCATGCCCCTTCTTTGTTAATTCTATTCAAAAGACACTTTCCCCCAATGTTAACTCTAATTTAGCCTCCTAAGTTAGGCAGAATCATGAATCAGGCCAGAATGCAATTTCAATAAAGAAATGTTTTCTTGTTTGTCTTTCATTTTTTTAAAAACTTCCACTGAGTATGTCATCTGTCAACACATTCTGTGACATGTTGAGCACCACTACAGGGTGTAATGATTAGTGCTAGAACAATTACAACTGAGAAGTGAACCTGATTCTCACCAGGTTTTCCATAATTTCGGCCTTATGCCACATCTAAGCTACACTTAGAAAATCATTATTCCAAGATAAATGATTCTTCTCTTATGTGCCTTGTCCTTTCAGGACGTAGGCGATCATGGCCTTCCACTTTTCCCTATCCCTGGTGGCTCTGAGCATGCCTTCTTTTGTTAAACCATGCAATCCTCGTTCTGTCATCCACCTGATTAGGTCCTTCAAATATGTTATCCATTGCTTTCTCCAGTCTCTTTTTCCCTCTATCTGGCCTGTTAGTATCAGATTCTCCAAGCCCTCCTTCTTCATTGCATGTCCCAGGAACTTCAGCTGTCTCTTCCTGATGCTCAGTATTAATTTCCTTCTTGCTTCCATCATTTTCAAGGCCTCATCATTGCTCACATGCTCGATCCATGAGATTCACAGCATCCTTCTGGAGAACCACATTTGCTTTAAGTTTTTCCTTCCTCTTTGATGGTATTGTCCAGCATTCACTGTCATATTGAAGGATGGACAGCACATAGCAATCCAGTACTCTCTTCTTAGTTTCTAACTTATAACTATAAGAGAATTTATCTAGCATGTACATTTTTCAACTTCTGAAGTTTCCTGCATGTCTCAGACTCCATTTTATCCATAATTGATTCAGAGCATCATTTTGCTGTGGCAATATCCTCTGCCTTTTCAGTTGAACAATAACTCTTCTTTTTATCATTCTCTTTTGTTCCTTTATTCTTTCAATTTATTCATTTGTTCATTCAAGTGCCAATTCCAACCTCACACTGTAGACTAAATAACTGATTTGCTTCAGATATCCTTCACTTTTCTGTTGATTTTTTATTTTTATTTCAGTGAGTTTATCAACTAACTCCTTTGTGATACCCCAAAGAAAATCTTTAAACAAAAAATTAAAAATGCACTAGAAAAGAAAAGTGAGAGAGCACTTACCCTTTCTGTTATTATTTTTTCAAAGTTCTTTAAGAACACAAGTAAAATTAAATCCTGTTATGCTTCAAAAGTTTTATTTTTTTCAAAAAACACATACACATAAAAGTTCTGTAATGTTCAAAAGTTTTTTCTTTTCTTCTTTCCATGTTTTATCACACACGTAGATTTCTTGATGCATGGCCACACAATTGTAGGCAGTAAACACACCCCAATTTTCAAATTGACATCAGGTAAATGACCTCCATATACAGTGTTTGCTTCTGCTCAAGTTCAAAGTCGCACATGTAATTTCCTTAATTTTAACCATACTATGTTTGAACATAGAAATATGCAAGTATCTGTGGTGCATGTCATTCAAAGTCTGAACAAGTAAACAAGAACAAACAAAAAAAATGAAAAATTACCTAAAATTTTGATTGTATCTGATGATGATGGCATGCAGTTTGCTTGGAGGATGACTTGTATCACCTTGAGTTTTAAACCCCAACTCAGTCAGTCAAGTGCCATACATGATACACGCTTGGGCAATCATGTCTCGAAAGAGACATGACTGACTGGGCAGAAGATTATCCCGCAGTAGGTTGCCATTGCTTTCTGCGGTAGACTGGTTGCCGACCAAGGCTATATAACCCAATCTGTCCTGCTATTTAACCCATAACTGGAAGGAATAGATGGATTAATACCTTTCCCAAGGGTATTTGCACGTAAGTGAATACAATGGATTCAACTGGAATTCGAACACAGCTCCCCGGTTTCTTGTTCCGAGTCGATATCCACTGTACCACAACGCACATCCCCAACTAACTTAGTTAAAAAAATGGGTCTATCACACTCTACATACTATGTAACTTAACATTTTCTGCACAGCCTGCAATACTGCATACAATTTTATAAGGAAGCTAATCTAATCCTATACCTCAAGCGCAGTTTTCTTTTTTAACATCTTATTTTACAGTATATTTGCCAACATATCCTTTTTTATGGTGGTTCTTACAGTACTCCAAATCAACCTCAAGCTCTACAACTTTAGTCTTATCATGAGACTTACCTACCATGAATTTTCTCATTTTTTTCATGTCTTTCTTAACAAAGTGGCAAAAGTAGGAGGTCATTTCAATGAAGGCTTTCACCTGACTAACTTTGGATGAGTCAAAACTGAACTTAATAAGTGGGAGGGTTTGAAAATATTTCTTCACTTTTCAAAGACTTCATCAGCTCTATTTCTTCTGACAATTCTATTTCCTTCACCTACACTTTTACCCCGTCAACTCCCATGCATGTGCTTCCTACCCTGCTTAATATGTCTAAACAAGTCACGTTGTTTAACTCAATGGTCAGACTCTGCACAAAATTGCAAAAAATATGCTGTGTCTTAATTTTTTTTTCTAAACAAGCAAATCTTTTTACCATAAAAACAGGAGTAGAGTACACACACTGTCAAATGAAAAATCACCTACCTTGATGTTGTTGGTTATCACAATTATCCAGCATCCTTCCAGATAGCCTCAGGTTTATCATCAATCTGTTTTTTTTTGGGTTTTTTTTGCAAAAAGTTACTGCACATCAAATTGACAATTTATATAACCTGGAAAGTGTCAAATGTTGTATAACCTGGAGACCAAGGATGACGATTGTCCTAGCATCAACAATGAACACAAACAACTGGTATATAAAACTTACATTTTTATTCTCTTCAGTGATAGTTGTGTGTAAAGTGGTTGTCACTGGGAATCATATGCATGCACACATGCAAGAGCGTTGACTAGCTGGAGTTGTCTTCTTTTGCGTTCTCTCTGAGTCCTCTGGTTGTTCTAAACTTGACCCAGAAAAACCTAGTCTTATATAAGTTGAGATTCATCAAACTTTACCCAATTGCATCATCTTTGTCCATGCACATCTATTTATCATTTTTGCATTATTGTTTGCCTTTGGCATCAACAGATTCTTCTGCCATTGTTTTATAATTTCTGTTTGACTGAAATAATATTCAGTGGATCACATAATATGTTGCATTGTTTTGTATTCCTTGACCTTAAGAACAGCTGTCTTGATGCAAACACACTTTCGTTGGTCACTGGTCTCTGCATTCTTGCTTTTCTAACCTAATATTTCTTTAATGTAAACACAATTTTAGTTTGCCACTGGCTGCATTCCTCTGACATTGTTTTATATTTCCTGACCTTGAAACTACTGTCTTTGACACAATCACACTTTTTATTTATTATTGGTCTCTGCATTCCTCTGCCATTGTTTTATTTTTTCTTAATGTAAACATACTTTTGTTTGCCAGCCTGCATTCCTGTTTTTGACCAAAATTATATTCTGTGGGCTACAGAATACATTACAAGTAAAAATTTTCCCCTTACTCGAGTGTGTGTGTGTGTATGTGTGTGTGTATATATATATATATATATATGTGTGTGGTATTGCAAAAACTGTATTTTCACTCATACTTGTTCATCTGTATCTGCATTTGTTTATTTGAACACTTGATATGCATTCAGTTCTCTCTCAAGTTTTATGTCAAAGTTACAGGAAGATATTTTCTTTCCATGCTTTTTGCAAAAGTATAGATTCATATTTCAGGATGGCAAAAAAATATAAGTTTAACAACTTTTTAAAGTTCAGAAAATATATTAGTTCTGTTTTTATTAGTATTGAAGGAACCTAGTGAAGCATTAACAAAAATTCTAATATATAGTCTGCTGTGGGCTTCATGAGATGTTCATCCTTGATATTTCTAAGGCCAGATTTCCATCAGAAAGAGATCAGAGGCAAGAAAATATGTTTGGGAATGTGTGGTTGAGTGTGAGGCAAGGAGGAAAGATTTTTGATTGGTTGAATTGAAAAACGAAGGAAGGAAGGAAGGAAGGAAGGAAAGAAGTAATAGGTATGATAAGTGGCAAAACTAATAGATAAATATTGGTAAAATAAATACTTTGTATATCCAAAAGGAGGTAATTTCCAGAAACTGTTACATCTGTGAAGTTCCCACCAACTCTTGAGTAGGAAAACAAAAATAGATAAAGTTGCTATGATGATTGTCAGATTAAAATGAAGGATTGAATTTTTTTAATACTCAATTTCTTTTCTTAATATTTATAAATAAATATTTAGGCGTATCTTACCTTCAACTAAATGTTTTTTCGTCCCTTCTTTTACATTTGAAAAATATTTATCAAGATGAGCATTTTCAGAAAACATCTTGTCACTTTTTAAAGTTATTGCATATCTTAGACCTTCCTTAACTTTATTTTTTGCCCAAACATTTTATAGTTCAAAATATAAAAATTAAAAAAAAGTTTCTTCCAGGATCTCTATCATCATTCCTTACTTTTAAATTTTTTTCTTCTCTCACAACCTTTCATGTATGAAACGATCAAACAAAATTCTGCAACTTGTATTTTCAGTTGAGCTTTATTGCTTTTCTTCATTTCCTTAACTCTTCTCTTATTCCAAATAACTTTGGGAATTTCAACATGGTGTAATGGTTAGCATCTTGTCTCAGTAGAACCAATACAATTGAGTAGTGAGTTTTGGCCTTGTGTCACAAGTCTTTCCACAATATTTTTCTATAAAAAAATTGCCACATGCTGCCACATCTTCTTCCCCCCACCACCATGAGATAAATGACATTTTATATTTTTTCTTTATTCAATCTACAAGCATCCATGAACCTAAAAAAATAATTATCACCTGTCCATTACCACCTCTGCTACCAAACCTTTTTCAAGAACCACCTTCTGCAGTTTTTCTGCAACAACAGCTTCCATTTCTACAAATATTTTCCTTTATACTACTACTTGCCCAGGTCCAAAGTCAATCATTGACAAGTCCACCCTCCTCCATGATAATGTTTTAAATCAACAGCTAACCTTGTCCAATTGTTTGTCATTGCAATATCACCAAGATTGTGTACATTCAGGGTAGAGTCAATCTGAAGCCTTTTGTTTTATGGACAAACAACGAACAAATTATACATTAAAAAAAAAAAAAATAATTGGGTTTTTATTCTTCATCAGTGATGGTTGTGTGGAGTGGTAGTCAGAAGGAATTATTGACTTACAAGATGAAAGAATTAAGAAAACAAAAGATGATGACTGATATTGCATTCAAAATTTTGAAGATCAATGTTGACTGGAAAGCAAGAAGCCAGAAGAGTGGTCTGCAAGTGAGAGTTGTTAACATAGAACTTATGGTTACATGTAGCCATTTCAACTGTAAAATGATGAGACATTTTTGCCAGTCTAGTTTTGTGCTTAAATTACAATTACCATGAAAATATTTATAGACAAGACACAGGGAAGCTACGTTATATTGGTGGACAAGGGACTGAAGTCAAGAAGCCGGGTCAGGACAAACAACATTGCATTTTCACTAATCTCTAAATATATGGCATTTGCATCAGACTGCATGTGCCAGCAATATTCTATGTGTGTGTACAAATAGTAGACTTATAAATTTGTAAGATAGATTCTGAGAAAAATTGTCTAGCACGACATAGTGAACCAACTTTCTTAACTGCAGACTTTGAAATTGATTCCTTACATTCTTTTTACTTCATATTAACTGAAAACTTGGAGATTCTTCTTTGTACTTAATCAAATTTAAATACATATACGAAATGCTATATGTCAAATGTGATGTCAGACATTTTATTGTTTTTATATAAAATATTTAGAAATCTAAATTGATCTTACATATGAAAATTCCATTGCATATAAATATTTTGGAACACTAAAACACTTTCGAAAATGTTACATGGCCTACTTTTCAAATTATGCTTGTGAAATTTTGTTAATATATCATGCCCCAATTGTCATACAAAACAAAAACTATAACATTGACCATGTTTTATTTTGTTTTTTGGGGTTTTTTTTTTCAAGAAAATTAGATATTTAAGAAAAGATTTAACATTCTTTCTTCTCTTATTAAATTTTAAGTATATTTTTTCTGTATTTATGTTGCATGTTCCTCAAAGGACAAGACAAGAAAATGTTTATGCAAAATGAGTTTTAAAGAAGACTCACATGAAAGATATATGTGAACCATTTTTGCTGCTTGATCTTTTTCCAAGTCATTGAGACAGTTGCCAAAGATTTCTCAGAAGGACAGCTCTTACCAATAAAAATCAAATTCTTTGCTTAATGGATGCTTTTTATGCATAAAAAAAATGAATGTCAGCAAGTAATATGTGAATATTTGAAAAATCCAGAGAAATTTCCAATAAAAATTTTTCCCTGCACATAGAAAAACAAAAAATGAATGAATGCAACAAACAAATAGCTTTTATAAATATTGCAAATTAAATATAAACTATATTAAAGAATTAGTTATTTCCATTAATTAGAGGAACTGAATTTTCTTTTTAAATGTATTATTTTACTCTTTATTTTGATAATGAATATCTATTGTATTATTTCTATTGTTTTTTCACCCTTCTGTCAGATTACTCCATTGAAGAGTACCAGTCTCCAATATTTGACTGTCCTATTTCTTCACCATACTGCTGCATATTTTCTTTGAAGTGTACTAGACCTTTGTGTTTGATAGACGCTTTTCCTCGTCATACTGACAGCTCCCTTTTTTAAGGACCACTAGGTCAGTATATTTGACTGACCAATCTCTTCATCATACTATTTGATAACTCCTTTAAGTGCTACCAGATTTCTTTATTTGATTGATCCATCTCTTCACCATGCTGTCAAATATCTCCTTCAGGGTACAAGACCCCTATATTTGATTTGATCGATCTCTTCATGTTGTCGGATCACTACTTTAAGGGCCACTAGTTCCCTATATTGTACTGACTATTATAACTTGTTGCTAATAGTTATAATATTATATTTTGACTGACTTCAATTCTTTTTCTTCTATGTGCCTTGTCCTTTCAGGACATAGGCAATCAAGGTTTTCGACGTCTCCATATTTCTCGTGGGTCTGAGCACACTCTCTCCTGTAAAACCCCCGTTCTGTCATCCACCTCCTAAGTCCCTTCAAATATGTTATTCACTGCTTTCCTCTGTCTCTCTTTCCCTCTATCTAGCCTGTTAGTACCAGATTCTCCAAGCCCACCCTCCTCAATGCATGCCCCAGGAACTTTAGTTGTCTCTTACTGATGCTCAGTATAAATTTCCTTTTTGTTTCCATCCCTTCTAAAACCCCATCATTGCTCACATGCTTGATCCATGATATCCGCAGCATCCTTCTGTAGTAACACATTTCAGCTGCTTCCAGTTTTTCCTTCACCTTTGATGATATTGCCCAACATTCACTGCCATATTGAAGGATGGACAGCACATAGCAATCCAGTGCTCTCTTCCTTGTTTCTAGTAAAATTGTCCTGCTTCTTAATACTCTTCTCAGCTCCTGGAATGCATCCTTGTGCTTTTGGATCTCAGGAATATAAATGCATAGAATTGCTGTGACCACAAAGTGAGGGCTCAGTTTATATATTGATTGTAATATGCAACTGATCCCCCACTTTATATCCAGTATGCTTCTGTAGAACCCCATTTCAGCTGCTTCCAGTTTTTCCTTCATCTTTGATGATTTTGTCCAGTATTCACTGCCATATTGAAGAACTGACATTACATAGCAATCTATGTATTCTCTTTGTTTCTAGTAAAAGTTTTCTGTCTCTTAATACTTTACTCAACTTCTGGAATGCATCATTTGCCATGCCAATTTGCCTTCGGATCTCTGTCGCAATTTATGTCTTTCCGTACTTTCCATCTAGTACTTTAATAAACACTTTATCAAAACACAGTTTCAAAATTCTTTTTGAGTCATTTAGTTAAGACATGTTACCTAGTTCATTTGTGTTACCAGGAGTGTGTTACATACTCCAAAACAGTCACCCGTCTCTTTATTATACTGCTGGGTCACTCCTTTCAGCGCCACTAAACTCCTACATTTGACTGTATCATCTCTTCACCTTTCTGTTAGATATTTCCTTTTAGAGTCCTATTTTGTTTCACCCCTTTGCCAAGGAAAAGAACAAAACAAAATTGACATAGAACCTAAATGCTATCATTCCACCTCACTGGGAAAAGTCATATGGTAATTGTGATATTAGTCACTTCTTTATAAGAAAACATTTGGTATTCATTGATCAAGCTGCTACTGTTGATTCAAATTTATAAGATCTTTCTCTTGAAAATAGTTTTCTTGAAAATAGTTTTCTTATGTCCAGTCGTTTTTATGGCTCTTTTCAGTATTGATGAGGGTTTTCTTTTTGACTTTTTGTTAAAAGTAGTATGGAATATCATCTTGATTATGTCATTTTTTCTTTGAGCTACATGTGATATACATTTTAGCTGTTTCTCCTGTGGAAGGTCCTCAAGTAATGTGGTTCCACTGACTTGGTACACTTCTTTGTTATTCTTTAGCACCAGTCCTTAATGTTCAATGAAGTGTGGCTTTTACCAAGGCCTACAGGCTTCATTCACTTGAAACTATTTTTAACCATTGGCTTGAGAAATCAGTTGTATACAGATAACAGTTCAGAAACTTTTAAACAGGCTTTGGGACTATGCATGGTATCCATATGAAAGTTTCAATCTGACAAGGCTTTTTAAGAACATGACTAAAGTTTTCAGGTGAATGCATTGGTTTTATAGCAATAGGTCTCTGATTTAAAGAGTTTGGTTAGTAATAGTCATGCTGGACATTTGAAAATTTGTGGTCATAAACCCAAAAATTATTTGCTATGTTTAGCAATTGATAATAGAGAACATGTAACACTTGTAGAAAGACTTTACAACATTTTTGAAATTGGTATCACCCCATGCAAGGCAGTAAAGCCACTAAAACATGCGGGCATGAATTAGGAATGGAAACAATGAGTGGTAAAAAAAAAGTTTAACGAGGAAAACAGTAGATAGTGATTGACTCTGCATTTAAATAGAATTTATATAGAATCCATAGCTAAATCTGCTGCTAAGAAAGTCGATTCTCTGTGTAAGACCAGGAAGTTTTTTTTCCACCTGAAACAATCCTGCACATATACAAATCTACCATCTGCCTGTGGATTGAATACTGCTGCTATATCTGGTCGGGTGCTCCTGCTATCCACCTAGGTGTCCTTGACAAAATCCATTGGAGAATCTGTAATGTGATAGATCCTGACTTGGCAGCTCAGATACAGTCACTTTTCCATTGACGCAATGTGGCTTCTCTGTGTCTCTTCTACAAATACTTTCATGGCTTCTGCTTCGATGAACTTAGCTCAATGGTGCTCATTATATATCAATTCACGTAAGCCACAAGATTAGCATCTAGGTCCCACCCTTTTACTGTGAAACCAATAAAATGTAAATGCAAATTCTACTCCAACAGCTTCTTTTCTTGCACTTCCCGCCCGTGGAATTCCCTTCCATTTACTTACTTCAACAACAGCTACAATCTCCAAGGATTTAAATGTAAAGTCAATAGTCATTTCCTATCTCACTAACCTGCATCCTCTCTCTCTCATGCTCCACTCTCATCAGTATTCTCATCCTTGTCTTATTCACTTCCTGATACCCCCTATAACCTGTCACTCTTTCTCATAACTTTCCTCCTATGTAATCCCCTGCAAAACAGTGGCAGTAAAATGCCTAGCTTGGGGCGATATGATTATAAAAAAAAAATTTTGCAGATTAAAGTTGGCTGGAAAACCTGGAGTTGGATGGAAGTTCTAGAAGAAAAATCTTTAGCATAGAATTTATGGTTACATCAAGCCAGCTCAACTTGAAATTTCAGAAACACCTTCCAAAGTCTTTCTTTGTAAAATTGTGATTAAATATTTATTAATTTGTCAGATTTTTGTTGTGTTTATTACATTTTCCTTTTAGTTTTTATTTCTCCTTTTTACAGCAGTTTCTAAATCTTTTCATAGAGGCATTCAAAACCATAATTACTTCGACACATACATATGCACTATTGATTAAATCATGAAAACAGTCATCTCACTTAATATTATATCAAAACATAAATTTTCCAATTCTTAAGAACTTCAGAGTGATTATTAATAATTCACATATTGTCTGACATTTAACAAACAGAATTGCATAGGAAATAAAATTAATCCTTCATTATTAAAGCTAGTCAAAGTAATCAGTTGAAAATTTAACACACAAATGAATGTTCAGCATCAACAAAAATACGTAGAATCTTCCACTTCACCAGGTAAGATTTAATGTTTAATCAAAACATTATACACAAAATGTTAACTCTTGATTTTTATACAAAACAATAGATACCCAAACAATGCAGCTGACAATATTTTGGTGCCTAAATATGCATATATATAATCTTTTCATCCTAAGCAAGGCAGAGCCACCACTAATATGCAGTGGGTTACAGTGAGAGAAAAGACTGTATCAAGTGGGGGGGGAGGGGAAGAGATATTGAGGAAAGAATAAAAGCTGAGTGTGATTCAAGAAAATAAAAGATAAAAATTGATGTTGCATTTACATTTATGGAGATTGTAACTATCAGGGAAGCAAGTAAATGGAAGAGAGTTCCACAGGTGGGAAGTGAGAAACTGTTACATTTGACTATTTGTTGAGTTGTGCGGTAATAAATACAAACGACAGAAAATTATATTAAATAAATGTATTACGGAAGAAAATAGTATTTGCAAAGTGGGGTTAGTAATCATACAGGAAACAAGGTATTAATTGTACATCTCTTCATACGATGTAGAGTCCGATTATAATCACTTCCGGTTGACTACCGGAAATATCTGCCTGACTTGTTAGCACAGTTCTTATCACTCTAGCACTGATATATCGCTACTGTGACATTACCACCAACAACACCGAGGTCTTGACACTACCACTATTTGTAGTGCATGGAATAGTTCATTTATCATTAAAATGGTGGAGAGCACCCTTACACTATTTCAACGGTAAGTGGGTGGAAGCTAGATGCCAATCTAGTCGCATACTTAAATTCATGTGGTCAAGGCACCAAGGAAAAAAGCTTATTTGCAGAAAAGACAGAGGGAAACCATGTCATGTCAGTGAAAAGTTATCAAAGTTGTGATAGGAAGTCAGAACTGTAAGTTACATTTTCAAAATGAATTGAGTTCTTTCAGTGACTGGCATGTGTATACACTGCTTATATACAAAACATTAAAATTTCCCTTCTTTGATTCCATGTACCTTTGGCTTAGTGGGTAGCAACTCCAACTGACACCAAATCAGTCGAGTTTCAATCCCGGCCAGAAGCAAGTGGATGTGTCTAGCCACACTGATGAGCTGTGACACAGCAAAACAAGCTAGTATATGGATGACTAATATATATAAAAAATATCATTCAGGTGTTAATAAAACAGTGCTCAATGTAGTATGATCAGAGCTATTTTATCTATACATATATATAGTTACCATTACTATTATTATAGCTATAAAGTTTAGGTGTTGAATAATGTGGTTAATTTACTTGGTTTTGTATATATATATATATATATATATATAGAGTGAGAGAGAGGGATTTAAAAAGAATAAATTAAACTAAAAATAAAGGAGGCCATCAAATGAGAAGAATAAAGTGGGGTGGGATGTTATTATATTTTAAAGAATTGTGTGTGTGTGTGTGAACTCATACAAAAAATATATCAAAGAAAATTAGACATGTCAAAATTTAAATTGGAAAAGAATATTTTATTAATTCAGCTTTAACTAACTTTCACTGTATTTTTATTAAAAATTTAGCTCAGAGGGTTATTAGTTGGGAAGTTTTTCTGAACTAGGTTAAGGAATTTATTGCCTAACTCAGTATGAATCATTTGGTTAAATGGTGGTGTGTATCAAATAATTTTTCTATTTCGATTATGTTTGGTATTATGAGAAATTTGCTTATGATATTTAATATCCTTGCATTTATATCAGTTTTTAGGGATGTATAGTGATAATGTCTGTGTTTATAGAAAATGTCTTCAGTTGAGGAATTGTTGTTTATTCTGTGTTCAATTGAATGTGATATATGTTTAATAATAGATGGTGGGTGATTAGATTTAGGATTTACATAGATATTTAGCATTATATTTTACATCGAGTGAGTAAGTGTTATTAACTCAATCTAGGGTAACATCTAGAAAGTTAACTTTTTTATTGATTTGTACAATTACTTTCAGATTAAAGTTCTTTATAATGTTATGTATATATTCATGGATTCTTTCTATTTTAGAGTTAGGAGAATTATGTACGATCAAGAGACCATTGTCTCGATACATTCCAATATCTACTATATCAACATCACAATGTGCAGTGAGATTGTACAAAATAAATAAACCTGCAAGATGCTCTACCTCTGTATTGAGCACTTTTTAAAAGTAAACTTTTCACTGTGGAGTGTACTTCCATTAGTATGAACCAGTTATATATATATATATATATATATAAATTGGACAAATTTACAAATCCATTGGTCATAATTTATTTTGTGAATATTTTTATAGAAAATATTCAACTCATCAGATAAAAGTTTTTACAAAAATGAATGGGTTAAATTAATCCAGACAAAAGAAATAGTGGGGGTAAGGTGAAAAAGGAAAACATCTTATTGATGAGAGAGGAAGTTCGATATACAGTGTTAATTTTTTAATTCAGATATTTAGAATGTTGCATTTCTATCCCAGATGATAAGATAATCTTGGATTGAACTTTAAGTTAAACATTTTCAAATACAGGACAGTAAATTTAGGAGCTGTATTTTAAATAGAATAATTGAATTGTTAGATTTTTATATTAGTTTCTATGGCAATAATAATATCTTCATCTTATAAATATAATTTTTCAGTTTTATGGCAATAATATTACTATCAAGTATGTTAGTTAAAGATGATAAAAATAAACTTAATAATATTCTTATTATTATTAATGAAAACATTAAAAATAATAACAATAATTATTGTTTTTAATAATGATGATATTTAAAAATTATTTCCAAAATTTATAAAAAATATAATACAATTAATATTAATGATAATAATTAAAAAATATAAATAATAAAATAATTACATATATATATATATCTATACACATCTTTACTTGCAAACTTTATATATATATATATATATATATATATATGAGAGAGAGAGAGAATGATTTGTGAGTTGATGTATACATGTTCAAAGAGAATTACATGAAAAATAGAAATATCCATTAGAAGCGAATGTATTTATAAACAAATTACCAAAACTTCGAATTATCAGCTTCTCTGCATGAACACATATTTAAATAATTCATAGACTAAATATACCTTTCATCTCATCTAAACAGCAATCTTTATTAGGGCAAGTTGTTTCATTTCAAATATCTCCATTAATGACAATATTAGAAAAAACATTAGAGAAAACAATTTTGGAAATGACAACAACATGACACTTTCCTGCTGTTGCTTACTCGTCACCAGTAGAAGTAGAACATTGTTTACATTACTTGCAAAATATTTTACATAACGTCATTTTGTTTTTTCTTGTTGTCATTCATTCCTGTTATAAAATGACTCAATACTACTAGTTATACATTTATATGAAACTTTTAATTAAGTCCTTTGAATTTTAATTAAACAACAAAGCTACCTGTCTGTTATAATTTTGAGATGCAGTTTGGTCCATTAAACAGGTGAGCAATGAAAATGTTTTTGAGAAAATGGAAATACAAAGAACACTTATAGTTATCATCAGAAAGAGGCAGTTAAAATATCTACAGTGCATAATGAGGAAAGAAGGTTTAGAAAATTGAACACTCACAGGACATAGTGAAGGCAATATTGACAGGGGAAAATGTGATGCTGAAACGCAGTTTCATTGGAATAGTGAAAGAGGCTAAGCAAATTAATAAACATTAAAATTTCATTTGAGACTATGAAAAGAGTAATAAAGTGTATGCAATATCATTGAAATTATATAGCAGTAAATACTGGACAGTCTCTTTGTCGATGAAGAAAAGACTAGCGACAACAGAAATATAGTTAGCCAGGAGGATTCTAAGAATACCATGGACTGAACATGTGAGTAGTGAGAAAGTTTTAAGGAAAGTGGAAACAAAACAAAAAGCATACTGATACTTAGAACCAGTTGAAATTATTTTTGTGCACATTTTTTTTTTTGTTTAATCATCTCACCCCAAGCAAGGCATTCCACTGCCACTATTGCGCATGGGGCTACATAGGGGAAGGTAAAGAGAAGGAGTGGTTAGACATAATGAGACGTGGAAAAATTCACACTCACAGGGCAGTGAAAGCAATAGAGACAGAGGGAAACAGCAAGTAACCTACTTAAGAAGCTGATGTCACAACATAGATGGTATAATTAATAGCTAATTTCTGACAACCCCTCTCATGAATAAATCTTAGGTAATGAGGGCACCTCAATAGATCAAAAAATGAAAGTGTATGTATGAATTCATACTATAACTCAGTATACTTCACATAAAGCACATCAATCTTAGCCGAGTGTTGCTGAGCTTTGCTATGATCAGTCTGTCGTAGTTCAGTCTCCTTTCCTATCATTGATCAATTTATTTCTCACACCTCTTACATTTTACATTAAGTTCTCCTAATTAAAAACTTTGACAAGTGGGAGCGGAACTGGTTGTTTTCTGTTATAAATTTTGTTCTCATTATTCCCTGTAATATAAAAATTATTACTTTTAATACTCAAGTTCTGTATCACAAAACATCCGATTTTATATATATATATAATTTCAAAGTGAATCTTTATTCTGATTAGCTAAAAGGAACAAGCATAAATTTTATATCTTCCCTCATACATAAATAGCAAACCAATGTTTTTTTTGTATTTAAATGTAAATCATTTTTACATCCAACATTGCCTGATGATGAGATTCTATATCGAAACATAGAAATTTACATTATGCTCTACAATATTTATTGTATTGTGCATTGTTTATAAAGAAATAAATACCAGGGAACTCAAAATCATAAAATCTTGGGTTTGCTTTACTTGGAGATATATATATATAGTCATCCATATACAAGCCTGTTTTGCTATATCAGAGCACATCAGTGTGGCTAGACACATCCACTTGCTTCTGGCCAGGATTGAAACTCGACCAATATGATTGTCAGTTCCCATCATGCTTATTTTACATTCCCTCAGGATCTTCCTTGAGATATATATATATATATATATATATATATATATATATATATATATAGCACTGTAATGAAATTACATTGTGAATAATAAGACTGCTATTGAGTTTCTATTATGAAAGATTTTACTGCAAGAATGCATTTTAATCTTCCTTTAAGTCCTGTTCATTTATGTTACAAGTGATCACAACACTCCACAACTTTCTCTCTATTTTAGTTCTAAACAACATTTAAATCTATACTCTCTTCATTTCTCTTTGTCCCCCAAAATTGCCACAGTGGAGGATAGATATCATTGTTTTACTTTGTCTGAAAGACTGTCATTAATGAAAATGATTGAAATCAAACAACTTGCCCTAATAAAGATGGCTGTTTAGATGAAATGAAAGCTAAATTAGTTATATTTTTTTATCCATCTGATGATTCTGTCACCACCTGAAACTGTTCTTAGGATACAAAAGGTGCTTATCTACCTTTGGTCAGGGTAAAGCCACAGGTGGTTGTCATGTGACCACATGGCTTTACCTTAACCAAAGGTAGACAAGAACATTTTGTATCCTTAGAATAGTTTCAGGTGGTAACAGAATCATCAGATGGATAAAAAGTATAAATAATTTAACATTTTTTTATCCGCTTATGTGCGTTGTGGCACAGTGGATATCGGCTCGGAATGGCAATGGCAACCTACTGCGAGATAATCTTCTGCCCAGTCAGTCAAGCGTGTATCACGTATGGCACTTAACTGACTGAATGATTGTATTAGCATATTAAATTTTGATATTATTGTATTAATAATATTATTAAAATATATTTACGGTTTGACAACTAATAGAACTTAAAGTAATATTTAACCATTTCAACTGTAAAAATTGTTGAGATCTTGATGCCAATCTAGTCGGTCAGTTAAATGGCATATGTGATACATGCTTGGGCGATCATGTCTCAAAAGAGACATGACTGACTGGGCAGAAGATTATCCCGCAGTAGGTTGCCATTGCTTTCTGTGGTAGACTGGTTGGCGACCAAGGCTATAGAACCCAATCTGTCCTGTTATTTAACCTATAACTGGAAGGAATAGATGGATTAATATCTTCCCAAGGGTATTTGTGCATAAGTGAATGCAAGGAATTCGGATAGAATTCAAACTCGGCTCCACCGATTTCTCGTTCTGAGCCAATATCCAATGCACCACAACGCACATCCTTCAATCTAGTATTATGCTTAAATTCATACAATTTAGGTACCGTAGAGAATAGTTCATCAAAACAATTATCATATATATATATATATATATATATATATATATATATATATAACCTAAACTTATTTATTAATGGAACTTTGTGTGTGTGTGTGTGTGTGTGTGTGTATGTATGTCCATTACCTACAGACTCCGAAATGGCTGAACCGATTTTCTTGAAAATTTACACTGTTGTACTATAAGCGTCTGCAAGTGTTCTTAGCTAGGTTTTGTGTTGAAGTACCCCCAACAAATATCGAAAATTGATAATCAAAAAAATCGGGTTATAGAAAGAGTGGTCCAATTTTAATCAAATTTGATACGCTCATAGACAAAGACATAAGAAATGATATTCAGAAGTTTCAAGGTTGCAGTTCTTAGAATAGTGCAGAAAATCAATAATATATATATATATATAAAGCAAGATATTTGTGTGTGTGTCTGTTTATCTGTCTGTATGTCCTTTACACAAATCCACAATTTATATCCGATTCTCTCCAAGCTTCACACAAATATTCTTTAGGCTGAGTCTGAGCTCCAGGACCATGGATGAGTTTTAAAGCTTTTATTACACCCGTGCAATGCCGGGCTGTACTGCTAGTCCAAATATAAACAAAGACAATTCATTTATTAAATTTTACGAAATTCATTAGAAAATAGATAAACTCTGACATATTTTTAACTTATTTGTTTGAACATATATATACTAAAATATGAAGCATGCCTAGATCACATGATCATCTACAGTAAATTTTCACCTTGGCTCTTAGAAATTTCACCATTTCTGGCAGAATTTTTTTATGACAGTGTTGGATACCTAATAATAAACAAAGAAAAAATTCTAAAGAAAATTGGCTCGATTAAAAAGAAAATAAAATTAAGTTAGAATTCACAGCATCCCTGCTTTTGTGCATGTGTAGTCACACCAACATAACAAATTTACTCTGAAAGGACAAAACACATTACAAGAAAACTTTTTTGAGTTTGTCATACATGTTTACCAAATATTGTTCTCTTCCTCAATATCCAATTCATTTTATTCTAATTTTCTTTTCAAAGCTTCCAAGTAAGAATGAATTCGAGAGTAAGTAGAACTACCCATCCTTTTTTACACAACCATTTTAACCTGCTAGGGCAGTAGCCATAAAGGGCAGCTCAAAATGCCAAATACAGGTGGAGGATACTAGAATCAAGCAGGTACAAATATTTCAAAACCTGCGAAGTGTTATAACAGAAGACGGAAAGTGCGACACAGAGATCCAAAGGCGAATTAACATGGCAAAGAAAGCATTCCAGAAGTTGAGTAAGGTATTAAGAAACAGGACAATTTTGCTAGAAACAAGGAAGAGAGTACTGGATTGCTATGCACTGTCTGTCCATCAATATGGCAGTGAATGCTGGACAATATCATCAAAGATGGAGGAAAAACTGGAAGCAACTGAAATGTGGTTTGACAGAAGGATGCTGCGAATATCACGGATTGAACATGTGAGCAATGATGGGGTCTTGGAAAGGATGGAAACAAAAAGGAAATTAATACTGAGCATCAGGAAGAGACAGATGAAGTTCCTGGGATACACAATGAGTAATGTTTATATGTCTTTACAGTACTGTGCAAAAGTATTAGGACAAGAACTATATTATCTTTTATGAGGCATCAAAATAAAGTT
This sequence comes from Ascarosepion bandense, assembly GCA_037127315.1. Lineage (NCBI taxonomy): Eukaryota > Metazoa > Mollusca > Cephalopoda > Sepiida > Sepiidae > Ascarosepion > Ascarosepion bandense. The sequence continues at coordinate 3,921,924 of JBBBDQ010000363.1, read as the reverse complement.
TAAAACCACTTCTGTCCTAACACTTTTGCACACTACCGATAGTGTGCAAAAGTATTAGGACTGGGATGACTTTCCTAAAAAGACTCACTGAAATTCAGATAAAGGGTGAAAAGCCAAATTTTTCTAAGAATTATTTTAACTAAAAAAAAAAAAAAGAGGGAGGAAGGATTCGGAATTTGAACTGGCTCCCACAAAGCCCTGATCTTAATTTTATTGAACATCTATGGGATATTTTGGATTAAAAAATGATAAATCTAATGTTACTTTGCAAGACAGACTTTGGGAACAAATACAAGCTGCTTGGCAGGAGATCCCATTAGATATATTGAAGAAGCTTGTGATGTCAATGCCTGACAGAATGAAGGCTATGATCAAAGCCAAAGGCTATTATACTAAATATTTAAATTTATTTTCTAACAAGTATTTTTTCTTGTTAAAGCATTTGTTGAGTGAATCAAATAGAATTACTTTAAATAATTTTTTTATTTTCTGTCAATATGCCTCATAAAAGATAGTTTTGTCTTAATACTTTTGCACAGTACTATATATATATATATATATATATAAGCATATATTATATGTTGATGTATAATATATATATATATATATATATATATATATATATATATATGTATACATAATATAAAAATGTATATGTATCTAAATCTATCTATCTATCTATCTATCTATCTATCTATCTAATCTAAACTTATTTATAAATGGAACTTTGTCTCTGTGTGTGTGTCTGTTACCTATAGACTCCGAAATGGCTGAACCGATTTTCTTGAAAATTTATACAGTTGTACTATAAGCATCTGCGAGTGTTCTTAGCTAGGTTTTGTGTCAAGGTACCCTCGATAAAAATCGATAATTGAAAAAATTGGGTTATAGGAGTGGTTCGATTTTAATCAAATTTGATACGCTCATAGACAAAGACATAAGAAATGATATTCAGAAGCTTCAAGGTTGCAGTTCTTACAATAGTGCAGAAAATCAATAATATATATATATATATATATAAAATGCAAGATCTTTGTGTGTGTGTTTATCTGCCTGCATGTCTATTTTTTCTACCCTTTTATATTAGTTTTTGCTTTGGGTTTGGCTCTAAGTAGGTATAATTGTAGTTCTTAGTCTCAGCCATGATACCATTTACTCAGAGGTCTAATTTAGCCTTCAAAATTCAGTTTACGATGAAGAAAAACTTATTTGATATCGATAACAGGAAATCAAAATTTGACTTACATCCATTCATTTTTCTTTTAGTCTATGGTTTTGCTTCAACTGGAAACATTTATTGCTTTTTTGTCTTTCGTGCCAATGTCCAAAGAGTCTGAACTCCAGGCCCATGGATTAGTTTTAAAGCTTTCATTACACCCGAGCAACGCCAGGCTATACTGCTAGTACATATATATGTATGGTCTGTTCTGTCAGTCATACAAGCATTGATTCTTGGCTGCTGAAGATCTCTTATTCCTGATTCTTCAGCGTGCAGTATCTTGTATGTTGAAATTCATAAAAATTAAATTTAAGTCAACAATTTCAAAATTTGGAATTTCATAATTAATTATTCATAACACCAGAAACATAGGGTGTGATGGGCAATTGTTGCTATTTTATATTTTTAATTTTGTGCATGTGTATTGTTTTTGATTTTGTCAACTGCACAGTATAATAAGTTCAGTTTGGCGTCGTCTGTGAGAAAAAACGCAGCATGTGATAATTCACACCACCAAAAATTTGGAAATAGCATGCTGTACGGCTTAGAATTCGCATTGGAAGCACCAATAAGAATATTTCAGAGTGTTTAGGTGTCAATCTGAAATGAGTGTAATTGTGATTACGAAAGTGTTTGAACTGATCACTAGTGATGGTGATGTTATACGTCCATTCATCTTCCCACAGGGCCTCAGATTTATTATAGAGGCTCACCTAAGTGCCTTGACGAGGTAGTGCTGCCCTGCCTCAAGTGGGTGGCGACTGGAAGACCCTATGTCTAGTAACAGGACTGTGCATCATGCCACATAAACAAGAGAACACAGTCAAGGTTGTCAGACAGTTTCTGCTACCACATACCCCCATCACTCCTTATATCTAGCCACCTAACTCTCCAGACTGCAACCCTCTTCATTATTATGTGTGGGGCACAGTTGAGTGAGAGACCAGCAAACCTTGTTGCCACACCAAAGATAATCTGAAGGCAAGGATTATAGCAGCATTCACCAACTTAAACAAGGAGGCCATCCAGAAGAGATGCAGGAGATTTCAAATCTGTCTGGAGGTTGTGGTTGAAGCCAATAGTGGTTTTATTAAATAAACTAGCAGTATAGCCCGACATTGCCCGGGTGTAATGAAAGCTTTAAAACTAATCCATGGTCCTGGAGCTCAGACTCAGCCTAAAGAATATTTGTGTGAAGTTTGGTGAGAATTGGATAAAAATTGTGGATTTGTATAAAGGACATACAGACAGATAAACAGACACACACACAAACATCTTGCTTTTTCAAGAAAATCGGTTCAGCTGTTTCAGAGTCTATAGGTAACGGACACACACACACAAAGTTCCATTTATAAATAAGTTTAGATTAGATTTACTCTTTAGTATTTCAAGATATTTTTGTGTAATTTTGGTAAATATATCTGTTAAAATGAGATCTCAGTACTATTTTCATTTTTGTGTAATTTAGACGACAATTTATTCATTGCACCTTGTATTTACTTTGTTATTGTAGACAATTGAATAAAGCTAAGTTGGTGTTAAGGTGATGTAGTAGTAATATCAGTGGATAGCAATAAAGCCGAAAACTTTGCCTGCATATACTGTATTCAAATGCAGTCAGTGGTAGAATGTGATCATAATTTTGGTTTCAGTTTTCTCTCTGATTAGAACTTGCTGTGTCAGTGTGTATATAAACATTGAAGTGAATCATTTGTTTTCACATATCTGTCCAATACATCCTACCAATGTCATCATTTGTTATATAAATATTTAATCTTGACAGGAATCGCAAACTTTCATAGTGTAAATATTGTAGAGTGTTTGAGAATGAGTTCCTAAGTCTGGATTCTGATATAAAATTTATACTGTATACTGACATGCTAAATGTCATGAAAAATGCTTAGTTTCATATAGGAATAACTCTAGCCATTTGAGTTGTGCCAAATCGATGTGGCATTGATTCCACAATTGGTCAGAAGACCTCTTGATAACTGTCTACAGTTCCCTGATATTATTATGTGCATTATCTTATATGTGATGAAACTTGTCCATCATATCGACTTCAGTCACTTTCTCACCTGTGTGACAGGGCTTCTTTCTGTCTTTTCTCCAAATATTTTCATGGTAGTTGCTTTGACAAGCTTTTCTTCCCTGGTGCCCTGACTACATTAATTTACATGTTCTACTATAATGCCATCTAGGTCCCATCCTTTTACCATTGAAATAGTTAAATGTAACAACTCTCACACTTCATGCTTGTGGAAGTCCCTTGTATTTATTTGTTTCCTTGATAGCTACAATCTACACATATTTAAATGCAATGTCAACTGCCATCTTCTGTCTTCTTGAATCACATTCATCTTTTATCCTTTCCTCAATACCCACCAAACCTAGTTCTTTTTCTCACTGTAACCTTCTGCACCCTAGTGGCGGTTCCACTTTGCTTGGGGTAATATGATTAAAAAAAAAAAAAGAAGAAATAAATGTTTCATTAGAATCATATCAAGTAAATGTAAGGCTATAGCATTTGTTGGAAGCCTCCAGAATGGTATTCAAACCAGACTTAGGCCCAACTACACAGGACATTATCCTTTTGTAATAACGTATCATTGCTGGTGTGCACAGAGTGCAAAATATTAAGCAGTGCAGGTTAGCTGTCAATGTCAGGTGTAGGCACACCAGTAAACACAAACAATGCTACATGAGCACACCCTATACAATTATGAAACCCTCACCAGTCTATATGGATTCATGGGATTTGTGCCATACCTGAACATGAAGCAGATGAAACCATCATTGAATACTGCTGCCACATCTGGTCGGGTGCCCCTGCTATTCTCCTCGAGGTTCTTGACAATATATAACAGAATCTGTCATGTGATCGATACTGACTTGGCTGACCACCTGCAGTCACTCTCTCACCGGTGTGACATGGCTTCCCTGTGCCTCTTCTATAAATACTTTCATGGCTTCTGCTCTGATGAACTTAGATCACTGGTGCTCCCTAGGTACGAATTTTCACGAGATACTAGATTAGCAGCTAGGTCCCACCCTTTTACAGTGAAACCGATAAAATGTAACCGCAATTTCTACTCCAACAGCTTCTTTTCTTGCACTTCCCACCTTCCACATATGCTTCCCCAACAGCTACAATCTCCAGGAGTTTAAATGTAAGGTCAATAGACAGCTTCTAACACACTAACTCGCACCTATTCTCTCAAACACTCTTCCTATGTACCTCCCTACTCAACTATCACCCTCCCCCTGACCTTTCCTATATCCAATCGCTCTCTCAGCACCTTCCCCTATGTAACCCCTTGCACTATAGTGGCAGTGAAATGTCTTTCTTGGGGTGAAATGATTAAAAAAAATATCAGACTAATGCCACATGTTGCCAGTTCTCCAGGATAGAATTAATAAAATTGTGCACCCAGATGAAAAGCTGTTCACTGTTATAATGTCCACAGCAGCATCCTGGTGCATTTTGGGCTCCTTGGGAGCCGAGTTCGAATTCCAGTTGAATTCCTTGCATTCAATTACGTGCAAATACCCTTGGGAATGGTATTAATCCGTCTCTTCCTTCCAGTTATGGGTTAAATAGTAGGACAGATTGGGTTCTATAGCCTTGGTCGGCAACCAGTCTACCGCAGAAGTCAATGGCAACCTACTGCAGGATAATCTTCCACCCAGTCAGTCATGTCTCTTCTGAGACATGATCGCCTAAGCGTGTATCATGTATGGCACTTAACTGACCGATACCCCATACTACCTAAAGAAAACTGAACTAACAATCTGGTACCTTCTGCAATGAATATGAATGTGGTCTGAGTTAATGCTACTTGTTTTTTACCACAGATAATGCTGATCAGATGCCTCTAATCAGAATCATTAACAATGGTTGGTGAAACATTGGGCTGAAAATGTCTTTGTGGTACATTCTATTTGTGAAATTGTAAAGACGTTTGCCATCTTTTGATTTATGGTGTCACGTGTTATTGTTCATAATTAGATTCCAAATGTCAAAATACAATTAATACCATTCTGAGAATTTTCATGATTTTAAGGGGCCATGCAATTACATTTATATACCACTGTCCTATTCCATACTGCAACCCAAATGAATGTGCTGGCAAAAATTGGCAACCCAGCTTCTCTTTCAAAGGCAAATGTACTGATGATGAGGGGGCTATGCTGATAATACAGATATTTATAGATGGGATAAAAACGATCTTGGACAGAAAGTATGAGTTTCAACTATGTTATTAATCATTTTCCTCTTTATGTGCCATGTCTGTTCAGGACGTAGGCAACCATGGACTTCCACTTGGGTCTGTCTATTGTCGCTCTCAATATTTTTTTCTTGATATCCCTTTCAAAAATCCAGTCTGCCATCAATTTGCTCAGGTCTATCAAGTAGGTCTTACATTTCTTTCCCCTGTCTCTCTTTCCTTTTATCTGTCCTGTGAGTATTAAATTCTCCAGGCTCTTCTTCCTCATTACATGTCCCAGGAACCTCATCTGTCTCTTCCTGCTGTTAAGTATGAGTTTTCTTCTCATTTTCATCCTCTCCAACACATCGTCTTTGCTCACATGCTTGCTCCATGGTATCCTCAGCATCCATATTGTAAAACCACATTTCTGCGACCTCAAGCCTCTCCTTCATCCTTGATGAGATCATCCAACATTGACTTCCATTCAGAAGGACAGATATCACATAGCAAACTAGCACTCTTTTTTTTTGTTTTTAATGAGATTTTTCTGTCTCTCAGTTCTGGTTAGCTTCTTCAATGCATCCTTGCCAATGTGTCTTTGGATCATTGCACTTTCCATCCTCTGTCAGAATATTTCTCAGATATTTAAATTTCTTAACTTTTTTTATTGTAGTTTCACTAGTTGTAGTTGGCATTTTAGGGTCTTCTCTTTGCTAATGACCATACATTCAGTTTTAAGTTTATGCTCAGTTCTTTCTTCTCACATACTTTTGCTTTTATTTTTTTTTATAGAAGATTCTGCATTTTTCTTTTCTCAGCACGGTTTCATCTGTGTGTCATATATGACTGAGATCGTGGCTCACCAAGGCTTTCGTTTTTCTCATAATTGCTTTGCTGTAGGGGTTGTATAGATCCAGTGAGAAAACACACCCTTATCTTATGCCCCTTTCTGGTTTAGTATACCTGCTGAGTTCTCTTCCTATCTGTACACAAGCAATTTGCTTCCAAGATAGATTCTTGATTATCTTAACGTCTTTTCCGAAAATGTCAAGGTTGTCAAGCATCTCTATCAAGTCTTCAATACAAGGAGGTGATGAAAATTTTTTATACAAACTGATTTTCAAAACTCTTACCAAGGATCAGATTTCAAGTGGTCCTCATCAAGTCTTACTAATTAACCCATAGTAAAAAAGGGAGAAAAGGCTGATTCATACCTTTCCCAAAGATATTTGCATCTAAGTGAAAGTAATGCAGCCTGACTGGAATTCAAACTCAGCTCACTGATTTCTCATTTCATTACACTATCAAACACTGCTGTACATTTAAAAACTCATGACTCCAAATGATCCTCAAAATGTTGATTGATTGAGTGACTGATTTGTTTTATATGACTTATCAACTCATTAAAGGTTACCTAAAGCCAGAAAATATTTTTAGATTTTAAGAATCTTTTTAGGATACTGATGGGTTAGTGATACAAGTCTTATTAGTCATTCAGTTAAGTGCCATATGTGATACACACTTTGGGCGATCATGTCTCGAAAGAGACATGACTGACTGGATATAAGATTACCCTGCAGTATGTTGCCATTACTTTCTGTGGTAGAATGGTTATCAGCCAAGACTATAGATTATTTAACCCATAACTGGAGGGAAGAGACGGATTAATACCTTTCCGAAGGATATTTGCATGTAAGTGAATACAAGGAATTCAAACTCATCTTCCAGATTTCTCGTTCCAAGTCGATATCCACTGCATTACAACGCACGTTATAATTGACCATATCTAAAAAGGTATTTGCATATCAGGAATTGGAACTTGGCTTTCAAATTAACTATTCTGAGTCATTATCCATTACACCACCTGTACATTGAAACTTACAGCACCTAGTATTTCCAAGCAGTCACCCATCTAGACACAAACCAGAATCAACATTGCTTAACTTTGGTAATTATATGGAAACTAGTGCTTCAACGTGATGTGGCTGTAAATGTGGTTCTTGGCCAGTCAAAGAACTTTTCAGCACTTCCCCATATATTCCATGGAATTATCTGACAAATTCATCTTTTTATATCACAAGAATGCGAAAGAAACAACAGTGAATTAACTGAAATTGAAAGAGTTGAACTCTGTAACCTATAAATTGTAGTTTGGGGCTCTACACTCATTGCAAACACACGAGCCACCTTATCTCAAATGATATATATTACGATTATTTTCAGATATCAGGGTATCACTGTTTATATTCAATGATTTTTTTCAAATCAAATACTAATCCATCTTATTTCAACCAATTTCTCATTACCACTTGAATCATCTGGCTATCAACAGACATTGATCAATATTCATTTAGTTGGTTTCAGGCCATAGCTTTACTGTTAGTCAGTAAACAAACCACATACAATGAAGGGTCATTTTAAGGGAGGCCAATTGTAAATCTCTTGCCATAAACTAAGTTTGTTGCTCTTTAAAATATTGCCCCTCTCTATTGGAGGTTCTACATTCTCTTTGAATGCAGTAGTTTGATAAAATTGGACAAAGCACAAATACACAGTTATTTAAACCCAAAGTCAGTCAGTTAAGTGCCATACGTGAAACATGCTTGGGCGATCATGTCTCCAAAGAGACATGACTGACTGGGCAGAAGATTATCCCGCAGTAGGTTACCATTGTTTTCTGTGGTAGAGTGGTTGCCAACCAAGGCTATAGAGCCCAATCTGTCCTATTATTTAACCCATAACTGGAGGGAAGAGACAGATTAATACCTTTCCCAAGAGTATTTGTGTGTAAGTGAATGCAAGGAATTCGACTGAAATTCGAACTCAGCTCCTCGATTTCTCATTCCGAGCCGATATCCATTGCACCACAACACACATCCAAACCCAAAGCACAGAAAAATGAAGTAGTGTATCACTTTATAGGTTTGATTAAAGGATAAAATTACTGTTGAATTTGTCTTTTATTTTATAATCATTTCACCCCAACCAAGGCAGAACTACCACCAGTGTACAGAGGGCTACATTGAGAAAGAACGTTCCAGGGAATGTCAAAGAAAAAATGAAAGGCAGATTGGAATCAAGGAAATAAAATATTGCAACTCACATTGCATTTAAACTTATAGAGATTGTAGCTATCAGGGAACCAAACAAATGAAGGGAGTTCTGCAAATGGGATGTGCAAGAAAAGAAACTGTTAGAGTAGAAGAGACATTTAACTATTTTGACAGTAAAAGAGTGAGAGAGCTTGATGCCAATCTAGTAACACACTGTAGCAGAACTGAAAGGCATCAGTCTGGGTTCTGCTGAACTGACTACAGTTCCTCGTTCAAAGAGGCAATGTGTGGCATGCATGATTTGCAAGCAGGACAGCAGACGCTTATGCAAATGCAGCAACCATCCCTGAGTAGTTAAATGCTGGTCAAACAAAAAAAAAAACAAATGTTAAATGATTGAAAATGGCCTACCTTCAAATCCGAAATTAGTGTCAATGCATTTTGCATGCAGAGTGCCGGAAGTCAACAATAAGAGCACGAGTGTCTTTGCTGGGTGTAATTTATAAGTTACAAACGTGTAACATTTGCAAATTTTGGCCAGCGAGAACTAATATAAAACAAGCAATCTCAGCAGGTGGAAGATGTGGATTTGTTGAGTGTGTCAATGCGGAGACTAAGAGAGACTTTCGGGATCTATTTTTCTCCATCAACAACAACACGTAAATAGATATGGTTGGGGAACCATGGAAAGAAGCTTGTCAGAGAAAAATATGAAAATATTTGTAGGAAAGACAAAGTGAAGCCAAATTCTAAGTTCTAAATTTCCTAGTACATTTTTTTTATTATTAGGGAAAAATTTAAAATGTTTTAAACATTTCCTCTTTTACATTATATCAGTCAGTTAAGTGCCATATGTGAAAGACGCTTGGGCGATCATGTCTCAAAAGAGACATGACTGACTGGGCAGAAGATTATCCTGCAGTAGGTTGCCATTGCTTTCTGCGATAGACTGGTTGCCAGCCAAGGCAATAGAACCCAATCTGTCCTGTTATTTAACCCATAACTGGAAGGAAGAGACGGATTAATACCTTTCCCAAGGGTATTTGCGTGTAAGTGAATACAAGGAATTCAACTGGAATTCGAACTCGGCTCCAGCGATTTCTCATTCCGAGCCGATATCCACTGGACTACAACGCACATCCTTTCATTGTTTAAATTGTTGTCCTCACCTTTATTGCCATGTTCCCAACATTTCGGCTGTTGTACATTCAGGCCTTCTTCAGCTGCTTGGAATTTCAAACCGAACCGTTTATTTCAAACTTTCGTTTTCATCTTTTACTTTTCATGTTTTTTTTAGGATGTGTGGTATCATAGCTCTCTACAATTTCCCATTTTTACTGCCTGGAATAAATTTTAATATTTTGCCATCCACTCTTCTTCTGTCACTGAAACTTATTAACTTGCTAATTCATTCAACTTCACTTGCTTTCTGTATGTCTTATGAGTATTAAATTTTCCAGGCTCTCTTTCCTCATTGTGTCCAAATATTTCAGTCTCTGATTGCCAGCAGAGCCATTTACTTGTCATTTCAAGCCACTTTTTCATTTGAACTCATTATTAGAGTCAGGAATAATCATCAAAGCTCCTTGGATGTCCTGAAATATGATCAATGAAAAATCACAAAATAAGCCATCACTTAGGTGGATTCAGTCACATGTACCTAACTCTCTATGGTCAATTCATATTGTTAGATTCTATTGTAAACAAATGCATGTGTTTAGTTGGCCAGATCAGTCTAGTCTTGAAAGGGTTAAAATTGATTTATGTGTCTGGAATTTATTACAGAGACATATTTCATTGTGAATATCTAGTGCCATTTATCAAAAGACGATCTAATGCCACAGTGAGTGCATCATAGATATGCAATAGGACTAAAATCAGAAGGAGGTGACCTACTGTTTAGAGGCTGGATCTGGACAGGGAAAGGGTTTTGATTAACCTCTTAGCAAATATTAGTGTTATACTCATCTGACCTGGGAATGATTTTTTGTTTCATGCAAATTCACAAATGTACACACATGCAGTCTTTTGTTAAATTAGCTTCAGGTTTTGGTTCTATTTTAAAGCAAACACTGACGTACAGGGTGCGATGGATAAATTGTCGCCTAAATTATTTTTAAAAAATTTATTTTTTTTAAAAATCATTTTACCCCAAGCAAGGCATTTCACTGCCACTGTTGCGCAGAGGGTTACATAGGGGAAGGTGATGAGAACGAGTGGTTAGGGGGTTATATATGGGGGGGAAGTGATTTAAAAGAGTGGTTAAGGGGTTACATAGAGGAAAGTGATGTGAAAGAGTGGTTGGGGGTTACATAGGAAAAAGTGATGAGAAAGAATGGTTAGATATAGGAAATGTCAGAAGGAGGGTGATAGACAGGTAAAGATACTGAGGATGAGGGTTGCATGGATGGGAAGAGTGTTTGAGAGAATGGATACGAGTTAGTGTGTTAGGAGGTGTCTATTGATGAAAAAACAAAAATAACTCTGCTATCTCATTTTTACAAATATATTTATGAAAATTGCACAAAAATATCTTGAAATGCTAAAGAGTAATTTTATCAATAAAACTGTCATTGGATTTGACCAGGGTCTCCAGATGACTTCAGAATCTTCTGCATGTCTTCTGGATGGCCTTTTTTTATGTTGGTGAAAGCTTCCATCATCATGACCTTCAGTTAATCTTTGGATTTACAAGAAGTTTTGTTGGTCTCTCATTCAACTGAACCCCACATATAATAATCAAAAGGGTTGTAGTCTGGATAGTTAGGTAGCCAGGTGAAAAGGGTGATGTGGTTGCAGAAATTGCTTGACAGCCGAAATTGGGTTCTCCTGTTTGTATGGCATGGTGCAAAGTCCTGTTGCGATACATAAAGTGTCCCAGCAGCCATGCTCTTGACCCAGGGAAACACTACCTCCTCAAGGCACTTGATTTAGGCCTTTGTGTTGAGTCTGAGGCTCTCAGCAACAAATTTGGCAGTTCTTTTTTCATCAGCATGATCAGAATGAATTAGCCAAGCTGCCATACACTGATAATCACCATTAGACTCATCCAACACTTTCAGCACTCTCTCTTGATTGACACCCAGATGCTCTGAAATGTCTGTACTGGAAATTCTGGTGTAAAGCAGTACAGCATGCTGTTTACAAATTTCTGGCAGAGTGAATTGAAACTTGGTGCTCTTTTTCTCACAGATGATGCCCAACTGACCCTATTATCCTGTGCAGTCAACAAAATCAAAAGCAACGTGCATGTATCGAATTAAAAATATGAAATGCCGACAATTTTTGCACTTATAAAAGCATCCTGAGAAATATTAACAGCAGACGAGCATTCAAAAAGTATACAGTAATGCTCAAGTATTTTGCTTTTCAGTTCCAATATTACCGTATCAACTCCAGAGATAGTCCAGAAATACATTTGAATTAGCGATAAACAAGTAGTGTGCTTTTTAATATGTAGAAAATTAAATATATGAAATGTTTTATTTCTTCTTCTTTTATGTGCCATGTCCTTTCAGGATGTAGGCGATCATGGCTTTCCAGATCTCGTTATCCCTGGTGGCTCTTATCACACATTCTCCTGTTGCACCATGCAACCCTCATTCCGTCATCCACCTGATCAGGTTCTTCAAATATGTTATCCGCTCATTTCCTCTGTCTCTTTTTCCCTCTATCTGGCCTGTTAGTATCCGATTCTCTCAGCCCTCCTTCCTCACTGCATGTCTCAGGAACTTCAGTTGTCTTTTCCTAATGCTCAGTATTAATTTCCTTTTTGTTTCTGTTATTTCCAAAACCTCAGCATTGCTCACATGCTCAGTCATTGATATCTGCAGCATCCTTTTGTAGAACCACATTTCAGTTGCTTCAAGTTTTTCCTTCATCTTCAAAGATATTGTCCAACATTCACTGCCATATTGAAGAACCGACATCACATAGCAATCCAGTACTCTCCTCTTTGTTTATAGTGAAATTGTCCTGTTTCTTAATACTTTACTCAATTTCTGGAATGCTTCTTTCACCATGCCAATTTGCCTTCGAATTTTATCATACATGATATTAGTAAACTGCTTTTATCCTTTCAGTACAGCTTTCAAATGTTTTTATCATTGAGTCAATATATAAAATCAGGATGAATTTATAGAAAGGTGTTTGGTAAGATATCTGGACCTGAATTGTTTTTAATCAGCATTTCAATTTGGTTATTTTCAACAACTGCAGGGCCACCAGAAAGTTTTTCAGATCAAAGTTTTTATCTTTGAACCTTACAAGTCACTTAGCTTAACAACACAGGATTATCTTCTATTCACTTGATTAAAGACTAAGACAACTATGCCTAAAGAAAAACAGCATATCAAAATTGTCATTGGCCATGTAGATTCTGGAAAATTTAACACTACTATTCCCTTGATAGATAAATGTGGCAATATCAACAAAAGAACAATTGATATGTTCAAGAATGAAGCCTAAGAGATGGGCAAAGGTTCTTCCAAATATACCTGGGTGTTAGATTAACTGAAGTCTGAGCATAAATGTGGTATTACAACTGACATCACTCTGTGGAAATAAAAACCAAGAAGTATTATATTTCCATTATTGATGCTTCCGGACATAGAGGTTTTGTTAAAAGCATGATTACAGTAACCATTCAGGCTGACTGTGCTGTTTTGATTGTGCCTTTGACTGCTGGTGTTGGAGAGTTTGAACCTGGTCTTTTCAAGAATAGTTAGACCTACAAGCATACTCTGCTTGCGTATACTACGGGTGTAAAACAAAGGATTTCTGCCTTCAGCAAAAAGGACACAGCCAAATGTAACAATACATTCTTTGATGAAAATGTGAAAGAAGTCTGCAACTGCATGAAGAAAATCAGTATCATTTGTGCCTGTGTCTGGTTGGCATGGTGACAATATGACTGAACCTTGTGGCAACATGCCCTTGTCTAAGGGATCAAGTATCATTCAGAAAGAAGGATGATTACAAGGTTGATGTTATTGAAATTATGCCCATTGAATTGAAAGTGGTATCCTTAAACCAGGTCTGGTGACTCATTTGCCTTCTCTTTTTAGTCAACAGAAGTGAAATATGTGAAAATGCATCACAGCTTTGTCTGAAGCTACACTAGGTGACAATGTTGATTTCAACATTAAGTACATATCTGTGAAAGATCTTTGTCATAGTTTTTATCATGGGAGACATTAAGAACTGCCCATCCAAAGAAACAGAAAAATTTTAAGCTTAGGTTATTATTATCAATCAAACTGGTCATATTCAGCCTATATAGTCTAGTTTTGAATTGTTGAACTTAAGGGAAAAATTGACAGGCTTTCTGATAAAAAATATTGAGGATGCTCCCAAATTTCTCAAGAGTTGTGATGCTGCTACTGTCACTCAAAAGTCTATTGAACCAACATGTATTGGGACCACCTTGGATTACTGTTCATGACAAGAGGCAAGCCGTGGTTGTAGAAGTTATCAAGAGTGTAGAATTTTCAGAAGATTCTGCCAAAGTAACCATGTCTGCTGCAAAGACTCAAAAAGCAGACAGAGAAGAAAAGTGCAGGTTAGAAAAGTTTAGCTTAATTACAGTTCCCAAGTGGAATCCCAAAATTAAGTTTACTAATACAAATCTACGTATGTCAAATGGTTAGGGAGTCAAGTTCGAATTCCAGTTGAATTCAATGCATTCACTTACACACAAATACCCTTCGGAAAGGTATTAATCTGTCTCTTCTCCACCAGTTATGGGTTAAATAACAGGACAGATTGGGTTCTATTGCCTTGGCTGTCAACCAGTCTACTGCAGAAAGTAATGGTAACCTACTGCAAGATAATCTTCTGCCTAGTCAGTCATGTTTCTTTTGAGATATGATTGCCCAACTGTGTATCATGTATGGCACTTAACTGACTGACTCTCAACTATGGTACCATTTCTATAAATGACACATATCTTTTTTTGCTGTTTTTACTGCACATTCACGGTTTTCAGCTTACAAATTATTAACAGTGCTCTCAGCTATGGCACCATCTCCAAACATGGCATATATCTTTTCTGTTGCTGTGAGAGCATTTTTTCTTTTACAGAAAAAAATGAGTAAAATTCATCGCATTTACTTTTGTTTTCGCATAAAACATAAAAACTTTAAAATTCACAATCCACAGTTGATTCATACAGAAAGTTATATTGAAATATCATCTTTGAGAATGCGTCATAAATGTCTGTCAAATGTGAACCAAATTCACATGTTAAAATGCTACCTGCTGAAAAATATTAACAACTTTTGTACCACCCCAGTATATTTAATAAAGTTCAATGAATTGAGAGAATATTTATTCTTACTATAGATTTGGGCTACTTTGACTTTTTTACTTGATCCCTTGATTATTCTTGCATTTTGAGATTATTATTTGTTGAATCAGAAATATGATACTGACTCTTGCAAAGAGGTTCCCAACAAACGTCCAGTTGGCAGATATAGGGAGATGGGGTTGTCAGTAAATATGAACCCAGTACTCAAGTATTCATGGCTGATGAATGATAAATGATGGATATTTATTGTTCACTGTATCCACACCAAAGTCAACAGCTAATCAGAACCTACAGAATAGGCTTGCCAAATAGCAGAATGGAACACTCTCACCTGTTATACTCATCAACTGGTCTGAACAGGTTGTCATATCAGACTCAACTTCTAATACAGTAGAGTACTGGTCTGTTTGTCTAATTAAATCCTACATTATTAAGTAAAACTTGCGAATTGTTTATTTCTGGAGTTGACTGCAAGTAGCAATGAAACAAGAGAAAGTAAAGTATCTATAGATAATAGTTGTAGCTGTGGAGGAGGTACTATTTCTCCTTAATAAAGTAGGAAAGTTGTATGTTGTTAAAAAAAACATGATATTAATTAATTTTGATTTAATCTAGCATACTTGGAAGTAATACAATATTGATGAGAATTCTTATCTGATCACTAAAGTACTAAGACTGCTAACAAAATGAATGAATTATTTAATAAAAACAACTTAGACAATATATCACCCATTAAACAAAATGAAAAAGATTGCAAGAGGTATTTCTGGAAATAAGCTAAAATTCAAAGGAGAATTTATGATTTCATAACATTTGACAGAAAAGTAAAAACATCAAAGATCTATGTGATGTTAGGTAGAAATACAAATCGTTTCGGCATAGATTTAAGTGTGTTATTCAATTTGTGGGAAAACCCCATGGATATGTTCTGCACTAAGACTAAGGCGTCAAATGAAAGAAAGTCTACTCAAACAGAAGTAAAATTTGAAATGAACGAAAATATGAAACCAGTTAAACACAAACTTAAGCGAACTTATAGGCCACACAAAAAGAAGAAAACAAAGGCTTACTCAAAATGTGTGAAGGAACCAGGCGAAAAGAAATGCTTAACCAAGCCAAATGAAACTCGATTGCCTGACATATCCCTGAAATGGGGTAAGAAGAAGTCCTTAAACAAAGACATACCCAGACAATATTGATGACCACTACTTGTACTTAGCCTCTCTCTTTAATACTGTAATTTAAATAAAGATGTTTTACATGACATTGTATTGCAACCTGATCAAAATATAAAAATAAGATACATAAGTAAAGTAAAAAGAATTAAACTTAAAATAAAGCATTTGTCCATTCCTTTAAAACCCTTCTCTTTATTTCTCCTTCTCTCCCTATATTCTCTCAACTAACCAGAAGGCAACCCTTAAATAAAAAAAAGGAAAAAGAAAAGAATGAACTTTGCCAAAAACACCAGAAGTCTGCAAGAGAAGAGCTAGTTTGTGTCTAAAAAATAACAGGGAGGCTCTACACATCATTCTTTTTTAATTGTTTCACACCAAGCAAGGCAGCACCACCACTGATGTGCAAAAGGCTACATTACAGTAAAAGTTTAATCAGGAGGAGAGGAAATAGAAAGACCAAACAGTTACAGGGGGTGTCAGAGAAAGCGCAAGAGAAGGATGGAAACCAAGGTGTGAAGACAGTTGCAAAAGTAGAAAGGAAAAAAACACAATATACGAGGTGACATAAAAATGACTTGGATCATGGGTAAGAGATGGGTATTGTCCTTGAATTTAAATTCCTTGAGATTGCAGCCATCAGGAAAGCAAGTATATGGAAGGGAGTTCCTCAGGTGGGAAGTGTGAGAAAAGAAGCTGCTGTAGAATTGTTGACTGCATTTGGTTGATTTAACTGTAAATGGGTGGAACCTTGTTGCCAGTCTGGTTGCTTGAGTAAATTCTTGTGGCAGGGGCACCAGTAACTTAAGTTCATTTGAGCAGAAGCCATGAAAATATTTGTAAAATAGACAGAGAGAAGCCACATCCCACCAGTGAGAAAGTTTTCTGTTTAAAAAAAAAACTGAAAATGAAAGGAATGCTGGAAAAAAAAATAATTTGGTCAATCAAAAAACTTGCAGCAAGATACATTTTTGATGTTTGTGCCAAATTCTCAAGCCTATTCAAAATATATAAAATCTATAGCTTTTTAAGTGTGCTATATTAATAGTTAGGATGTGCATTGTGGTGCAGTGGATATCGGCTCGGAACGAGAAATCGGAGAGCCGAGTTCGAATTCCAGTTGAATTCATTGCATTCACTTACGCACAAATACCCTTGGGAAAGGTATTAGTCTGTCTCTTCCTTCCAGTTATGGGTTAAATAACAGGACAGATTGGGTTCTATAGCCTTGGCTGGCAACCAGTCTACCATAGAAAGCAATGGCAACCTACTGCAGGATAATCTTCTGCCCGGTTAGTCATGTCTCTTTCGAGACATGATTGCCCAAGTGTGTTTCACGTCTGGCACTTAACTGATATTTATAGTTAAAATGTTCATTATCAGAGATAGTGTGTGGGTTAAATATAAGTATGAACACTGTTGTCTGTATTTTATTCTGGAACACAATATTCAAGCCATTTGTGTTGTGGGGTGACTCAACTGTATATGCTGGTTAATGGTGCATTATAGGGATCAAGGTTTGTTGCATTATTGGGTAAGCACTAACAGCTATATCTCAAACTATTCTCGAGGCTATTAAGAAGTAAATTGTAGGCCAGAATTCAGTTATTTGGCACTATTGTATAGTGTTATTCAACTTTACTCATTATTTATAAATAATCACTCAGAGTAATTTTGTATTTATTCATGAATTACTTTCTGTTGGTTATTATTAATAAATTTACTTAGTAGTCGATTATTATCAATGCACAGGCTTATGACATATATATGTATTTGTGTGTGCACACACACACACACACACACACACACACACACATATATATATAATAGCAGTATAGCCCGGTGTTGCTCAGGTGTAATGAAAGCTTTAAAACTAATCCATGGGCCTGGAGCTCAGACTCTTTGGACGTTGACAGGAAAGACTAAAAAGTAATAGTTGTTTCCAGTTAAAGCAAAACCGTAGACTGAAAGAAAAATGAAAGGATGTAAGTCAAATTTTCATTTCCTTGTATCGATATCAAATAAGTTTTTTTCATTGTAAACTGAATTTTGAAGGCTAAATAAGTCCTCTGAGTAAATGGTATCATGGTTGAGACTAAGAACTTCAGTTATACCTATTTAGAACCAAACCAGAAGCAAAAACTAAAATAAAAAGGCTGAAAAAATACAGACATACTGGCAGATAAACAGACACACACACAAACATCTTGCCTTTTATATATATATATATTATCAATTTTCTGCACTATTGTAAGAACTGCAACATTGAAACTTCTGAATATCATTTCTTATGTCTTTGTCTATGAGTGTATCAAATTTGATTAAAATCTGACCACTCCTTCTATAACCGGACTTTTACGATTATCGATTTTCAATATTTATCGAGGGTACCTTGACACAAAACCTAACTAAGAACACTTGCATATACTTATAGTAAAAATGTGTAAATTTTCAAGAAAATCGGTTCAGCCGTTTTGGAGTCTATAGGTAATGAACACACATACGCACACACAAAGTTCCATTTATAAATAAGGTTAGATATCATGCTAAGAAAATGTTGGCTCATTTTTCAAGTATATTAATTATTTTTAATTAATGAATCAAATGAGTTTCTTTTTTATCAAATGCAATTTTTTTAAATATCACAAATCTAGATAATTATATTCAAAGGTCTTCCTTTTAAACATTGAAAAAATAAACCAAACTAATAATTAAAAACAAAAATCATACTAATCTGAAAATTTATTGTTTAAACTATTATTAAAATATTTAAGTTTATTATATTCTAATTAATTATATTAGATATTAGTCTTAAAAAGTTTTATACAAAGAAGTGGTACTTCAGTAAAAGCTATTTTAACTTTAAATAAATTCATCAAAATGATATGAATTTTATCACAAGAATTTTGTGTGGAAATTTCTGACTGTAATGAACTTACTTTACTTGGGCCTTATTCATTACCATTATTAAAAATCTTTGTTGTTTTAAGCAGATTGAAAATTTGTCCTTTTTTTTACATTAGAAGCCTGTTTTAAAAGACTGAAAGTTTTATTCAAATAACATCGTTTGTGTTTATCAAGATATTGTCAATGTTTTTTACTTGTTAATTTTTATTTAAATTAACCATATAATAATAATATACTGATCCTTATAAAAACAGCAGAAAGAATGTAACTTTTGTTGTCCCCTTTGAAGCGCTTCCACAATTATCCTATTTTGAACGTGTTTAGTTTTATAGCATTTTTTTTCATCTTGTTTTATTAAATTCAAATTAACTTTTTCTTTTTTCTGAAGTTAAAATAACAGAAGTTAAACTTGCCATAACTGTTTGGAAGTAAGTGAATGCCTACAAATCATAATATACACTTGTTTAAGAATACAATTGTAAAATAAAATTCAGTTTTTTTAATCATTTCGACTCAAGCAAGATGATGATGCCACTAAGATACAAGGGGTTACTGGGAGTGAAAGAGAATGAGAAGACTTTAGTGAGGAGAAAGGGCAATAAAAGAAAAGAGTCCAAGAAGACAAAAAGATGCTGATAATGTCACTAATATGCAAGGGGTTACTGGGAGTGAAAGAGAATGAGAAGACTTTAGTGAGGAGAAAGGACAATAAAAGAACAGATTTCAGAGAGACAGAATTGCAATTGGCATTTCATTTCAACCTCTGAAGGTTCTAGATATAGGGAAGCAAGTAACCAAAAGAGAAAATGGAAACTAAAAGAACAAATATACATCAAAATAAGATAGCTGAAATTTCTATGATATATACAATGGATTAGAAAACTTGATACTCACACAACAGGATAAAGGCAAAAGAGACAAAGGAAAACAATGTATAATATACTTAGTGAATTTAGGTAAATGGCTGGTGAAACAGTTTAAAAGAAATAAAAATACAAAATTAAAGCTACGAATAGGAAATTGTAAAGAACTATGATCACTAACATCATGAAGTCACACAACACATAGGAAAAGAACAGTCGTTATGCTCAGGTTGTCCAGGATTGATCTGAGGAGTGTTTCAGAGATTTTTGACAACTGATGTAGCCACCATGTTTGTTTGAAATGAGTTCAATTAAGCATTTATGGAGTATGTTGGAGAGGTCTGTTTGCATACAAATTCCAGCACCTTCAAATATCAGATAATTGTGAAAGCTATTGAAGCAGAAAGCAACACATCTCTCCCAATTATGTCTGCTATAGTGAGTTGTTGTACTTCACCAGCTAGATGCGGTCCTACATAAGATAGAAGACACCAATGACTTTAGTTACGTATTAATGGTTTTAAGGGACTAAATATAAGTCTTGTGTTTGGTCATTTCAAATTTGTAAAAGTTCCTATATTTAAGAGATAAATTTCATAAGATGTTGGATATATTGTCAGAGAAAAAGATTTCCTCTTATATTTTCGGATAAATTTCAGTAATGAAACATTCATTTTAACTGGGATTGATCTTCAACTTTGGCCAAGAGTGAATTCATGTCTTGTTTTAATGCTTAGTGATGTCATGTCATGTTAGTGACAAATCTACTCAAATATGATAGGCTACAAAGAATAATCTATTTCTACTTTCTATAAGGTAAATGGCAAAAAAATTTGAAGTTTGTTGACTGATCTAGTTTGCTTAGTTACTACAGATTCATATCATACCCTGCCACACACAAACACATGGGGTAAATTTGGGTAGAAGCTTTTGGTTAAAAAACAATAAAAGTTTTTACAGAATTTGAGTTTTTTTTTAAATATTTCAGAGCATTTTTCTGGTATCTAATGGAAATTTAAATTGTCCAATGTCTGAGTACTTGTAACTTTAGAGGAGTTCAAATTGTCAATTACAGGTCAGTGATACTAAAATCAAGCAAGTAGAGAAATTTAAATATTTGGAAAGTTTTCTAACAAAGGACAGAAAGAGATTCGAATGTGGATTGGCATGGCCAAGAATGCATTCCAAAAGCTGAGTAGACTATTGAGAGACAAGAAAATTTCTTTGGAAACAAAGAAAAGACTACTGAAATGTGATGTGATGTCTGTTCTTCTATATGGCTGCAAATGTTCTACAATTTCCTCAGAGATGAAGGGAAGACTTGAAGCAACAAAAATGTGATTCTACAGAAGGATGGTGAAAATACTCTTGGCCAAACGTGTGAGCAACAACAAGGTTTTAAAAAGAATGAAAAGGAAACTTATATTTAATATTAAGAAGAGACATTTGAAGTTTCTGGGATTTGTAATAAGAAAGGAGGTCTTTGAAGAATCTGATGTTCACAGGATAGAAACCCAGAACACTGAGTTAATCTGCAAAAAAGGTTTGTATTTTCTAATCATTATTATGCAATGTTGCATAATACATTGAAATGAACTAACGTGCCTGAATAAATGTTGTTGTAGCTCAGCAAATTTGCTAGTAAGACATTCAAAATGCATGTCTTTTGGCAAACAATTTTGGGTTGAACATGTGTTTTTGAGTGGCGCATATACTTCAAAGCTGATCCAATATTAGTTCAAAATGATTAGCACTCAGGGCAACAAATCTTAAACAAAATGCCAAAAAATATGGAAATCATAATTCTGGGAACTTTTTGGTATCTTCTTCCATATATGGGTGTGTGGGTAATGAATATATCTATGCTGCAAAAAATACCAAGACATAATATGGAATCAGCAAAAGTAAAGTTCAAAATCTGACCAACATTTTTTTAGCAAAATTAATCTTAGAAATTATAGAAATCTGTAACTTTTCTCAATAGTTATAGATGAAATAGTAAGGCAGACTATACTCTGTGGCCTTTGAAAGAAATTGAATCCAGGAAAAGGAAAACTGAATTCAATTCTACTTTCATGTCATGGACCTGTACACATACAAGGAAGTATCAGTGACAAATCTCACATTGTTGATTGGACTGGGTATTCAACTAATTCTCCACCAGCCATCATAAAACTGAACTTGACAATGGATCCTGAAGTGAATGTCAGGGATGTGGATGAAGAATTAGAAATTACCTTACTCAACCACAATACAGACAAGGATAGTCTGGAAAGTATATATTATCAGTCCTTGAAGTGGATATCTATCTATCGGTATGCCTTTCCATTAATTTCCATGTATAAGAGCTGAATAGTTCAGGTGGCCTTGATAAAGTCTCTCAGAGGACAAAACATGTTGGCTAAGATAGGTTTCAAATAGTTTTATGGTTATCTATCTATCTATTTAAATATATATATTATTTATTTAGAATTTATAACATAAATATGTTATATCACTACAAAAGTAGCCATTTTGTAGTGGTATTATAACATGTTATAAATTTCAAATAAATATTATTAGTTCTATTTTGTATTGAGCACTTTTTTAAGAATAGTGTTTCTTTGGATATAGAATATTATTCCATCCATACTTACCCAATACATGTGTGTATATATATATATATATATATATATATATATATACATTTTTTTTTTTATATATTACCAGAGAAATTATAATTTACATGGCTCACAATCAGAAATTTTCTTTTCTGTTTGAGTTTTATGATAAGAAGCCTCAAAAGACATCTGAAATGAATGGCCATTTGGATATCTGGAATAGAACCAACATGATCTTAGCTTCTATATTTATATTTTGTCTCTTCAGTGATATTTCCAAAATAAAAATAAGATGATCCTGGTGATTTTGACAGATTTTATTCAATGTCTTCTGCTCAATCACCTGAAAAACCAGCAGTTATTCATCCCAAATATACCAAAAGAATCAATTTGCATGTCTGCAAGGAAAAAATTGGGAGAAATGCCAGATTAAATAGATTAGCCAAGCAAGATTGTTGGCATTAGAATTTTCATTAGTTTTTTTTTTTAAATCATTTCACCTGACTGAGAGTAAAAGAGAATAAGAAGACTTTAGTGAGGAGAAAGGACCATAAAAGAACAGAATTCAGGAAGACAGGAATGACAATAGACATTGCCTTTAAATTTTTAATGATTGTAGGTGGCAGAGAAACAAAAAACTTTAAGTTGCATTATGGATTCATTGAATCTCACCTGACCAAGTAATTGTAAATATTTATAATAAAAGGGGATATTATGAAGATACTATTTTTCAATCTAATATATATATAGTCATCCACAGACAGATCTGTTTTGCTGTATCACAGCTCATCAGTACGGTTAGACAGCTGATTGAAACCCGACCAAATTGGCGTCAGTCAGCGATTCTAACTCTGAGCTATGGACGCTCGATAGAAGGAGGCAGACTTTTTAGCATGTATATTATCATTATACATGCCCAATAGCTGAGAGTGTTCTAATTCATTGCTGAATGAAGGATGTGTAGATGCCAGAGTAGTGACTTTATTTCAAAGTGCTCAATCAGGGTGTGAGAGCGTGTATGTATATATATATATATATATATATATATATGCACACGCTTCTCACACCATGAAGATAAGATATTATCAATAAAACCTATTATATATATATATATATATATATATATATAGGTTTTATTGATAATATCTTATCTTCATGATCTGTCACATGACCAGGAATGGTCAACTGAACATATGACCAGCTCTCTTTGTTTTGTTTGCATGGCAATGTTTGAGTGTCAAATATATATATATATATATATATATAATAGGTTTTATTGATAATATCTTATCTTCATGATCTGTCACATGACCAGGAATGGTCAACTGAACATATGACCAGCTCTCTTTGTTTTGTTTGCATGCCAATGTTTGAGTGTCTGTATATTTATAGTATCAAATATATATATATATATATATATATAAAGACAGACACATTATTCCATGGTTAAGTGGAAGTAGATGGAAACTGAAGATGGTTCGCCTGAAATAGGTCTCTACTTCCACTTAACCATGGAATAATGTATCTGTCTTAATTTTTACATATATGTGCTCTATATGTATTTATATACATATATATTTAGAGCTCTCCTAGAGAGTTATCCTCCCACTTTATGTACTGGCTACTCCTTTGGATTCTTCTATATCTACACTGCATATATATATTCAGACAGTCCTGTTTACTGTATCACAGCTCATCAGTATGGTTAGACATCTGATTGCTTCCATCTGGGATTGAAACCCAATCAATCTGACATCAGTCAAAGATTCTAACTCTAAGTTATTGGCACATGGTGGAGGAAAGCAGATTTTAGCATATTATATGTACAATGTGGACAAACACCATTAGCCAAGAGTGTTCAATTCATTGCTGAAGAATGATGCGTAAGTAGCAGTGAATAGCTACTGTAATTATTGTGACATACACTGCTTCTATACAACATGTAAAAATTTCCCTTCTCTGATTCCATTCGCCTATGGCTTAGGGGGTAGTGACTCCCACTGGTACCAAATCACTCGAGTTTCGATCCTGGCCAGAAGCAAGTGGATGTGTCTAGCCACATTGATGAGCTGTGATACAGTGAAACGGGTTTGTATGTGGATAACTAATATATATATATATATATATACTTATAATGCTGTTTTCCTGATTACTATTCTATTGTTCTCACTCTTTAATAACATTTCTGCTTGATAATTCTTTCACACACATTAACCTCCTTCTGTCTTAATGGCTTTACTACCTTGCTTGGGGATGTGCGTTGTGGTGCAGTGGATATCGGCTGGAAAGAGAAATCGGGGAGCCGAGTTCAAATTCCAGTTGAATTCATTGCATTCACTTGCACACAAATACCCTTGGGAAAGGTATTAATCCGTTTCTTCCTTTCAGTTATGGGTTAAATAACAGGACAGATTGTGTTCTATAGCCTTGGCTGGCAACCAATCTACTGCAGAAAGCAATGGCAACCTACTGCGGGATAATCTTCTGCCCAGTCAGTCATGTCTTGAAAGAGATATGATCGCCCAAGCGTGTTTCGCGTATGGCACTTAACTGACTGACCTTGCTTGGAATAAATTTTGTTTATATATATATATATATATAGTGCCAAATCTTTCTTTTTTTTTTTTCAGTAATTTACTGGTTTTTATCATAATGTGCTCAATAATGAGATAGAGGTATTCTGTTAATTGAATTTATGTGATAAGTTTTGTAACTTAGCTGATCAGTTTTTCATGAAGGCATTATTTTGATATCTTCACACTTCAGAGTTTACAGGAAATTGGGAAGCAACCGCAGAACAACCAAAACCATGAAGAATGAAGACATCCCAATAATGCCTTTATGAAACTTAGAAATCAGGATGACTGAAATAACTCTACTTAACTAGGTGACAAACTTCTCCACATTATATATATATATATATATATATATATATGTATATATATAACATAGAACACTTGGTATGTTATCCAGCTAAATTCCAATAGAGACAAACTCAAAAGAACTCTGTTAAATTCATTTATTTAATTTACCAGAGTAATATTGTTTAAAAAATATTTTTGATATACTACAATTTCAATGGGTAACACATATTTCACTGCACAATGATGACCTTGACAAGCCGCCAGGTCATCATTGTGCTATGAAATATGTATTACCCATTGAAATTGTAGTACATCAAAAATTTTATATATATATATATATATATATATATATATATATAATTTTTATTCATATTTATATTAGCTGTTAGCACAAAGCCTCTAAATTTGCAACTGTTTCCTTTCCCAAGTCTAAAGAAAACAGTTAGCTCGACTATTTTTCACTACACATGGAAAGAGAAAAGTTGAACTCATGCCCTTTGTAAAGGCACTAGTGTGAAGGAAAGGTAACAGTTTGGGCTGAAATTCAAACTTCCCCTGCAAATTATATTTTCAGTTCCAGAAGAGAGATATGCAAGCATATATTATTGTTTTGGCAAAGTTTAATAAACTTATTAAATAAATTATGTATTATAATTATAGGCATCTGATTATTTTTTGATAGCTTGGCTATCACCATCAAACATGATAATCTTATTGATGGTAATAAAGGCAATCAAATTGAATCAGCTGTGATGGAATTGAAAAGTTGTACATCCCAAATAATATACAGCTCTCGATCTAATTTGTTTTGTTGCTTCATGAATGTAGTTGTTACTAATTATATTATCTAATCTTCTGAGACTTGACCAAATTGGTGTATTTCAAAGGCTAGTGAATTAAGCCTACTTTTATCAAATCAGGTTAAAATTCAAGATATTATCATCATTATAATTTTAAGTTCTAATAACTAACTTGTTACCTTTAAGTTGTACTGTTCATTATATATTATTATACACATGAACTACACACACACACACATATATATATATATATATATATATATATATATATTTAATGTATTGAGGCAGCAAATAAGTTTCTAAACATATACTGTTAAATATGAAACAATGAATGTCTGTTATGTTTAATCATGAGCTGTTCTAAACATTGTATTTTGGCTTTAATTTCAGTTGAAAATAAAGACAAAAATTCTCCAACATTTGGATAATCTTTTATTAATTTGGTTCTAAGCTTTCGGCTCGCATGAGCCATCTTCAGAGAGGTTATTAAGACAGTAATACAATAATATCCACCATCACTGACGATTTTATTTTGTGTTGACATAAAACTTTGCTAGGCAATGGCAATAGTTAGCAAAAATAACAAATGCAGTTCACAAATTTGCGTGATAGCGTGAAATGACAACAGAACCTCTCTGAAGATGGCTCATGTAAGCCAAAAGCTTAGAACCAAATTAATAAAAAATTATTCAAATGTTGGAGAATTTTTGTCTTTATTTTCAACTGAAATTAATGCCAAAATATGACGTTCAGAACAGCTCATGATTAAACCTAATAGGCATTCATTGTCTCTTATATTTAACAGTATATGTTTAGAAAATATATATATATATATGTAGTTTTTTCAGGAATATGGGTTTCTCAAGTTCAATAATTTGTCAATTTTTCCAGTATTGATGAAAGTTTTCTTTCTTTATCTTTTATTTGAATATATATATATAATTAAGAAAATAGGTTTCTCCTCTAGAAATCATTCACTTAGCTTACAAGTATTACAAGCTACTTTACGTTTACATCTCAGAAGTCTATTAATAGGCAAATTCTTATGACGAAAAAATGCCAATTTATTTAAATTTCTTTAGATACCAACATTTTCATCTTTCAATGGTAGTGATGTCTGCAAAATGTGCCAAGAAGAGAAGTTAGCCATAGTATAATTTCCAGAATGAGAAACATTGCTAAATGAAAGGTCCAAAGGAATTTCTGGATGAAAATCATCCTCAGAAAATATAATTTAGGATCATCCAAACCCAGATGAAAATATTTACAATTCTTGACCAGCTGCCCCCTTATTTTAACTTCCAGTTCAGTCAGTTAAATGCTATAGGTGATACACGCTTGGGCGATCATGTCTCGAAAGAGACATGACTGACTGGGCAGAAGATTATCCTGCAGTAGGTTGCCATTGCTTTCTGTGGTAGACTGGTTGCTGACCAAGGCTACAGAACCCAATCTGTCCTATTATTTAACCCATAACTGGAGGGAAGAGATTGATTAATACCTTTCCCAAGGGTATTTGTGCGTAAGTGAATGCAAGGAATTCGAACTTAGGAGGTACAGTGTACTGCTTTCAGGAAGACTCACTCAGTCCATGCTGATGGGGTGTTGGAGGGAATGCCTATGGTGGTTGACAGATAGTGGCTTCATTTTAAAATCATTAAAATTTACAAGCCATTTCTTACTCCAATCTACCACAGAGTAGAGGTCCTTCTCAAGAACAGAAGCAAGGTTTACTTGCCAGATTTCTTACTGAGGCAGGAGTAAATGGTAGTGTCATCAGCGTGGATGCCTTCTTAGGAATTGATCACATCAGTGAGGTCGTTTACAAAGATCAGAGCATCGGGCCTAGGATGGAGCTCTGAGAGATGCCAACATTCGTGTGGTAGGATGTGGAGGCATGCCCGTTTAAGACAAACTTCATTATGTGGTTTGAGAAGAAATATTGGATCAAATCAAACAAGCATACAATGATACCATAACCCTATAACTTGCACAGATTGAGTAGGGAAGACATAAATTTTAGATCATATGGGTGTGTTTAATTTAACTAATCAGAAAGGTCGACTTGAAAAATTTTAAATGTAGGTTAGATGTTAGGGAATGTGGTATATTCATTTATGTCTAAGGAAAACTTATATTTACAGCTAGACTGCTTATTTTCATCAAGAAGTATACATTTTAGTTTTGAAGAAATACTCTTTGAGTTATATGTATCTCTGCTTTAAAGTTTTCTTGAAAAAACAAAACCTTTATTTTAGACCTCTCTTAAAGGGACTTGTGGTATGATTAAAATATTTTTATATTATTTTGTTCAGAGTAAATTTCTTTTTCAATTTATCATGTATTCTAAACACATAGCAATCTTCAAATTTATTAAATTAATATTATGTCATACTACAAAATAAAGTATTTATGTAATTTAATCAGTAGGATTATATGAAGAATTATTAACTGTATCCTCAGGTGAACATTTTACAATGTCGACATATGACAGGAATTTCATTATGTTTATTTAATGAATACTTATTTTTAAGAAACTTAATAATGTGCATTGTGGCGCTCTGGATATCAGCTCAGAATGAGAAATCAGGGAGCCGAGTTTGAATTCCAGTTGAATTCCTTCCATTCACTTATGCACAAATACCCTTGGGAAAGGCACTAATCTGTCTCTTACCTTGAGTTATGGATTAAATAACAGGACAGAGTGGGTTCTATAGCATTCGCTGGCAATCAGTCTACTGCAGAAAGTAATACCAATTTACTGTGGGATAATCTTCTGCCCAGTCAGTCATGTCTCTTTTAAGACATGATTGCCCAAGCATGTATCAAGTATGGCTGACTGAATAATGACTGAATAATGTATAGTTTTTCATGTAGCCACAAGGGGCATGGGTCATTTATAAAGATTTACATACTGTTTTTGTTTTTTTAAATATTCCATTTTATGGGAGGGGGCATTTATTGGTTTCCTTTAAGTACCAAAGATATTTGGATCGAGATGTTCGATTACAGTAATTATTGGGCATCAACCTTTCTTTCCAACATTTTTTTTGAATACAACTGACAATTTTTTTATTAAACATATATTTAATATATAATATATTAAAATATAAAATATATATTATATTAAATTATAATTCACTTGCAAAATCTAAATTACAGATTCAATATTATTTACAAATTTACATGTCCTTTAAATGAGTAGAGGTATTTCTGTATAAATACCAGCTTCATTTTACTCATAGTTTTCAGGGTTTGTATTGAGATACAACCTGCTTTATTTTTGTCTGCCAGCTGGATGCTAGCTGAGACCCTTATGCTAGTAAGTGTTGTTATTTTTTTGTTATTCTACAAGAATGGTTTACCATCCAAACATGGTCAGCACACATTTCACAGCTGATATCACCAAGTGTTGACCTCTTTTTTTTAATCAATAATTCCTCTATTACTTTTAACCTCTTCCCTACCACTATTTCTGTATTATCAACAAGTATGTCATGGATAGAGCCTGGCCTCCATGTGTATCCAAACGAGACCCAAGAGGGCTATAGTCAGAGAGATGGGAGTCTTCTTAAACATGTAGTAGTAGATCAAAGGTAAAAATTAACTAAGTTGGACTGATGAAAAACAATTCTTTAAAGGACATGTAAATTTGTAAATAATATTGAATCTGTAATTTAGATTTTGCAAGTGAATTATATTTTAATATAATATATAATATATATTTTATATTTTAATATATTATATATTAAATATATGTTTTATTATTATATTTAATTATGAAATTTTACTGAAATTATTGTTTATAGTTTCGAAATCACACACATCCTTGATCCATATTTCATACACAGCCTAGAAAATATTGGCTGCTTCTTTGATTTTCATTCATATTATCTGAAAATGTCCAACAAGAATCTGTTGAAGGCTGTCATTTTTATGGATACTTAAAGATGCAATAAAAAAATATGCAAGATAGAAATATCAATTCTCCATAAAGGGCAGGAAATGAATACTTAGCAAAATGAGAAGGTTAGAAATAAGGAATTTCAGAATCAATTGACTTACTATTTAAAGAGAGGAGAAGAAACCCTTTCAAAGAAGTTATCTTTAGTTATTTAAATGTATCACAAAATGTAAGACAGTACCTGGCATTTCATGGATATTGAATATCAAAATCAATTGGTTTTATTCTTAAAGCCAGCAAAAGGCTTTCAAAGTGAAAGTCTTCAGACATTTAAATTACACTAGAAATTCACCTTCTCTCTTTTCACTTTCTTTCTCTCCCTTTATTTTTCTGTCTCTGTCTCTATCATTAGCTTCCTTTCGTAATAGACAAGAATTGTCAGAATGACCACCTTCATGCTAGAATTTCTTGAGATTAAAATCAGTTAATGGATATATTTAAAGAAAATTTTATTAATTTCATGAAGCTCTCTTTAGATGCATGTTATTTCGGAAAGACTGACTAATAATTGTGATTCGCATTGAATTTTTCGGAAATTTCCTAATATCAGCTTTTATTGCTTTTCTATTCCAAGTTTTCTACATTTACAAAAGCTTTAGACTGACAAGTCTTGCCAAGATCTTGGTAGTTGGAAATATTTTACAGTCAAATGTTTCAGATTTTGAATTAATTCCTTCAGATATTTTGGCATTTCCACTTAATCCTTTTGAGCTAGATTTCCTGGAAAGAGTGCCTCTGTATCATAAACTTGTTTCTACCTACCAACATCGACTTATTCTCTTACAGTCTACATAATTCTTTTGCTATTCCTATGAGAAAACTTTCTCCAGAGAAAATATAAAAGCATACAGATTTTATTCGACTTCTCCGGAACTCATTCATTTAGCTATCACAAGCTGCCTTACTCCTCTCAGATCTATTAATAGACTAATTATTATTATGAAGAACAAATGCTGATATATATAAATTTCTCTAAGATGCTGAATGGCTCCATGCCTGCTTTAAATTATTATATCAATGAATTTCATGATTTTATTTTTTCACATTTTGTAATATTTTAATTTTGAAAAATCCAGTTCTAATGACAAAATGCTGATTTTGAATTTTACTGAGCAAACATCCTTTTTCTACAACAATGAGTATTCTCATGATTTAGTTGTAGTGTAACCAGGTTGCTTAATATTACCTAACAGATGATTGTCTTGCTATAGAAAGAGAAACAAAGAAAAACATCATTTTATATTATACACTCACACACACACCTATAGTTTTTCAGGAATATGGGTTTCTCAAGTTCAGTAACTGTTATTGCTCTTTCCAGTATTATTGAAGATTTCCTTCCTTACCTTTTATTTGAAGTGGTGTGGAGTGTCAGCATCTTGGTTATGCCATTATTTTCTTTTCTCAAGCCCAGTAGCTGTTATCAAAATTTCTAGTACTGATGGAAATTTCTTTCCTAACCTTTTATTTGAAGTAGTGTGGTATGTCAACATCTTCATTATGCCATTACTTTCTCTTCTGAAGACCAGTAACTGTTATCTCTCTTTCCAGTACTGATGGGGATTTCTTTCCTAAATGTTTATTTGAAGTAGTGTGGAATGTTAACATCTTCAGTATGCCATTATTTTTTCTTTAAGTTATATACAGTTTAGTTTTTACTGCTGTTGAACATCATCAAATGATATGGTTTCTGTTATTTGTTAAAGCTCTTTGTTTGTATTTTCTGTAGCACCAGTCTACAATGTTTAAAGAAGTGTGATCTTTGCCAAGACTCACAAGCTTCACTTGCTTGAAACTATTTTTAACCATTGATCTTAGAAAGCAAATAAATACAACTGACATTATAGATATTTCTGAAGAGATTTGGTACCATGCATGACATCCATATAAAAGTCTCAGGCTATTTAAGAACATGACTAGTTTTCGGCATCTGGCTGAACTATATAAAGTACAGTCATTATTTAACCAGGTATCATTTTTTTTAATTTTAGCACTAAATAATTAAAGGTGAAAAGACAACACGGAATACAAGCATTTTAACAAGGAAATATAATATTTTTAACAAGGAATTTAGTCTTTCATAAATTTTTAAAAAAAAATGAAATTGTAAGAGATTCAGTCATTCAGTTTTATATTAAAATTCTGAATGTCCAAATTCTAAACAATAATAAAAGTAAAGAAAACATGGATAGGCTTGTTTAATAACTTATTTGTATTTACAAACATATGTACAGGAATTCAAAAGAATTAAAAATGATCCGTAGTTGAGTTAAAATCTTTCAGTAGTAAGAAAAATCTAAGAAATTTCTTTATTGTTATTCACTGACCATCTATGATGTTGAAGATGATTTATTTAAAGTTATCAACTGGTTGGCCATGCTGTTGTTGTTAGAGATAATTTGTTTAAAGTTGCCAAAACAATTCTTCCAGGACATTCTGACGGGAAAGGAAGAAGGTATGTAGTAATATCTTGAAAACAGCCACATCTCTGCTTTATAAAAGTTAAAATCTGTAGGTTTTTATAATTTTTTCTGAAAGTATGCTTGAGAAAAATAGGGTTTTAGTTTTTTCTGGATAGTCAAATGCTTTGCATAGTGATGCTTGTTTCTAACCATCAGACACTTTGATCTAAACAATGTGTTGTATTTTAGAATCTTTTTGGTATGATTTTAATATTGTCTGTTATTGAGTAAGAAATAGTTTGGTTGCATTTTGCTATGGTATGTGGAGGTATGCAATTGTGTTAAAAATAAGGTTAATTTTCTACGTAGCCTATCTGTCCTCTATGGAAGTGAAAGCTGCACAATCTCATCAAAATGAAGGAAAGGCTTGAGGTAGCAAAAATGTGGTTTTATAGAAGGATGCTGAGGATACCATGGACAGAGTACGTGTGCAATGATGAGGTGTTGGAAAGGATACAAACGAGAAGAAAACTAATAATAAATATCAGGAAGAGACAAATGAGGTTCCTGGGACACGTGATGAGGAAGGAGAGCCTGGGGAACTTGATACTCACAGGTCGGGTAAATGAAAAAAGAGACAGGGAAAAGTGGTGTGAGACGTACTTGTTAGAGCTGAGCAAATGGTTGATGGATCGGGACTTGGAAGAGATACCAAGAGAAAAATTATTGAAAGTGACAAGAGACAGAGCCAAGTGGAAGTCCATGATCGCCTACATCCTGAAGGGACATGGCACATGAAGAAGAAACCTTTTTTCATCTTATCAAATAAATTGATAATTTAATAATTCATGATTTTTACTTTTGATACTCAACATTATTTCACTTTCTCTGGATATGGAAAACCCTGAACTGTGGTTGCCTGATCTTATATTTCAGCCCAAATTATTTTAACTGTTGCCATAGCAGAACATGACTATCAGAATGAAATAAGATCATTAGGTGATCAGATATGTCTGCAGAGTTAAAATAGATATTTTTTTCAGTTAATTGGAGTTGCTTATAAATTACCAAAGTTTAAAACTGTACATTTAAATCATACATTTTAGATGCATTAAGGGTGGTCTTCAGTGATGCACTGTTCTCATTGCTGATTTCAGGTTTTGCATCATATTGACTCCAACAGGAACCCTGACCTGATTCTAATCGAGTCCGGCTGCCTCCTTGAAAGCGTCATGCTTACAAATTTTACGAGTCGCTTAGAAATTATCAAAGCTTTAACCTGTACATCATCAACTTTTCAATATTAAAATATTTTTTCTGATTGAAATGTTCACTGATATTGCTGAAGTTTAGAAAGCTTTATTAAAAATAAAAAAAGATATAGGCAAAAGGATCTTTTTTTTTCCTAGCATGCAAGCAACGATGAAAAGTTGTTGGAAAGAATGGCAACAAAAAGGAAATTAATAGCGAGCATCAGGAGGAGACAACCAAAGTTCCTGGGACACGCAATGTGGAAGGAGAGCTTGGAGAACCTGATAATGACTGGTCAGATAGAAGGAAAGAGAGACAGAGGAAGGCAGCGGATAACATATTTGCAGGGCCTGATCAGGTGGATGACAGAACGGGGTTTGCCAGGAGTAACAGGAGCAAACATACTAAGAGTCACAAGGGATAGGGACATATGGAAAGCCATGATCGCCTACGTCCTGAAGGGACAGGGCACATAGAAGAAGAAAGTTTAATTCTCTGGTTTCGTAGATATTTTGGGGTTAATTCATTAGAATGCTTAATAAAAAAAATAAACAGGTGTTATTAATTACTGCAGCCATTTGCTATGGTAACCTCTTGATGACCAGATACAGCAATTCATATCCGTGAAAAAATTTACAGGGATATGCAACATATATTCAGAAATAAAACAACAAAAGATAGGTTTCTTTTGTGGGGTTCGTATTAGAAGTTATTTTGCCTTTTACCATTACGTCTGTTTATTTCTCTGCCAGGTTTTGAATTACTTAGTGATTATATAATTCATATTTACTTTTGAAACTCATGTCTAAAGAAACCGTGAGTTTGCTGAATGTCCAAAAATTGGCCACAAGTCAGACAGCAATCAATAAATTTTTTTCTTGTAAGTTTTCTTTATATCTTTGTCAGTCTGTATTTCATTTGAGAAAACTGAACTATACATTGTTCTTTGGCCTACTTAGTTGACATTTAATATCTATTTGACATTTTAGTTGACATTTAAGACTTTACCATTATGTCTGTTTCTAGTTCTGCCAGGTTTTGGATTATTTGGTTATTATATAACTCATCAAAGACTTTACCTTTGAAACTCATGTCTGAAGAAACCATCAGTTTGCCAAATGTCCAAGGATTGGCCACAAGTCAGACAGTAATCAATAAAATGCTTTCTTTTAAGTTTTCTTAATATCTCTGCAAGTCTGTATTTCATTTGAGAAAACTGAATTATACATTGTTCTTTGGCCTATTTAGTTGACAATTCAAATATGAAACATTTCTTCCTGCTTCTTGCCTCTAGGAGATGAGGTAATATTCATTTAGAAATGCATAGCACTCGGTTGAATTTTCAAGTATCATTGATTTCTGTAATTTTTACTTCAGTCTGAACTTATGACAAGAATTTTTGAAAACTTTGCGGACTTTGTTTCTTGTGTTCTTTACTTTTTTTCATTGATTTCCAGATGCTTCTCTCTTAGCCATTATTATGTTCCATTATTTGAGTGACATTTTTTTTCAAAACAACCTCAAGTTTAGAAAAGAGTTTTATTCATGCACTAAGATGTTAGCATCAACAGTCACCACTTAGTAAACAGCTGTCACTGTATATCTATTATAAGCTGGTATATTCTACTCGGTATTAACTCAATCTTATGCAAATTGTTTTTAGATATGCTATATTTGTGAATTAATATTCTCAATATCAGGGATATTAAAGTAAATATAAAAGTGGACATTGAGGTCAACACAGTGGCAACAGTCTGTTTCATCCATAAATGCAATCTTTGGGCCATGTGTATTGTATTTTGGTTCAACTATTTCTATATGATGATCAATAGTTCTATTATTCTTTGTCAATAGCTTCTAAAATAATTTCAAATGTAACCATTACCACACACATAACAATCAGAATCTAAACTTACTTATAAATGGAACTCTGTCTGTGTGTGTGTCCGTTACCTATAGCCTCCGAAACGGCTGAACCGATTTTCTTACTACTTTACGCAGTTGTACTCTAAGTGTCTGCAAGTGTTCTTAGCTAGGTTTTTTGTCGAGGTACCTCAGATAAATATCGATAATTGAAAAAATCGGGTTATAGAAGGAGTGGTCCGATTTTAATCAAATTTGATACACTCATGGACAAAGACATAAGAAATGATATTCAGAAGTTTCAAGGTTGCAGTCCTTACAATAGTGCAGAAAATTTGATATCGATAGCAGGAAATCAAAATTTGACTTACATCCATTCATTTTTCTTTCAGTCTATGGTTTCGCTTTCACTGGAAACAACTATTGCTTTTTAGTCTTTCGTGCCAACCTCCAAAGAGTCTGAGCTCCAGGACCATGAATTAGTTTTAAAGCTTTCATTACACTTGAGCAACGCTGGGCTATACTGCTAGTGATACAATAAAACTACCTATAATGCACCACTGATGAGCAGATGTAAATGATATATCTTGAAAAGGAATACAGTGTAAGAAGATCAGTTGAAGAATGGAATTCCACACCAGGAATAAGAAATACAGATTTATTGTACTAAGGTACAATTAACAATAATACACATATAGGCAAGCCACGGGTTGGAGCGGAATCGACTATCGAATAGTGAATGCCTTTGCCTAAGATGTTTTTTTGTTGTCTTACCACTCGTTACCTTCTTTTATAAAGTAGAGCATTCTATTCTCGGAAATGGCAGGATGTTCCACTATAACAGTAAATAATCAAGTCAAAACACAACAAAGCTGGCCTTAAGATTGTGTTTAAGCATGATACACATATTGGGTGTTGATCTCAAGGACTATTTAAATATATCTATAATGGTCACTCATTTTATTTGAATGACTCAGGACCACATTGGCAAATTTCAATTATACAGTTGTAGCCACACATACTACACTCATATTCATTGTACCTGTTACTTAAAAAGGAAGATTGTCTTAATTTTATATAAATTCTCAAGACTTTTTGTTCGTCAATTTTCAGTAAATCCTTTTTTCAAACAAACTTTTGGATATTATTTACATTATTTAGACTATTGTCCTCATCTTTCTTGCCATTTGTATGACGTTTCAGCCGTTAGAAGCTCCGGCCTTCTTCAGGTGCGGGAAATTTTTAACTGAACCCTTTATTACAATCATTGGGTTATATCATTCTCATTTCTTGTGTAGTAGGCCTCAATTAGAAGTTATGAGTTTTCTCTCTCGAACCCTGCAAGTTACTTGTTCACCACTGCTGAAGCCTGCTATTGAACTCAAAACTCTTTGGGTCAAGTCACAAGAATTAACCAATGTCTATATCCTTAAGGACACATGGCCCAGTGGATACAGAAATTTTGTGAGTTGTGAGTTCAATACCAGGCTACAGCAGTGGTAAACAGGTAACTTACAGGGTTAGAGGGAGATCTCATGACTTCCAGAAGAGGCATTAGGCAAGGAATGAAGTTCATATATCCCAGTGATTATGATAAAGGATTCAGTTCAAAATTTCCAGCACCTGAAGAAGGCCGGAGTTTACAATGGCCAAAACGTTGTACAAATGGTAAGAAAAATGGGGACACTATTCTAAGTAATGTAAATACTGCAAATACTACCTCATCTCAAAAATATAAACAAATTTTTGGATAATCAAAATAGTTTAAGTAATTAGAGAATTTGTAGTGTCTTTCTCTTATTAGATGAGCTGCTGAAGTTCCTGTTTTATCTTCCTCTATGTTCTGTGTCACTTCTGGACATTGACGATCATAGCCCTCCAGTATTTCTTGTCCTTTGTAGCTCTCAATAAATTCTATCTGTTAGCTTTCTGAAACCTTGTTCTACCATTTGTTTACTTAAATTTGCCAGGTAGGTTATGCATTGATTTTTTTCTGCCCTCTCTCCTCATTATTTGGCTTCGACATTTCAAGAGCCCTTTTCTGATGAGAAGTATGTATTTTTTTTGCTTCCATCTTCTCTAAGACATGGTCAATGCTCAATGCTTCCTCCATTGTATTTTTAGGATCCTTTATGTTAAACAATATTTCGGTTGCCTTAAGTTTCTTCATTTCTGAGGAGATCGTCCAGCATTCTCTGTTATGCAGGAGGACTTATATTATGTAACATTTTAGTCCTCTTTTCTTTGTTTTTAATGTAATTTTCTTGTTTCTTAATACTTTGTTTAGCTTTAAGAAGGCATCTTTCACTGTCTTAATACACCCTCTGGTTTTCTTTCTTTCTTTCTTTCTTTTATTGGTTTCAGTTATGAGCAGAGTTTTCTTTTTTAGTTATGACTAAATAAGGCAACTTTTACTGCTACATGATCTCAAACACCTTTTGAAAGGATATAAAATAAATCTTTTTTGGAAATCCTTTTGTTGATGTAATGCACTCCATTCATGCATAGGTCACTATGATGAGAACTAGGTTTTAAAAAGTCCTTGTACAGCAATACTTCAATTGCTGTGTTATTGTTTGCAAAATCATTTCCATTAGAAGCTTAACACCATTCCATGCAACTCATTTGGGCTTCAGTGCATTCCTTCAAGACATTTTTGCAAGAGCACTTAAAGAATTTTTGTCATTTGTTTAATGGATGCTTCAGATTGACTTAAAATGTTTCTTTTAATTGAAGTGAAGGTTTTCTTAAAAATAATAAACCTGTTTTAGAAAAAAGAATCTGCTGGGTACAATGTGTGTTCAAATATTTCTCCTTTTAGTTTTATTGGTTTTAAGCTTGAATGTTTTGGGCAAATTTTTTTAAAAATTTAAAAAAAAAAATGCAATATTGGTGTCAAGGAAGACCAAACTCAGATGTGTACTATCTTGATTGACAATTATTTTCTTGCGAGGTGTTTACTTTGACCTTTTATATAAAAAACAGATGAGAGTTAGGAAAAGGAAATCATTGCTATCATAGGGCTTTATACCTGTTTTCAAACACAATTTGAACAATCATTTTTATTTTCTCATTTCCCCTGTACCCTCACCCACCCCTACACACACAAACACACAGAGATATAAATAGTGTTGACTTGGGCATCAGCACTGCATGGTGAGTGTGAGTTTCTCTTAATGTCTGAAGATAACCTTGATTTATGAAATACCATGCAGTGTTTATTTGACATGGTATAATGAATAAATTGTCACCTAAGTTATGCAAAAGAATTAAAATAGCACTGATATATTTTAACAGATATATTTACCAAAATTACACAAAAATAACTGACGAAATAATCATCAAAATATTAACATTCCACACTACTTCAAATACAAGGGTAGAAAGGCAGTCTCTATCAATAATGGAAAAATATTTTCAGAAAAACAGGTTTCTCAAGCTGTTAGCTTTCTGATAAAAGCTTAAGAAACATATTTTTTTAAAAATCATAAAAATTAATTTTGGATTGTACATATTAACAAGATTTGCATAGATTTTTATTGAGACTTTCATAGGGATGCCACATGTTGACAAACTTGTTCACAAATATTTAAACTGTCTGCTGTCTACAATTCCTTTTTCCAATCAGTTGCTAACATGGTTTTGAGAGAGAGAAGCATGTGAATCCTGGCAAACTTCATCCTTCTTTGAACACTGTGGACAGGATTCTGGGTATGACAGTAAACTACATCCAACAGCAAGGCCTCTGATTGGGAGGTTGTGAGGAGCATGGAACCACCTCTTAATTACTGTTTTTCCCAGGTCCACCCTGACCTGGAGTGGTAGTACCTGTTAGGGTCCCAACTATGGGCAAATAGTTTATTCCCAAACTGGGGTCAAAACACTATGAAGGTGTAAAAGTGCTTTTGTAGAAGTATATACATACTTTTTTTGAAAAATATACATTTTTGAAGAAAAAAAAATTATTACAAGCAATATAGTTTTGAATACAAAACTGGAAGAACTCTTCAGTTTTCAAAAATAAAAACAATTTTTTATCACAATCTGACTAAATCAACTCTTTCACAATAACCGAACATTAAAAAAATACATTAAAACCCTATCTTTTAGCATTAAATAGAGGTTGATATGCTGTTAAACAAAACACAAACATTGTGGACTCGTGCTACAAAAAGATCTGTACCAAATAACAAAAACCACATAACTTGAGGATTTTAACAGCAGCAAAAATTAAAATGAATATCACATGTAACTCTAACCAAAAATAATCACATAATTAAGATATTAACAATCCATACCACTTCAAATAAAAAGTAAGGAAGAAAAGTGCTGTCAATCTTGGAAAGAGTGATAACAGCTACTGGGCTTGAGAAACCTGTTTTGCTAAAAACTGTTTTAAAAGAAAGATGTTATAAATTTCATCCAAAAGCAGTACTGGCTAATTAGTGAATTCCAAAAGTTTCATTGTAGAAAAATAGATAATGTTACTATTACCACAAACCTTTTTATTGGAACCTCATTGGTTATTGTTGTAATCGAAAAGATACCTGATGGGTTGTATTATCACATAGTTATATTGCCTTGGGTCTTGGTATATTAATTTAGTTACTTGTGGATTTGTAGTAATGGTTATTACTATGAGGTGATATTCTGGTATCTTGCTATTGTAAGATATTTGTAAATTTTGCAAATAGTACTATATTAAATCGGCTGTGCGTTGTGGTACAGTGGATAGCGGCTCGGAACGAGAAGCCGGGGAGCCAAGTTCGAATTCCAGTTGAATCCATTGTATTCACTTACACGCAAATACCCTTGGGAAAGGTATTAATCTGTCTCTTCCTTCCAGTTATGGGTTAAATAGCAGGACAGATTGGGTTCTATAGCCTTGGCTGGCAACCAGTCCACCGCAGAAAGCAATGGCAACCTACTGCGGGATAATCTTCTGCCCATTCAGTCATGTCTCTTTCAAGACATGATCGCCCAAGCGTGTATCACGTGTAGCACTTAACTGACTGACTGTATTAAATGATGTGCGTTGTGGTGCAGCGGATATCAGCTTGTATTGACAAACTGGGGATTTGAGTTTGAATTCCAGTTGAATATCTTGCATTCACTTACGCACAAATACCCTTGAGAAAGGTATTAATCTGTCTTTTCCCTCCAGTTATGGGCTAAATAACAGGACAGATTGGGTTCTATAGCTTTTGGCTGGCAATCAGTCTATCACAGAAAGTAATGGCAACCTACTGCAGGAAAATCTTCTGCCTGGTCTGTCATATCTCTTTTGATACATGATCGCCCAAGCATGTATCACGTATGACATTTAACTGACTGTATTAAGAGGTTTCTCCTGATAACACGTAGGATCCTCTCTTGGGAGTCCTAACTAATCTACTCAAGAAGTAAATAGTAGTATCTCACTGTGAACACTGAACTCTGCTACAGAAAAAAGAAGCAAGAGTGTTGAAGAGTGGCTGACACCTATGCAGCACTCACAGTGGTATAATGGCCCATGGTCTGAAATGGTCTATTTACGTAAAGAAGAATAGCATTCGAGGAGTAATATTCAAGTGTCATTTGAGACTGCTTACTTTAGCAACTATTGCAATCTAAACCCCTCATCTCTGTGTAATAAGTTCTGTCTTGTCTGTTGTTGTAAGTATTGTGCTATTCTGTGTACATTCATTTAGCACTAGATATTGTGCTGAATAATACTACAGTACATTTTCTCTGAGTGTAATATGCACCTTAAGGATACAAGACAGACAGAGAGAAAAATGGAGGGAGTGATGTGAATCCTTCATCTGCCCCATGTTGCCATTCCCACTACCCAAGACAAGCGTTTTTATCAGCATTTCTGTCCTGTTTGGTCCTTGCTAAGAGCTACACTCTTCATTTGCTTGAAGCCATTTTAAATCATTAATCTGAGAAAATGGTTGCATGCAGCTGACAGTTTAGATATTTCTGAACAACTTTGGTGCCATGCATGATATTCATGTGAAAGTCGAAATCTGCCAAATTGAATAAAATTTATATTTTCTGAAGAAAATAGTTCCTGGCTTTTGTCTTTTGGGATATCAAAAGCCCTTATAATTTATTTTATAAGTTGGTGCTTATTTGTGAGTTTGGATATTTTCCAATAAATTCTTTGAAGCCATCAAATTTCTTTCTTCTTAGAAGTGGAAATGAATTCTTTCTTATTTTTATACATAGTCATATCTGTTAATTCAATTAATTTAAATTTTTCTCTCAAACTCCTCATTTTAATTTCATTGAAGTAAATCAATTCTATTGCTTTCAAATCTGTCAGTATTTTAGTTTTCTTTCTCATCACTCAAAATGTCTTTACTTTTAACTGATCCCTGACAGCCAAATATTCACCATCTTTAATGCAAATACAATAAAATGAGAAATTGGAGGATATAGTTAATTTTGAACAGAAAATCCATGATTTTCCTTCTTTTTTTTTGTTGGAAATGAATTTAATTTTTCTTTTGGATTTTCTTTAATTATTTGTTGAATTGTTCAGCCATTTTTCTTTTATTTCTGTTCATGCAAACCTTCATGAATACAGTTATGAACAATGAGAAAATTACTAATATTTGAGAGTCGATTAAAAATAAATTGTAGCATTGCTGAACGATTTATTAAAAGCTGGTTTCCACAAATATTAAAAAGTTTTAATTTTGTTTCGTCAGATTCTATAACTTTTCTTCCAAATAACTACAGTATTATTATTTTAAATAAATTACTTTTACTAATTCTAGAAATAAAAACGGCATTGTTTCCAATGAGTAACAAATGAAAATAACTTTTAAAAGTTATTATTCTGCCTTTATAACAGGCTCATTGCTGTTGGATTACTGCACTTTGACAATATGTGTTTTCATTCTGTCTTTTCTACAAGTATTTTTATGGTAACTGCTCTGATAAGCTTTTTTCTTTGGTACCCCAACTACAAGTATTTACCCAGGCTACTAGATTGGCATCAAGGTCCCACCCTTTTACCCTGACAATATCCAACCTATGGTGAGAGGAGAGAGTGACATGTATTGAGTTATAACCCTGTTTATTTTTGTCTGCCAACTGGATGCTAGTTGGAAACATCCTTGTGAAGGTGAGTCTCATTCTCATAATTGTTCAATTGGTAGCACAAGATTTGAAAGATTCTTCCTCTTCCCTTTTCAGTTTTGCTTGTACCAGGACATCTCTTCTCACACTGTCTGCATGTAACTACCTAAAAGAGACATGCTAAAAGGGAGCTTTGACCTCTTTGCTACTTTAACTTAATTTCTTAGTTTCCTTGTTCATTTAATATACTCAAATATACTTGTTTGTTTAAATTTTGTGCTTCTGTATTTATTTCGCCTGGTCTTGCATAAGTTTGTCAATGGGACAAATGTACCAGGAACCAATAAATATTTACTAAAAAATATCCACACCATGTAACAAAAGTGATGAATCCCGAAGCATCACTTCTTCCACTTCTATGTGCCATGTCTCTTCAAGAGATAGGCGATCATGGCCTTCCATGTCTCTCTATCACTGGTGGCTCTTTGCAAGCTTTCCCCTGTTACCCCACCCAAACCCTGCTTTGCCATCCACCTGCTCAGGCCTGTCAAATATGTTTCCACTACTTACCCTGTCTCTCTTTCCCTCTATCTGACCTGCAAGTATCAGATTCTTCACGCTTTCCATCCTCATTACATGACCCAGAAACATTAGCTGTCTTTTCTTGATGCTCAGTATTAATTACCTTTTCA
This sequence comes from Ascarosepion bandense, assembly GCA_037127315.1. NCBI lineage: Eukaryota > Metazoa > Mollusca > Cephalopoda > Sepiida > Sepiidae > Ascarosepion > Ascarosepion bandense. Next base: position 3,878,682 of record JBBBDQ010000363.1, on the reverse strand, counting down.
TTTCCATCCTTTCCAAAACCTCATCATTGCTCATATGCTCAGTCCATGATATCCTCAGCATCCTTCTGTAGAATCACATTTTCGTTGCTTCAAGTTTTTTCTTTCATCTTTGACGACATTGTCCAGCATTCACTGCCATATTAAAGAACAAACATAACATAGCAATCCAGTACTCTCCTATTTGTTTCTAACAAAATTTTCCTGTCTCTTAATACTCGACTCAACTTTTGGAATGCATCTTTGGCCATGCCATTACACCTTCAAATTTCAGTGTCACACTTTCCATCTTCTGTTAGAACACTTTCCAAGTACTTAAATTTTTGTACCTACTTGGTTTTTAAAGTTCTTTAAAATAGTTTTTTCTCTCATGTTGCTCTAGGAGACAGCCAATTATGGCTCATCAAAGCCTCCTTTTTTATTAATATCTATGAATGAATGAGTTATTCATTTTCTATGGCTTATCAACCTATTGCAAGTTATTTAAAGCCAGAAAATATTTTTAGATTTTAAGTATTTATTCGGGAGTGTAATGGTCAAGTTATACAAGTCTTACTAATTAATCCTTAGATGGAGTAGAAGAAAAGGCAGATTCATACCCAAGGGTATTTGTAAGTTAGTGAATTCGAAAAACCCAACAGGAATTAGAAATGAGCTATTCAATTAACAATTCTGAGCCATTATCAGTTACCCCATCCATACATTTAAGCTGATAGCACCTGGTATTACTAAGCAGTCATTCATCTTTGTACTGACCAAGCTTGACATTGCTTCACTTTGGTGATAGTGATGCAGCTATTAGTCTTAACACTTTGTTGCATATTGTTTACAATTTTAACCTTTAACCTTTGTTGCATATTGGTTACAACTGTAACATTTCTCTAACCTTTGTTGCATATAGATTACAACTGTAACGTTTCTCAAACCTTTGTTGCATATTGGTTACAACTGTAACATTTCTCTAACCTTTGTTGCATATAGATTACAATTGTAACATTTCTCAAACCTTTGTTGCATATTGGTTACAACTGTAACATTTCTCTAACCTTTGTTGCATATAGATTACAATTGTAACATTTCTCTAACCTTTGTTTCATATAGGTTACAATTGTAACCTTTTTCTGACCTTTGTTGCATATTGGTTACAGTTGTAACCAATATGCAACAAAAGGTTAATATCTGTAAACTTTATTGTCATGATAGTTTACAGAGAAGATAGTTCAGTTATTTATCCATTGCCTTGTTCAAAGTTTTGAATTTAAAGTTATTCTCCTATTCTGGTTATCAACTAAGAATAAATGGTTCATTTCGTTCTTCATTGTTTAGGTTATAGCTATGTTTAATTTATATGTGCAAAATTAATAGATAGGGTGAACATGGTAAAAAGATAATAGTTTTGCAGCAATAGTTTTTCATACTTCATGAGTTGTAAATATTTATAATTTAGAAAATTATAAATATTTGAAAAAAAATTACTTTAAATATTTCTAAGAATTGGAGTACAGGAAAACACACAGGCAGAGAAGTCTTCCCTCGTACGGATTAAGATGTAAGTAATCTTAATCTTTCCCGAGGGTATTTTTGCGCAAGCAAATTCCTTGCATTCACTTACACACAAATATGGTTGGGAAAGGTATTAATCCATCTCTTCCCTCCAGTAATGGGTTAAGTAACAGGATTGATTGGGTTCTATAGCCTTGGCTGGTAACCAGTCTGTCGCAGCAAGCAATGGAAACCTACTGCGGTATAATCTTCTGCCCAGTCAGTAATATCTCTTTCAAGACGTGATCACCCAAAGCATGTATCACATATGGCACTTAACTGACTGACTGAATCTTACAAATGTGCATGTAGTCCATGGATATTAGCTTAGAATGAAAAACTGGAAAGCTGAGTTCAAATTTCTGTTCAATTTGTTGCATTCACCTACACGCAAATACCCTTGGGAAAAGTATTCATCCATCTCTTCTTCCTCCAGCTATGAGTTAAATAGCAGGACAGATTAGGTTCTATAGCCTTGGTTGGTAACCAGTCTACCACAGAAAGACATAGCAACCTATTCCTGGAAAATCTTCTGCCTAGTGAATGATGGATTGAAAGAGACATGATTGCCAAAGCATGTATCATTATGGCACTTATCTGACTGAATCTCACAAAATAGCTAATTTTGTTGATGTTACTTTCAAAAATTTAATGATTGAAAAAAAGATTAGTTGCACTTTTGCTTATTATGTGTGAGATAATTAATCATACAACATGCAGAAAACTGGGGTTTTTTTTTCTTATTAAAGCCTCATGTCATTATATGGTGTCATGAATTCAGGAAAAAAGCAATTATTTTGAAAAAAAATAAATTGTTGTAAAAATCCTCAGGGCCCCAATTAATGAGCTTAGAAAGTTTGAGGGCCCTATTAATTTGATATATGCAGAAATATTAAGGATCTGCTCACATATTGATATTTTTTTTGTCTTTTTATATATTTATATGTATCCTTTCTTTTTGATATTGTTTATGATGGACTCAACCATCATCATTTTTTTATGTATAAGGATTAAGCATCAATATGTTTCACCCTCAATGATCTATTAGTGTTGGTGCCATGAGTAATTTCCTACTACCAGCTTGAGACCCACATATTCTATAGATAAGACAAGGAAGTCTACAGTAACATTTGTGTTGTTCACTAATCTGCCATGCATAGATATTCACTCTCTAACTTCTCAACAGCTGTAAACCTTTTATGTATACGCTCATCTACTTGGTACAATCAGAAGCAATTTCCTCAAAGGTCAATAGAGGTGTCTGTAGAACCTATCATTTGCTTAAGTTTACTTTTGTACCTCATCTCTCATAGCCAACACCTCTAACAAAACTAAATAAATATAAAGGAAAAGGATTTCCAGTACTTTACACATCACCTGATGAGGCATTGAGGCTTCAATGCTGAAACAAACATACCTTCGTCACAATTATATATAGAAAAATTATGTACATGTTCTAAAATATAATTTATAATAAATATATATATATATATATATATATATATATATATATATTATGGAAATTAATGAATTTTAATGAAACTTGTTTATAAACAACCGACAATTTGAAATGAATTGTTTGAACATAAATTTTTTATCAATGCTCATATTTAAGTAGATATTCTGTTTTTAATTAAATGTATTGTAAATTAACCAAGTTTGGTTAAAATTCGTTAATTTCCATAACATGTTTACATTTGTTGACATTATGATACATTTCAGAGCAGATATGGTTGTTGCAATGAATCGAAAATTGTGTTGCATAGGCTTGATTAAAACCTTGTTTAGACTGGAGGTCATTTGTGGTCAAGCGATCTAAGACGTTGCCAGATCAAATGGGAGCTTCCCCTATATAGATAGGGGTTGCAGATTCGAATCCTGCCGAATGACACACATTTTTGTAATAAAAATTTATCATAAATAATCAGGCCAGTAGATATAAATATATAATACTGTTTAATTAAAAACAGAATATCTACTTTTAACTATCGCCTGGTTTACACTCCACCCACGTCTTTTGAACAGGTGAAGAGGCTCATCCTTTGTTTCCTGTTTAGGATGTGGTTCCTGGCTTTCTTTTTTTCCTATCATTCTACTCTTAAGTAGCCCCATGCACATCAGTGGTGTTACCGCCTTGCTTTGTGCGATATGATTAAAAAAAAAAAATTAGTTGAGATGTTTAAAATAAATGAATAAAAATTTAATAAATGAAAAATCTAATGTGTTTGTTGCAAACATTAAATGATATGTACTGACAAATTATATTTTTAATTTTTTATCTGGTTTGTGGTTTATTTCACTTGATTTTATTAAATACCTGAGATTTATCATTTTGTATAAAAAGTATAAAATTTACAACCTAATCATTAAGATTTATATCTGAATTTCTGAGATGAAAAGTAATCATTATTTAAACAATTTATATTTGGATTATTGTCCTCATCTTTCTTGTTTTTATTAATACATTTTGGCCATGATGTTCTCTGGCCCTCCTCAGATGTATATCAATCTAGATAATTTACAGGGAATTCTGAATGTAACCCTTTATTTAAACTAAGGGGTAGACTGTATTTTTTTTTCACTGTTAGTGTTTAGGGATATAGTCTAGTTCTTAATTTTATTTTGTGCTGTTTAGTTATTTCTACTGAGTGCAAACACACACTACCTGACCCAGAGACTGAACTCACAACCACTATGTCATGAAATTCACAAACCAATGCTTTAACTCATGAGGCCATTGTCTCATTTGCTGTCATGAAATTCTTTCCCCACTAATTATTTTTAGAAAGATGTTTTATTTTCAGACAAGTTTTTCTGTTTGTTTTTAACTAAAACACCGAGAAAGAAATGAAGAGAAAAAAGAAAAAGAAAAAAATTTTTTTTTTTGCTTTTTGGTCAACTCTGTTAAGTCCTCCCCACCATCATTTTCAACTTGGGATAGATAGAAAAAAAATGACATGGTCTTGAAGAACATAAAAAGTAGTCTTCCCTCAGCCAAGTGCCTACATTTGTGTAAATGGCTAAAAGTAACTTTTGGCCAAATTCATCAAATAGACAAGATGTGGTACAGGGCCTTGCATATATTCTTCACTTGTTATTGCCAATTTTGAAATTAATTTATATGAATCCCTTCTTTTTTGAAAGGGGTGTGATTTGAAATAACTTTCGTACTGTGATTGTTGCAGCTATCACTCGTCCTTTAATTCTGAAACTGACTAAGACCTTGCAAACATAATGCGTCACTGAGATATTCTAACAAGAAGTAGAGGAAATAGAAAGAAAGAGAAAAAGTGGGGAGGCTATTTGAACATACTAATAATCACATTCTCTTGCTCTCAACTATCCTACCAACACAGAACTATAAATGTGTCACTCGCAACATCTAGAGGGAGACTTACCTATCCCCACTTCCAAACAACACAGGTAGCTATACAAATTAAAAATTTAAAAAAAAAAATTATTTTTTCCATTGTATATGTCGGGTTAGAACTGTCAAACTCTTTGTGACCAAAGTGATTACCACACTCTATGATTTTGCAAGTGAGGTGGAGTTTTAGCAACCCAGTATGATGAAAAATGAAACCTACAAAAAGTGTGGAAGAACTCTTAAGGAATTAGCAGCCAGCTAACTAGAGGCAGTGTCTACATAAATTATTTTAGAGAAGGCAAAAGAAAACCACTCCATTATTACTCCTCACAAAAGTTATCATTTTTACAAATCAATATATAAAACTGTACAGCATGAAGGGGGTTAAGTCCAAAGAATCTTAATCCTCACTCAGTAAGGACTGACATTGGCAACAGGTGACACCTAACCATCATCCAGCAATTGTTAGTGCTACTGGCTTAAAGGAGATACAATTCTTCAGAACTGATCCATTTAACCAGAAAGAACAACATGAGCAACAGGTGTAACTGGACCATTATCCTATAACTGTTTGTACCAAACAAAAATTTTCTCTAGGAACGACAGAATGTTGAACAACTGTAGACAGCTAGAGAATGTCAAGCAGGTGATAAGCAAATTGAATATCCACATTCTCGGAATATGCAAAACAAGATGGCCAAACAACAGATTTTATCAAGGAAAACCAAAGGATTATATATGCAGGTGGTAAAAATAATGAAAAGGGAGTTGGCTTAATACTGAACAAAGAAGTGAAAAGGTGTGTTCTGGGATACTGCCAGTTATCTAAAAAAGTTCTTTCGGTCAAAATAAAAGGAAAGTCCTTCAACATAGTGTTTATAGCAGTGTATACACCAACAACCCAAAGCACTGAGAAGGAAACAGAATCTTTCTACTTCATACTGGATAACACTAAGGTCCAGTCTAAAACTTCAGAAATTAGAATTATCATGGAAGACTTGAATGCCAAGGTAGGTAAAGAGGAGGAAGGAGTAACAGTTGGCAACTTTGGACTAAAAACTCACTATGACTGAGGAGAAAAATACATCCAGTGGTATGCAGTAAATGATCAGATAATAACCAACACCTGGTTTCAAGAAAACCAAGAATGATTAAGGACATAAAGAAGTCCAGGAGGTAACACAAAAAGCCAAATCAATTATATATCTTATATCTTCTTACACATTTGGTAAATAGCAGATGAGCTTCTTCAAGGGGTCAATGACAAACATGCAGCTAGGAGATGGAAACATTTTTTCAAAAAAGGCTGCAGTTGTAGACTTCATCTGTCATGTGTTACACAGTGCACCCATAGAGGACATTGTGCAATGATGGAAAGAGAGAGAGTGTGCATTGCAAGTTACAAGCAGCTGACCACTTTAAATAACTGGCAAGTGCATTTTGTTTCAGTAAAAACTTAGAGTTGACTGAATACTGATTTGTCATTCTCAACAGAAGAACCCATCCATAAATGTGTGTGTGTATAGCACTTTTCTACATCAGCAGAAGAGTCCACATGGAGATGAATGAATTAAACATCTGTCTGTTGAGGACTCAATTATTCGGGTGGTAAATAGAAAATTAGGAAGTGTGCTGTGGTGCAGTGGATATCAGCCTGAAACAAGAAATCAGAGAGCCGAGTTCAAATTCCAGTTAAATTCATTGGATTCACTTATGTTCAAACTAGCAGTATAGCCCAGCATTATTCAGGTGTAATGAAAGCTTTAAAACTAATCCATGGTCCTGGAGCTCAGACTCTTTGGACATTGGTACGAAAGAACTAAAATGCAATAGTTGTTTCCAGTTAAAGCGAAACTGTAGGCTGAAAGAAAAATGAATGGATGTAAGTCTAATTTTGATTTCCTGGTATCAATATCATATAAGTTTTTTTCGTTGTAAACTGAATTTTGAAAGCTAAATAAGTCCTCTGAGTAAATGGTATCATGGTTGAGACTAAGAGCTACAATTATACCAACTTAGAGCCAAACCTGAAGCAAAAACTAAAATAAAAGGGCTGAAAAAATACTGACATACAGGCAGATAAACAGACACACACACAAACATCTTGCCTTTTATATATATTATCAATTTTCTGCACTATTGTAAGAACTGCAATTTTGAAACCTCTGAATATCGTTTCTTATATCATTGTCTATGAGTGTATCAAATTTGATTAAAATCGGACCACTCCTTCTATAACCCGATTTTTTCGATTATCAATTTTCAATATTTATCGGGGACACCTCGACACAAAACCTAGCTAAGAACACTTGCAGACGCTTCTAGTACAACTGTGTAAATTTTCAAGAAAATCTGTTCAGCCTTTTCAGAGTCTATAGGTAATGAAAACACACAGACACACAGTTCCATTTATAAATAAGTTTATATACTGTCTCTTTTCCCTCCAGCTGTGGATTAAATAGCAGGATGGATTGGATTCTATAGCCTTGGTTGGCAACCAATGTATCGCAAAGAGTAATGGCGGCCTACTGCAGGAAAATCTTCTGCCCAGTCAGTCATGTCTCTTTTGAGACATGATTGCCCAAGCATGTATCATGTATGACACTTAACTGACTGAAATAGAAAATTATTTCTTAATTTCAATATTCAGAAAGTATTGGACAAAATAGAATATGCACAGCAACATAAAATATGTAGTAGTTTACAAGAGTAAAACATTAGAACATCAGTGAAATATCATATATAAATTAGCAGATACAAACATATTTATCTATCATGTATATAAATTGAAATCAAATATGGATCAGACTCTTGATTGAATAAAGATTTTTTTTCAACTTCAAAAGGACATGTTATTATTTCTTGATTATAGAACTTCTTAACTTCTACTAATACTGGTTAATAATTCAAAGGTTCAATGAAAAATCAAACAAAAACTAAAAATACCAGAATTTCCTTCATTCTCCAAATTTCGGACTGTGATGAAGCTTTAATAAAATTGAAACATGTTAGATTTATAAACGTTTCCTATTTGTTTATTATCTGTCATATAATATATCCTGTTTAGGATGTGGTTTCCGGCTTTCTCTTTTCAAATCTTTTCACTCTTATGTAGCCCCCTGCACGTCAGTGGCATTACCGCCTTGCTCGGGGTGATATGATTAAAAAAAAAAATATATATATATAAAAGATTAGACACTGTGTCAACACCAAGTAGAGTCGTCAATATGGGTTGAAGATTGTGTTCAATCATGAAACAGGCTATTGCCACTTGGCGTTGACTGCAGTCTCCAATTTTACACTGAGCACTTTTACTCATGCAGCATACCATAAAACAATATTTTTATAATTGATGCATAAGTATATACGCATGCACACACACACACACACACACACACATATATATATATACATACAAAATAGTGTACAGTGAGTGTTGGTGGCAATAAAACAGTGCTCAATGTAAAATAACAGATGTAAAATTTATTCTAATAAATAATATATATTTGTTCCTTACCATTTGGTTCAACATATACATGATAATTGTCAGGGACAAGTTGAAAATTTCTCACATGCATAAAAGTCAGTGTTGCATGAAACAAACATATATAATATCTATCTGTAAATTCACATAAAATTTAGAGGGGAAATAGCCATTTTCAACATGTCAGTTTAAGACATGCATTGTCAACTCCATTTAAACAAAGAATGAGGTAAAAATGCTAATGCTGGAGGCTTGGTCTAGTAAAAGAAGGGTTTGAGGAATATTGGCTTTCGTAGAGTTAAGCCTGCGGAATCTTAGTAGTAATTTCTTCTATGATAGTGGGAGGTATGTGGCTTAACCATTGGGTTAATGTAGTGGTAGGTAGGGGGAAGGTAACTGATTAGCCAGATTTTTAAAAAGCTTCTTTGTGACTAAATGGAAGAATAAGATTATTGCAACTTATATTTATTTCTATGACGGCACATAGTAATGATCTCTTTACGTTTATTCAAAAGTACATTCTGATACTGAAATTTCAAAATTTTATTTTTTTCTGTTAAACATAGAAGACATTGTCTCTTAAGCTATGAGAAATCCTGGCTTTGGCTGTTTTCACTTTATCTGTGGATTCAGGTTATTTTCTTTTAATTCCCAGTATTTTAAGGAAAGGGCTGTTTGATATCTTAAATTAGGGTTAGTAAAGGAGTGCCTGTGTGTATAAAGCTGTTGCTAAACCTAAGTGGATATTGAAGTAAACACCCAGAGGTGACAGTCTGTTTAATGCTGTTTCTTTTCTAGGTGTTAACTTCAATGTCCACTTTTATATTTACATATGTCCTATTGCTGATATTGAGTACTTTAACCCATAAATATAGCATACTTTAAAATTATATATATATATATATATATATATATATATATATATATATATATGTATGTGTGTGTGTGTGTATGATAACTCTGTATATATGCATTCCATATAGAATATTGTAGATTTACTTGCTTCTCCCAAGTTCCAAAATTGATGTCTGGAATCAGATGAAATTTGAATAATGAAGTTTCTTCATGTCCCAAGCAGTACAAATTGTAAATGTATCAATTTTTGTTTTTTTTTTAATCAGAATAACTCTGCTCAAATTAAAAACCATTTTTCTTTTGCTCTTACTATATTAAACAATTTTTTCTAATTTATATTAGTTATGCAAGATAAAATCTGATTTTTTTTATCTATTTACACTTTATTAAGTTCAACCACAGAAATTAAACTCAGTTCATGTTAACTCACCACAAATTGAATCAATATGCTTATTCATTGCAGCACAGTTTTTATTTAATTTTCTTTGCTACCATCTTTATGTGAATATATTTATTCACACACTCACAACTCAAAAGGTCACCTACAGAATATGTTCTCCAGGTTTCTAAGTAAATGACATTATATGACAATGTATTTAACGGTATCGCTTCTTGTATCAAAACTGCAATACACACAAATACATCTGCCGAAATTTAAGTATGCTTCTGCCATATTTCCAACCGTGTTAGTTGAATCATTTTTTTCCTCAAAATAACTCAAATAATTAGCAATCCTCTTATACCTTACTGGGTTAACAGTGTGGCACCAAAACATAATCATCCCTGTTTTTGGGGACCACAACTCCTGCTGACAATAAAATGAAACATCATAAAATGAAAGGATCATAGTAAATTGATGATAAAATATATTTTTAAAATTATAAATATTTATGAATCATTAGTGTAACTGCTTTTGTTAATTTTTCCTTTTAAAATTATATAGGAATAATATATATATATATATATATATATATATATATTAATATTAATTATAGTTGTAATACCAATAACAACAGAACTAATTCTGTCAGGATTATCAATAATTAAACTACAACTGAGATTGTCTTGAAACCCACCAAGAATTAACCCGCAGGGAAAAGAAGGGGAAGAAAAAAGAAATAAATGAAATACTTGAACAAAAAGTCAAGCATTCCTGAGAAAGAAAAAAACCCCAAGACAAAAACCTTAACAATAAGGAGTTCAATACGAAAGCTGAGTACACAAAGCACCCAAAGTGAAAGTAGAGCAAACAAAATGGAAAATCTAAGTGAGCCAATAACCTACCACAGTTTTGCTTAACAACTCATCAGGGAAAATTGGCTCACTTAGATTTCGATTTTTTATATATATATATATATATATATATATATAGTGACGAGAAAGACAAGCCAGTTGCCCACCATATATTATATATATATATAATTATATAAATACTAGCAGTATAGTTTGGCATTGCTTGGGTGTAATGAAAACTTTAAAACTAATCCATGGTCCTGGAGCTCAGACTCAGCCTAAAGAATATTTGTATGAAGTTTGGTGAGAATCAGATAAAAATTGTGGATTTGTATAAATGACATACAGACAGATAAACAGACACACACACAGAAACATCTTGCCTTTTATATATATATATATATATATATTATCAATTTTCTGCACTATTGTAGGAACTGCAACCTTGAAACTTCTGAATATCGTTTCTTATGTCTTTGTCTATGAGTGTATCAAATTTGATTAAAATTGGACCACTCCTTCTATAACCCAATTTTTCGATTAATCGATTTTCAATATTTATTGGGTGTACCTCAACACAAAACCTAGCTAAGAACACTTGCAGACGCTTACAGTACAACTGTGTAAATTTTCAAGAAAATTGGTTCAGCTGTTTCGGAGTCTATAGGTAATGGACACACACACACAGACAAAGTTCCATTTATAAATAAGTTTAGATTAGATATATTAATACCATTGTCATGTCTGGTCAGGTGCCCTTGCTATTCATCTCAGGGTTCTCACCAGGATCCAAAGGAAAATCTGTCATGTAATTGGTCTCAATCTGGCAGCTCAACTCCAGCCACTTTCTCACAGATGGAATGCAGCTTCTATCTGTCTCTTCTACAAATATTTTCATGGCTTCAGCTCCAATGAGCTTAGTACCTGCACCACAAGAATTTACTTGAGCAACCAGACTGACAACAAGGTTCCACACTTTTACAGTCAAATCAACCAACTTTTCTCGAAATTCCCACTTGTGGAACTCCCTTCAGTATACTTGCTTCCATTATGGCTACAATCTCCAAGAATATAAATGTAATGTCAATTCCCATCTCTTATCCAGTTGATTCCAGTCCTTCTCTCATCAACCTGTGTATCTTTTTCTTTTGTTTTCTACCCTCACAACTGTTTTCACACCTGTATTCCCATCCTTCTCTTGCCTTTTCTCCGACATTCCCTGTAACTGGCTTGTCTTTCTCATCACTTTCCTTCTACTTAAACTTACAGTTATCTCTTATGTAGCCCGTTGCCCACCAGTAGTGGCACCACCTTGCTTGGGATGAAACGATAAAATAAAAATATATGAATATATATGCACACAATATGCTCTCACACCATGATTGAGCACTCTGGAAGAATGATAGACTTTGGAAAAATATTAGCTACTCTAGTATCTATGCACCGCTCATTCAGTAATGAATTAGAACACTCTGGCTACTGGCATATGATACATCATACGCTAAAAGTCTGCCTTCTTCTACCAAGCGCCCATAGCTCAGAGGTCGAATTGCCGACTGATGTCAATTCAGTCAGGTTTCAATCCTGGGTTAGAAGCAGTTGCATGTCTAACCGTATTGATGAACTGTGATACAGCAAAACAGATCTGTCTGCAAATGACTATATATATATATATATATATATATATATATATATATATTTTAATGTGCATTGTTTCTGATTTTGTTGACTGCATGGTATCTTTTTTTCCATGTGCCATGTTCCTTCAGGACATAAGCAATCATAGATTTCCATTTGTCCCTGTCTTTTGTCACTTTTAATATCTTTCCTCTTGGTATCTCTCCTAAACTCTGCTCTGCCATTTATTTGCTTAAGCCTATCAAATATATCTCGCACTACTTTCACCTGTCTCTCTTTCGTTCTATTCCTTCTGTGAATATGAGATTCTTCAGACCTTCTTTCCTCATTACATATCCCAGGAACTTCAGCTGTCTCTTTTTCATGTTAATAATGAGTTTTCTTTCATTTGCATCCTCTCTAACACCACATCATTGCTCACATGCTTGCTCTGTGGTATCCTCAGTTTCCTTCTGTAGAACCCCATTTCTGCTGCATCAAGCCTCTACTTCATCCTTGCAGAAATTGTCCAATATTTGCAACCACAACGAAGCACAGATATCACATAGCATTCCAGTACTCTTAACTTTGTTTGCATATATTCCTGTCTATCAGTAATCTGGTTAGCTTTTGAAATGCATCCTTGGCCATGTCAATGTGTCTTTAGATCTTAGTGTCACACTTTCCATCCTTCGTCAGAATGTTTCCCAGGTATTCAAATTTCTGTATTTGTTTTATTTTAATTTCTTCAACCTGTAGTTGGCATTTTGGGTTCTCCTTTATGCTGACTTTGGGTAGTGTTATGAAAATTGATCTGCTTAGGTCCTCCACGATATAGTAGGTTCAGTTCTGCAATTGTGAAATAAGTAGTTTTATAATGTAATTCACTCTTCCATAAATTTGTAAACAGCTTAGCATTTACACCAGAAGCTACAACACAAACATTTCAGAAGGTTTGGATTTCAATCTAAGGACAGAAAAGAGTTGTATGATTTTGTGATGACAAAGATGCACCAGCTCGGAAAACTCACTCTGATCATTCTAATAAGAAAAGAAATCACAAATTTGTTAGTGAGGGCCTAGGACCCAACATGGAGGTTTATATCAAGTGCTTTAAGGAGGTAATGCTAACTTGAATCAAGAGAATGGTTACTGGAAAACCTTATGTTGAGCAATAGGTCTCTACAACATGTCATACAAGCAAAACACCAACAAAGATGAATCTACCAAGCTACCATTCTCCCCAAAGAGAACAAGGAAAATTATAATGTGTACTTTGAAATTTTGGCAGGAGTTTGGAAACAATGATTTTATTCTCATAGGCACACTTTTGCCAACACTAAACTAAAATTTCAGACAACCCTTTCTCCAAAATTTTGCAAACTGAAGAAGGTGTAAACCCACAGATAGGTTGGAAATTAATAGGCTCAGCATCTATTTCCAATCGTCTGAGGGATAATTAGATGTGCTTCTTCTTCTGTGTGCCTTGTCCTTTCACGACATAAACAATCATGGCCTTCCACATCTCCCTATCCCTGGTGGCTCTTAGCACGTTTTCTCCTGTAACACCACCCAATTCCCGTTCTGTCATCCACCTGCTCAAGCCCTTCAAATATGTTATTCGCTAGTGTCTCTTTTTCCCTCTATCTGACCTGTTAGTATCATGTTTTCTAAGCCCTCCTTCCTTATTGCATGTTCCAGGAACTTTAGTTGTTTCTTCCTTATGCTCAATATTAATTTCCTTTCATTTCCATTCTTTCCAAAACCTCATCATTGCTCACATGCTCGGTCCATGATATCCACAGCATCCTTCTATAGAACCAAATTTCAGTTGCTTCAAGTTTTTCCTTCATCTTTGATGATATTGTCCAGCATTCACTGCCATATTGAAGAACTGACATCACATAGCAATCCAGAATATGTGCTTAGTAGAAAAAATTAGAATATTAAAATATCCGTGTCAGACTTTACTTCTGAACCAATGCAATGAGTTAATTTGTAAGTGTCATCATAGAAGTAGATTTAAACTCTGTTAAAAAGATTTTGTTTATTTCTTTCCTTCCAATTTAATTGTTATATTTTTAGCCTAGATATTTTTAATACCAGTTAGTTTAAACTTAGACACGTGAATCCTTAGGTTTAATCCACCCATATACTTTTGAAGTCTTCAGCAAGCTGCTTCGCTCCACTCATAAAAAAATATGTATAAAAAATATATATATCTAAATTCATTAACAAACATATCAGCATATACATAATATATTTTATACAATGCATGTATGTATGTATGTATGTATGTATGTATATAGGTCCCAGGCATGACTATAGACCACATGTGGCAGCAAGATCAGGAGAAGTTTTGAAGAGCATAGAACCACCTGTTGATCGTTGTTGTTCCCAGGTCTACTGACTTGGTGTGGTAGCACCTGTCAGGGTCCTAGCTATGGGTAAATAGTGTAAGCAGTGTCCTTAATATGACATTAAAGTGCTTACACTGGTTAAGAGTCGTTAGTTTTTTTATAACAACTTGTCTGAAGTAAAAATCTCTAATCTGTGTAGATAAGGGTCAGCTGAACTCTTTTACTTTGGTAGATAATTTTCTAGAGATGGTGACTCAATAAAAACACCGAGTTTTCAGTCTCTTAAACTGGTTGGTGTTAGTAAGGGGATACTGCTGTAAAACTCGTTTCAGTATTTTATGATGGTTCAATTACATAGGATAGGTAGACCATATAGAACATAGACCCAGCTTAACAAAGACAATTTAAGAAATTTGAGATTACTACCAGCCTTAGACAAAATCGGCCTGGAAAAGAGCCATAAAAAAATCCATCCAACCTATACTAGCATGGAAATGGGCATTAAACAATGACCATGATCAATATATACACAAACACACACAAACACACACACACATATATTTGTGTACTGGGGAATATATTTATGCTGCTCTTTACAAAATTTCCATCAAAATTTACTTGAAAATATACAATTCTTAATTAGTATAAAGAAACACATATACAGACAAGTTCTTCTGTAAATTTTTTCAAAGATGTCTCAGCTATTTATATGATAGACATATGCTGAGAGCTAAATGTGTCTGATACATCAGTACATCAATGGACATAGATTTTTTTTTCTTCAAATCAGGGAAACGGAATTTTAATGATACAATGATGAAATAAAAAGTTTCATCAAGTTACTTTTTTGAAAAGCACAAAAAAACTCCATCTTTTAAGAGATGGAATTTCATTTTTCAGAATGTTTTCGAGGATGGTTTGAAGAATTTAACTTAATACATTATACATTTAATGAGTGGGTACTTGCCATAAAATATGACAGCAAAATATTTTTATCGATATGATGTTTAAAATGATGGCAACATGTATATTGATGGAGCTACTATTCAGTATCTTTCATTAAGACAAGAAAAGTAAAAAATCAAAATAATACAAACCACTGAGCATAACAGGAGGGAAATTATTATAATATATATATATATATATATATATATATATATATACTCTCTATTATAATATATATATATATATATTATAATATATATATATATATACTCTCTATTATAATATATATATATATATATATATATATATCTCTATTATTATATATATATATATATATATATATACACATATACACATATTCTTCACTACTAGACAACATAATTATTGAAAAAAATAAAACGAGGCATGTTAAAGAGCAAACACACAGTAAGAGTTTTCATAACTGGTAGGAAAGTGTAATAATTATTAGTAAAGAAAATGAACTGAGCCAAAACTGTCTAGCTATTGTCTCTCTCCCTGTGTGAGATAGGAGGAAAATATATCTCTCTCTCTCTCTCTCTCTATATATATATATATACACACATACACATGGTATTAGATTTAAACTGGTAGCACTGGTGGCTATTTATTGAGAAAAATTATGCAGTCTAACATTTTAGAACAGGGCTGTTCTTTTAAGCTACTTTTTACTAGCTGTTTGCTATCATCACTCTTTATTTGGTTTGTTGCAGAGGTAGGTCTCAGCTTATGGCTGCATCCTGTTGAAAGACTAGTTCCCATATGATCACCGAAAGTAAGTAATGTTGAGCCTACATGACCACTTAGAAATACCAAGTCTGGTAAGCTTGGATACACAGATGTATAATAGATAAGAGCTTAGAATAGTTAATCAGAGAGCTAAGTTCAAATTCCATTTGAGTTAAATTCATGTATGCATCAATGTTGAATACCACTTTGGTATAGACCACTTCAATGAAAATAAAACTAGATCAAAATTGATGATCTTCTTCACTGGAACATGATGGTATTCTCTCTTTGAACCCTATTTCCCTTCTCTGTTTCTCTCTTTGTCTCTCTGTTCTGATCTCAAATGCTGACTGCAAAACAGCCAAAAACTGCTGTCTGATTTCACTTAAATACGCAAACCTGCATTGTGATGCAGCGGATATCAATTCGGAATGATAAATCAGAGAGCTGAGTTCAAAATCCAGTTGAATTCCTTGCATTCACTTATGCACAAATAACCTTGGGAAAAGTATTAATCCGTCTCTTCCTTCCAGTTATGGGTTAAATAACAGGACAGATTGGGTTCTATAGCCTTGTCTGGTAACCAGTCTACCACAGGAAGCAATGGCAACCTACTGCAGGATAATCTTCTGCCCAGTCAGTCATGTCTCTTTTTAGACATGATTGCCCAAAGCATGTATCACGTATGGCACTTAACTGACTGAATCAAGATGTTAATGTTTCACACTACTTCAAATAAAAAGTTAGGAAAAAAATCCCTATCAATACTAGAAAGAGCAATAAAAGCTACAGGATTTGAGAAACTTACTTTCCTGAAAATATTTTTCAGGAGAAAGATTTTATAAATTTTTTGCAACAATACTACATGCAGCTTGATCAATGAATGCCAAATGTTTCCTTGTAGGGTAAAAGCTAATATTTCCATGACCATTTCACAATAGTAACCAACAGGTACCTAAAATATAATAAACAACATGAATTTAAGTGTGCTACTAGACTGGCATCTAGGTCCCACGCCTTTAATATTGAAATAGCTAAGTGTAACTGTCACTTTTTTCTCACATTCCCCACCTGTGAAATTTCCTTCTGTATACTTACTTCCCTGATAAAAATCTTCAAAACATTACGTCACAACAATCACCATGTTTTGTCCTAATGAATCTTGTTCATCTCTTGACCTTTCCTCAATTCCCCCGCCATTTTCAGTCTTTCACTTTCACTTTCACAAACCCTCTTTGTACTAGTGTCATTCCTGCCTTGCTTTGGGGTAAATGATTAAAAAACAAGAAACATTGGAACAAACATTATAATGGTTAATAGAGTTCTGTATTTGATCCATAGGTGTATTTTCTTGTATATATCCCTGCTGCATTGTATATCTTTCCTTGGAAATTTCAAAACTCACCAGTTTTAGCAGATATCTATTTCTGCACTGCCTGATGAGGAATTGAACTAATGATTGACAGGAAAGCAGTTGAGAATTACAAGGGCCTTTATCCACTAGGCCATCTCCCACATGACATTCAAGTACTGATTTTTTAGGGTTTTAAATCTAATTAAATACTATTTTCAGAATGAAAAATTCAACTTCAAGAGATTCTATTTTTCAAGATCCCCAATGAGACATGTTTTTCTCTGATTCATTAGCTGAAAACTAATTTTATCTTCCCTTGATATGCATGTGTCACAGCTTCTTATACATAGCATACCTATTTATATTGCATATATATGAGACAAAATGCACAAAAGGTTACAAGAAAGTTACAAATTAGAACCTCTGCCAATTATTCTTGTTTTCTTATATATATAAATTTATATACAAGTGTGAAAATTTGTTCATGTTATATGTGTACAAAACATACACATAGAAAAATCTGTATAGATTTTTATCCTTGAATATGAATAGCTGGTGTGTGTATGTGCACGCATGCATATATACATATATAAGTGCACACATGCATATATATATATATATATATATATATATGCACACACACATACATACTTATAAATATATATATATATATATATGCATATATATATATGCACATCTGCATATATATATGTATATGTGCACACATGCATATATACATATATATAAGGTTATGTGAATCAGCTATCATTGCATGCAAACATCAAAATTTTTTTATTTGTATGTGTCAAAAGTGTGTATAAAATACGTGTATATTTATGAGTACATGAAACTATATGTATATAATCTGCATATGTGTGTGTGTGTGCGTATATATACGTATAAGTTTATACACATATAAACTTAATGAGATGAATAAAAATGGTGCTCTGAATAACATATTAATAGATAAAAATGTCAAAGTTTATTGAAACATTCTGAAGACTTGATGAATAGAAAGAAATTCATAAAAGGCATTAATATTTTAATTATTGAAGTTTCTTATGAACATTTACTAAGCTTAACTTAGTCTGACACAAGACCATGATAAGGAAACACCCATTGATGATCTAATTCCTTATACTACAAGTGAATTTTTCAGTATCCAGGAATGTTGAACAACTGTAAACAAAGGCAAATATCAAAAAGTTTGGCAACAGTGAAGAAGATATTCTGAAAAATATTGTGAGAGAAATTCCATAGTCTCTAGGCTGAAAGAGGTTCCATGTGGATAATCGGATACCAATTTTTTTTTTGTCATTAGAATGATGACACCTGAGTACATCATAAAAATTCAGGATGTGGCGGTAGTAGATATTAAGCTTTTCAAATACCTTGATAGATAAATAACTTTAGCATCCAAGATTAAGAAAATTAAACATAGAATAGGCTGTGCCCAACACCGTAAATTGTTACAAAACCAAAATACTAACCTGAAAAATCAAATCATGTTCTGAAATAGCCAGGTCAGATCAAGATCTTTATATTGATACTATGTATGATGCCAAAACATTCAGAAATATATTAATTGCCTGCTGTATACAAATGAATTATAAGATCAATAGTTTAAAAAGGGCTTTCAGCAAGTGAAACTTGTGGTTCTTCTTGAAAGCCATCCTTCTTTAAAGAATCACAGAGAAAGAAAGCATATCACTTGAGGACAGCCACTAGCATCAACAACTAAAATGAATATCTAAACTTATTTATAAATGGAACTTTGTCTCTGTGTGTGTCTGTGTGTCCATTACCTATAGACTCCGAAACGGCTGAACCGA
This sequence comes from Ascarosepion bandense, assembly GCA_037127315.1. Taxonomy (NCBI): domain Eukaryota; kingdom Metazoa; phylum Mollusca; class Cephalopoda; order Sepiida; family Sepiidae; genus Ascarosepion; species Ascarosepion bandense. The sequence continues at coordinate 3,859,349 of JBBBDQ010000363.1, read as the reverse complement.
TTTTTTTGAAAATTTACACAGTTGTACTATAAGCATCTGCGAGTGTTCTTAGCTAGGTTTTGTGTCAAGGTACCCCCGATAAATATCGAAAATTGATAATCGAAAAAATCGGGTTATAGAAGGAGTGGTCCGATTTTAATCAAATTTGATACGCTCATAGACAAAGACATAATAAATGATATTCAGAAGTTTCAAGGTTGCAGATATTACAATAATGTAGAAAATCAATAATTTATATATATATATATATATATATATATGTGTATATATATATATATATATATATAAAAGGCAAGATGTTTGTGTGTGAGTCGCTTTATCTGCCTGTATGTCTGTATTCTTTTCAGCCCTTTTATTTTAGTTTTTGCTTCAGGTTTGCCTCTAAGTAGGTATAATTGTAGTTCTTAGTCTCAGCCATGATACCATTTATTCAGAGGACTTATTTAACCTTCAAAATTCAGTTTACGACAAAAAAAACTTATTTAATATCGATATCAGGAAATCAAAATTTGACTTACATCCATTCACTTTTCTTTCAGTCTATGGTTTCACATGAACTGGAAACAACTATTGCTTTTTAGTCTTTTGTGCCAACGTTCAAAGAGTCTGAGCTCCAGGACCATGGATTAATTTTGAAGCTTTCATTACACCCGAGCAATGCCAGGCTATACTGCTAGTCTCATATAAGTGAAAATAATGACCTAATCAAGATATATTATTCCACATAACCTTCACGTGTAACTTTTCAAAGGGAAAAAGATATTAAATGAATTATAGTAGCTACATCTGTTTACATGTGAAAAAAGAAAATATTCTTATTTGCTTTCTTCTTAAAATACTTTTAGTAAATTTTGTATGATCATAAATGTAAACTGATCCTTAAGATCAATGGTGAAAGAAAACACTGAGCAAGTGAAATCTATGAGTTTTGGCAATGATCATCCCTCTTTGAACATTGTGGATTGGCACCTACAGATTCACAAATAACTGTACAAACTAACAGAAACCACATTAATTAAGAACTACCAACAACAGTAACAATTAAAATGGATAGCATATGTAAATTGAAGAGAAAAATGCTAACATTCCACAGTACCTCAAATAAAAGGTTAGGAAGAAAACCTTGGCAATACTAGTAAGAGCAATAACACATACTGGACTTGAGAAACTTATTTTCCGGAAAAATTGTTTTAAGAGAAATTTTATAAATTTTGAATGAAGCAGCACTGGCTGCATGGTCAATGAATGCTGAATGTTTTTTTTTTTATAAAGAAATGGCTAATATTACCAATGCGCCATTGCCATTAGTAAGTGTCTATGTTCCAACAGTGTAAAAGAAATAGAAATTTACTCAAAAATATGACTGGTTGAATACTATCTCTCTCTCTCTCTCTCTCTCACACACACACACACACAGATATATGTATTTCTACCAACTTGCTATATATTCCAAAACCTGGTTTTACCGAATGTGCATTTGCGAATCTTGTATATATAATACATATAATGTATGTAGGCTATATTTGGCTTCAGATAACCCGTGGTGGTTGGTATGCCATAAAATCTAAACAGCTAAATTTAATATATACCTTATTATGAAATGTTTTATTAACTTAAAATGTGTTAAATATATAAATTTGTTAAAAGTCTGAATTTGTCTAAATATATAAGTCTGTTATATATATTAATTTGTTAAATGTACAAACTTCTTAAATTTTTGTTGGATTTTTAATAATTTGATTCAGCATTAAATGACACAAGATGGGTTGATATGCCGTAAAACAAAACAAACAAGCTCCAACCATATGTTCCTCTGAAGATGAAAAGTTCCATTGGAAAGTTCATAGTAATATTACTGCAGCAATTATTGCCATAAGTGTCCATTCTTGCCACTTCTGCACAAGAGAACAAAAGTCCTTGACAGAACTAAAAAGTCATATCCCAGTGCCACCAATATTTTCTGATAAATCAAGCAATGACATTACTGAAAATTGAATCACATCCATCTTCTTATATATGTATATAGTGATCTCACATTTCAAAAGTTAAGTAGAATATTTGTTGGAAGCAAAGAGTACAGGATCATGATGTGATATCAGCTTTCTTATATGGCAGTGATATCTGGACAATTTCCTCAAAGATGAAGGTTAGACTCAAAGCAACAGAACTGTAGTTCTACAGAAGGATGCTGAAGATACCATGGACCAAGCACGTGAGCAATGACAAGGTTTTGGAGAGGATGTAAATGAAAAGGAAATTTATACTTAACATCAAAAAGAGACAACTGAAGTTTCCAGGACATCTACTGAGGAAGGAGAGCTTGGAGAATCTAATGCTCACAGGATGGATTGAGGAAAAGAGAGACAAAGAAAAGCAATGCGAGACACGCTTGATGGGTTTAAGCAAATGGATGGTGGAGCAGGGTTTGGGAGAGATACCAAGAGCAGAAGTGTTTATAGCAACAAGGCATCGGGGTAAGTAGAGGTCCATGATCACCTACATTCTGAAAGAACATGGCACATAAAGAAGAAGTAGTGATCACACAATCATGAGAGTTAATAAAAAAATCTATTTTCCCATGATACCATAGGAAAAAAGAAAAATCATCGTACTAGTGAGTAAGTTAGTGACTTATGATTTTCAGCCAGTTCTTTATAAGGTGAGCATGTAGATTTGACCAGCTCCAGAAACTAAAACAAAAGGTAACACAGCTTAACCAAACATCAGTTTTGCCTGTTCGATATTGCCTTGCAAATAATATGTTCATTCACCAACACAAACAAGAAACATTTTACAAACAACTACATTAGAAAAACTTTCTTACTCCACCAAACTTGTGCAACAAAATCTCCTGATAATATGTGTAAATATATATTATAAATGTATCCCTTTGTTACTGTGTTGAATATATGTTATATTATACTGACAAAAAACAAATCAAGCAATACTCATCATCATATGTATATATAGATCACTAGATGCAGATAAATGTATTCAAACTCAGATTATTACACAATGTATATGACATGTCTCTTGCTTTGTTATATGTGGCACACATATATTTGCAAGTGTTTCCTATACATGCATACACTTACATTTAAAATGAATGGCTATTGTTTTATTACACAATATATAGCTGATAAATGGAATCAAGCCTCGATCAACATTCCAGTATATTGTTTTTGTTTTACAAAATTATAAGTTTGTATCTTGTAAACAGATCTCTGAAGAATCTTAAGTTCCTTACTTATTATATATATACATAAGGCATTAATTATTAAGTTTTGTATGTGTATATATATGTCATTACTAAGTTGTATATATATATATATATATATATATGTCATTACTAAGTTGTATATTATATATATATATATATATATATGTCATTACTAAGTTGTATATATATATATATATATATATATATATATATATATATATACATTACTAAGTTGTATATATATATATATATATGTCATTACTAAGTTGTATATATATGTATAAGGCATTATTAAGTTGTCTATATATATATATATATATATATATGACATTATTGTGTGTGTGTGTGTATATATATATATATATAAGGCATTATTAAGTTGTACATATATGTAAGGCATTATTAAGTTGTATATATATGTTAGGCATTATTAAGTTGTATATGTATATATATAAGGCATTATTAAGTTGTATATATATATATATGTATATATAAGGCATTATTAAGTTGTATATATATATATATAAGGCATTAAGTTGTATGTGCATATATATATATATATATATATATATATATAAAGCATTATTAAGTTGTGTATGTATATATATATATATATATATATAAACAGATTAAGACATCTCTGTAAATATAAATGTCACAAACATTTATTTATAAAATCTTAGTGTACATCATACACAGGGAGCCTTCATTAAGTTGTTCACATCCACAATCTCTTCAGATATGCATCAGCCTTTTTTATTCTTAAAATTTCATCAGGTGCCCAACAAGTTATGAGCCTTAACTATTCTCTATCTCCCACACATTGAAAAATAAATAAGTAAAAAATAAACCTTCTTCCTGTTTTCTCACAGTGAATACTCAAAGACATCATCGAAGTTGATTTAAAGGCAAACTTTGATTAAATGAGCAAAATGTCTTGCACTTCCTTTTGTTCTTCTAATGTTGCAAAATATCATTTAGTGCAAACAGAAAAAAAAATGCAGTGGATTTAAAAAGCCTAACTTCAAACAGCCAACATTCATTAAACCAGTTGAGCAGAAGACTTCCCACCCAACCAAGCACACATACACCAAAAAATGTTTGCTTTTCAATGAATTATTCCAGATATCTTTTCTGCTGGAGCTGTCTCTTTGAAATTATTTGGCAGCTTCATCTTTTATAAGAAATGGGAAAACATCAGGAAAGATTTGCTAATTGGAAATATTTTAATTTTTGGTGATATTATTACTTAAATGTAAATTAATAAACATATGAAATAGATCTCAGTTCAAAATGCACACACACAATTGTTAGTTTAAAATTTGCTCTATTAATAGACAAAGAATGCTCAATATTAAAGATAGAGCTTCATAGATATAGACTGTGTAGACATGAAATTCAACAGTACTCACTGAGGGATTAACAAAGTATGAATCAGCCCAAGCACCCCAATTCAGCTGAGATCTCAAGAGGCACACTAACAATTTTGAAAATCAGTCATGAAATATGACAGAAGGAACAAAATGGACAAAAAATAAGGATATTTAAGATAAATACAAATTTTACTCACAGTGCCAACCAGATCCATTGTAGGCTAGCATGTGAGTCCAATGAAGGAATTGAGTTGTTACTGGTCAAAACCAATATCCCAATACTGTTTTTGTCGTAGCTGATCAAGTCTGATGCTGGTGTTGCATAGATGCAGGTACATTTATAACTGTAGTCTATGGATTAGGTTCTGTGATCCTGGGACGATGTGCATGTCGCAAATCGCCAAAAGTTTGGGGTTGTTGTGCACCTGTCTGTTAACACAAATGAGTTGAGTCAAAGTATGTGATGTCAAAAGAAGTAGGAACTGCAATGTAGCCGGGTAGCTGGTTGGTGCCAGCCAAGAACATTAGCGACAACAGTAGCTGGTCACTACCGGGTAGGACTAGGGAATCTGGCATGCAACATGGTGCTGACATCATGATGTTGAGGGCAAGAATTTGACAGGTTATATTGGTCAGGACAAGTAACCACATTTGCAGGTTTCATAAATTACTAATAATCTCAAGAAAAGGGAAAGAAAAACTAATCTGAGATCTGTTACAAAATATGAAGGTACAAAATGATTGTGAAGTGTATTACAGCTAGGTTCATGGCATAACAATTATTTAAATGTCATTATGGTAATAAAAAACTAAATGTAGTTGAATTGCATAATGTGTAAAGAACACAATGAAAAGGTCAAATCAAAGTGTCTGCCTAGGTCAAATATACAGAGTAGTAAGGACTATGATAAAAACAGATGAAGTGGGAATCAGGTCATTCCTAGTTCTTTTTTTTAGACTTAATATATAGGATTATTTATGGTCATGACTCATCAATTGCTTATTTATTTTTATTATCTATTTAATTTATTTCTTTTGTGTGTGTGTATATATATATATATATATATATATATATATATATATATTCAAATGAATAAGGAACAAAGAAAATATTTCCAACATTCAAAACATCAATTTAAAACAGTGTTCAATATAGAAATCGAGCAATGAATATTTATTATAAATTATACTTTAGAACATGTACAAACTAGTCTACTACAAAATTGTACATTTTGTTTTGACATTGAAAGAACAATGACTCATCAGGTAGTTATTAATGATGAGACATTGTTCTTTCAATGTCGAAATAAAATGTACAATTTTGTAGTAGATTGTAGTTTGTACATGTTCTTAAGTATAATTTATAATATATATATGTGTATTTGGGCAGCATATATTAAACAGTCAGTTTGAAATGTGCACCTGATGATTGCATAATACCATGAAACTCTGAGTCATGCCATAGGCATAGGATAATATAATACAGCTCTACTCATACACTGAACACTGTTTTCTTCACATATTAATACTAAACATATGTGCACCCTTCTCATATGTATATTTACTAATTTGTCACATAGATATGTTAAAGAAAGAAATGTTGACCACTTAGATGCTACCCAGGTTTCAACCACATCAGTCTCATTAGGAGATAACAAATTAATTAAACAATAATATTTACATATGTATATATTTGTGTGCATGTGTATATATGCATACATACATATGTATGTGTGTGTGTGTGTGTATATATATATATATATATATGTGTGTGTGTGTTTTTTTGTGTACACATATGTATTTAAACAACTTTAAATAAAATACAGTTACAAGCTATTAACTACTGAACAAGAAAAATGAGAAAATAGCCAAGTAAAGACATATAAAGAAGTATTAATTAAAAAAATAATAAATAAATTATTTAAGCAAGAAATAAATCAATAAAGAATGCAAAATACACTTTTTTGGAAATTTTAGAAAACCCCTGAATATTCTGGAATATTAAGTAAATTTTAAATTGTTTTTGACACCAAAATAACTTTGCTACATTATCTTTTGATAATCAGAGCCAAAAGATAAAGTAAAAGAAAGAAGTCATAATATGAGATTATAAAGAGATAAGGAAATTATGAAGAGAAGAAATAAACATTACATCCTATACATGTGAACGTAGACACTTGTGTACTGGCATGCACAAATACAGACATACACATAGATTCACACAAAGAAAAGAAATCAGCCTAACATTAATAAAATAATGCATAAATTATTTTTCAAACTTAAGATAAAAATAATGAAAATGAGAAAATCGGCAGACATTTGATGATATCTTCTGATGAGTGGATCAAGCTTTGTATATAGAGTTGTAGGGTAGAAGTGCTGAATATAACATCAATTAGTTAAGTGACAAGTTTTTTATTTTCTTAATCCTGGATATATATATATATATAGAGAGAGAGAGAGAGAGATTTAGAAAAAAATTTTAGATATTCTACAATTTCATGGGTAATACGTATTTTGCCACTGCTGACCTTGTGGCTCAACAGACCCAAATCTGGGTCTGACAGCGGCAAAATATGTATTACCTGTGAAATTGTATAATATCTAAAATTGTTCTATATTATATTACTCTGTTAAATTAAATAAATCAGTTTAACATTGAGTTCTTTTGTTTATCTCAATCAGAATTTTCCTGACTAATATACCAAGTATTTTAGGTTTTATATATATATATATATGTCAGTAAATTGCTATACATGATACACACTTGGCTGATCATGTCTTGAAAGAGACATGACTGCCTGGGTAGAGGATTTTCCCACAGTAGGTTGCCATTACTTTCTGTCCTGTTATTTAATCCATAGATGGAGGGAAGAGACAGACTGATATTTTTTCCAAAGGTATTTGTGCATAAGTGAATGCAACAAATTCAACTCGAATGAAAACTTGGCTCTCCAGTGTTTCATTCCAAACCAATATCAACTGCATTACAATGCATGGAATGGTTTTGATCTTTGGAATAAGGATTTAGTTTGAGAAAACAAATGTCTGCTGCATATGTTTTACAAATACTGTACAAGACAGGTTTTCTCCAGTTACTGCAAAAAGAGGAATCATGGTTGAAAGTGTAATTGACTTCAATGTAATCCCTTCTCTCCTCTGCCCTGATTCTGTGAATGAATTCAGTGAGATTGGTCATTTGGAAATACCAATAATAACCCTTACGGTGCTGACAATGGCTGTGAGCAGTCTGTTGTCAATTTACAGTGGCCAGTGACACAGAAGACAACATTCCTTTCTCTCTTTTTCTTTGTTCGTATCTCTTTTGCAGCAACCTCCTCTTAATCTTAGGTCAACTCGCCCAACATTACAATCTTCAAATTTTATGGTCTCCCTTCGTAGAGATATAATCATCCTAACACAGTTGTGTTTCTTATTTTTGTCATAGTGTTTCAGTACTAAAAATTTTGGTATGTTTGACAACTAATGCGTTTGTGATGAAGCCACTGAAGCTGACTTTGAGAATAAGGAGGCGGTACTATAGTGGGTTGCTTATCTATTCCTTTTCTAGTTGTAGTGGGAGTCCGTTCTAGTGAAGGGTAATTGTATACTGTTGTAGGTTAACAGAATTTGGCCTTGTGGTAGATAGCACACTATAAGTTATAAAATGATTATAAAATCAAGAAAAGCAAATTGAGTTGAAAAGAACATTTATATATACACATATTAATTAATGTTTTTACAATTAAAATAATACTTGAATATAGGTCCAACGAAGGTTAAATGTTCATGGCAAATAATAAGTCGAAAGAGATTTAAGGCTTAGGAATTTGGGGAGCGTGTAAATGAGGAATGTCTTTGTAGTCTCTCCTTTGGTCAGTAAGTAGTTTTGAGACAGGGGAGAAGAAAAGAGACAAGCATAGTAGCCACTTGACTTAGGTCAAGGGGATATCGATTACACTCTTCTCCTCGAGGTCTGCCTGCTGGGGTCTGTCTGTATCTGCTTTTTATATCTTCTTTTTGGATCACAGCAGCTCCTTTGAGATTTCACACTTGAATTTGATTCTAGGCTTCCCATTGGCTGATAAAAAAATTTACGTAGGCTTGCGAAATGGAAATTTAATATTTGATTAATTTTGATTTTTCAACTGGAACATCTGCGCGGATCCACCTGGGCACAGACAACTTTTGGTCATTTTCCTTTTTGTCATGATAGAGCAAACATCCGGTCCATCGCTTTTGCTTGGTCGGTATCACCACAGTACCAGTGCATCATTAAGGGAAGGAAGAGGACAGTTTAATAGCTTTGGAGATTTTTACTTCAGTGTATTTTCTCAGATCAATGGTTCTTGGTTCTGACATCTTCTTGAATTGGTTTCAGTTTTCATGCCAGTAAAAATTCAATACATTAATCACCAATGTAAAACCTAGTGTTAACTATTAAAATGGAAATAAAAATCTGGTTTTAATTAAAATTTTCCAAAAATAAACCCAATATTATGAGTTAATACAAGATCCAGTATTAATTTATAAAAAACTAAGTAAAAAAAATCTGGTATTACAGTTTTTACTTATAATTCATTAATTCCTACTGTCCCCAAATAGAATTCTGTATATTGGCTAAAATAATTTTTTTTCTATTCACTATAAAAGCGTTTAACAGAATATAATCTGCCTCCAAGGGACATGTAATTCTTAAGCCATAATATTAAAGAATACAACTTGAAACAATTCAGTTAGAGAATGCAGATTAAATAGGAACAATGTTTTTCACAATTCCAAAACTCTCTGATAATATCTTCCAAAAAAGATTTATTTACCTCATGTTTGAACATCGAGCATTCAACTGAGGGAACAGTTTTAAGAAATAGACCCACTTTCTTTATCTAATTGCAAGATGGTCATTTTTAAATCTTCTTTTATATGCTATATCATTTCTGAATGAAGGTGATCATGGCTTTCCAAAACTTCTTGTCTCCTGTTGCTCAAAGTAAAATTATCATCTCTCTCCATCCGTTTTCTGCTATTCATTCACACAAACTCGTTAAGTAGATGACTCTCTATTTCCCCTTGCTAGTTTTGCCTTCACTTTGTTTTGTGAGAGTGGAATTCTCTAAACCTTCTTTCCTCATGATGTATCTCAGAAGTTTCAGTTGTCTTTTTCTGATTATAAGTTTATTTGTTGTTCCTATTTTGCTGAAGACTTCTTTGTTGATCACATGTACTGTCTATGTTGTTCCTATTTTACTGAAGACTTCTTTGTTGATCACATGTACTGTCTATGTTGTTCCTATTTTGCTGAAGACTTCTTTGTTGATCACATGTACTGTCTATGTTGTTCCTATTTTGCTGAAGACTTCTTTGTTGATCACATGTACTGTCTATGTTGTTCCTATTTTGCTGAAGACTTCTTTGTTGATCACATGTACTGTCTATGTTGTTCCTATTTTACTGAAGACTTCTTTGTTGATCACATGTACTGTCTATGTTGTTCCTATTTTGCTGAAGACTTTCGTTGATCACATGTACTGTCTATGTTGTTCCTATTTTGCTGAAGACTTCTTTGTTGATCACATGTACTGTCTATATTGTTCCTATTTTGCTGAAGACTTCTTTGTTGATCACATGTACTGTCTATATTGTTCCTATTTTGCTGAAGAATTCTTTGTTGATCACATGTACTGTCTATATTGTTCCTATTTTGTTGAAGACTTCTTTGTTGATCACATGTACTGTCTATGTTGTTCCTATTTTGCTGAAGACTTCTTTATTGATCACATGTACTGTCTATGTTATTTTTAGCATTCATCAGTAGAACTAAATATATGTCACTTCATGCATGAGGAAATTTCCCAGTATTTACTACAATACAGAAAATCAATTATTTCAGAGCTATTCTTCACTGTTTTTTTTGTTTCCTACAAAATTTTCCTACTAGAAATACTAATAAAAATTTCATGGTTTTTCAATTTTCATTTTCTGGTGAATTCTTTAGTTAATGATTGAGTAAGCTCATGGCAAGTTTGAGGACAAAAAACATTCGTAAAAATTACCCTACTGCTTTGTCAAATACTTGAGCTTAACAGCTTCAGCAAAATATAGTAATATCAATGATTAATATGAATGTTGGTTATTATTTAAAGAAGTATGGGGATACAAAAAAGATTTAAAATTGAAAATTTTTCTATTTCACTGAAACATCTCTTGAACATATGAATGTTTTATCCTCTTCTTTCAATTTCTCACTAAGCTAATTAGCATTTTATATTTTTTCAGTTTTTCCACATGATCAAAACAAAATAGTTAATTATTTATGAGGTATTGGCAAGATGTTTTTTTTCTTTCTCATTTTTCTTTTCATTGAAATGAAACAGAATCTCTGATAAGGCTTTTTTGTCTTTCCATGTGATCATAACAGAGTAGTTTATTTATGAATCATTTATGAGGTTTTAGCACGGCACAATATAAAGTATATGCTAACTCTGAAACTACAAGAAAACTGTGGTCTTGGGCATGATGGTAAACTGAATCCAGCAGCAAGGTCTCTGATTGAGAGGTTGTGAGGAGCATGGTACCAAAACAGTATAAAAGTATAAAAATACGCTTTTATAGAATTATATATATAAAAATAGACTTTTGTAGAAAAATAAATATTTTTGAAGCAAAAATTATTGCCATAACACATTTTTGGAGGAAAAAAATATTCTCAACAAAACATTTTTGAATACAAAATTAGAAAACATTTTCAGTTTTCCAAGATAAAAAAGAATAAAAACAAAAAATTTTCATTAAAATCTGACTAAATCAACCTTCTCACTATGACCGAACATTTAAATAAAACCGCACCTTTTTGGCATTAAATAACCCACAGAGGTTGATATGCCATTAAACAAAACTCAAACAATACTGAATTCATGGTCATCAGCAGAAAGAGAAGTTCAAAATGCAAACTTCAGGTCAGGGATACTAAAATCAAGTAGGTGCATAAATTCAAATAACTGGGAAGTGTTCAGACAGAGGACAAAATGCATGACACTGAGATCCGAAGGTACATTGACATGACCAAGGATGCATTTCAAAAGCAAAGCAGAATATTGAGACAGAAGATTTTGTTGGAAACAGCAAGAAGAGTACTGAACCATTATGTGAATCAGTCCTCTTATATGGCAGTGAATGCTGGACCATCTCCTGAAAGATGGAGAGAAATGTGGTTCTACAGAAGGATGCTGAGGACACCATAGACCAAACATGTCAGCAAAGACAAGGTTTTGGAGAGGATGCAAATAAAAAGGAAACTTATACTTGGCATCAGGAAGAGACAGCTGAAGTTTCCAGGACATAATGAGGAAGGAGGGCTTGGAGAATCTAATACTCACAGGATGGATAGAGAAAAAGAGAGGCAGAGGAAAGCAATGTGAGATATACTTAATAGGCTTGAGCAAGTGTATGGCAGAGCAGGGTTTAGGAGAAATAACGGCAAAATATATTAAGACTTACAAGGAGCAGGAAGATGTGGAGGGCCATGATTACTTATATACTGAAAGGATGTGATACATAAAAAAGGAGAAACTAAGGGAGAGACAAGGAAAATTATAAGATGTTTTAAAACATTTCTTAGTTTCTACAAACAAACTTTGCTATTCCTTTGTTCTTTTTTATTTTTATTTTTATATCACTTTTTCACTCGCCAGTTATTAAACTACTAAATTTGTATTTGTCTATATTTCTGAGATGAGTTAGTATTTAATTTATTTACATTATTCGGACTATTGTCCTCATCTTGGTGACCATTTGTATGGCCCAGTGGATATAGGTGTTGGTTAGTTTCTGTGACTTGATTTAAAGAGTTTTGAGTTCAATACCAGGCTTCAACTGTGGTGAACAAGTAACTTACAGGGTTAGTGGGAGATAACTCATGACTACCATAAAGACATTACTACACAAGGAATGAAGTTCATATACCCCAGTGATTGTAATAAAGGGTTCGGTCTGAAATTCCTAGTACCAGAAGAAGGCTGGAATATACAATGGCCAAAACGTCATACATATGGCACTGAATGCTGAATATCATCAAAGATGAATGAAAAACTTGAAGCAATTGAAATATGTTATCTGCTGCTTTCCCCTGTTTTTTCCCTCAGAGCTGTGAGTATCAGATTCTCTAAGCTTTCTTTCCACATTACGTCAGCTGTCTTCTGATGCTCAGTATTAATTTACTTTTCATTTCCATTTTTTCTAAAATGTCATAATTGCTCACATGCTCAATCTATGACATTCACAGCATCTTTCTGTAGAACCACACTTCAACTTTTTCATTCATCTTTGATGATATTGTCCAGCATTCAGTGCCATATTGAAGAATAGATATCACATAGCAGTCTAGTACTCTCTTCTTTGTTTCTAGTGAAATTTTCCTGTCTCTTTATACTCTGCTCAGCTTCTGGATGCATCCTTGGCCATTCCAATTCACCTTTGAATCTCAGTGTCGCACTTTCTGTCTTTTGTTAGAACACTTCTCATGTACCTAAATTTTTGCTTAAAATGCTTAATTTTAGTATTCCCAACCGATATAGTTATTGTCTATTTTTTTGTTATCCCATTATAAGTGTTCTTTACCCAGAGTTTTCACCTTATTCTATAGTTTTTAATTAATGGTGGCTTTTATTTGTTCTAATATATCTATTTAGATGATGTATGTAATATCCCACCTTACTGTATGAATTTACAAAAATAGATATTTGGGTTTTTTTTTAATTTTTTACGTAATCATTTCACCCCAAGCAAGATAGAACAACCACTGGTGCACAGGGTTACTGTAAGAGAAAAATTAAGGTGAAGGGATGTTGAAGAAAGGATAAGAGAAGGATGAGAATCAAGGAGATAGAAAATGGCAATTGAAGTTGCATTTAAACTTTCAGAGATTGTAGATAGCAGGGAAGCAAGCAAATGGAAGAGAATTAATCATTATCTTTTGTCTTCCTAGTTTTACCATTTTGGTTAATTTTTAATCATATCACCCCAAGCAAGGCAGGACTGCCACTAGTGTGCAGGGGTTACACAGAGACAGAGAGAAAAGAAACAAGTGGGTACAGGCGGTGTAGAAGAAAGGATAACAGATGGATGGAATCTAGGGAGATAGAGGATGGCAACTGACATAGCATTTAAACTTTTGAATATTGCAGTTATCAGGAAAGCAAGTAGGGAGTTCCACAGGCAGGAGGTGTGAGAAAAAAAAGGATAGAGTAGAAGTGATAAAATTTACTGTTGAAATAGTTAAATGTAACCACCTCTTCTACTCTAGCAATTTCTTTCCGTGCACTTCATGCATGCAGTACCTCCAACACTTGCTTCCCTGATAGTTACAATCTCCAAAAGTTTAAATGCAACATCAATTTCTGTTTTCTATCTCCCCACTGAACTCCATCCATCTTTTATTCTTTCTTATACTTACTCTATACCCCTTTCTTTTTCTTTTTTTTTCCTTTCTCTCTCTCTCTCTCTCTCTCTCTCTCTCTCTGTGTAACCTCCTGCACACTCGTGGCAGTCCCACCTTCCCTTGGGTGATATGATTAAAAAAAGAAAAATTAGGAAAACAGAAGATAATGATTGACATTGCATTTAAATTTTTGAAGATCACATAGGACTAAAAAGCAAAGAACTTGGCAGAGATTTTCATGAGTGGGAAGTGCAATAGAAGAAAATGGTAGCATAGAATTTACACTTACATCTAGCCATTTCAACTGTAAAATGATGAGACCTCACTGCCAATCTAGTCAGTTAAGTTCCATACATGATACACAATTCACTGATCATGTCTCTTTTGATACATGACTGGCAGAATATTTTCTCACAATAGGTTGCAATTTCTTTCCATGGTAGACCGGTTCCCAGTCAAGGCTACAAAATCCAATTTGTCCTGCTATTCAACCTGTAGCTAGAGAGAGAACGGATGGATTAATACTTTTCTCAAGAGTATTTTTGAGTAAGTGAATGCAATAAATTCAACTGGTATACAAACTCAGCTCTCTGATTTCTTATTCCGAGCTGATTTCTATTGAACCACTGATCTAGGACTGCGCTTAAATTTATAATGTCTAGGTACCATAGAAGAATGTAAATCAGAACAATTAACATGAAAGTATTTATAGAAAAGGTGCAGGGAAGCTACATTATGGTATTTGGGTAGGAGCTGTAGCCAAGATGTCAGGTCAAGACTAATAACATTGTAGATTCTTCTTTAGATTTTTGTCAGGAATTTTTAAATATATAGCAGAAGTGCCAAACCAGATGTGGCAGTATTATTCAAAGCAATAATGATAAATATGGATGTCAGATTCTGAACAATTGTCTAGCATGACAGTGAACCAACATTCTTAGCTGTAGACTGAGCAATTGATTTAATATACTCTTTCCATTTCATGGCAGCTAAAAACATCATTGTGAGAAGTCATGATAATTTTTTGGAGGTTAGTATCAGCCATTCTGATAAAAGGTAAAAAGGGTTCTCTCAGAGGAGTAGTTTTGATTTTGAGATGTTAAAATTAACAAGCCACTCTTTTCTCCATTTAAAAACAAATTGTAGGTCATTTTCAAGATCAGCAGCTAATCTGACTTTATAGAACAGAGTTGTGTAAGCAGCATAGACTACAAGTTGAGAAAGGAAGGTCATTTGTGAAAATTTTAAAAAAAGGGAGGATAAAAGCACTTGGGAACACCTGCATTAATGCAAAAAAATCCAGAAGCGTGGCCATTCCAGATAACATTCATTTCATGATTTGATAAAAAAAGACAAAAATGTTGTCAAATATTTACGGTTTCTTATCAAAGATTATGCAAATTAAATTTTTTTACCATGGTAGATCATTTCTTTTGCTTAGCACTGTAAATATACCTTTTTTCAAAAATAATTTTTCATATTCTCACTCACTTTGTTAAACAAAACTTAATTTTAAAATCTGAAATACTTATTTTCTAAGAGTATTGTTACTTGATAAAATTTTAAAAAATACTTCAATGCTTTTTCAATGATTACTCATAAAATAGCTGTATTTTTTAATTTTTTAATATGCAATTTTTTCAAATGAAGGAATGAGGCTAATTTTGAATGATGTGTGGGGGATATAATGCATAGTGGCTTAGAATAGTAAATTGATAAGCCAAGTTCAAGTACACATTACAGTCAGGTTTGTTACATTCACTAATAGGCAAATACCCATGAGAAAGGTATGAATATATATTTTCCCTCAGCTATGGATTAAATAATGGGAATTGTATCGGGAAAAATCATTGTTATTCTTAAAAAAATACTATTATTCTTACAATTTGAAAATATGCTTTGGCTTGAAATAATCCACAAAGGTTTGATAAGCTATAAAGAAAAAGATATTGTTTTGAACTAGTTCTTGCAGAAGGTCAAAATCAGACTTTTGACTTCAAGTCAGGATCATGGATTTGAGCTATTTACTGAATTGTACCTTATTTGAAAATCAGACTATCACAAACTATTGGATCAGATTTAATTTAAACATCCAAGAAATCTTGGGGTTTTGTAAAAGATGGCAAATTTATCCGATCCTACATTTTATTCCAGCAGTAAACAGGCAGATTTGTTTTGCTGATGACTTATAAGTAGGCTTACTGTAATTCCCAAGTCTCAAACCAGAACAGTTTTCAGTTTTTATTATAGACTTACTTTACTAAAGTTTCCATGGCCCAATAGCGTTTACGCTTCAAGGCTGTTAGAAAAACGTTTTTACTGATAAGGTATAATCCCAGGACAGACACCTCATATCAGGACATTTCCAGCCAAACTGGAAGTTATTTAAAGTTTACTTTATAAGTTTACAAAGATCACGTAAATTGTCTTCAAGACAGTGGTGTACATGAACCACCACTATTTCTTATCCTTTGTAGCTTTTAATAAATCTTATTTTTTGTTATCTTTATTAAACTTCATTCTACCATCCGTTACCTCAAGCTTCTTCAGTACATTATACATTGTTTTCCTTTGTCATTCTTGCCTTCAATCTGTCCTGTGAGTATCAAACTTTCCAAGCATTTTTTCCTCATTATGTGCTTTTATGAATTTCAACTGCCTCTTTTTGATGTTAAGTATAAGTGAAATTTTTGTTTCCTTTTTTTTTGTTGCTTCAAGTTTCTTCTTGATATTGTCCAACATTCACTTTCATATAAGAGGAGTGATATTATGGGATAGCTCAGTGCTCTTTTCTTTGATTCAAGTGAAATTTCTCTGTTTCTTAATACTTTGTTGAGCTTTTGGAAGGCATCATTCCCCAGCCAAATGCACTTTCAGATTTCAGTGTTGCAGTTTCTGTCCTCTGTTAAAACATTTCTCACATATTTAAATTTTTTTACTTGTTATATTTCAGTATCTCCTATTTGTAATTTGCATATGTTTTTGATTTTTTGAAATTGATATTTAGTCCTTTCTTCTTGTTTTCATTCACTACCTTCTGCTGAATTTGTGATTATTCTATTGAGTACTGAAATTTGCATTGTATATTTTTGCAAGAAGAAAAATGTATTTTCATCAACATAAAATTAAAGAGATTAAAAGGAAAAGCTGATAAAACTTATCTGGGAGTAATTAAAACTGACAACCTTTTCAGTTAGTTATCTTGATTATGTCAAGTAACTTGGTTTAAACACAACCTGATCAGATGCTAATTTAATCTATATTTGTTGATTTTCTTTAATACATTCTCATTTATGTTTCAGTCATTTTTTCATTCATGGTCTATTTATTTAATGATGAAAATGTATCTTGGTGCTTTAAAGCACTCAGCTACTGTTGTGGCAAAAAATAAAAACACAAAGAAAGAATAGCGTTAAAAAATATATTTAACAAAAACAGTAGTACAAACATATACCAATGAGAGATTATTAGCATGACTGTTAGTTTGGCTATCAGAGTTATCTGCTGGAATAGATTCCGCTTTCACTCTCTGCAAAGCAGAACTGCTGCTTATATAGAGTTTGAAAGAGTTCATGTGCCATATGGGTAAGTCACTATGACATCTACTAAGTATTTCTAAATGTATATGATCTGCTTGTGTGACAATGGGAGAAGAATTCATTAAACCAAGGGAAAAACAGAAATAGAAAGGGATCCTTTACATATTCTTTTATAAATACTTAAAGGCTTCTGGCTTAAATACAGGATTTAATCTATGAATGTATTTTCATTGTACAGAACTTAGAAATTTTAAAATTATGTCTGATGTTCGGTTCATTTTTGCACAAATACTCTTGATATATGGGTTAAATAGCAGGTGCTTAAAAGAGAAACAAACCAAAGTTTTCTTTTAATTTCAACTTTATTTGAACCTGGTATATATGAGTAAATGCCTTGTGGTGTAATGGCTATTGGCTCGGAATGAGAAATTGGAGGGCTGAGTTCAAAGTCCAGTCAGATTCATTGCATTCACTTACGTGCAAATACTCTTGGGAAAGGTATGAATTCATCTCTTCTCCCTCCAGCTATGGATTGAATAGAAGGACAAATTGAGTTCTATAGCCTTGGTTGGCAACCAGTCTGTTGCAAAAATGGCAAACTACTTCAGGAAAATCTTCTGCTGAGTCAATCATGACTCAAAAGAGAGGTGATTGTTCAAGTGGGTATCATGTATGGAACTTAACTGACTGGATGATTTGAGCATAGTTCAAGCATCATAAGTCTTTGGACTAAATATATATGTTATGGCTTGGCTTTTTAAACACAGATTTGAGAGTTTTCTAGAACTCCTTTAGCTTTCTTTGTAAGGCTGTTGTAGGAAATACCCTTGGGAAAGGTATTAATCCGTCTATTCCTTCCAGTTATGGGTTAAATAACAGGACAGATTGGGTTCTATAGCCTTGGTCAGCAACCAGTTTACCGCAGAAAGCAATGGCAAACTACTGCGGGATAATCTTTTGCCCAGTCAGTCATGTCTCTTTCGAGACATGATCACCCAAGCGTGTATCACATATGGCACTTAACTGACTGACTGATTGTAGGAAAGGTAAGCTTTTTCATCAGAAGAACCATTAATAGCCAATCAAGTTTTATTTTTCAACTTTTTTCATTGAACAAGTTTGCCTGATGAATCCTATGGCTACATGTTGTCTTGTTAGTTGACTTTGTTTTGTCACTGTCACAGTGATACTTGGTTAATTGGCCTTGTGCCAAACACATTCAAAGTCCCCACAATTTAAGTATCAGAAGGTTGAAATGTGAAAGGATAAAATATTTCATGTGTACATTAAAATGAAGATTTATTTACAAAATGACAAAAGTGTAAGAAGCAAAATATAAGTGAAATTTTGTTAACTGAATGCTGTAATATATTTGCAAAAAGAAAAATGTTCATTGAGAAAATGCATGCAGCTTTGTAGTTAAAATTGTTCATAGAGAAATGTAGGTATTAAAAATGTCCGCAGAAGCTTCGAGTTCATGGTTGTGTAGTAGCAGAATTCCTTCCTCATTTTAGTAGGTTGCGACAGGTTAAGAGAAGGAGAGAAGGCAAAACAAATAAAAAGTTGTACTTCACACGTCCATTTTGTCATTGTGTTGTTCTCTTTAGTGATGTGGTGTGAAAGTGAAGAAACGGATGTTGGAAGAAGAGGTCAAATGAAACTGTGGCGTGCCCTACGTCCAGGTTGGCATGGAGTGAAAAAAAAAAAAAAATTGGCAGTGAGGGCGAGTCAGCTTGAAGTTTCTTCTTTACATGATGAGATGCTGTCAGCTGCTGCTTCCATCTGACTGAGTGGTTTTCACAGGTTAGCATCATGGTTTAAAGAATGAAGCTTCTCATGATGCCAGCTCCTGCAAGCCTTTTTGCATCTAGATGTAAAAATACGTCATATATGAATTTGCCATTTTTCATCCAATCAGGATTCAGAATTTGCCTTTCACACTGACTTGTGAATTTTTCTTAGTTAGGTTTTTCCAAAGTCATTTGAATTCACTTTTACAGGTGTGCAATTTTACTTTAAGTTTTTTTAAATGCTTTTAGTCGTTTGAATCCAATTTTGCGAGTGTTCAATTTATTTTGTGTTTTAGTTAGTTGATGGATGATATAGCATTTGTAGTTTATACTAGTGATGATTGAATCCACATGACATCGAGTTCATTTCAAGAGCCCGAAGTTCTCTATCAGCCAATGATTAGTTCTGTTAAGGTGAAAGCACTTTATTCTTGCTGCTGGATCTTTTGCAGAATAGCTTCAATACTTGTAGAAATAGCTGAGTCTAAACCCTCTGTATTAGTGTTGAAGTTACTCTAATGCCTTTTAGGAAAGACCAAAAACATCACTCCTCAAATAGATATGGATAACACACAGAAAGGATCCCAAATTTTACATTATTTTTAAGAATCAGCCATTTAATGTTTTTTTAGACTTTGGTTTTTGTCTTTTGAGAGATTTACTACTAACAGTCTGTAATTATTTTTGTTACCAGAAATTAGTGTTCAATCCCTGGAAAAAGCTTCACTATGAATTTTTAAATCTAGCAGGTCTTTTCCACTTAGAAGGAAGGTGCAACATAATTTTTCTAAATTCAAATCTTTTCCATTTGCCTTCCTACTCATTTAAGCTTTGTAAATATCAGTAATTATCATTTAGGAGTTATATTCTTTTATATTGAGGTTTATGATCAGTTTTGCTTCTAAGGTTTTATAATCTACACAAAACTAAAAGCAACTAAAGAAATTGAGTGTGCAGAATTTTTTTAATTTCAAGACAGTCATTGATTTTTTGATGAAGTTTTTCTCCTTTTCTACTTTCCAGATAATTTTTCCTATATTTTTATTAATTTTAAGAATAAACTAATAATTAATGCTTTTACATTCAACGGCATTCTCTCATAATATTTATTTTAAATTAAAGAAATATTGACAAATTTGTTATATTCAGTTATTATTGAAACTCCTGAATCTTGGATAAAAATGAAAAGATTTACATCAGGCTTTTTTTGTTAGGATCATGAGTACCAATCAATGTTACCTCAAATCTTTTCATTGGCTTCACAGGACCAAAAAGTTTCTTAGTAACTGAAGAAGTCACTGTGTAGTAGGTTTTAATTTTTTCAAAAGATAATTGATTTTTTGTTTATATTTTATGAAACAAATATCAGTTGCTTATAACAAAAATGACAAACAAAGAAATGATTATTGACATTAATTTCATTGTTCAGATTGTTATCCTCATTTTTATTGCTATATTAACAATGTTTCGGCTGTTGTACATTTCAGCCATCTTCAGATGATTGGAATTTCGAACCAAGCCCTTTATTTTGATCACTGGGGTATATTGTTCTCGTTCCAGGAGTCATGCTACTTCTGGCTGTCTTAGTTATCTCCCTTTAACTCAACTCTCTAAGTTTTTGGTAACCACTGCTGTTACTAGGTATTGAACTCACAACTCTTTGGGTCAAATTACTGGATAAAACCAACTCTCTTATCTACTAGGACAAGTGTTCTTTAGTTAAAGGGAGATAACTAAAACATCTGGAAGTGGCATGACTAATGGAATGTGAACAATATCCCCCAGTGATCAAAATAAGGGGTTCCATTCAAAATTTCAATCACCTGAAGAATGTTGGAGCATACAATAGCCAAAATGTCATGAATATGGCAATGAAGATGAGGACAACAGCCCAAACATTGTAAATAATGCAATTAGATACAATACCTCATTCCCTGGTCTTTCGACCACATGAATTTAGTCATGCTACTAGATTGGCATCTAAGTCTCACCCTTTTACTGTCAAAATAGTCAAATATAACTGTCACTTCTAATCTATCAGTTACTTTTCTTGCACTTTCCCCCTATGGAACTCTGTCCCACATACTTGCTTTTCTGATTGCTACAATCTCTAAAATTTTAAATGCAATGTCAATTGCCATCTTTTATCTCTATGATTCCCATCATTATCTTATCCTTTCTTCGACATCCCCTGTACCTCATTTTTTCTATTTTTCTTTTCTCTCAGTGTAACTCCCTGTGCACCAGTGACAGTATTGCCTTGCTTGGGATGAAACAATGATAAAAAAAGATATACAGAAAAAAGAAATGCTTTTATTTTTATTTATTATTATTTTATCCAATATTTTTCTTAATATAAATTATATTAGGCCAATATAAAAATTTTTAAGAACTGGGAGCAACAAAAATGCCTCCTCACATAATGTTAAGTTGTAGATGAAGACATCATTGCCACCAATGTATGTGGCATATATTTCTAGCGCACTCTATATTTGACATAAAACTTCTCATGCAAATTATTTTTAGTAAATATTTTATTTATTTCAGTGTTTAGAGAAGGTTAACCTGGAAGTTGATTTATTTTTTCTTTATGAGAAACTTTAAGTATTCTTTTCTTGTGTGCGGCTGATTAGCTTAAAAGGAGCGCATCTTATGACCACCAAAATTGTAATTTTCTTCCCCCATCCCACTGAACTTGCAAAATTTATTCAATAGGAAACACTGCAAGCATTGGTAATTTTGCCAAAATGAAGAAGAAAAAATATATTTTTATAAAACAAAAATGAATTTTCATTAGACTCTTTATGTGTTTTATTTTCTTTGCTCTTTCCTTTTTTGGCCAGAAATCAAAATCAAAATAATAAAATCCTTTGCCACAACATAACAGGAATTTTCTGCCTGTTAATTTCATCAACAATATCATTATTAATTTTAAATCCTTTGTGATCATTTATTAATTATGAAATCAAAGAACTTCTGTTTACAAAATCAGCCATTTTATCAAAACGAAAAAAATCAGGTTTAATAAACAAGGAATTATTCTATACACTGACTTTTAACTTGGAAAATTGCTGTGCAAATTCAGATAAATGTATCCAAATTGAAACAACATAACCAGTGTTGTATGAAATTTATTCTTTCATGTTTAGGTTTATTTTAATGTCATTGTTACAGTGAATCATTTGGATAACATTTGGAAGTTCTGGCAAAGAATTTTTTATTTTAGCTTTATAAATTTAAAATTGTTTCAGCTTACTTGTAGTGTTTCCGAGTTACTGTGTGCAAGTGATTAATATGTCACTTCATTAAGACAAGGACGTGTAGTTGGTGTAATGGTTAGTGGCTCAGAATGAGAAACCAGAAAACCAATTTTAAGTTCCAATTCCTGTTAGGTTTGTTATATTCACTTTCGCACAAATACATTTAGAAAAGGTGTGACTCTGTCTCCTACTCTCAGCTATGGGTTAAATAGTAAAACTTGTACATGTAAAAAAATTAATTCGTTTTATTCTAAAAAAGATGTCAAATATTAACTTGAAAAATAAATAGAAGTAATTATTCTTACAATCCAAAAATGTGTTTCAGCATCGAGAGTTGATTACATAACCCATAGAGAGTTGGTTACATGACCCATTGAGAGTTGATTACATAACCCATAGAGAGTTGATTACATAACCCATAGAGAGTTGATTACATAACCCATAGAGAGTTGGTTACATAACCCATAGAGAGTTGATTACATAACCCATAGAGAGTTGGTTACATAACCCATAGAGAGTTGATTACATAACCCATAGAGAGTTGGTTACATAACCCATAGAGAGTTGATTACATAACCCATAGAGAGTTGGTTACATAACCCATAGAGAGTTGGTTACATAACCCATAGAGAGTTGGTTACATAACCCATAGAGAGTTGATTACATAACCCATAGAGAGTTGATTACATAACCCATAGAGAGTTGGTTACACAACCCATCGAGAGTTGATTAGTCATCAAAAGCCAATCAGTTTTCAAGGCAACATTTCTTTTTAATGCAGCATTCTCATACCTTTTTATGTGGCAAGTGGCCAACAATTTACCTGATTCTATCAGCTTTTCTTAGAGATTTCAGAAAGTATGACTGATTTTTTTTTTTTTTTTTTTTACTTTTAAAAAAAGTAAAAAAAACTCATCCAAGACATGGGATCCACTCAAAGTAAAGAGTTAATATTAAAATACTCACGATGAATGAGGCATGTTATATGCAAGAAAGAGAATTAAAGGGGTAAATGAGGGTGATTTGTCACAAAAACAGTAAAAAAAAATATTGGTTGGAACTACACACAGGAAAAGAAAGTTCTACAAATCCAAACAAGTTCACCAGGCAAACCAAATTCTCACTTCTCATCTTTATCTCTGATATGCGGCTCACCACCTCCACAAACAAACAACTTCATTCTGTTAAATGAGTATACAATGTTTTATACACTTAACCTGGCTACCACTCAGCCAATGAACATCCAGAACCAGTCAATAAAAATGGTTACAAGCGACACCAATACCTTTATAAGCACTTAGTGCTGTCCGATTCACCATCCATCCGAAGCTTGTCGATTTGCCATTTCCACACTCATTTGCAAAACATACACATGACTCTGTGGAAGTAATATGGTGTCTATTAGTTGGAAGTTACTGCTACATAATTCCACTCTGTGGAAGTAATAAAGTGTCTCTTAGTTGTAAATATCTGAAATAATAGACCTAAAAAATGGAACTCATCTGAACATTTGCCATGGAAATCATAAAACAGTGCCAATTGGCTTGTGATATTGTATCTTTGAGAAAGAGGCTGCAGAAAAGAGCATTGGTCTCCCTTCACAAGACCAAGTAAGCACAGGAGAGTAATGAAGGTTAGATTCAAGAATCAAAGAGCAATGTTTGAATTTCAGTCAAGTTTGTTAGATTCACTTATGCACAAATACCCTTGGGAAAGGGAAGAATCCATCTCTTGTTCCTCTAACTATAAATAACTATGTAGAAGAACAGGCTGGGTTCTTAGATGGCAGAGGAACAACTCAAAATTCAGAACCTCCATCTATAGGTTAAATATTAGTATAGTCTGGGCTCTGTAACCCTTGTTGACAACTAGTCTAGGAGAAGTACAACCCTGTATTCAAACCAGTATTTAATTCTGGCAAAGCACAGTAATGCAGCTAAGGAAAAGATCATAGAATTCACATTGGCACTATTATCTTGACTACAGTTTACCTCTGTATTTAAAATTTAAAACTCTATAAAAGCTGGAAAATTAGGTTTGAGTAGCTTCAGCCAAAATATAGCATTAATACTTCATGTTGCCTGTCAGAAAGAGTTTGTTTTAAAGGCATAATAAAATTTTGTACCCCTCACAGATTATTTAAGAAATGACAATCTGAGATTTCTGTCTCTAAGCCATCTTAGCAACTTTATTGACTTACTTGATGCAGTCAATTTTTTCCTACTTCAGTATTGGATTTCCTTCACATTTATCATAGATTAGATCTGATTTTGTTTCAGTTGCCAGCTAATTAAGCTGACCAATCAAAAGCCTTGCTTTTTGTTAAAATTTGCTACAAACGGTGATATTATTATGTTCCAACTTACTCCAACACTATGTTCTATCAGTCACTGAGTTCTTTATTTAAGGCCTCTTGCCTAGTACATTTGTGTTAGCAGGGGTGTTGTACTGACTCGTCAACATCTCTACTTTTGATATGTTTTTTATTTTCTTAAATATTTACTTTTATTTCTTAATATTCACCCCCTCCTCTTTCACCACATAATGAACTTTGTGTCTGTTTTGTTTTGAGTCAACCACTTATTCTTTCATACATTTCCTTTTCCTGGTACTTTTAGTTGTACATTTTACAAGATATTATACAGAACTTGCATATGTTCTTCCTTTCTTGCAGGCCTTTCTTCAGTAAATCTTTTTTTTTTAAATGATTCCAGTGTCTCTTGTGTTCCCATTTTTTTCCTTTTGCCATATAAATCATTTTTCCAATTCATGACCTTATTACGCTAATTCCTAACATTTCATTTCCATTTTTTATACTCTGAAATAAACTTTTTTTTACTAATTTTGAAAAATTTTGTGCTCTTTTTATTATCAGTTTTTTTTTGTTTTTTTTTTTTTGACCTGGTAACAACTTGTCAAACACAAATTTAGTTTTTCTTGCAAACATCAATTCTACCAGTGACATGCCTGATGGTGTTTTATTATGTGTCATCATCAAGTATCAAGAATTTTGTCTTGTTGCTTCACTCACTTTTTTCATTACTTGCTTTTTTCGAAGTTGACTTTGTTTGATCTTGGGTGATATTGCAGGGCAGTAATATACTTAATTAAGAACATTTTACAAAATTCTTTGTATTTGTAAGCTGTGAATTGTGTACCATTCTCCAAGACTATGAAATCTAAAATGCCATATCTTATAAATAGTCCATGTAAAGAATTCACTATAACTATGGAAGTTTATAATTAAAAATTTCAGTCAACTTAGTAAAACTATTTTCTACAACCAGATAATGCATTCTGTTTATTGGACCTGAAAAATTTATGTGCAGTTGTGACCACAGAGTATGTGTCTTTGGCTAAGGTTGTAATTTCATGCACAGCCTCTGCAGGCCCTTATTAATTTTTCAATGTTTTGATTCATTTTGGTTTGGTATGTATTGCTTCTCATAAGAGATTTCATCCTTGAAATTCATTTAATATCCACTTTTCTAAAATGCTAAGTATTACTACATTAGTACTCCGTCACATAGTGAGTAAGTATTCAAGTCTGGATTTTGTTCTAAAAATCATTTATGTTAGTTTTTTTTTTTGTTACAGTCATTCTTTTATTTCTGCAGTAAACATGTTCTGCTTTTACTTTTAGTTCCTCCAGGGTAACTGGTAATTCAAATACTACATTGCATAATATATTTTATTTCACTTTTTAATTCTGAAATGACTGTCCTCAAACAGTTTGGATTTTTTTTTTAGTATCAATCATCATAAATCATCTCCATGCCTTAAATTTTGGGACAGTTAGTTGGGACAGTTAGTATTCCATTGTAAAATTATGATTTAATAAAACAGTACACCAACATTGTAATTTATTTGTTGTATGCATAAGAATTTTTTCAAACAAAAAATTGATAATAGAGGTCTGTTGTCTGTTTGTAAATAAAAACGTCTGTGTATAAATTTTTGAAGTCTTTCACTGAAAATATTATTGCCAATGCTTTATTTTTGATCTCTATATAGTTTTTCTACTGGGAGAAGCAAACATGAAGTCTGTGTGAGTACATTCATGTTATCATTATCTTTATGTAGAATTACCACTACTATACCAGAATCACTAGCATCTGAAGCCAGTATAATTTCTGATTTTGGATCATAGTACACTAATGATAAGTATGACACAAGTATTTTTATTTCTCCAAATGCTTTGTTACTTATCAGTCCAGTTTCATTTTATGCCTTTTATAAGCAAATTGTTCAGTGGTGATCTCAAATTCTGCCTATCTAAACTTATTTATAAATGGAACTTTGTCTGTGTGTGTGTGTGTGTGTATCCATTACCTATAGACTCCAAAACGGCTGAAACGATTTTCTTGAAAATTTACACAGTTGTACTATAAGCATCTGCAAGTGTTCTTAGCTAGGTTTTGTGTCGCGGTACCCCGGATAAATATCGAAAATCTATAATCAAAAAAATCGGGTTATAGAAGGAGTGGTCCGATTTTAATCAAATTTGATAGACTCATAGATAAAGAAACGATATTCAGAAATTTCAAGGTTGCAGTTCTTACAATAGTGCAGAAAATCGATAATATATATGTATAAAAAGCAAGATGTTTGTGTGTGTGTCTGTTTATCTGTCTGTATGTCCTTTATACAAATCCACAATTTTTATCCGATTCTCACCAAACTTCACACAAATATTCTTTAGGCTGAGTCTGAGCTCCAGGACCATGGATTAGTTTTAAAGTTTTCATTACACCCGAGCAACGCCGGGCTATACTGCTAGTTAGGTACATAAATTAGATAATAGTTTGCTAGTCCCAGAAATGTTTGTAACATTGGAGAAGGCTTATTCTTGCACTTGCCCTCAGTGGATCATATTGATAACTATTTTTGTCAATGATTTGTATAAAATTGTTGATTTTAGGCAAAACAATTTGCACTTTTACTCATTGACTTTGTACCTGGAATCTCATATTTTTTCAAAAATATTTTTGCATGCACAGCATCTTGTTCCTTACATACACTTTCAATCAATATATCATCCAGATAAGCAATTGAGAAATCCCAATCTGCATGTATAGTGCCTGTTGAAATATGGCTGGAGCCATATTATCCCAAAAGGAAATTGGTTGAACATATACAATCCCTTGTGCATGTTTATTGCTATTACCTCTGAACATCCTTCTTCAGTATGTGTTTGCAAATATGCCTCAGAATCATCCAGTTTCAAAAACATTTTTCTGCTGTTTAATTTTGTGAAAATTTACTCTAGACTGAGTAATGGGTACTTATGTAATTCTTGCTTAACCCAGTCAAAAAATCAGCACAAACACAAATTTTATTATAATTCTTCTTTATATACTCTGCTGTTAATATTAAATGGCCATTTTTTTCTTGTTACACCCATTTTACAAGTCTGTCTAATTCTTTGTTGACTTGAACCAATGCTGCAAATGTCACACTACATTGTGGTTTAAATACTGATGTCATTCCTTTTTTTACTTGAAATTTGCTTTGAATTTGGCACACCCACCCAACTTAACAGATAAAGTATCCAGAAAACATTGTTTTAATTCTTCATTTAAATTTTCACATTTCTTTTTTTAAAACTGGTTACTTGTCCACTTATATTTTTGCAAAAAATATTTATACGTAAATCCCATAACTCAAATAATTCCATCCAGTCAGTACAAAATAAGTTGGTAGTATTTTTTAACACTTGAGCCTCAGCTTTTACGCATTTGTTTAAAAATGAAACCTTGCAAGCCCTTTCACCAATAACAAATAATTTCTCACCAATTACACCACATACAATTTTTAAAAGTTCTTTTTAATATAGGTTTTCCATCTGCTTTCCATGTGGCTTCATCGATTACTGCAGTCTTGCTACCAGTGTCTAATTGCGTTTAATTATTAATTTTTAAATACACAAATTTTCTTTGGTTTTCTGTAATTATTATTTCCATCCCATCATTATGTAGAAAATTTTTTTGTGAGAACTTTTCCTTGCTTAAGTTTTACAATGTGACATTTTATGCCCTACTTTTACACACTTGTAGCACTTCAAAACTAGCATGAGGAAAACCAATTCATAGATCTGGAAAAAAAAAAAGACCCCTAAAAATGACACCAAAATCTGCAAATATTTTTCATCCTTTCATAGTTGTGCTTATTTTAATTTGTGTTAATATTATATATGACATAAATGTACTTCAAATGCTCCTTAGTTTTGAGCATGATGGCAAACTGCATCCGGCAGTAAAACCTCTGATTGGAAGGTTGTGAGGAGTATGGAACCACCTCTTCATTGCTGTTGTTCTCAGGTCCACTCTGACCCAGAGTGGTAGCACCTGTTAGGGTCCCACTTATGAGCAAATAGTTAACCCCCAAACTGGAGTCAGAACACTATGAAAGTATAAAAATACACTTTTCTAGAAAAAGATATATTTTTTAAGAAAAAATATTACCAACAATGCATTTTTGAAGAAAAAATTATAACCATAACACATTTTTGAAGAAAAAAAACTTATTCTCAGCAAAATATTTTTGAATACAAAACTAGAAAACATTTTCAGTTTTCTAAAATAGAGAAGAATAAAAACAAAAAATTTTCATCAAAATCTGACAAAATTAACCTTCTCACTATAACCGAACATTAAAAAGAAAAATCTTAAAACCCCACCTTTTTGGCAATAAATAACCCACAGAGGTTTATATGCTGTTAAACAAAACTCAAACTCAAATGGTCTTCAGATGACTTCAGAAACTTCTGCATCTCTTCTGGACATTCTCTTTGTTTAGGTTCTTGAATGCTGCCATAGTCTTTGCCTTCAATTATCTTTGGTATTTTCAGAAGTTTTTTTGGTCTTTCACTCAACAGCACTTTACTTATGATAATTAAGGGAGTTGAAATTTGGGGAGTTAGGTGGCCAGATGTGAAGGGTGATGTGATCACTGAAATTGTCTGACAGCCCTGACTGGGTTTTCTTGTTTGTGTGGCATGATACAGAGCCCTGTTGCCTTTTAAGAAGCTAGGGGAGCACTGCATCCTCGCATAACTTGATGTAGGTCTCCATGTTGAGTCAAAGGTCCTATGGGAAGATGAATGGAGGTATAACATTGCCATTACTAGTGATACTGTAAACACCTTCATAATGACCATTAGACTCATCCAACTTTTTCCAAATCCTCTGCACTGTCCTCAGATTGACACTCTGAAATATTCATAGTTGAGCTTCCAGTATGAATGCCAAACAGTACAGTCAACAAACAATGCACATATTTGAAATTAAGAATATAAAATGGCAACAATTTACCCATCTCACACTGTAGAAAGAAAAAGCAAATGATGATAAGATAGTGAGGATCACAAAACACTGCCCAGGGCCCCAAGTCAGGCTTGCTCCCTCCTGAGTTTAGGGATATTATGCACCGGCCTAGACAGAAAACAAGATATAAACCTCTACTCTTGTTCAAAAGGCCAGGATGAAATTGAAAAATCATTAAATCTGTTTTTGTTTTCTTTATGTGAGCTGTGTTAAACAAAACGTGAATATTTACCTTAACCGAATCAGCAGCAATGTACCCTCCAGTGTCTGCAGAGTAAACTAATTAAGTTGTAGTAACACTTTCATCATTTTCGCACATTTATATTTGACCAAATGTTGTTTGGCAATATTTCCAGAAAATGCTCATCCACATAAATAGTTCTAGAAGCTTCTTCTTCTATGTGCCTTGTCCTTTCAGGATGTAGGCGATCATGGCCTTCCATGTCTCCCTATCCCTGGTGGCTCTTAGCATGCTTTCACCTGTAACGTTTTGCAGCCCCCGTTCTGTCATCCACCTGCTCAGGCCCTTCAAATATGTTATCCGCTGCTTTCCTCTATCTCATTTTCCCTCTATCTGGCTTGTTAGTATCAGGTTCTCTAAGCCCTCCTTCTTTATTGCATATCCCAGAAACTTCAGTTGTCTCTTCCTGATGCTCAGTATTAATTTCCTGTTCGTTTCCATTCTTTCCAACACCTCGTCATTGCTCACATCTTCACTGTCCAAAATTATTGGACCTTCTACCAAAAAACTTGCCTTTCCTATGTAAAGCTGATACAGTTATGGAAAACTCTCAAATCTGTGTTTATAAAGCCAACCTATGACAATTTTGATCATACAAACATGTATATATCATCCAAAGACTTAAGATGTTTGAGCTGTTCTTAAATCATTACCAAGAATAAAACATAAATAAACTGGTCCAGTTAAAACCACATACAAGAAAGCAGCTCAAGACTATTTGCACATTTCAACTATTTAGAAAGCAACCAGACTTTAATAAACTAGTATCATTTAGAAGGCAATTCAGTGAAAGAAAGCTAACTGAGAGTATAAGAAGACATCATTTTCAATTTGAGCTTACATTCTGGAACTAATAATGTAATAGTCCTATTCTGTTATTAATGCTTACTTTATTTCCTGACTATTTTTTTTATTACCAGCCTATCAGCATCCAAACAGTGAAATGATAAAATAGTAGCTAATTCAGAATACAGCCATAAGAAAATTTTGAATCTTACTGAAGTATCAGTTAAGTGCCATGCATAATACACACAATTATGTCTTCAAAGAGACACTAACTTTTCCTGCAGGAGGTTGCCATTTCTTTCTGTGGTGGATATAGAACTCAATCTGTCCTGCTATTTAACCCATAGATTGGGGAGAGGAGACAGATTAATACCTTCCATAAGGGTATTTGCACATAAGTGAATGCAATGAATTCAACTGGAATTTGAAATTGGCTCTTGAATTTCTCATTCTGAGCCAATGTCCACTGCATCACAATGGACATCAGCTTCAAATGCAGTTGGCCTAAAAAAAAAATATTTTCATGTGGCTTTTGATGAGTCCAATATTTGTTACATAAGATTTTGTGTAATTGTCTTGGAAAACCTTTTTTATACTTTGATAGTTCCTGGCTCAAAGAAGGTTGCAACCATCATATTCAAAATGAGGCTACATAAGAGAAAAGATTAGATAGAAGAAGGAGAGTATGAAAATATACATAAGCATACAATTATAAAAAAAACATAACAAGCATAACATATGATTATTAAAAAAAACAACAAAAAAACATACAAATGAAAATTTATGCACATGAAAATATATATAACAAATATTTACACAAACTCACATGTTGTAAATAAAACTTATACCGATATGCAAATAAATATCACATGAAAAAACATGCTCTGCAAACCATAATATTTATAGGAACATTACATGTAGTGCAGCCATAGCAGCAGGGGTGCGTCTAGGGTAAGATAGCTAAATGGAGCACATCTCTGTTCTAGCTGGTTTTGAATTCAGAATCTGCTGGTAAGTTTCTTGCCAACAGATTGGTAAAATCTCTGATTTGCCATTTCCTTGTATTTCTACGTTTTCAACTTCTTTTATGTGCCGTGTTTCTTTAAGACATAAACGATCGTCACCTTTCTGTTTGTTGTTGCTTTTAATAAGTTTCGTCTTTTTGTTTCTTTTCCCAAACATTGTTAATACCACCCATTTGTTCAAACTTATCAAGTAGATTACACACTGCTTTCCTCTATCCCTTTTTTCATCAATCAGTCCTGTAAATATCAGATTTTCCAAGCTCTCCCTCCCCTCATTATGTAACCCAGAAATTTCAACTGCTGCTTCTTGATGTTAAGTATAAGTTTACTTTTCGTTTTCATTTTCTCCAAAATCTCATTGCTCAGATGTTCATATGAACTTAGGTCACTGGTGCTCCCTCCACAAGAATTTACTCGAGCAACCAGACTGGCAACAAGGTCCCACCCTTTTACAGTTAAATCAACCAAATTCTTCTCCAATAGCTTTTTTTATTTTTTTGCACTTTCTGCCTGTGGAACTTCCTTTTTCTATACTTGCTTTCCTGATGGCTACAACCTCCAGGAATTTAAATGCAATGTCAATTCCCATCTCTTATCCACTTGACTCCAATTTTTCCCTCGTCCTTTCTACATCACCCTGTGTATCTTGTTCTTTTCATTTCTCTCTAACTTTGCAACTGTCTTCACACCTATGTTCCCATCCTTCTCTTGACCTTTCTCTGACACCCCCACTAACTGATTCTTTCTATTCACTCTCCGCCTGCCTTTTACTCTCTAATGTAGCCCTCTGCACATCAGTGGTGGTACCGCCATGCTTGGGGTGAAATGATTAGAAAAAAAATCTTTCTGTAAAATGACTCTTATTACTTCAAGTCTCTTCTTCATCTTTGAGGAGATTGTCCATATTCACTGCCACACAGGAAGACAGATATCATGTTAGAGTTCAGTATTCTTTTTTTTTTTTGTTTCTATCTGTTAATACTCTGCATAGGTTCTGGAAGGCATCTTTGGTCATTCTTACATTTTTGGGGATGTTAGTGTCACATTTTCTGTCCTTTATTAGAACAGTCAGTTAAATGCCATATGTGATACATGCTTGGGTGATCATGTCTCAAAAGAAACATGACTGACTGAGCAAAAGATTAACCCAGAGTAGTTTGTCATTACTTTCTGCAGTAGACTGGTTGCCAATCTGTCTTGTTGTTTAACCCATAACTTGAGGGAAGAGATGCAATAAGACCTTTCCCAAAGGTATTTGCACATAAGTGAATACAAAGAATTCAGCTGGAATTCAAACACGGCTCCTCGATTTCTCATTCCAAGCTGATATCTACTGCACCACAACATACATCCATCCTATTAGAAAACTTGCGTTTCCGGTTCATCCTTTTGCTGATAACCATGCATTCTGCCTTCTTGTAGTTTGTACTATTTTTCTTGCTTTCCTTTGCTTTTGTAAAAGTTTTTGTAATTTCCTTTCTGTGTCTGCTATCAACACTGTGTCAATTACAAATCTCACATTGACAAGATTGTGGTTGTCAATAAAGAATCCTACTGGATCATTAAAAAGTTAATTACTTTTACCAACAATTTAAAAGTTCCTTGTCTGACATCTCTGGTTCTGTTTAAATTTCTTGGTTGTAGGTATGATGGTAAACTGCATCTGGCAGCAACACCTTTGAGTAGGAGGTTGTGAAGATCATAAGACCACCTCTTAATTGCTACTTTTCCCAGGTCCAACTTGACCCAGAGTGGTAGTATCTGTTAGGGTCCCAGCTATGGGCAAATAGTTAATTCTAAAACTGGGGTTAAAAACACTATGAAAATATAAAAATACACTTTTATAGAAATATATACATAAAAATACTTTTATAGAAAAATATGCATTTTTGAACTAAAAATATAATCAACAAAGCATTTTTGAAGGAAACATATTACCAACAAAAAAGCATTTTTGAAGGAAAAATGTTACCAACAAAAATACATTTTTGAGAGAAAAATGTTACCAACAAAAATACATTTTTGAGAGAATGTTACCAATGCAAAAATTTTGTTGGCATTAAATAACCTATTGAGGTTGATATGCCGTAAAACAAAACAAACTAATACCATTCCTTTGAGAGAATGTTACATCTATATCACCTTTCACCAGTATTGTTGAGACCTTGTAATCAATAGAAGTAATACTGGAATACTGTCTCATGAGTTTCTTAAAATATTCTTCTATTGCTTTATTATTTAGCTCACACACTGCAACTTTTCATTTGTTTGTGATAGATAAGCACTTTACAAAGCTCTGTATGCTAATACAAGTTTCTTCAGCTTTGTTACAAGAAAGTTAAATTCAATTAAATCTGTTGGGGAGATAGGTGCTCCCTGATATCAGGGAGCACCTATCTCCCCAACAGATATCTTCAGAAGACTAACCATAAATGATAGACTTCATGGACCTACCTGAGAGGAAGGCTTTGATAATTGTGAAGACTATTTCAGAGATAACATGACTGGAGAGTTTATGTCGCAGCCTCCTGTACCACACCTTGTCAAAAATTTTTGAGGTATCTTGAGTTTGAGTTTTGTTCAATGGCATATCAACCTCTGTAGGTTATTTGATGCCAAAAAGTTGGGGTTTTGAGGTATTTTATTTTTATTTTTTTGTATTTTTGAAAACTGAAGATATCTTCTAGTTTTGTATTAAAAAATGTAATGCTGGTAATAGTTTTTTTTTTTTTCAAAAATGTATTATGTCAATAAATTTTTTTCCCTTCAAAAATGTATATTTTTCTATAAAGTCTATTTTCACATATATATTTCTATAAAAGTGTATTTTTATACTTTCATAGTGTTTTGACCCCAGTTTGGTGGTTAACTATTTGCCCATTGCTAGGACTCTAACAGGTGCTACCACTCCTGGTCAGGGTGGACCTGGGAACAACAGCAATTAAGTGGTGGTTCCATGCTCTTCACAATCTCCCCATCAGAGGCCTTGCTGCCAGATTCAGTTCACCATCATATCCAGGATTGAGATATGTTGGGTAATTACTCACATTTACAATCAAGTGTTTCCTTGATTTTGGGTGTAATATCAGTTAAAACATCAGTGTAAAGATCTTGTAGAAGAACCAGCCAGTACTCAACTAGAATAGAAGTTGAGTGTAACTGACAAAAAAAAAAACGACCAGGGCAAATTGGTAGTTGGCTTAAATAATGACCTGGGAGATTCCATTCTGTTACAGGCAAGTCTATTACGGAAACAATGATTGGCTGATAATTTCAGTGTGTACATTGAGCTCCATAAATATTGAGCACAATATCCACCATTTGTCTTTGGGCCACATAGGGACATGTATTCAGTTACAACCCTGTTTATTTTTGTCTGCCAACTGGACGCTAGTTGGAAACATCAGGAAGGTGAGTCTTACACTCTTAAATGTTCATCTTCCTACAGGGAGACAAAAAGAGATAGCCATGTTGAAAGGTAAGTTATTTGACTTCTACATCTCCCTCCTCTCCCCACTGCAGGAGCATAGTGGTTGCTGGGGGGTGGAATCAGTTCCTTATCACCAAGTCAATTATATGGGAGTAGTCAGGATAGAGCCCTTGGGATCCTTGTTCATGCTGTGACTGAGTAGGGCCTTAGGATGCCAGGTCACTTTGCAAAATAATGCTGCCATTTCCAGATTTCTCATCAGATTGATGTGGCCTACATATATCTGTGATTGTCACTGCAGGGAACACAGGCCAAGGACTAGAGGTGCAAAATCTATGCTTTTTATAGTCTATGGTGATGTAATAAACAACCTTGTTGATCAGTCAGTCAGTCAATTGTCATACATGATATCTACTTCAGACTTACCAGGCAGAAGATTTTCTTACAGTAAGTTGTCATTACTTTCTGCAGAAGACCAGTTGCCAACCAAGGCTATAGAACCCTATCTGTATTGATATTTAACCTATAGCTGGAGGGAGAAGAGATAGATTAATATCTTTTCCAAGGGTATTTGTGCAGAAGTGAATGAAACGAATTTGACTGAAATTGAAACTCAGCTCTCTGATTTCTCATTCCAAGTCAATATTCATTGCACCACAGTGCAGATCCTTGTTGATACTACCTCCAAAATGCCATAACAGAATGTTTCTGATATTTCTTAAAAGCTTGATTTGTGGACTGATTGCTGTTTTTTTAAACAAAGAATTTTTTTACACTATTTACATTCAGACTATTGTCTTCATTTCTGTTGTTGTTATTGTAACGTTTTAACCATTGTACTCCAGACCTCATCAAGTGTATATCAATCAAATGATATTTCCTAATGTCTCTACAGGGAATTCTGATCTGAACCCTATATTTAATCTACAGATTGTTCTTATTTCACTGCCTATGTCTTGGAATATCTCATCTAGTTCTTATTTTTTAATACTGCTAAGTTATTGCTTGGATGTGCGTTGAGGTGCAGTAGATATTGGCTTGGAACAAGAAATCAGGGAGCCGAGTTCAAATTCCAGTTGTATTCCTTGCATTCACTTATGTGAAAATACCCTTGGGAAAGGTATTAATCTGTCTCTTCCTTCCAGTTATGGGTTAAATAACAGGATAGATTGGGTTCTATAGCCTTAGCTGTAACCAGTCTACCGCAGAAAGCAATAGAAACCTACTGCGGGATAATTTTCTGCCGAGTCAGTCATGTCTCTTTTTAGACATGATCGCCCAAGCGGGTTTCATGTATGGCACTTAACTGACTGAAGTTATTGCTTACCCATTTCTATTGAATCCTAGTATACTCTGCCTGAGATTGAACTCAAAATTACTGTGTCAAGAACCCACATTTTAATACTTAGCTATTGTCCTACAATTCTCTGCAGTGAACTTGGAGCCTTAAACTAAACCTGCCTGCTGATTAGTGCTGCTACTGACTTACTAGCATTTGTCTGTCTTTCTTTTTTATTAGCAGCTCCCATATTGTATTAATTTATATGCTAGGCCTACTAAGGAGGTCCTCTTAGCCTAGTATATGCATGGATTTTTACAGATATATAATCCTTATCCCAGAAATTTTGACAGAAAAAAAATCTAATTTTCATGAAACTGATTTTCATTCTATCATTTATATTCGGATTCTTTAAATCTATTTACATCACAGACTCTCTTGCTTTGTCTTTCAAAATTGGATAAAAAATGTGGTGTTAAGATTTTCTTTGCTTCACATAATTCCATTTTCTTTTTCCAGAAGAATTTAGTCTTATCTCTTTTCAGCAGCAGTGGTGTCAAATATTTTGAAGCCATTTTTTCTTTCTTTTCTTTACCACATGAATCTCTAGCATAAATACCGCCCTGAAAATTGATCAGTACTTGTAACTGACCACTGGTCTCAATGAAAAAGGTCTGTACTTCATACTGATTTTCTCTTTTTATCTAGGAAATACACCTTGAAACCTGGAAACAGATAACAAATATCTCCTCCAAATGGACAAATAAAATACATTTCAATGAAATACACAAAGAAAACACTTTTCTAACAGAAACAATAATTTGAAAACAATTCAACATGATAAAGGGGATATGCTGCCTTTAAAGGAAAATTTCTGACTTAGTGGTAGGGAACAGATAATTAGTGTATTGTCTCTTTTACTAACAGTGGCTAAAGAACATTTGGTGGTTTTCTAGCTCCTAAGGCAAGGGCAGGCAACTTTTTCAGAGTGAGGACCAGATGAGACTTTTGGGAGCAGGCTGTGGACTGGATTCACAAACAAAATACCCCAAAATGAATACTGTATTATAGAAAGCATATATATATATATATATATATATATATATATATATATATATATAATGATTTGTTTGAACATTATTTTTGATTGATTATAATTAAACAGTATTATATATTTATTTCTACCGGCCTGATTATTTACAATAAATTTTTGTTATAAAAATGTGTATCATTTTGTAACAAACGTTTATTGTAAATAATCAGGCCGGTAGAAATAAATATATAATACTGTTTGAATATAAACAAAATATCTACTTAAATACGAGTATTGATCAAAAATAATGTTCAAACAAATGATTTCAAATTTTCGGTTGTTTATAACCAATTTTGTTAATCTTCATGATATATATATATATATATAATGAAAAATAGAACATGTTCTTAGCTAGAAACACGGTAAACTGAAGGTAGTCTGAAAGATGTTGACTCTATGTCATGAGAATGTCAATGTAACTGTTTCAGTAATAACCAAAAATATATTTTAAGTAGTCTTTGATTTTATGGCACCTGACCTTTATATCTTTTGAACTTTCTTTTCTCTACCCATTCACAGAAATGAAAAATCAAAATGAAAGAACTGACATCAAAGACTTGGACTTCTCAAATAAGTGTAAAAAACTTTGGAATCAAGTAGTAGGTGCTCAGAAAAACTATGGGTGAGTTTCACCGGCTTAATTGCTTTTTTAATACCAAGCAGGGTGGCGGCCAGATGATAGACCATCATGGATTGGATCTGGCTTGCAAGCCAGAGGTTGCCAAGCCCTACCCTAAGGTGTCAATCAAGAACAAGCTCACAAAAATTACAATAAATACATGCATGTATATGTATGATAGATCTCTATTTTTACAGTACATTGAAAATTATTCGCATAATTTTTTTAACAAATTTACTTTTACAGCTACTAATACTAATGCTACAAGTAGTAGAATCCATAAGCCTGGAAACACATA
Organism: Ascarosepion bandense; assembly: GCA_037127315.1. Taxonomy (NCBI): domain Eukaryota; kingdom Metazoa; phylum Mollusca; class Cephalopoda; order Sepiida; family Sepiidae; genus Ascarosepion; species Ascarosepion bandense. The sequence continues at coordinate 3,820,635 of JBBBDQ010000363.1, read as the reverse complement.
TGCCATTTCCGTTAGTGACCATTACAGTACTAACAAATTCAGATTATAATATGAGAAAATGTGGCCTGTTGCCTCAGTACCTACCTTCTGCTACCAATATGGAAATTTATATTAGCAAATGATTGATTGACTTGCTGCAGATTTCAGATTTTCTAGTTCTGTCAAAAACCTCATTTTAGTGCATATATCCTTCTGTTTACATTCTGAAAGACAGACAATCACCAAATATGTCTTCTACTTATTTATGAAAATAACCTTATTTATATCATATCATATTTATATTATATATTATTTATATCTTATATATTATATATTATTTATCTCATATGTTATTTATATCACTGGAGTAAACACAACTCTTCTTAACAGATAATAAATGGAGACTGGGTTTGAGGGTTATCCCACTTGACTCGGCTAAAAATCCCCAGAGGGTGCTTCTTAAGCTTATAAAAAAAGCATACATTTTTCTCTAGAATCTCATTGCACTTTTACAACTCTGGCTATAAAATGAAATTCAATGTGGGGAAAAAAAGTGTTCCCCACTGGGGCACATTAATTTTCATGGTGTTTTTTTTTTAAAAAAACACAAAAATGCACATTCTTGCATTTAAATATTTTCTATCAATTTTCTTTAAATGTTTTCTTCCTTTATTGTAATTGTAATTTCTTTTGCCACCTGTGGAATTCCCTTCCGTATACTTGCTTCCCCAACAGCTACAATCTCCAGGAGTTTAAGTGTAAGGCCAATAGACACCTCCTAACACACTAACTTGCACCCATTCTCTCAAACACTCTTCCCATCTACGCAACCCGCATCCTCGGTATCCTTACCCGTCTATCACCCTCCTTCTGACATTTCCTATATTTAACCACTCTTTCACATCACTTTCCCCTATGTAACCCCCTAACCACTCTTTCACATCACTTTCCCCTATGTAACCCCCTAACCACTCTTTCTCATCTCTTTCCCCTGAGTAACCCCCTGACCACTCTTTCTCATCACTTTCCCCTCTGTAACCTCCTAACCACTCTTTCACATGACTTTCCCCTATGTAACCCCCTAAGCACTCTTTCACATCACTTTCCCCTATGTAACCCCCTAAGCACTCTTTCACATCACTTTCCCCTATGTAACCCCCTAAGCACTCTTTCACATCACTTTCCCCTATGTAACCCCCTAAGCACTCTTTCTCATCTCTTTCCCCTCTGTAACCCCCTAACCACTCTTTCACATCACTTTCCCCTATGTAACCCCCTAAGCACTCTTTCACATCACTTTCCCCTATGTAACCCCCTAACCACTCTTTCACATCACTTTCCCCTATGTAACCCCCTAACCACTCTTTCTCATCTCTTTCCCCTAAGTAACCCCCTGACCACTCTTTCTCATCACTTTCCCCTCTGTAACCTCCTAACCACCTCTTTCACATTACTTTCCCCTATGTAACCCCCTAACCACTCTTTCACATCACTTTCCCCTATGTAACCCCCTAAGCACTCTTTCTCATCTCTTTCCCCTAAGTAGCCCCCTGACCACTCTTTCTCATCACTTTCCCCTATGTAACCCCCTAACCACTCTTTCTCATCTCTTTCCCCTAAGTAACCCCCTGACCACTCTTTCTCATCACTTTCCCCTCTGTAACCTCCTAACCACTCTTTCACATCACTTTCCCCTATGTAACTCCCTAACCACTCTTTCACATCACTTTCCCCTATGTAACTCCCTAACCACTCTTTCTCATCTCTTTCCCCTAAGTAACCCCCTGACCTCTCTTTCTCATCACTTTCCCCTATATAACCCCCTAACCACTCTTTCACATCATTTTCTCCTATGTGACCCCCTAACCACTCTTTCACATCACTTTTCCCTATGTAACCCCACCTAGCCACTCTTTCACATCACTTTTCCCTATGAAACCTCCTGTGCAACAGTGGTAGTGAAATGCTTTGCTTGGGGTGAAATTATTAAAAAAAAAAAAAATAGAGGAAACTGGTTTTTGTCTGCTTTATATTTTTTTGTGATATGCATGATTTACTTGGGTTAACACTGAGTCCACCAATATTGTTTATATGATAAATTTTCCTGGAGCCTATAAGACTTTACTATCCAACATGTTGATTCCTACAACATAATGGTGACTAAATATTTACCCAGTGCATACAAGTGATCCTGCAATAGGTTATTAGACCTGAAGATATTTCTAACTTGGCATACCTGTAAGGTTACATGCCTTTTGATCAAAACCTATCGTTGTACTATACACATATGATTGTGATACATGTGTTTGGTAAATCTGTATTAGATCAGGTGTCATGATGAATATATTAAGTTTTTTTATTTGTACCTAGGGTCACTTTGATGGTGTATAGCTCTCTCACTCAAAAAATAATTAAAAAGCTTAAAATGTCCTTATTTAGCTTTTATTTGAACTGTGATAATAAATAGATCTAACTAATATATATTTTTTAAGCTGCAAGTCAAATGTTAGCACTGTTTATCACTGATGTTTATCCAAAATAATGATTGGAAAAAAAAGTAGTGTTTGATTTGACTGTTTGCTGATTGACTAATTGCATTCTATTTTAGTTCTGGCTAGAAAAAAAATGTATTTTCTGGCAACAATATCTGCTTTTGTGCTTGCCATAAATAAAATGCAAAATCTGTGCTCAGTAACAATGCAGGAGGAGAGGCAGATGGGGTGAAAGCCCCGGGTATGCATATCAGAAGGGCATTCACTCAAAGAGTGAAATAAAAATTAGTTTATAATTAGCAGAATCGCCTGGCATTGCTCAGGTGTAATGAAAGCTTTAAAACTAATCCATGGTCCTGGCGCTCAGACTCAGCCTAAAGAATATTTGAAATAATAAAATATTTGCGACAATTTACCAATCGCACCTAATATATATATATATATATATATATATATATATTAGCAGAATAGCCCGGCGTTGCTCGGGTGTAATGAAAGCTTTAAAACTAATCCATGGTCCTGGAGCTCAGACTCAGCCTAAAGAATATTTGTGTGAAGTTTGGTGAGAATCGGATAAAAATTGTGGATTTGTATAAAGAACATACAGACAGATAAAAAGACACACACACAAACATCTTGCCTTTTTATATATATATTGTCGATTTTCTGCACTATTGTAAGAACTGCAACCTTGAAACTTCTGAATATCATTTCTGATGTCTTTGACCATGAGTGGATCAAGTTCGATTAAAATTGGACCACTCCTTCTATAACCTGATTTTTTTCAATTATCAATTTTCAATATTTATCAGGAGTACCTCAACACAAAACCTAGCTAAGAATACTCACAGACACTTATCGTACAACTGTGTAAATTTTCAAGAAAATTGGTTCACCTATTTCAGAGTCTATAGGTAATAGACACACACAAACACACACACACAGACAAAGTTCAATTTATAAATAAGTTTAGATTAAAACAAAGTGTTTATTTTATGTTTCATTTGTTTTACGTATTTAAAATGTCTTCCTTTTTTCACATTTCTCAGTACAAGCCCCCACCCCACTACTTGAGTCTCTCAAGCGTGCAATCAAGCATCGCCAAACCTATGCTTGTCACTGGCTGTGCTCTAGAATTTTCAAAATCAGAAGACCATCTTGTCTGTTTGAGTTTCATTTAACGGCATATCAACCTCTCTGGGTTATTTTAGGCCAGAAAGGTAGAGTTTTAAGATATTTTTTTATGTTTGTTTATAGTAAGAAGGTTGATTTAGTCAGATTTTGATGAAAGAATTTTTTATTTTTATTTTATTTCAGAAAATTGAAGATGTCTTCCAGTTTTGTATTCAAAAATGTATTGCTGGTAATAATCTTTTTCCTTCAAAAATGTATGATGGCAATAATTTTTTTCCCCTTCAAAAATGTGTAATGGTAATTTTTTTCTTCAAAAATGTATTGATTATATTTTTTATTCAAAAATGTATATTTTTCTATAAAAATTTATTTATATATATATATATATATATATATATATATATATATATATATAAAGTCTCGTTTTATACTTTCATAGTGTTTTAACACCAGCTTGGGGGGTTAATTATTTGCCCATAGCTTGAATCCTAACAGGTGCTACCACTCCGGGTCAGGGTGGATATGTGAACAACAGCAATTATGAGGTGGTTTCATGCTCCTCATAACCTCCCAATCAGAGGCTTTGCTGCTGGATGCAGTTTTCCATTATACCCAGGACAGTCTTGTCAGTCATCCTTGGAAATCAGCATTTGAAATTTTGATTTTTTTCTTGGAGTCTTATACCAATTTCTGTCAATGGTGGATAATAGGAAGGTTCAGTAAGTCTGGTTTATTAACTGAAAAGAAATGCTTGCGAACATTTTTGGACAATTGAACTTAGTTTTGTTGCTGAAGTTACCATGCTGTTTTTGCTGATTCATTCATTGTACAGTCATTGTCAGATGCGAGATTCAAGGTTTTCTGACAATACAAGATGTCAGATGAAAAATAGTAACTAATGCACCAGTTGGTTCAATACATACTGTCATTCCATTCACTTTATTTGGTAGCTGAATGATGACTCTAACTACAACTGTGATGTCAGCTCCTGCTACTTCAGCTGAGTTGAAGACCAAGATGTATGAATAGTGAACTATTGAGTGACTTCATGAATAGAGATTGATTTGGTGAGTTAAACAGTAGTCATTGTACTTGAAATATTGAAAGACTAGTGTTATGGTTCAAGTGACAAGGTTTGTGCAGAACTAACAGTTGAGTATGAATATGTTCACAGGGAACAAGTAGGTTTCAATTCACACTAAAAAAAAACATTTTTAACTTCTTCCACATTTTGAATATATTGACATTTATATTTTGGTTAATTTGCAAAGGACAAAAAATAGTTTTTACAGGAAAAGTTTCTTTGTATTTCTAGTCAAATTGAGGTTCTTTCTGGGTCTCACTGCCTGTTACAGGAAAAGTTCCCTTTTCATTTCTAGTCAAAGTGAGGTTTTATCTGGGACTATTTAAATGGTTATTGTATCTTACAGGAAAAGTTTCCTTTTGCTTCTAGTCCAAGTGAGATTTTACTTGTGACTATTTAAATGTTCACTGCCTGTTACAGGAAAAGTTCCCTTTTCATTTCTAGTCAAAGTGAGGTTCTACCTAGGACTCTTTAAATGCTCATTCCAATTTACAGAAAGAGTTCCTTTTATTTATCATCAAAGAAGTTCTAATTAAAACTATTGAAATTATCAAAACCAAGACTAGAAAGGGCATCCTGATTGTAGCACTCTTCTTTCTCTATCATTTCCTATTTCTTTCAAAACAAAAAAAGATGCACAAAATAATCTTTAGTTCAGTTACAGAACATGTTGGACCACTTATTAAAGAATTAGCTAATCCCAGATTAGCAGAGAAATCATAGAGACTTGTTTCTATTCTTTATCTAACTCTAATTTATTTAGATTCTAACTATACAAATCTTTAGTATTTATATTTAACACAGAGCTAATTATTTTAAGAAACCTTCAAGATTGTTTCTTGCCATCACAATATAATTCTACAAATTTATTCAAAATTCAAAGAATTATATTAAGACAATTTCTGAAGAGGATCACTATATTTGAATTTGTAAATTTAGCTTGCATACTTAGTTCTCTTGACAATGACCTTATGACCTGACTGTTGAAACATTTTTAACATGGCATGTTCCAAAGAAGATATATTCAAAATTAAAACTATTCCAAGATAATTTTGTCTGTTTATTTGTTCATATTATTTAAAGTCTAATAATGAATGGAGTTAAAAAAGCATATGTCATGTAGTCTTTATTGCCAGAAAAATCAATAATGAAAATGCCGAAGTGGCGTCAGACTTGGGTTCTGCTTATCAGTTTTCATTGTTTGTAATGTCTTTTACACCCTTGACGTCATATCAAGTTAAATCACAGCAATTATGCAGACAGCAATGCATAATCCAACAAATACACACATAAACAGATGTATACGTATTCTCATAATACAATTCACATAAAATCTTTATAAACAAATGCACAAACATTATTGTATATATACAATGAGACACAGGCATACTTAAACAAACATGGAGACAGATATATTCACACACATTGTGAAATTTACATACAGAAATTATCTATCTCTGTCTTTATGCATCAGTGTGTGTGTGGTGGGGGGCTATTAAGTGAAAATGTGCTGAATTTTATTAGATGAAGCATTGTCAAGCATTATTAATTTTTGAATTGTATTTCAATCATCTTAAATTCACTTGCTTTATTTGTACTAATAATGTTAGTAGTTATACCAAATTTCTTTTGATAGTACATTGACTTCCTCAATTTAAGTGCTGTTTTAAAAGTGAATTGCTGTCACTGTGCTGAGCCAAGAAGTTTTTCTCATCAGAATCCATCTTGCACATTTAAAAATCTACCATTCCTCCATTCATTGAATACTGTCGTCATATCGGGTTAGGTCCTCCTGCTATTCATCTTGGGGTCCTCGACTAAATCCAAAGGAGAATCTTCAAAGTAATTGATCCCAATTTGGTAGATTGACTACTGTCACTTTGTCATTAACAGTATGTGGCTTCCCTCTGTCTTTCCTACAAATATTTTCACAGATTTTGCTTTGATGACCTTCATTCCCTGGTGCCCATCCATATGAATTTACTTGTGCTTCTAGATTGGCAACTATGTCCATCCTTTTTACCATAAAAAGGTAAATGTAGCTACCATTTCTACTCTATCAGATTCTTTTCTCACATTTCCTGCTTGTGGAACTCCTTTCCGTATACTTGCTTCCCTGATAGCTACAAGCTCTAAAAGTTTAAATACAATGTCATTTGCTATTTTCTATCTTCTTGACACCTATCTGTACTAATGGCAGTACTGCTTTGCTTCGAATGAAACGATGATAAAAAAAAAAAAGCTCTACATTAATAGTTACTTCACTTAGATTTTTTTTCTTGTGGAACTCTATTCAGGCATTAAGTTTTCCTGCTATGAGCTTTAAATCTTTAAAAGCAATATAAACTGTCATCTCCTCTATCTTTGAATCCTGGTATTTTATTCTTCTCTTAGTTTCTTTCACTTTCAGTAACTCCTTGCATCTTAGTGACTTTATTGCCTCCATCTTCAGTTAACTGTCACCCAGACCATAAGTCTACTCTCACTAGTAAGCAGAATCCACTGCTAGGCTAGGAAGGTTGGATCACTGTGTCGGGCCAGGACATTTTTTCCACCTGGATCCATCTTACACATATACAAATCAACTATCCGTCTGTGCACGGAATACTGCTGTCATATATAGTTAGGCACCCTTGCTGTTCATCTCAGTGTTCTCAACAGGCTCCAAAGGAAAATCAGTAATGTGATAGGTACCGACTTGGCAGTTTGACTTCAGCCACTTTCTCATCGATGGGATGTAGCTTCGTTATGTCTGTTCTACAAATATTTTCATGACTTTTGCTCCAACAAACTTAAGTCACTGGTGACTCTGCCACATGAGTTTACTCATGCAACCAGACTGGCAACTGGGTTCCTCCCACCCATTCACAGTTAGATCAACCAAGTGCAGCCAGCAATTCTACTCCATCAGCTTCTTTTCTTGCACTTCCCACCTGTGGAACTCTCTTTCATATTCTTGCTTTCCTGATGGCTACAACCTCCAGGAATTAAAATGCAATGTCAATACCCATCTCTTAACTACTTAACTCTGGGTCTTTTTACTAACCCTAACCTGAAACCCTAACCCAATATCTTTTTTTTTCTCTTTACCTTTACCTTTGCAACTCTCATTTCACTTGTATTTTTCATCCTTCGCTTGCTTGTTTATCTGACACCTCCTGGAACTGGTTCATCTTTCTCTTTACTCACCTCTTATCTAATATTTTTCTCTTATGTAACTCCCTGCGCATCAGTGACATAACCGCCTTGCTTGGGGTGAAACGATTAGAAAAAAAAAAAGCTGAATTTGAAGAAATTTCATCAGATTTATATCTCCTGGAACTTCTCTTTCTAATTTTTTTCATTTTCCATTAACATTTAGTATTCCTAGTCAAGGATCAATTTTAGGTACAGTGTGGCGATACCAAGCAAAAGCAATGAACCGGATGTTTGCACTTTCACGACCAAAAAGCAAATGACCAAAAGTTGTCGCTGCGCCGTCGGCTCCATGCAGATGTTCAGTTGAAAACAAAAAATTAATTAAATATTAAATTTCCAGTTCGCGAGCCTACGCAAATTTTATTTATCAGCCAATGGGAAGCCCAGAGCCAAATACAAGAGTGAAATCTCAAATGAGCTGCTGTGAACCAAAAAGTGGATACAGAAAGCATCGCCAGGCAGACCAACCCGAGGAGAAGAGAGGAATTAGTATCTCCCTTGATCGAAGTCAAGTGGCTTACTATGTTTGCCTCCCTTACCTCTTTACCTTCTTCCCTGTCTCAAAAACTACTGACTGACCTAAGGAGCGAATACATCAAAAACATTCCTTACTTACACGTTCCCAAATTCCTAAGCATTAATTCTCTTTCAGCATTTTATTGCCATGAACATTTTAACCTCCGTTGGAACTATACTTCATGTATTACTTCAACTGTAAAAACATTAATTGATATGTGCAAATATAAAAAGTTATTTTTCTACTCAAATTGCCTTTCTTGATTTGTAATCATTTTATGACTTAAAGTGGGCAATCTACAACAAGGCCAAATTCCATTAATCTGCAACAGTATACAACTACCCTTCACTAGAATGGATTCTCTTTTACTAACAGAAAAGAATAGATAAGCAATCCACTATAACAGATTAATTAGGGAGACAAATGTTTTTTCTTAATTTGGGGTTGATCACTATTAACATTATTTACATGTGTAACTTTGTTGCCATCTTTATTATTATTATCCAAAAGTCTTGGTCATTGTGATTTTCACCAGGTGCTTATTGATCCAGGTAACCTTCAAAGAATTTTGAACTGAACACTTTATATAATCTATAGGTACAGATTGTTCATGTCCTACTATGTCTAGAGATATCTTATCTAGTTATTATTTTGTACTGTGACATTATTGCTTGCCTTGTTTCCACTGAGTATACACTGCCCGAATGCAAAATTACTATGTCACTAAACTGATGGATCAAAGTTTTAATCCAGTGATGCTGAACTGTAGTGCTGCTGCACTGTGGAAGTAGTAATTGTATAGTGTTATTATTTTACTGCTGGGATGCATTCCAGAAGCTGAGTAGAATATTGAGAGACAGGAAAATTTCACTGGAAACAAAGAAAAGACTATTGGATTGTTATGTGATGTCTGTTCTTCAGTATGGCAGTGAATGCTGGACAATCTCATCAAAGGTGAAGGAAATAACTTGAAGCAACAGAAATGTAGTTCTACAGAAGGATTCTGAGAGTACCATGGACAAAACATATGAGCAACAATAAAGTTTTGGAGAGGATGGACACAAAAAGAAAACTGATACTTAACATCAGGAAAAGACAGCTGGAGTTTCTGGAACATGTAGTGAGAAAGGAGGGTTTGGAGGATCTAATGCTCACAGGATTAATAGGGGGAAAGAGATAGAAAAGAAATCAATACATGACAAACTTGATGGACTTGAACAGATGGATGGAAAAGTGGTGGGGGTTGAGGAGGATAACTGGATAGTGGGTGTTAAGAGCTGCAACGAATAGGGAGATGTGGAGGGCCATGATTGTTTATGTCCTAAAAGAAGAAATAAGCTGCACAAGTAGTTGAATAGAAACATTGAAATAAAACAGGTTCATATCTGTGTGTGTAGCTTTTAAAAATTTATATTTTACTGATAACATTTAAATGTATACCCTTTATATGAAACAATCCTGCACATAATTAAATCTACCATCCACCCGTGCATTGAATACTGCTGCCATATCTTGTCGGGTACCACTGTTATCCACCTAGGTGTCCTTGACAAAATCCAACAGAGAATCTGTAATGCGATTGATCCTAACTTGGCAGCTCAGATACAGTTACTTTCTCACCGGCGCAATGTCACTTCCCTGTGTCTCCTCTACAAATACTTTCACGGCTTCTGCTTCGATAAACTTAGCTCACTGGTGACCCCTATATATGAATTTACTTTAACCACAAGATTAACAACTAGGTCTCACCCTTTTACTGTAAAACCAATAAAATGTAAATGCAAATTCTACTCGAGCAGTTTCATTTATTGCACTTCCTGCCTGTGGAATTACCTTCCATTTACTTGCTTTGCTGACAGCTACAATCTCCAAGAATTTAAATGTGAAGTCAATAGTCACCTCCTATCTTACTAACCTACATTTTCTTCCTCATACTCCTTTTTCCATTCACTCCACTCTCATCAGTATTCTCATCTTTCTGTTACCCATTTCCTGACACCCCTTATAACGTGTCACTCTTTCTGATAACTTTCCTCCTATGTAACCCCCTGCAAAACAGTAACAGTAAAATGCCTTGCTTGGGGTGATATGATTATAAAAAATATTAAAGAAATGTGATTCTACAGAAGAATGCTGAGCATACCATGGACTGAACATGTGAGGAACAACAAGGTTTTGGAGAGAATGGAAACAAAAAAGAAACTTATGCATAACATCAGGAAGAGACAATTGAAGTTTGAGACATATAATGAGGAAGGAGAGCTTGGAGAATCTGATAATCACAGGATGGATAGAGGGAATGTGAGATAGAGAAACAGCAGGTGACATACTTGATGGGCCTAAGTAAATGGTTGGCAGAGCAGGGTTTAGGAGAACTGATAAGAAAAAAAGTATTAAGAGCTACAAAGAACAGGAATATGTGGATGGCCATGATTGCCTACGTCCCAAAGGGACATGGTACATAAAAGATCAATAATTGTTTCTGCAGTGATTTGAGAATACAGACTTATTTTTTTACAGAAATCATTCCTGTTTCATTAATCTTTTTCTGTTTGCCTCTGAAAATTAAATTATATATTACGTATTAAATACATTAAATTATATATTAAATTTATTAATTTATATATTAAATTATATATTAAATATATTAGATTATGTATAAAATATATTCAATTATATTTTAAATTATGTATGAAATATATTAAATTATATTTTTAATTATGTTTGAAATATATTAAATTATATATTAAAATAAATGTCTTTAATCTACATGCACAGATTTTTCTGGAAATGGCTGTTGATGGTCTCAGACTACATGATGAATACAATAAACATTATTTCTACAAATTCAAAGGCAACCTTTTGCTCCCCAAAAATGATATTAGCAAGTGTCTTCCTCTAAATTTGGCATTAAAAAGATTAAATTCAGTGATAGTGAATGAGGAAGCTTAAACCATAATTCAGTTCTTTTGTTATCTTAAAAGAATTATAACTTTCTGACATTTATTTGCAAGAGGTTTCAATTGGCATCAGTTGGATGTTTTAAAATTATAGAAGTGACTGAAGCACTATGACAAATCCACTGCTTATCGATTCTGGAACAGCTAAATAAATCAATAAACTACATTAGTTATTTCATAATGAGTTAACCGAGCATGCTGTGAACAAATATTGTTTAAAAGTAGTCATCACTTTAATAATTGATAATGTAGCACTTTACACTTGTTTATTGATCTTTGCTGAGAATAGTTACAGAACTAGATCAATAAGTCCATGGCTTAATGATTAGAAAAGGTTTTTCTTTACACAGCAAATATTTATTTTTCAACATGATCTCTTTCCATGTCAGTACGCTTAATTTATTGACGAATAATAATCGTATCAATCAAACATTATGCAATAGACATTTCCAGTAGAAATTCTAGTGGGGAGCTAAAAGAAGCCAAAGCTCCCCACCAAAATTTTGGCTAATCCCTCAGTTAGCACCCCCATACAAACTTTTGTAAGCTTCAAAAATTTATGAAACTGAGCAGTTTCTGACTTTGATAAGATTTGATCTTTAGCAATTTTAATTTTTCAGACTGTATTGACGTTAATATTTGACATTGATTTTGTCTTGAAATTAACCTCTCTCATGATCCGACAGCTTGAGAGTGGAAAAGAGGGCAAGAATAGATTAGAACTCCACTACTATGAATGAAAATTTATTCCATTTAATCTCATGAAGTAACATACTTATACCTAAACTCATTCCTAAGGTGTGTATACGATAGTGGTTTAGTATGAAAAATGAAGACAATGCTTAAGTTTAACCCTCCTTTTCAGAAAAATCTTGGACTCTAAAGTGCTCCCACACCAATTTCAGAGTTCCACAATTGCCACTGGACATTTCCTATTAGAATTCAGCAGATTGCTCTGTCAGGCTATGTACTTACTAATCTAGTATCATGGGAAAATGTATTTGTGTTTAATAAAAAGTGTTTGTGACTCTTGCATGAAAATTGATGTCATTAAGCAAAGTTACAAAAAATAACATAGAAAGTAGGTTAATTATTATTTGTTTTACACTATTTACTATAGTCCTCATCTTGGTTGCCATTTGCACAATGTTTGGGTCATTGTGGAAATCCTCAGCCTGTGATGGGTTGAAAAACATTTGTAATAATTCAAAATAAGTTACCTAAATTATTTATAATTTCAGTGTTATATATATGTTAAAGGGTTACATCTTCATAAATTATTTGGGAATAAATATTTCTTAAGATGTGACGAAATAATACAAGTTGATTTTGTCTGTTGTACACTCTGGCCTTCTTTAGGTGCTAAGAATATCAAGCCAAATTCCTAGCACCTGAAGAAGGCCGGAGTGTACAATAGGCGAAACCAACTTGTATTATTTTGTCACACCTTTAGAAATATTTATTCCAAAATATATAAAAAATTTTTAAATAATTTATAAAGATGTAACCCTTTAACATATAAATTACACTGAAATTAGAAATAATTTCGGTAACTTATTTTAAATCATTACAAATGTTTCCCAACCCATCACGGGCTGAGGATTTTCACCAATATCAAGTAAATCTTTAAGCATTTAAAAAAGTTCTGATTTCTCATCCTCACACATTGATATAATTCATGATAAAGGAAAAGTTTAACTTCAGGCTTTCTTTCAAGTGGTAAGGTTAGAACTCATAAAATATCCTTTCTTTACTGTAGCATCTTACATACACTAGATGATAGACTTTGCATGCAGTGTAACATATGAGAAGCCAGCTAAGTTGGCAGGTTGACCTGAGAATTGACTTTCTAGCCATCAAATGCTGATCCATAATTGACCTGATGTCAGTGGCTGCTCTTTAACATGTAAAGAAATGATCAACCCAGTTGTGTTTAGGATGTGCACCTGCACAATTTCTGATAATACCCTCAAAGAGGCTTCTTGCCTTTGAACACCTAATGGGTCTGAAGCTCACTCCTCAACTCAAGTGTGATGCTTATATTCACACCATGACAAAAAACTTCTGGAAGAATGGTTGGTTCTTTTCTTGCTTTTGAATACAAAACTAGAAGATATTTTCAGTTTTCTAAATTAAATAAGAATAAAAATAGAAAAATTTCATTAAAATCTGACTAAATCAACCTTCTAAATGTAACCCAATATTAAAAAAAATACTTTAAAACCCTACCTTTTTGGCATCAAAGAACCAACAGAGGTTGATATGCCATTAAACGAAACTCAAACTCAATCTAGAAGATACTAAATTTCCTTTACTTTACAAGTAAGATGATACTATGAATGGAATATTGTCATATCTGAGTTGATAAAGTGTTCATGCAACTTTGCAGGTGATGAATTATTCTTCACCCTGTGACCAGTATCCTGTTGTGGAAATGTTGCTAGCCTCTCACTATCTTATCATTATTACCATGGCAGATGGTCAGAAAAGTTACATTCAATAATTCCCCCAATTCAGACATCAGTTAGAACTTAGCATACAGAGGCAAATGATTCATATTCCCTTTTTGTTTCTTTAATAAGGGGCAAGTTCCACTCAGTTACCTTCTTCCTTAGAGGTGTTACTTTGTGGAACAAACTCCTGAAAGAATGCCCTGCATTCACTTAAGCACTGGTACCCTTGGAAAAGGTATTAATCCATCCCTTCCCTCCAGTTATGGGTTAAATAACAGGATAGGACTTAAGGATCTTGCCCTTAAAAACAAATTTTAATGAATCTTGATACTCAAAAAGGAAAAATATTACTAGACATAAAACATATAAAAACAACAATAAATTGTTGATAGAAAAAGGTATTACCAGCAGTAAATAAAAAAACATTCAGTTGGCAATAAATGAACCACCGAGGTTGATATGCCATAAAACAACAACAACCAACCAACCAACCAACCAACCAACCAACCAAAAAATCCTATCCCTTCCTTCCAACAATCTAGCTCAGCAACCCTCTATTTTGAATGGCTCTTGGGCCTTGTTTTGGGTGAACTAACAAAAAAAAACAGTAAAGAAAATAGTATGATAGATATATAAGTATCCAATATAGAAAAAAATACTGTCTCATGTTCTGGTGAGATTCTAGAAAATTAATTTGGAGAAGACCGTAAAGCCACACACTAAATTGCCAACAATAAATGATAAGATCAAGAGTTGAATAAACTGTAATGTTATGCATAAGTGATTAAATCTTATGTTTTCATGAGTAACCTATGACAAATAATATCTGCATTACTAGCTCAAAATGAAAATCATCACCTTGCACCTACCAGCCTACTACTCTAGCATTTTAGAAATGATCAAAACATCTCTAAAATCAACTTTTTTCTTTATTATTTTCTACCCATATAGCAGAAAACCCAAATGAACTTTTTTCCGTTATACTTTCTTAAATGATTTTGCTTCTGGTTTATTTATTTATTTTTTTCTTGAGAAATTCACTCAAATGTCAGCTGCCACATGCACCAAATTGAACTTTCCTTGTGACAAACACATGGTAAAAAGAACCTAATAAACACACCACCTGTTTGATTGTATCAACTTAGTTTTCTGCCTCAGGTTTCAAGGTACTTCAGCTTCAAGAATCATTTCTTCCCAGATCAAAAATCTTGTTTTATATTGTTTTTTTCCTTTCATTCAATTTCCTGACGTAAATATTTTATAGTATTTTATCCTGTTCGATAATTTTCACTCTGTCTCAATCCTGTCTTTCCTTACTGTTAATTTAGAAAATCAAAGTTAACATGTCATTTGAATTTAAACAATGGCCAAGAAACAATCACAAAACAGTCAGCTGATGATTTTCACATCTTATGTGCCCTGCATAAATGCCTGTCCTTCACTCAAACAAATGAATTCAAAAATAGAATTATTTCTTTAAACTTCTTAAATAGTGTTTAATGTTTTTTTTTTTTTCAAATAATAAGACAAAATTATCTTTCAATTATTAGTAGTATGACTGTTAAAAGATATTTTGTATCTTCTGTGCACTGTGTCCATTCAGGACATTGGCAATCATGCATCTCCACAACTTTATGTTCTTTGTTATAAAATTTATCTTTTTACTATCTCTCCTAATCCCTGTTTTGCCAACTATTTATGAAAACTCGTGAGGTAGGTTTTGCCCAGTTTTCTGTGTCACTCTTGATTCCAGTATGTCCTGAGTGTGTCAAATTTTTCAAGTCCTTTTTCCTCATTATATAATCTAGAATTTCAACTTTTTTCTTTCTGAAGCTAGATATGAGTGTCCATTTTCTCTAAGTTTTTTCAGAAAGTGCTCTGAACAAAGTGAAAACAAAGATATTCTTTGTATATTTTTTTTCATTGAAATGTGGGAAAACAAATTTATGAAGATACACACTCGTTGGCAACCTTTGCAGTCTTCATCAGTGTTTGAATAGTTATATATAATCAATCCAGTGAGATGTGTATTGTAGGAATTACCAAAATGGAAAGTGTAATTGGCAAACAGTTAAATTTTTCACCCAATCTATTGCATTCACTTTCATATAAATACCCTTGAGAATTATATATCATTATAACTCTCCAGTAAACTGAGCTCTCTAGATTTGAATGGTTGCTAGTTTAGAAAGTTAACAGCTTTAATTATGAAAACATGAAAAAAGTTAATAGAAAACCACTTCACTATATATAACAAAAGATATGACTTACCTCAGAATTCAAAACGAGCAGGAACATGTCTTGCTTGCAAGATAATAACAAAAAAGAAATATGGCTGCTATTGAAGACACAATTTATGCGTGCATATCTCGTTCAAAACAAGATGATATTTGCACACATGCAAATTTTGACCATCTTGGAATGGCATAAAAAGCGGGTTGCCAGCAGCCCTGTGAGAGTGTCATGTCCCTTTTTTTCTTTCTTTTTTTTTTTTTTGTGGATTGTGGGTGTCAAAGTTGGACTGTGGATTGACAGTCAGAGTGGCTCAGTTGGTGTCTGTGCCAACTACCCAGTGTAAAAGCCAAGAATGGGAAACTTGAAATCCATTACCTTGAGGCAACTGAAGAAAAACAGCTGGCCTACTGGAGAGTATCACAATGCATTCTCCCCCCCCCGTCATCATTTTTTTTTCTTTTGTTACTACACTGTATATCTCCAAGAGTCATAGTAGTTCACAGATAATGAAGGAAAGAAATCTGTTGATTATAAACATTTTTGAATTACTACAGAAGATACAAAATGCGTGTGTGTGTGTGTGTGTATATATATATATATATATATATATATATATATATATGTATATAAGAAAAATTAAGGCAGACACGTTATCCCATGGTGAATCGGGAGTATAAGCCTATTTCAGGCGAACTATTATCAGCTTTCGTCTTTATTTTACAAAGGATTTTATATGTATTTACATCGAACCTGCGACCCCTATCTATAGAGGAGAAGCTACCATTTGAAAATTGTGTTATATAGGCTTGATAAAAACCTCGTTTAGACTGGAGGCTATTCGTGGTTGAGAGGTCTAAGACATTACCACATGTATTTATATGCATATGACATATGCATGAAATTTCTCCTAGGGATTTCATATGGAAATGGCCATACAAGTGATTTGAACATCGAAATTTATTTCATTTTATATATATATATATATATATATATACAGAATAATATTTGGGAAAAATGTATGATAAAGAGAGAAAAGTTTTCTCGTGATGCATTTCATCCTTTAAAACTTGATGAGAATAAATTTGTTCTGTTGATGCAACTATTAACAATGGATGCTGGAAATTTATGTATAATTTTTTCTTTTTATTAATTTTGTTAGTAGATATCCCACACTATGATAGACGTTCTGCCAGGAATTGTGAAATTTGTAAGAGCGAGGACGCAAATTTAATGTGGATGACCTTGTGATCAAGGCACTCACTAGACATTTTTGTCATAGTGAATTTTTTCCTCCTTTGATGAGAGTAGCATTTTTATGTTAAAATTGTGGTCAGTCTTATTACAGTGGGCAACTATCAATATAGTATATATAGATACATAGTATTACGAAATGTAAACAAAATTCCAAATTATGTAATTACTAGCAGTATAGCGCGGCGTTGCTCAGGTGTAATGAAAGCTTTAAAACTAATCCATGGGCCTGGAGCTCAGACTTTTTGGACGTTGGCACGAAAGACTAAAAAGCAATAGTTGTTTCCAGTTAAAGTGAAACCATAGACTGAAAGAAAAATGAATGGATGTAAGTCAAATTTTGATTTCCTGGTATCGATATCAAATAAGTTTTTTCGTCGTAAACTAAATTTTGAAGGCTAAATAAGTCCTCTGAGTAAATGGTATCATGGCTGAGACTAAGAACTACAATTATACCTACTTAGAGCCAAACCCGAAGCAAAAAATAAAATAAAAGGGCTGAAAAAAAAATACAGACATACAGGCAGATAAACAGACACACACACACACAAACATCTTGCCTTATATATATATATATATATATATATATATTATCGATTTTCTGCACTATTGTAAGAACTGCAACCTTGAAACTTCTGAATATCGTTTCTTATGTCTTTGTCTATGAGTGTATCAAATTTGATTAAAATCAGACCACTCCTTTTATAATCCGATTTTTTCAATTATCGATTTTCAATATTTATTGGGGGTACCTCGACACAAAACCTAGCTAAGAACACTCACAGACGCTTATAGTACAACTGTGTAAATTTTCAAGAAAATCGGTTCAGCCATTTTGGAGTCTATAGGTAATGGACACACACAGAGACAAAGTTCCATTTATAAATTAGTTTAGGTTAAAGTACCACACACACACACGGATTCATTGCAGATCTTTGAGAAATGACTAACAGATAAAATATGTAAATAAATATGTATTTTTCAAGATATGTCAGTTAACACTCACTCAGTTAATCAATCCTTTACTTCAGCATATATCAGGTTAATGAGCAAAAGGTTGGTATTTACTCTCTAAGAGTTGGCTTTCTTTTTTTTATGTTCTATGTCTCTTCAGGACGTAGGTGATCATGGCCCTACACATTCTATTTCTTGTAGGTCTTAACACCTTTACTCTTGGTATTTCTCTCAAACTCTGCTCGGTCATCCACTTCCTCAAACCCATCAAGTATGTCACACATTGCTTTCTCTTTCCATCATGTGAGTGTCAGATTCTCCAAGCCTACTTTTATTATGTGTCACAGAAACTTCAGCTGTCTCTTTTTCATGTTAGGTATGTGTTTCCTTTTTGTTTTCATTTTCTCCAAAACTTCATCGTTGCTCACATGTTCAGTCCATTGTATCCTCAGCATCTTTCTGTAGAACCACATTTCGGTTGCTTCAAGTTTTTCCTTCATCTTTAATGAGATTTTTCAGCATTCACTCCCATATAGGAGGACAGATATGTCATAACAGTCCAGTACTGATTTCTTTGTTTCCAAAGAAATTTTCCTGTCTTTTCATACACTGCTTGGCTTTTGAAATGCATCCTTGACCATGCAATACACCTTTAGATCACAGTGTCACACTTTCTGTCCTCTCTTAGTAGATTTCCCAGGTATTTAAATTTCTGCACCTGCTTGATTTTAGTGTCCCCAACCTGTAATTGGAATTTGGTGCTCTTCTTTTCTTATGACCCTGAATTTAGTTTTTGGCATAGCTATTCTTAATTGATGTTCATGAATGAATCCCCAGTGAGAATATATGACAAGAAATCAGATGTTTTCAGTGCACTGGTCCAAAAAAAAAGAAACTTAGAGATTTTCTGAGATGGTATAAACCTGGGGCAAGAATGTATGGGCAAAAGAGATGTATGTTTTCTTTGCAAAATATGTTAACCTATTTACTTTTTGAATTTCATCTTAATCATGAGGAATTGGTCATACAGAGGTATAGGCTAGTGAATCAACTGAGGCATTATCATGGCTCCATCTAGCAATGGTCTATTTCAAATTTAGTGCTATTTTCTGATTTTTCTTTAATAAATTTTCTTTTTTTTTAATCATTTCACCCAAACAAGTCAGGATCACCCCACCATTAGTGCACAGAGGATTATTACAGTAAGAAAAAAGACTGAGTACAGGGGGAGTTTAAGAAAGGATAAAAAGATGGATGGGATTCATGAAGATAGAAGATGGCAACTGATGTTGCATTTAAATTATTGGAGTTTGGGAAGCAAGTAAATGGAAGTGAGCTTTACAGGCAGAAGGTGTGAGAAAAGAAACTCTTAGAGTAGAAGAGGCTGTTACATTTAACTATTTCAGGGGTAAAAAATGGATCTAGATGTCATTCTAGTAGCATGCTTAAATTCATGTGGCTGGGGCACCAGGGAAAAAACTTTGTCTGAGCAGTTGCAATGAAAATATTTGCAGAAAAGACAGAGGGAAGCAATATCACGTATATAGGTGGTGAGAAAGTGACTGATGTTGAGATACCAAGTAAAGATAAATTACATTGCAGATCTTTTTCTGGATTTTATTGAGAGCCTTAAGATGAATAGCATGAGTGCCTGAACAAATATGGCTACAGTTCAATGCACAGATAAATAGTAGATTTATAAATTATTGAATTTTGTTTGGTTTCAATGGAAACAACCAAATCCTGGATATTTTTGATTAAAAAATGCCTCTCAAGAAATATGCCTGAGTATATTTTTTTCTAGAATATCTCTTGTAAAAAGAGATTAAATTGTGTAGCTTGTTCTCAAATTTAATTTAAATTTGAATTATCTTGAAACTGCTAAACTTGAAACTGCTAAAATTTAGATACGAATTCCATACAGAAGACTAATGCTTGCAAAACTAAAAAATTGAAGTCTGGAACATTTTAAAGAATATAATACAAATTTGGAAGTCAGACACCTTTAAATAATTGTCTATCAGAAAATATCAATACATAAGAAATTACAATATTTTGAAAAACAAACAAATTTGTATTTGATTAGCAAACATGAAAAGTGTACTTGATTTTCTTTGCATTTCAGTACTTATTCTTATTGCCATCAAAACATCATTTATTATCCCAGTTTAAATATAATTATAATATCAGACGAAAAGCTCTTAAATGTTTCCAGTAATCTTCTATCTAAAATATCAGAAGAGGTTTCTTTTGTTTAAAGAAAGAAAATATATTTAAGACAAAATTAGTTTGTTTCTTGTTTTTTAGATATAATAAAGAGTACTAGGAAAATCAAACCTTAACCTCCTTGCTAATAAACTTGGATTGCATCTGTTATGCTTGTAAGCTTGTTCATTAATAACACTTTCAATCAATCAAAATCACAGAAGTCACACCAACAATTTTTCTATTTATTTTACATTTGATGAATTGTTTTCTTGTTGTAAGTACCATAACACTGAAATCAGAAATGAAATTAACTTAGCAAAGATAAACCTTTTAGTACACAATTTAAATCCAATTGTTTATTATACTATTTTTCTAAAAAATGGTCTGTAATATTAATAATCCTGATCTGGCATCTAGACATCAGTCACTTTCCTACTCCCATCACATGGTTTTCTTCTGTCTTCCCTATAAGTGTAGAACAATTACGTTGTCAAGATAAGCACTCAGTTGTGGAACAATCTGAGGCAAGAATAATCAAAGGAGAGCTATTTACGGTGACCTGAAGCATCTTATTGTGCTCAAGTGAGATAGTCCATTGCTTGGGCCGTGATTGGCTGCTGGTAAATGAGTGGAGGTATTTCTGTATAAATACCAGCTTGATTCCAGTCATAGTTTGCGGGGTGTGTATTAAGTTACAATTAGCTTTATTTTTGTCTGCTAGCTGGATGCTAACTGGGACCCTTACGCCTGTAAGTGTTGTTATTCTATTGTTATTCTACAATAAGTTATTCATGACAGTTGTTCTAAGGACCTCTCCTCTTTGGTACCTCAATTATATGAGTTTATACATATTAATACTGTTGTCATGTTTGTTCAGGTGCTCCTGCTATTCATTTTGGGTTTCTTGACAAAATCCAAAGGACGATCTGCAATGTAATTGATGCTAATTTGACAGCTCGACTTCACTTACTTTCTCACCTACAGGATGTAGCTTCCCTCTGTCTTTTCTACAAAAATATTTTCATGGCTTTTACTCTAACAAGCTTCCTTTCTTGTTGCCCTGCCCACATGAATTTACTCATGCAACTATTGGCAACTAGGTCCTACATTTTTATGGTTAAAATAGGCAATGTAAGTGCCACTTCTAAACTTGCAGCTTTTTTTCTTGCATTTCCCTCCTGTGGAACTTCGTTCCATATGCTTGCTTCTCTGATAGCTACAACCTCCTTAAGTTTAAGTACAACATCAATTGCCATCTTCTATCTCCTTAACTTTCATTAAACTCTTATCCTTTCTTCAAGATATCCTGTACCTTTTTCCCCTTCTCTCTCCTTCTCACTGTGAGCCCCAGTTCATTATTGTCAGTACTTCCTTGCTTAGGGTGAAATGATTATAAAAACAAATTCTAATTGGCAAATAGGTTGCATCATTTTACTGCTAAAACAGCTTTTATGTAACTATAAGTTCTCATTTATAGTTTCTTGAACTTCTCACCTATGGAACTCTGTTTTGGTTGATTGCTTCTCTGCTACCTACAATCTTCAAAAATGTAAATGCAATGTTGATTACATTCTTGTTTTCCTGAAACCTGTTCTTTTATTGTCCTTTCCACTGTCATCTTATTCTCTTCCACTTCCAATAAACCTTTGCATACTAGGAAAAATGAAATCAGCAAGCCGAGTTCAGATTCCTACCTAGTCTATTGCTTTCACTTTCACCCACATTAGTAAAGGCATGAACCCATGTTTTTCTTCCCTAGTAATAGGTTAAATAGCAGGAAAGAGTACATTTTAGTGCTTTGTATGCCAGGTGAAAGAGTACTCTAACTTCATAACTGGAGGCAATGTAATTTCTATTTCCCTGAAAACTTTAGACAAGATGTAAAGAAAAATTAAACTTATATTTAGTCAGAAAAATGAGGAAGGAAGGCTTAGAAAATTTGATTCTCATAGGATAAGGCAAGAGGGACAGAGAAAAACAGCACATAACCTACCTAATGAACTTGTGTAAATGGTGGACAAACAAGAGCTTTGTGGAGAGCCATGATCTCTTACATCCTGAATAACATGGCACATGAAAGAAGAAGAGAAGGCAGTAAGGAACAACTCCACTATCTTTTCCAATTCACATATAATAAATATAAGGAATTTGTGGAGAGCCATGATCACCTATTTCCTGAAGAGACATGGTATTTCAAAAGAAAGAAATTAGTTAAATTCCTTTTGGTCTTTGTCATTATTATTTGCATCTTCAATTTCATTTTGGACTATTTTTGTTGTCATCTAATGAGATACATAAAATCTGACAGTCTGAACTAAATTGTCGACTAAAAATACAAACATTTTCGTTAACTATTTTTGAAGATGCTGAAAACAAGTTACTTTTCATTTCTATCCAATATAAAAACTGAAATAAATACACCAATCAACTTTTGTCTTTCAAGAGTTTCAATATTTCTTTTCTTGTATCCTGAAGAAAACTGCATTTTTTTCCTGTTCTTTATATTTATTTATTATTCAATATATATTATTGTGAGACACAATTTTTGAACAATACAGTTATTATATGTTACAATTACCACTTTCCCCTTCCTAGTTCATCTGTCTATATCAGGTAAATATATATTTTTCAAAGAATACAATTTTAGCTTAATTACTGGCAGCATTTTTTAAAAATGGTAATAATTGTTTGTTTTGGAATTTTCTGTAAACAGTATCAGTTACATATGTGTATTTTAATAGCAGCAGTAAAAATGCATGATTTACTAAAAGGTAAGAAAAAATTTAGGTAAAGCCTGTTTATGTAATTCAGTCATTTGTTTATTACTTACTTGAATTTATTAGTTTCTAAAACTACTTGGAATTCAAAAAAAAAAGTCAGGAAAATATTTAAAACAAACACCATATTCACTTGCTTTTATCAGAAATGAACTGCCAATTACATGAAAAACTTATGAATATTTTGAAAGCACTTTAAAGCACTTTAAATTTTATATAATTTGATCATTATTGCTTATTAAATTTTCCCAAAATTTAAAAAATTCTATTCATGAAGTAATATAATAAGTTCCAGAGTGATAGTGCTTCTTAAGGAAGATTAAAATATTTGCCTGGAGCGTAAAATACAATCATAATTGTTATTCAGCAAATAATTTCGTATACATTGCTACAACCAGAGTTTTATCCGTGACTTAGTTTTAAAGAAAACACCTCCTGCAAGGAAACTAATACCTATTTTATGTGCATACCTGTCTTTTCAGGAGGAGGTCAATTATGGCTCTCTACAATTTCCTGCCTTTTGTAGTTCCTAATGAACTTCATCTTTTTGTTATCATGTTGGTTTATTTTCTATTCTGGAGCCTCTTTCTCACAGAGTCAACATTTCAGGCATATCACTGCTAAATTGATACTTCTATGACAAATGTTCAGATAAACGTCAATTTTTAATGCCAACAGTTCAGACATGAATGACCAAGACCAGTTTTAATACATCCATGGGTTTAAATCACTCTCATCCTCTAGGTATTCGTTTGGTCAGTAGAGCATTTTACTCTAACAGCTTTTTCCCAAGAATCACTACTTTGTGGAACAAAATCCCAGATTAATGTTTACCTGAACACTAAAATCTTAACCCCTTTGAGTGTAGAATCAAACATTAGCTGCCTTTCATATCCTTCTAATCTTCATTTCAACTTAATAGACATATAGTCATATCACACATCTCATTCAGTAACCTATCTCAAATGTTTCTTTGGCTTTGCATTAGGTAGACAATATATATATGTATATATATATATATATATATGGTGTCCATAAAGTTTAGTTTGTGTACACTTTTAAAAAAATCACAAATACAAATAATGTTATAATTTTTTGAAGTGCACACTGACTTTATGGACACCTATATATATATATATATATATATATATATATATATATATATATATATATGCAATCAGTAATTACTCAAGGTAGATATCTTGTGATCTATATGTAGTAAATCTACAAAAAAATAAAATATTTTGCATTTAATGCATAATAATCAGAGTAACCTTCATAATTTTGTTGGATTAGGTGCATCTTGTGCCATAGAAGGAAAATGTAGCTTCTGATCTGTTTTATTCAGGGTAGCCACTGCCTACCTTGCTTACCTAGATGGCATGTCCCTGATATATATTGACAACAACCAGTGGTGAGAATCTATTTCATGCTTAAATGCATTTGGGCCATGACAATTTCAGTCAAGCATGAAGCAGACACTTGCTGCTGAGTGTTGATCTCAATGTTCATTTATGTGATATTGAGCACTTTAACCCATATAAGCCATATTTTAAAACAATATTTTTACTATATATATATATATATATATATATATATATATATATATAAATTTAGATCATAATTAGAGGAATATTTATTTCAACATGTCAGTTTGAGACATGCATTGTCAACTGAAGATTATCTGCTCTGTAAATTAAATTTACTAGTATCTTCTCAGATTATTTACCAATCTTATCCTGAATTTTTACTGATATATATATGTCTGTATTTATTGCCAGAAAGAGACCATTCTAACCATTCAGCTACAAGTGATCTTGGTTCAAATCCCACCAAGGTCAATTTGTCAGGAAGCACATTCCTTGATGTCATCAGCTATTAGAGGCAATTCTAACATGTCGCACCTTTAGAAAGTGCCTGAAAACCATACCACAGGTTGACCTAAGCCTTGTGAGTGAACTTTGGTTGATTGAGCGAGCACGAAATCCCAAGTCGTCGGGACTGTATGTTTAAACATACTGGCTTTGTTCAAACTGTTGTTTACACCAGATTTTGTGCTCTTTCCCAGAAACTATAACTAATATCTACTCAACATAGTTGCAGTGTAAAACATAGGTGGACCCTGTGGGCATTGAACAAACACAAATGTGCCTGAGTGAGTCTCTGCAATAGGGATTGACTAGTCATTCTAAGAGACAGGAATACTCAGATATGAGCAGCCAGTTGTTTCATTATTTATATTTGTTGCCAACTATTACTGAGCAGGAGTGTAGTTAGACATGATATTTTGTGGGATATTTTTTTAATATTAGGTTTTTGAAAATTGTTTCAATTTTTATTATTTAATTTTTGGCAAACAGATGACAGCAAATATAAACTGTTTTTTTACATACTCTTTTACTTTATTTATTCTGAAATATATTTTTGCAAACTTACATCTTTTTGACAGAGATGTTGGTTGTTGGACATTTAACAGCTTAAAAATTGGAATTGACAGGCAAGTTTCCGATTCTACCAGAGACAATTTGCATTCATTTTGCAATATTACTTTAGAGAGATGTGTAAATTAATCTGTTTTCTTTGATTCTAGTTATGTGTAAAATAGAAGAGTACATGTGGCTCTCTTGGCTTGGCTGACACACTCAGAGAAGGACAAACTTTAAAAATTAGAGGTGTGAGTAGCTTAGTATTTAACAGCATGAATATTGAAGTTAGCAAGACAAAGTTCAGATTCTGGTCTTCATTCACTTAACACTAATGCTTCTGGAAAACACATAAATTTATTTTTACTCCAGCTCCAGATGTTGGAAGGAAAGTTGAAGTTCCTTTTTACTGTCAGGTAAACCATCTTAAGTGTCAGGTTAGAATTCCAGTCTTGTAAAATTTTGCTTGTTACTGAAACTGTACCAGTGTCAATTGTTATGGTGTTTGTTGTTTGCTCTACAAGCAGTATGAAGGAATAAACACTTGATGGTGGTTTGCTGATCAAAATACACAATCCTTAATTTGTGGCTGAAGGTCAGGTTAATTTTCTATTCATCAAGGTTCACTTCAGCTCAACTCAACTGTATGTAAATGATATTAGTTATTTGAAAGCTGAGTTATTGGTTGAACAATTTACCAACAAACATCAATCAAACATCTTGAAACAGTATCAAATGTTCTTTGTTTTTGCAGTCGGGGTTTCTTTGTTTTTCCGGGTTTAAAATCTTTTTATCCTTTGACTACTTTCAGTGACAAAGAATCCAAAATCCTTTACTAACTTCATTGTGCTTTTATTGAAAAAGCAACATTTTGTGGGTTTCTTTTTCGCTTTTTAATTTTTTCCACATAAAATGGTCATCTATGATGAAGAATTTGATTGCCATAGATTTAAGATAGTTACCAGTTTTTAAGGCTTATTTTTGTCCAATCATCTTTTCTGTAAAGTGATTAATCAAAACTACTGGGACATTGAAGTTATTTTGAAATCTGAACAGAATAGTGGGACTGCTACTAACAACAGAATCCCACTCTTCTGAAATATTTCATAGCAGTTCTCCTTTCCAAAGAATTTGGTTTTGAGAGTAAACTTAAATTTATTACATGAGTTTTAATCACCACACAAAGCTGCTTTTCCTTTTGTATGAATTTACATAAAACTAAATTTTGTGTGTATTTCCCCAGCTCAGATAAAGAGAACAAAACAACCTCTTGGTAAGACATGATGTATTTTTCAGTTTCACCACATTGCTCTCAAATGTGACACAAGTTCAGTTTAATGTTGGTTTAACAGCTATAATGTGGAAAAAGGAACATTTCAGAATGTTTGACGGTCAACCTGAGAACAGTGCAGAGGACTCAGAAAAAGTGGGCTGAGCCTAATGGTGATTAAGAAAGTGTTTAAAGTGATCACTAGTGATAGCAAAATTATGTCTTTATTAATCTTGCAACAAGGATTTAATCTCAACACAGGAGCCTACATCATAAACCTGGAGAAGATAGTACTTCCCTGGGTCAAAAAGGTGGATGCTTGAAGACCCTGTGTCTGGTAATAATTTTTGTGACCAAATCACCCTTTATATCTGGCCACCTAACTCCCCAGACAGCAACTACCTTGATTATTATGTATGAGTTACCGCCTTGTAATACCAAAGATGAACTGAAAGCAAGGTTTATGGCAACATTGACTGATTTAAACAAGTAGATCATCCAGAAGAGATGCAGAAGATTCTGAATTTGTCTGGAGACCTGGGTTGAAGCCAATGGCAATTTTCTTGAATAAATTTACTCTTTAGTATTTCAAGATATTTTTGTGAAATTTTGGCAAAAATATTTCTGTTAAAATGTCAGTGTTATTTTCATTTTGTGAAAGTTAGATGATAATTCATCCATTGCATTTTGTATGTGTGCATATATGTATATATTTAGTGTATCGTGGCAGCAAATAATTTTGTAAACATATCCTATTAAATATAAGAGACAATGAATGTCTATTATGTTTAATCAAGAGCCATTCTAAACATCATATTTTGGTTTTAATTTCAGTTGAAAATAAAGACAAAAATTTTCCAACATTTGGATAATATTTTATTAATTTGATTCTAAGTGTTTGGTTCACATGAGCCATCTTCAGAGAGGTTATTAAGACGGTAATACAGTAACATCCACCATCACCAACGATTTTATAAAAACTTTATTTTTATTTTTTATTTTATAAAACTCCGCTAGGCAACAGCAATAGTTACCAAAAATAACAAACGCAAATTTGCAATGCAGTTCTATGACGTTACACCGCGTGATAGCACGAAATGACAACAGAAAACCATGTATTCAAATGCAATGTAACGTGTTATGACCAAATTTAAAGGTGGCTCATGATAAAACATAATAGACATTCATTGTCTCTTATATTTAATATTATATATATATATAAAATACATTAATTTAACTACACTATGGCACAGATCAAATAATGAGTGAAAGGTCTGAGAAACAAACTGGATACTAATTAACCAAGACTATTTACAGTAAAACTTGAAGCATTCAAGAAAATAAACTGGAAAGTGAAGTGATTAAACACAAAGAAAGAATATTTTTACCATTGTAAAATGTTTGAAAATCATATCACAAGTTGACCCAAGTCTTCTTAATGAAACAGAGGTAATGAAACCATTTACAGGTCATCATTGATTGTGCTTATGTGAAGTCAGTGTAACCAAGGGTGTGAGTCTACTGGCCTGACTATGCACTCTTTATAACTCTAATATAACTAAATACATACATCTGCAAACAATTGAGAATCATACACCTATATAAAATTATTTTTTTAATTTTATGTCCTTTAAGACAAAATCAATAATTTCTCTCCATAGATTCCTTTGTTTCAATATCTGTGATTTGCAATGATCTTTTAGGTAAAATAGAAGAATTTCTTGTTAACTTCTCCAAGGTTTTTGTATTTAGAGTAGTTATTTACCTAGACTAACTACCACCCAAAGTTAGAGATTCTAGTCTACCTTGCTATTTAACTTATCATTAACATGGAGTAGAAAAGAGAGAGCCATTCCTTTCCCAAGGGTGTTAGTGCAAAGCAAACACAAAAGACAATTTTTACTGTTTACAAGTGCCTCTACTGACAAACATTACACTACACAGGCATCTGTTATAAAAATATGCAGAACCTCAAAACAAATTTGGATGCACTCACACATACACACACACTAATACAAATACATATGCATAGTTTTTATTAGTTTTTAGAGGTTTTCTTTTTAATTATTTGCTTATTCATCTGAGCTTGAAGTCATCTGAATGCAGTCAATAATCTCACCAAATTTAACCAAATTGGTTGCTTGCTTTGATGTACAGCCACCCACTGAGCAAACGCAAATTCAATTCAATTATTTCTGACCATGACATCCATTTCCCTTAGAAACAAAAGGGGAAAAAAATAGGTTTGAGTTGCTTCACAAAAGTGATGAGATCATTAAAGGCAGAATATCAACAATAATTCATATATTAATGTGCTTGCTTATACCTACATAGACTGTCCATTGCACCCATTGCAGAATACCGACAATATATTTCAATAATTATGGACCTAACGTTCATAGCTAAAACCCGCAATGGTACTCACATTGTGCCAACCATCCTCATTTTATTTGTATTCCATTAGTTCAAGATAAGTTTCACT
Organism: Ascarosepion bandense; assembly: GCA_037127315.1. NCBI lineage: Eukaryota > Metazoa > Mollusca > Cephalopoda > Sepiida > Sepiidae > Ascarosepion > Ascarosepion bandense. The sequence continues at coordinate 3,791,218 of JBBBDQ010000363.1, read as the reverse complement.
CAAGCAGCTCTTCTCATGAGTACAATGGTTGCAAACACAACCATTTTCACAAACTAATTCTTTCTGAAACTAACTCCCAAGTGAATGCTTTCTTGATAACTACAGTCTTAATTTATTCAAGTTTAGGATTAAAAGTTATTTTCCTCACATAAATTGAGCCTCTTACTTTGTAACTTTCTACCTAGAGTGGTTCTCAGTCATTATACATTGTGAATATTATTGTTAAAAAACACATCTATGAATGGTTCTGTTGGCATAGAAATTATGTCTGGGTCATTCATCGAAGGTTAATAAGACCCCAAACAAAAAAAAAGAACAATATTTGAATATATTTGCTTCATCTAATATTTAACCACAAAGAACACCAATAAATTTTTTTGTTTGCTTTTTTTTTTTGCTGTTGCTAAAAGTGTAAGATAAGGAGAACAATAGATTCAGTATATTTTATGATGGCCTTTAGAAGTATTTTCTTGTTATTTTCAACACTTGATAAGCCACAATTTACACCCAGACTAATGCCTTCATTTGATAAAAACAGATGACATCAACAGTCCAAATATAAATAGAATAAATAATGAAAACTCTTAGAAATTAAGGCAGAAATTAATAGTTTTTTTTTTTAATAAGATGTGGCCCACAGTGTTGAGTTTTAACTCAGACATATGATCATTTTATTAAGGGATTCACTTTCTTTGTGTTTCCTCTTTTTTACCTTTTTTTTTTTACTTCCTACCTAGACAGAGTCATGTCTCGACTGAAAAAAAAAAATGGCAGGAAGGAATTTGTGTTGCTTGAAAACAAAGTAACCTCTTCAGGGGATAAGTAAAAGTTGGTGACCCTAGCTCACATGATATGCACAATCACATCTTCTTTCCCATGTGCCATGTCCCTTCAAGTCGTAGGCAATTATGGACTTCCACCTGGCCCTGTCTCTTGTCACTCTCAATGTTTTTTATCTTGGGTATCTCTTCCAAACTCCGCTCCACCATCCATTTGCTCAGATCTATCAAATAGGTTTCGCGCTGCTTTCCTGTGTCTCTCCTTCCCTCTATCCAACCGGTGAATATTAAATTCTCCAGGCCCTCCTTCCTCATTATGTGTCCCAGAAACCTCATTTGTCTCTTCATGATGTTAAGTATGAGTTTTCATCTCATTTGCATCTGTTCCAACATGTTGTCATTGCACACATGCTCCATCCATGGTATCTTCAGCATCCTTTCTTAAAACTACATTTCTGTTGCCTCAAGCCTCTCCTTCATCCTTGATGAGATTATCCAGCATCCACTTCCATACAGAAGGACAGCTATTGTATAGCAATCCAGCACTCTTTTTTTGTTGTTTCTAATGAGACTTTCCTGTCTTTAAGTATTAGCTTCTAAAATGTGTCTTTGGATCTCCATGTCTCACTTTCCATCCTGTCAAAACACTTACCAGGTATTTGAATTTTACCTGTTTTTTTGTAGTTTCTCTGACTTGTAGTTGGCAAACTGAACTCCTCTTTTTGCTGATGATCATACATTGTTTTCTTGGGAGGATTTTGGAATTGTCATATCAGTTTTCTGGTAATCTCTAATAATGACAGATGATGAGTAAACCGACTCTAAGTGAATGAAAGATGCAGCTATGTACTTATTCTATTACTTTTTGTGTAATAAATAAGATGTATCATTCCCAAGGTTCCTGGATTTCATCAACGACCTGATATGTAGTGAATTATTGAAAAAAAGATATTATTCCTGAAGACAGTAGATTTATTCAACTACTTAATGTGTACCCAGAGAAATTATTCCAATTTCATCTTGGGTATAATTTGATTATCAGAGAGGAAACAAAATAAAAGTGATATTCTGTAGTCTTAAATCTTGTAGAAAGAAGAACTACTGACTTTAACTTGGACATTTTCAAGAGATTCTGTTCATTTGCCATTGCAAACATTTGAACTTAGAAAGTGAAACTTGAAGCGTGAAATCAAAATAAATGTGTGTGTGTGTGTGTGTGTATATATACTTTGTTGATGTGCATTGTGGTGCAGTGGATATTAAGAAATCAGAGAGCTGAGTTCAAATTCTAGTTGAATTTATTGCATTTGCTTGTGTATAAATACCCTTAGGAAAGGTATTAATCTCTTCTTCCTCCAGCTATGGGTTAAATAGCAGAACAGATTGGGTTCTTTAGCTGACTGGTCTACCTTACCTGGGGGGTTAAAGGGGTTTATGTAGGGTCAGCACCACCACCTGTAAAAAGACAAGTTGCAGAAGCACTGACAACCCCCTTGTCCACAAGTGATAGGGTTAAGGGCGTGTGTACTTGAAATTATTTTATGATGCATATGGTAAATTTGTATCTGATGAATAAAAATTCCAGTGCATGCTGCAACAGAAAGTAATTCTGTTAAAATTATTTCAAACATATTTGTTTTGTTTCACTCAGAGAGTAAAAATATCAATGTTGGTTTCCTGTTGCTAAAAACACTTTTTTTTTCAACCAGACAGGTTGCTATAAATAACCATTTTCTTGGATAAAAAAGCAAAAATGTCGGAAGTCCCTAATAATAAAAGTGAATAATCAAATTACATCTGTTAGAAATGACAAAAATAAAAATGGTAATAAAACAAAAGAAATGCAAATCAATGATGTCACTGCTCATATCAATGAATAATAAAATATACACTTGGTTAATTATGTATAATAAAGATGAAAGTGTAAAAAAAACAAATAAGCCAACATTCAGTGTGCTATAATAGATCAACTTGGAATTGTTCAAAATAAGAATTATCTAAATTACATTAGCTTCAGATTTTAATAATTTTTATAGATTTTCTATTAATAAAATTACTGTGCTGACAAAAGGGAAAATATTGCTAATTTATTTTGTGTAGTAAATCAAAGGATGTGCAAGTTGCAGAAAAGTTACTGGTGCGGAAACTAGAATCAGCAAGTAAAGTTCAAATTTCATATTCATCTGCTGCATTCACTTTTTTACTTGTTGCGGAACTACTCAGAGTTGAACAAAAGGTAGTGTAAAACAAGATTTACACATGTAAACAATGTCTTACCATTACTTGTAATGGTGAAAAGAATTGGAACAAATTTGAACAAATTAATATTTTTGTGTCCTATATATATATATATATATATATATATATATATATATAGGATGTGCATTGTGGTGCAGTGGATATTGACTCGAAACGAGAATTCGGGGAGCAAAGTTCAAATTCCAGTTGAATCTATTGCATTCACTTACGCGCATATATTTGTGGGAAAGGTATTAATCCATCTCTTCCCTCCAGTTATGGGTTAAATAAAGCAGGACAGATTGGGTTTTATAGCTTTGGCTGGCAACCAATCTACTGCAGAAAGCAATGGCAACCTACTGTGGGATAATCTTCTGCCCAGTCAGTCATGTCTCGAAAGAGACATGATCGCCCAAGCGTGTTTCATGTATGGCACTTAACTGACTGATATATATATATATATATATATATATATATATACATATATAATCATTAACCATAAATAAAATAGACTTGTATACACAGGAAAATATTTAAAAAGTCATTTAAATCTAGCTATTATGAATTCTGTGTATATGTTCAATTATTTATACATATATAATTGTTATGTCTGGTATGTCTCACAGTTTCAGTACTTAAAACATGTTATTCAGTTATGCATGACATAATGGAGTGCTGACAGTTATCGGCTTAGCACTCAAATAAAACTCAACTAATCTGCATATGATACCACACCCTTCCTGAATTGAAGTGGTCGTATCCCTTTGTTTTTCATTTCTTCTTCTTCTATGTGCCCTGTCCTTTCAGGACGTAGGCGATCATGGTTCTCCACGTCTCCCTATCCCTTGTGGCTTCTAGTATGTTTGCTCCCGTGATGCCTGTTAACCCCCGTTCCATCAACCATCTGATCATGCCCTGCAGATATGTTATCTGCTGCCTTACCCTGTCTCTCTTTCCTTCTATTTGGCCAGTCAGTATCAGGTTCTCCAGGCTCTCCTTCCTCATTGCATGTCCCAGGAACTTCAGTTGTCTCTTCCTGATGCTCAGTATTAATTTCCTTTTTGTTGCCATTCTTTCCAACACCTCATCGTTGATCGCATGCTCAATCCATGATATCCACAGCATCCTTCTGTAGAACCACATTTCTGCTGCTTCCAGTTTTGTCCTCATTTTCAATGATATTGTCCAGCATTTGCTGTCGTATTGAAGAACTGACATCACATAGCAGTCCAGCACTCTTTTCTTTGTTTTTCATTTCACTACATCTGAATATTCTTGATTTATATAGTTCTTGCTTTTTTTTTCTTCTCCTTTTTTGGTGACCTTCATCTTTTTTCATCCTCTTCTTCATCAGTTTTTTCTTCTCCACTTTGTTCCTGTTCATCCTCATCACTGCAGCTTTCTCTCTCTTCTTGCTCCTGCATTTTTCTTCCCTGTTCTATCTCCTCATTGTAGTTACCTTCCTCCTTCTGATATCGTCTGACACAATCCTTTTTCTAAATTGCCGAAACATACTGCCTCTTCTTCTCGATCCAAACCATGTTATTTCCTCTCTACAAAAGGAAGTTTGTTTCTTCGGGATTAGCTCTTTTGTCTTTCTTGTACAATTTTGTCTCCCTTGTGGCAAAAGACATGGCAATGGGGGCTCTAATCTGTCTACCCATAGAGTCGATGGGTTCAACTTCCTTTCAGCACGTGGCATCGACTTATAGCATTTTAGCAAGAAACACCTAAATGTTTTCAATGATGTGTAAGAATGTCTTCAATGTCATTTTAACTGTTTGTACCATCCATTCTGTGATTCCATTGAATTGAGGATGGTACAGAGGAGTTTTATATGGCATGCAACCTATCTGCCTCAACCCTGTACACATATTTTTGTCAGAAAATTCAGGAGCATTATCTGACAGTGACATTTGCGGTACTCCATTCTTTGCAAATCCATCACTCAAAACTTGTCTGACTGTTGACATTCTTCAATCTTTAATATTGATTACTTCTGGACAACCAGAGTACACATCCACTATTATGAGAAATGACTCTATGCTACTGATCTGTACATGGTCCATACGTACTCTAAGCCATGGTGGTGCCTCTTTTGGTCATGAATGAAGCTCTTTTTGCCTGAATTTTCTAATTTCATTGCATTTTGGACATTTATGAATAATTTCTTCAATATCCTTTGCATAACCCAGCCACCATGCTTGTAATTTTAATCTTCTTCATGTTGCCATCTTGCGACAATGTATGTCCTCATGTACCCCCTATCAAAATGTCTGTCTTTAACGTCTGCGGAGCTACTATCACTTCCCCATGGTATAGAATTTCATTTTCAACTGTTAACTTATGCCATATCTCCTTAAATGGCCACTCCACTATTGAACAATTATTCAACTTATTATTCCTTATTCTTTTGAGTATTTTTCTCAATATTGGATCTTGCTCAGTCTCATTTTTTTACCTGTTAACTGGAATTAGGTCCGTCTCTACCCATTGAATCATTCTGGCTTCCTCAGTTCAATGTTCATCTTCTGTCCCTTTTACAAACCATAATCTTGACAAAGATTATGAGGGATGATATTTCTTTTAACATATACAATGTCAAAATCAAATGCCATGATTTTAATAGCCCAGCAAACACTTCTCATCAGCATAACCTTCGACAACTCTTTCCTTGGGTTAAAAATAGACTACAATGGCTTGTGGTCTGATTTTTGTGGAAATTCCTTTCTTGGTAAACATTTTGTGCTCTCTCCATATTCCAAACAATTGCTAGGGCCTCTTTTTCAATGTTTGAGTACTTTATCTCTGCCGTTGTCAATCTCCCAGATAAATATGTTATTGGATGATTTTCCTCTAATAGGCTGGCAGCATTAGCTTTCTTACTTGTGTCCATAGTGAACATTATCTCTTTCTTAGAATCAAACACATCTGTTATAGGTTTCTTTTTCATAAATGCTTTTAGTAGTGGAGAGGAATATGGTCTATGGTCTATATTTCCAAATTTTATTTTTATAGCTTAGGTGAATAACGGCAAACACGAACAAATAATGAATGAAGAAAATCCTGGTAATTGGTGACAAAAACATTCACAAAATATATGGAGTTGAGATTATATGTTTTGAGAGTACAAAATGGTTTGTTGAAATAGGTTGCTTGAAAGTGAGTTCAAAAGGTGTGTGTAGAAAATGTTAAATGTTTATTCTTTTGAATGAATTAATGTGAGTTTCAATTGAGGTTTGTGTGTTAAGAGTTACTTAAGAAAATTCAGCTGTTCATATTTGTGTGGATTTCAGTGATGTATGATTAATGTTCGAATTCTCATTGGGGATTAATATTGAATGAGTGAGTAAGAGTTGAAATTGAAGTGAGTGGCATAAAGTTGAAAAGTAGATTTCTCACTTGGAGATTCAGCTTCACTCTGCACTGTGAATGAAGTGGGCAATTGTATTTCTGTCTATTACATGGTGACTTGCATGGACATCTGCTTCCTGCCTGAAGTGAAGTTTCTCACTGGGTTTCTTTCTTTAAATACTGGCAAATCAAATATGAAAAAACTTGTTGAAATTTTGTGTGCTAAATATGTTCTAACATGTTATCATGTGCCTTTGATTTATTAGGCAATCAGCAAAGATTTACTTGAGCTTCCAATTTTACATTTTTCAATCCAGCATCTGTGCTAAACAAATATGAGTTACGATTCAGAAGTAAACTTTTTGCTAATGGAAATTTTATATTGGGACTCATGACAAGTGTGATATGTAAATTTTTGTATCTGCTTTTTAAATTAAACTTTGCAAGGTGGATTCCACAGTATCATAAAATTGTCATTTCATCTTTGTGTCCATTCAAACTCTGTGTTCTTTTTTATGCAACTCTGATAATGGTTCAGGTCCTGGGTATGACAATAAACTGCATCTGGTACCAAGGTCTCTGATTGGGAGATTGTGAAGAGCATGGAACTACCTCTTTATTGCTGGGGTTAAAACACTATGAAAATATAAAAATAGACTTTTATATAAATATATACATAAAAATACTTCTATAGAAAAATATACATTTTTTAACAAAAAAATTATTACCAGTAATACACTTTTGAATACAAAACTGGAAGACATCTTCAGTTTTCTAAAATAATAATAATAATAAAAAAAAATTTTTTTTCCATAAAAATCTGACTAAATCAACCTTTTCGTTATTATTGAATATTAAAAAAAATATCTTAAAACCCTACCGTTTTGGCATTAAATAACCCATAGATACTGATATGCCATTAAACAAAATTCAAATTCAAAATTCTGATAAAGGTTCAAAGAGTTCACTATATTTTGGGATGTATCTACTGTAAAAATTTATCGGATCTAAAAAAGATTCCAATACCTTTTTATTGATTAGAGTCGCTTCTCCATAATCTTTTTTGTTAGTTTTTCATCAGGAGCTATACCAGTCTTCTATATTTAGTAGGCTAAATATGCCAAATTCTTGCAGTCAAAGTTTCATTTGTCTCGATTAATGTTTTGGGTGTTGATCAAAGTGACTTTATTAAATTTTTCATCAATCTGAATCTGGTTGTAAGCAGATCTCAAGCCAGTTTTTGCAAAATGTTTCATGTTTGCCAATTCATGGCTTGCTGTTTTGATGTTTGGTAATGAAAATGAGTCTGAACGTATCTGGTTATTTGTTCCAATTTTATAGTCATCACATCACTCTATCAGCATTTTTTATTGCTATGGTAGAGGAGGCTCAGTTACTTCCACCATATGTAACTTTTTCAAGAATACCTTACTTGATCGTGTGGTTAAATTTGGCTCCCACTAAAGGTAGTATATATACTGGTACTTTTCTGGCTTGAATTTATTTGGGGTGGTAATTTTTTTTAATCAAATACTCACTTTGTATCCTTTTAGAAGTCCTATATAACTCTCTTTTGCTTCCATGGAGAGTTGACAGTCATCGGTTTAGCATATAAATGCAACTCACCTAATTTGCATAGGATACCACAATAGGCATCGTTTTTTCTTGAGGCAGGACTGGGATTAATCTTTCTCAAAGCAAGATGAGGATTGTCTGACAGAGAAATTATTATAAGAATTTGTTCTAATAATTATGTCATGTTATAATGAGGTAAATTATTACAAGGCCAGATTCTCTTCCTTATACTCAACTCAGACATTCCCTATAATCCAAGTACACCAAGTGTTTTTTTTTTTTAATCATCTCACCCCAAGCAAGGCATTCCACTGCCACTATTGCGCATGGGGCTACATAGGGGAAGGTAAAGAGAAGGAGTGGTTAGACATAGGGAATGTCAGGAGGAAGGTGACAGATGAGTAAGGATACCGAGGATGAAGGTTGGGCAGATGGGAAGAGTGTTTGATAGAATGGGAGCAGGTTAGTGTGTTAGGAGGTGTCTATTGACCTTACATTTAAACTCCTGGAGATTGTAGCCGTCGGGGAAGCAATCATTTGGAAGAGAATTCCACAGTCAGGAAGTGCGAGGAAAGAAACTGTTGGAGTAGAAGTTACGGCTGCACTTCATCGGTTTCACTGTAAAAGGGTGGGATCTAGTTGCTAATCTAGTATCTCGTTCAAATACGTATTTAGGGGGCACTAGTGATCTATATAAAAACTATCTCTAGTAGGAGGGTTACCATTAAAATTTCGAGGCCTCATCTATATATGTTTCATGTTTGCCACTCATAGCCTGTCATTTTGATGTTTGGTAATGGACATGAGTCCTCATCCTATATATATATTCCAATTTGTAAATGAGTTATTACACGACCTAAGTTTCTACTATGAGTGGTGTCATCAGGTGATTTTTGGTAAGGTCACACAATAACTCATTTACAAATGGAAAATATTCAAAAGTTTTACAATATAATTGTATTGAACCCTTCTTAAGACAAATGTGTACTGGTCTAATTTTAGTATGACCAAAAAACTAAGTAATTAAACAGTATATATATTATCCTATGTCTATGGAATGACTCAAAGTTTCAGGCACCTGATGATTGGATAGAGCATGCTACAGATAATGGATAATATGTATATTTATTAATATATACATTATAGCTCTGTTATATTACATCAGGCACTGTTTTTTTAACACCAGAAGAATATTTATATATGTGTATGTACAGCCATATGTATATTTATTGATATCCACATATATATATATATATATGTAAAAATATACTCAGTTTTAATCCGAGATTATGGACAGTATTGTTAAATAAAATAAAGACAAGAGGAAAACTATTTTAAATCGCCTACACGTTTTGTCCGTGATGGACTTTTTCAAGGCAGAAAGACGAAATGAGTTTTATTCTAAATTACGTATCTATAAACAAAATTAGTGTTGGTAAACTAAACACACAGAATGGACAATTTTCGAAGAAAACTAATAAATTCCCTTCATCTTAACGTCGCGTGACTTTGCAATTACACATGAAGAAATTCTAAAAACTGAAATATTCCGTTAATTTTTTTAAATGATTTGTGAGCGTCTTTGTGGTTACCAACACTAATTTTGTTTATAGACATGTAATTTAGAATAAAACTCATTTCGTCTTTCTGCCTTGAAAAAGTCCATCATGGACGAAACGTGTAGGCGATTTAAAATACAGTTTTCCTCTTGTCTTTATTTTATTTAACCATATATATATGTGATTTAGATGCCAACCACCCACAGCATGATAGTTTGTCCTGGGATACATATTACCGGTAACAGGCCTAAGCCTGACATAACTGTTAAAGAAAGATATCTTCAAATTGGAGCAAATTCCATACTGGTGTTGTCACTAAGAACAAAGAAAATAATAGTGCCACCTACTGGTGTCTTGGAATACCAAGTGGAGATAATCACACACACTAATGCCCTTACAAAAGATATGAATCCATCTCTGCTCTCTGCTTAGAAAGTGAATGAACAGCACAGAAAATCAGTTTGGCAAGACAGAATTGACTCACTGTATGTGGCATAGTAGGTTCATTCTGTAACGTACTGGACTGCTGGAATTAAGAAATACAACTGAGATGAACATGTGCTATGAAAATAGCAACAGCAACAGTTCTTGTACAGGAAAGGTGTGGCAGAATGGAAACTAATCAATCACTTCAAAATAAATGATTTTGAACATTGTTAAGTGGGGATTATGCCACTCCATTTCAAATATGGCAGCAATATTCCATTTTTGTCTGATCAAGGTCAGTTGTTAGGCTCTGGTCATTTTTTTCAATCATGAGATTGATCACCTTAGGTGGTATGTTTGTCTGCAAACAGATACTACTATGTTGGTACATCATTGCTGTATTTTATATTCTCCTTCTTCTGACATGCAAACCAGGCAATCTTTTCACATGCAATTATATCACGACATTTAACATTTTAACAGGTGATTGTGCACAAACTTGTCCTGATCTAGGTTACAGGATACTTCAGGTTTCAAACCAGTTATTATCCCAAGAGAGAGTTTTATTTGTTTTAATGTACTAACAAAAAATTACAAATAAAACAGTTGTAGTTTGAATGAAGAAAGAGAATAGAATGTTGTTTACCTCATGGTGGCAAATAATCAGCAGGGACAGGTGATGATTTCTTTCATAGAATAATGTTGCAGAAAGAGTGATGAAGTATGGGAAGAATGTAAATGTCAACTGAAAATATGAGTCAGCATTTTTTTTTTTTTTTTTTTTTGGTTCATTTCATACATGAAAGGTTGCAATAGAAGATTTAAAAGTAAGGAGATCCTTAGAATAGTCTTTTATCTTTTGAACCACAAGCTTTTTCAGTCACAGTGAGTCTGGAATTGTGAAATAGGATACCACCATTTCGCAAAGAAGGTGATGCAGTTGCATGGATAATGAAGATGAAATCGGTTGCCAAGCTTCAAAAAGTGCAAGAATTGGTTAGTTTCCTTTCACTTTTTTGGCAAGATGCACTTGCTCTATACCTTGAAATAATTGATTGGGACCACTTAGACAAGGACATGATAGAGACCAGACTGAAGAAACCCTTCACTGAAGGGCTCTTTGAAGCGAATGAAAAGCTCAAGCAAGTAAAATGGGCTATGGAATTAGTGGACATCTACACCAATAATATCAAAGGGTTGGTGAGACTACCTGGATATCTGAGGAGAGGACTGGATCAGATAGCAAAACTAGCTTTTGTAACAGGCTTCCCAGAAAAAGATGAACCTCCGTGAAATGGTACAAGCTGCAAGACTCTTGATCAGCAAAAGACTTTGGGAACCCAGAACAGTGGAAGTGATGCCATAAGGCATGGTACAAAAAAGCAAAAGATAATGTAAGTTTGTCAAGTGTTAGGTGTTGTAGATGTTGGGGAAAGTAAAGCAATGAAGCGTGGTGAAAAATATGAGATGGTGAATTTTGTTGGTTTGTTTTATACAATTTCCTTAGTTATACCTATGAAATTTGCCCTTTCCTCTACACTGTCATGAGTATTTTAGATGTTTTATAAAACATGGTAAGGAGCTTTCAGTCAGTTAAGTGCCATACGTGAAACACGCTTAGGCGATCATGTCTCAAAAGAGACGTGACTGACTGGGTAGAAGATTATCCCACTGCGGTAGACTGGCTGTTAGCCAAGGCTATAGAACCCAATCTGTCCTGTTATTTAACATATAACTGGAAGGAAGAGACAGATTAATACCTTTCCCAAGGGTATTTGCACATAAGTGAATACAATGAATTCAACTGGAATTCGAACTTGGCTCCTTGATTTCTCGTTCCAAGCCGATATCCACTGTACCACAATGCACAAAGAAGAATAACTTTTATTAGTACACAAATGAATAAGTTCTTGTGGTGTAATGTAGCTATAAATTTATCTAATATACAAAAGAAAACTTTATAAAGGAATTGGAATTTTAAAAAAAAGACTTTGATTAGCTTTCCTGCTACATCTCTTTTATTGAAGACTGCTTGTCAGGGTACACTCTTTATCCTGATGTGCCTGTGACAAAAATAAGCTTAGGGTGCCCTTGAAATATGTTCCTTTCCCAAAACTGCTAAAGTACAGCAAATATATATGATTTTTCTGTGAATAGTGAATGTACACAATTACAGAAAAAGTACAAAGGGAAGCTGAACAGTGCTTGGCCCAATCAAGAAGGAATTGTTTTTTTAAAAAAATGAATAAAAATATCTAAGGCGGAACATTTTTCAGTATCTCCTCATAGTAATGAATCTTTTTCCTTAAATACTGTGTCCCACGAAGATTGCTTTTGCCATGGTTCTCCCCAGCTTTATTTTCTTTCATATTTATAAGTTGTTCATTGCCATAACTTTGAAAAGATTTTGGAAGAGGTTTCTTCTCTATTATTTTGATTCAAGATTTAAAATCCCAAGTAGGTATGTACACTGATGACACTAAGGTTTACTGTCGCCTTGATCAAAAATCTGCCAAGGCTGACAAAGCAAACCTCGCTGCCATACTTGAAAAGGACCTCCAATCCGTCGTAAACTGGGGTAAGAAATGGCTTGTGAATTTTAGTGCTTCCAAAATGAAGCTGCTATATATTAACCATCACAGACAATCGCTCCTACCCACCCCCATTAGCATGGATCAGGCTAGTCTCCCTGAAAGCAAAACACTGCACCTCCTCACAGCAGACCTTAAGTGGAATGACTATATAGAATCCATAGCAAAATCAGCTGCTAAGAAAGTTGGTTCTCTGTGTAGGGCTAGGAAGTTTTTCACAACTGAAACAATCCTGCACAAATATAAACCTACCATCCGCCTGTACCTTGAATACTGCTGCCATATCTGGACTGGTGCTCCTGCTATCCACCTAGGTGTCCTTGACAAAATCTAACAAAGAATCTGTAATGGGATCAATCCCTACTTGGCAGCTCATATACAGTCACTTTCTCACCGGCCCAATGAGGCTTCCCTGTGTCTCTTCTACAAATACTTTTCTTGCTTTTGCTTCAATGAACTTATCTTACTGATGCCCTCTATATATGAATTTACTCGACCAACAAATTTAGCAACTAGGTCCCACCCTTTTACTGTGAAACTAATGAAATGTAAGCACAAATTCTATTCCAGCAGCTTCTTTTCTCACACTACCCGCCTGTGAAATTCCATTCCATTTACTTGCTTCCCCGACAGCCACAATCTCCAAGAATTTAAATGTAAAGTCAGTAGTCATCTCCTGTCTCACTAGCCTGCATCCTCTCTCCCATGCTTATTTTCCCATCCACTTAACTCTCATTAGTATTCTGATCCTTCTCTTACTCATTTCCTGACACCCTCTATAACCTGGTACTCTTTTTCATAACTTTCCTCCTATGTAACCCCCTGCTAAAAAGTGGCAGTAAAATGCCTTGCTTGGGCAATATGATTATAACAAAAAAAAATTGGAAGTGACCCTTCTCCAAGACTGATTGCCAATCAAGGCTAGAGAGCTCAGTCCATTTTTTTAACCTATAACTCATTAATAATGACAATAAATCACAGGTTTTAATTTTTTTTTATATCTGTGAAAGCATTGAAGTATTTAGCTGGTAAGATATCTGTAATGGCTATCTTTGAATTTCAGATCAATGAGCTTGGATATTTATTGTGTTTTGGAGACAAGCTAGCTAGGGCATTATAATTTCAATCGCTCTTTTAATTGAATATTCAGGAAATTTTTTCTCACCACTATTTTATTTTAAGCTGCAAGCATTCTGAAACAAAATGTTCCCTTCTTGAGAATAGTAGGAAATTATTTTAAAAATTCCAACTACTTAAGCGATACCACCCACCCCATCCATTTGAAACTCAAATGTATATGTTTTTTATTATAGCAAGTTATTGACATAAACATAAGATTCAGATTAAATAAGGAAAAATTTCTTTAAAATATCCCTGGAATAAAAGAAGCAAAATTTACAAATTGTATTGCATAACAACGAAGAAAATCATATTTGTCAGGAGACAGTAAAAATCATTCAATCTTATTAAACATCTAAAATTAATATGATGTTACCCACACATAGATAGAAAAATAACTAACGTTTTTATGCACAAAACTTGTATAAAAAGCAGATCTCTAAAGATATGATTATTATTGTCTTTTTATGGCTGAAGTTTTGTTGTTGCTGTTGTTGTCACATAGAGAGTGCTTTGGGGCATCTAATGTCCTGTAATAAGATTTTTTGGGGGGGAGGGTCCTTCAGCTGTATGCTACAGGCAATAACATCACAAACTGAAATAGTAAGAGAGGAAGAAAATAACTTTTTGGAACCAGGAAATAAATTTGGTTAGCATCAGCATGCAGCATTTATATCAAAGAACAAAGAAAATCAGTTGAAATATGGCATTTTTTCTTTTTATGATTGAATTGAAAATAAACAATAGTTACATAGACATATATGTGAAATGCACTCACATACACACATATATGTATACCATAATTCAGTCTGGTAAAACAAAAGTGAATAATATTTATAATAATAAATATGGACGTTTTTTTAATAAATGAATATTAATATTATTTAAATCGTGATTAGATTATTGTGTTTTGAGATGGACAGATGTGCTGTACCTCCTCTAAAAAATAAGGTAATGGATTTAAACATTTTCTTTTAATTTTTTCACATTTTTGTGATTGTAAAAAATATTCATTTTTTTTTTTTAAATCTGTGCGCAATTTCTTTCTATTCTTGCAACTATTGCTGCATGTATATAAGCATTTTTAAGAGCAATTGTAAGACATATAAACAAGTTAAAATAAATATCTGGGTAAAAATGCGGATACTGGAATAACTGAGTGGACACATAATCATACAGGCATGTGTTTATATTGTGTATATCACATGCTAAAGTCTGCCTCCCTCTACTGTGCACTGATAGACTAGAGGTAGAATCTCTGACTTAGATCAGTTGGGTTTCAACACAAGCTAGAAGCAATCAGATATAAACTGTACTGATGAGCTGTGATATAACACAACAGGACGGCCTGCAGATATATATATACACACACACACACACACACAAAAGTATAAGATTGGGATAGATGGAATAAAATTTCAATATCCTAAAAACATCACTATTCTTAAGAGTGCTCAACACAGAGTAGAGCAAATATTATTTATTCAAAATTTATAACATAAGTATGTTATAATATCACAGCAAAGTAGCTATTTTTTTCAGCACTTTTTGTGTTTTGTCAACCCATCACTTGACAAGACTCAAGAAGTGTTGAAATGAAATAGCTACTTTGTCATTATGTTATAATATACTTACGTTATAAATTCTGAATAAGTATTATATATATATATATATATATATATATAATTTACATGATTATGACTGTTGTCCTCATCTTCATTCTATATTCATGTGTCAGCTGTTGTATAACTTGTTTTATTTGAGGCTTTTCAAAGGATCATCATTTTCCCAAACTTCTGTAAAAAAAAAAAAAAGTTGAATATGTTATCAAATTCTGAAGAAGACTATGAAAAAGTCTGTTCTACAATCTCAAAACAAATTATATTTCGGATACCATCCTTTGTTGAAACATGTTTCACTAATTTACATTATTTACATTGTTTGGCATATTCATAATGTTTCAGACAGTGTACACTCTGATCTTCTTCAGGTGATTAGAATTTGGATCTGAACCCTTTATTTCAATCACTGGGATAGAGTGTTCTAATCACCTGAAGAAGCTTAGAGCAGACAAAAGCCAAAACCTCATGAATAAAGATAACAACAACAGTCTGAATAACATAAATAATTACAATACCTCATCTCATATATATATATATATATATAGAGAGAGAGAGAGAGATCTTTCATTAAAGACAACAGACAATGTACTGTGATTAATTTTTTATTTTTCTTGTGTTCATATGAATGCAAGAGAAATAAAATTCTTGACAAAATGGAAACATTTATAATAATTAAAAAAAGTTAACACTCAATAACATCAACTATGAACATGCCTACAATGACTTTGTTTAGAAAAAGTACATTATTATAACGTTA
This sequence comes from Ascarosepion bandense, assembly GCA_037127315.1. Lineage (NCBI taxonomy): Eukaryota > Metazoa > Mollusca > Cephalopoda > Sepiida > Sepiidae > Ascarosepion > Ascarosepion bandense. Next base: position 3,775,198 of record JBBBDQ010000363.1, on the reverse strand, counting down.
GATACATACATAAAAAAATCATGTATTCAGTTAAAAATAAAAATCCACATTGATAATAGCTAAATGAATTACTTAAAGTGCTAGAAGATGCAGAACTTTTGAAAAATTTTTACTTTATGTCCAGAAAAAATTGCACAAACACAAGAAAAATTGGAAACTTTAATGAAACTTGTATAAAAGAGGAACTGCTGTCCAAATATATATATATATATATAATAAATCTTTGCACATTTACAAAACATGCATACATACTCAATTTTGAAAACAAGAATACAAATTATCATTTTTTGCATATATATATATATATATATATATATATGTGTGTGTGTGTGTGTGTGTAAATCATAATGATGCAATGTTTTCAAAATTGCTGATTTTTTTTTCAACAGTTTACTGGGAGAAAGGCATTTTAGGCAAGCATTTTTTTCATAAATTGCTCGATATCAAGTTGGAAATAGAGCATTAATAGAATTAATATGGAGAAATTTGTCACTTGCCTGATCAGTGTTATTTTATTTATTAATCATATATGTCTATGTGTGTGTATATATATATATATATATATATACATACACTAATACATGCACACAACATGAATTGATTTTTCAAAATAACCAAATATGTTTTGGCTTCAAGTAACCCAGAAATGGTTGATAACTTAAGAACAAATCAAATAAATCAAATAATCACATGAACATCTACATTTTTTCAGTATATTGGTATTTTAGATTTTACATATATACAATGTACTCATTTTCAGAAAATAAGGAGGTTTTTGTGCTTGTTTTTCTAGTAATGAATGTCAGCATTTTAAATATTGGAATCTTATTACAGTCCAGACATAAAGTAGAGAATCACAAAGCAAACATGTGCACATACTTATATGTGCATGTGTGTGTGTACTCACTCATGTATATGTTCTTTTTTAAATTTAAGTTTTAGAAAATATACATTCATCATGTAGAGACAAAAATGAAATATTTTAATAATGGCAACATTCTCTTTCTTTCTTTTTTTTTGCCATTCATTTTCTGGATTTTCTGCTGATGTTAACCTAGAATTAGATGCAGAAAAATGCTTGTATACACTTTCACACACACATGCTAGTTATTATCTAAATATTTTGAAAACTTAAGGTACAAAGTAAGAAAAATATTGATGGAAAATAAATTTCTTTTCTGATGGAGTGATTTTGAGATAAACAGGACATTTCTGGTAAAAGAAAGCAAGAATTACTTTGTTACTTACCTGGACTGATTGATTATTCTGTTCAAGTTCTCCAAACTTAGTTGTCATATCTTTTTGTATTGTGGTGAAGGCAACCATAGTTGCCTTCTCCTCAAAGTATTTAATTATAAAAGAAATAGGAAACCTCTCTTCTTTTTTTTTTTTAATTTTAATCATTTAACCCCAACAATACAGGAATGTCACTAGTATGCAGTGGGTTAAAAGGGCTCAGTAGTGGGAGGAAGGGCAAATGGTGAATGAGAAGAAAGAAGACAGTAATTAACATTGCAATTAAATTTTTCAAGATTGTAATTATCAAGGTAGCAAGTAAATGGGAAGAAGTTACACAAGCAAAAAGTGCAAGAGAAGAAATTGTTAAAGTAGAAGTGGTGGTTGCATTTAGCTATTCTGAAAACCAACATGGGCAGTTGTCAAATTGCATTAAAAAAAGCTTCACTACAAGCATAAACATTTGTCCATTTTACTTCACATATCTAAACTTATTTATTAATGGAACTTTGTGTGTGTCCATAACCTATAGACTCCAAAATGGCTGAACCAATTTTCTTGAAAATTTACACAGTTGTACTATAAGCATCTGCAAGTGTTCTTAGCTACGTTTTGTGTCGAGGTACCCCTGATAAATATCAATAATTGAAAAAAATCGGATTATAGAAGGAGTGGTCCGATTTTAACCAAATTTGATACACTCATAGGCAAAGACATAAGAAATGATATTCAGAAGTTTCAACGTCCAAAGAGTCTGAGCTCCAGAACCATGGATTAGTTTTAAAGTTTTCATTACACCCGAGCAACATATACTGCTAGTATATTTTTTTTAAAATTTTTACTTCAAGCAAGACAATAAAAGTGACTAAGATGCAAAAAGTTATTTTAAGATTCAGAAAATTATTCTACCTAGAATATTTCAAAGATACCAGACCAAATAAGCCCAAGAAGCATAATATAGTTCAACCACTCTTCTGCCAATTATCTAATATTAATATTGGTCATTACTTTCTAAAATTGATCAACAAACATTTCAACCAGAACAACCCCCTGAGTAAGATTTTTAAAACATGAAATATTTTTAAACATCAAAAATTAGCTATTCTTCCACTGACAATATTAATAACATCATTAACTCACATAACAATAGCATACTATATAAACTTTATAACAATCACCTAATAGATAGTAATCCCTCCTGTAACTGTAAAATCAAAAACAAATGCCCAGTTGGAGGTATATGCAAATCCAAAGAATTATATACCAAGCAACTATTTTTCATAGTTAATACAGAAGTGAGAAAAAGTATACATAGGAATTGCCGCCAAACCCTGGAAACAGTGATCATATAATCATAAACAATCTTTCTCTAAACCTCACCTAAAATATCAAACCACTTTTTCTAAATATTTCTGGTAATTAAAGGACAGAAATATCTACCCACAGATTTAATGGAAGATTATAGGTAAATCTCAAACCACCAGTAGCTCCATAAATAGAGGTTATTTATACTTAGACAAAAAATTAGAATTATTATATTCAGAAAAATAGCCAATTATTAAACAAGAGAAATGAGATCATTTTTAAATTCATATATATGAATATGTGTATGCATGTGAGCATGTGGATGGGTTTGTATGGGTTTATGGCCATTTATTCTGGGTCATGTTAGTTCACTTCTATTTCTTCAAAAATCTTTTTGTATGTTCTGAGAAAATTTTATACTATATAAAACTGTAGTCTGAGGAGATGAGCTTATTATAACTTGTCAAAATGGATTATAATTTATAACCAATTTAGATGATGTGTTGAATTTTCCTTTATGTATATCATATTGCTCTGGATAGTATCCATTGATGTTTTTTGATTATCCTCTTCATTCACGGTCTTGGCATCACTATCTAATATATATATATATTTGCATTTTTTTATCTATTAAACAGCAGACAGCGATACTGGATCAAATGGTGCATTTTTTGTACAAAGGGGGGACACTGTTTCAATTAGATCCATACCTGCTGGAAAAATACATTTTTCATGAATGTGTAGGTCAGATAGATGATAGATTTAATACACACTGTTTAATAAATACAAATTAGCTATTACAATGTGTCCACTGAAATGGTCCATGGTCCTTGGTATGATGATAAACTGCATCTGGCAGCAAGGCCTCAGCTTGGGAGGTTGTGAGGAGCATCGAACCACTTCTTAATTTCTGTTGTTCCCAGGTTCACCCTGACCCAGGGTCCCAGCTATGGGCAAATAGTTAACCCCCAAACTGTAGGTCAAAATACTATGAAAGTATAAAAATGGACTTTATAGAAATTTATACACAAAAATAGATTTTTATAGAAAAATATACATTTTTTAAGAAAAGATTTTACCAACAAGACATTTTTTAAGGAAATAATTACTACCAGCAATACATTTTTGAATACAAAACTGGAAGAGATCTTCAGTTTTTTAAAATTAAAAAAAAAACAACTTTTCATCAAACTCTGACTAAATTAACCTTCTCACTATAACCAAACATTAAAAAATATCTTAAAATCCCACCTTTTTGACATTAAATAACCCACAGAGGTGTTGATATGCCATTAAACAAAACTCTAATTCAAACTCAACCACTGTCATAATACTGGAAGTAATCATGAAGATGGCTTTCAACAGTGAAGCAGACTGTTGCCATTCAGTGTTGAATTTTGTCTACACATTGTTTATATATGAAGAAATCTGCATGCAGATGTGTCAACTGTATTCATTAATACATCTTTCCACATGCTTAGATAAACACACACATGCAAAAGAATCTTTTATACATATGTGCATGTATATCTCTCTTTGAATATTTATGTGAAATACAGAGAATGTTGCATACCTAGTATCAAAACATGTGATTTCATGTCGCAATCTTTAGCAATTGTCATTCATTGCTGAGCGTTTCAAGCTGAATTTATTTCTGCTGCTCAGATTATTTCCGGCATTGTCAATTCCGTTTATTTCAGTTCCATATCTGATCTCCCCTCATTCACACTTATTATTTTTGCCAATTTGATTTTTTGTTTGTCACGTTCTATTTTATTTTTTGTTTTACTCTAGAAACGCAGAAGACATAACAGATAGGACTTAACTTCCTCAAAGCAAGGCTCTGATAACATAGCATGATTATTGTCCAACTCTTCTCAAATATCATTGACATGTTCATTTTCTTGCTTTTTTATGTATTTATTTGTTTTTTTTTGCAGAGTAGATATTTTTATGTGGTTCCATACAGTAAATATATATTTTTCGTTTTTAGCTGATGACAGTATTAAGGTCATAATCAGAGAAAATAAGTACAATATGACCTTGTTCTGACTCCTGATGTCCAAAAGTGTCTTTGCATTCTTGTGGCTAATAAATCCTTTTCTACTCTATTATTTTCAACCCTTTCTCACAAACAAAACATCACAAGCCTCTCACTGCTCTGTCTCTATTTCCATGGAAAGTGCTCAGATGAACTAGTTCCAACAGCTCTTCAGCTAAGACTCATCATACTCATCAGTAGAAAACCTTCATTATTGTAGTCCATTAGTGAGATGTAAGTGCCACTCAAGTAACTTTTCCTGTAAACCACTGCTCTGTGAAACAGACTCTCAAGTGGATATTTTCTCAGTTGCTATAATCTTAACCTATTCATATCTAGGGAACCATTATGTCCCCTACATATCTGCATAAACTGTGCCTCTTACACCATAACCCATGACCACTTGCTTTCAGGGCTTTTTACAAAGTAAACAGCATTGTAAAAAAAACAAAAATTAATTTCAGAAGTTTTGGGGTCACACCAAATTTAAGAAAATCAGTATTCTTATTCTGTTTATAGTATCCAAAATTTTAGCTAACTCTTTGTCGCAAATACATTAATAAAATTGGGTAAAAGATGCTTATGTTCCATGACCCATATATACTTGATGGCCTGTAAAAATGAACAGAAAATAAATATATCAGGTCACATTAGAACAGTCACCATTTACACCACCTGAACCTGTGTTGATACATTTATGATAATGAAACAAGTTTTAACATTTTTTTCTTTCATATATTGTTTTCTTTCATGATGTGGGCTCTTCACAACTTTCTATGTTTTGTATCCCTAAGCATTGTTTTATTCCTTATTATGCTATCCACTCACATAAACATATTAATTGGGTTTTTCAATATTTCCCTTATCACCTCAGTATATCTTGTGGATGCTACATTTTCCATGTCCTCTTCCCTCATTTGGTTTTTTTTTCTGATTCTAATGGCATTTTGTTTTGATTTTTGTTAAAAAAACTTTCTTACTGCTCCCATTTTTCATCTATTGTATTCTCCTGTAGAACCACATTCTCATTGCCTGAAGTCTCCATTTCATCTGTGAGAAAAATGTCCAGTATTCACTGCCATGCAGAAGGTTCTATATGACGTAGCAGTTCAGCACTTTTTTTTCTTTATTTCTAATGACAATTTCATGTTTCTTAATACTCAGATTAGCTTTTGGAAGGCATCTAACATCATTTCAACTTCAACATATGATGTAAAAACCTTGCTAATACATTTAGGCAGTTACATTTAACTATTTTTATGGTAAAATGGGTTAACTTTAATGTCACTCTAGTCAAATGTGTAAATACACATAGTCAAAAAACTAGGAAAAATGCTTGTCAGAGCAGTTGTCATAAAAATACTTGTAGAAAAGACAGAGGGAAGCCACATCATGTTGGTGAGAAAGTGACTGAAGGCAGGCTGCCAAGTCAGGATTGCTTATCTTGTAGATCCTTGGTTGGATTTTATCAAGAACCTCAATATAAATAGCAGGAGCATCTGACATATAATTAAATTTGTTTTTATTTCAAATTAAAATAGTTTACATTGCAACACATGTGCTGAATATATATATATATATATATATATATATATATATATATACTGTTAAATATAGCAGACAATGAATGTCTATTATGTTTAATCACACAGTAAAAAGAAACTTGGAGGCCATCTACATTAAATCAGAACAATTCACACTTAATAAAATCACATTTCAATCTAGTCATAACACATTACATTGCATTTAGAGATAGGGTTCCGTTAATATTTTGGTCTCTCAAGCAGTGTGATGTCATAGAACTGTATTATAAATATACAAACTGTCTGTTTTGCAGTGACTGTTATCGTTGCTTTGCAGTGTTTTATGTTGGCACAAGATAAAATCATCTTCGATGATGGATGTCTTTATGTTAACATCCCTGTAACCTCTCTGAAGATGGATTATGTGAGCCGAAAGCTTAGAGCCAGCATAATAAAAACAAATATTCAAATGTTGTACAATTTTTGTTTTATTTTCACCTGAAGTTAAAGCCAAAATATGACATTAAGAACGGCTCATGATTAAGCATAATAGATATTCATTGTCTGTTATATTTAACAGTATATGTTTAGAAAATTGTCTGTTGCCTCGATATACTAAATATATATATATATATATATATATATATAAAATATTTGAGCTTTGTACTGGATGAACTTTAGTATAAAAAAATTAACTATGCATATTAAGTTGAATGCAAAAAATAGACTTAAATGTGGAAAAAATATTATAAACATAACAAATATTTTTTAGTTTTTCAATAATAATTATGCAATTGCCAAAATTTGACAATTGACAGTAATGGTTGCATAAATATGACCATGCAAAGTTTCTTTTATTAAAATGCACAATGTACTAATTCAATTTTTAAGCCTTCATTTAACTTTGGAGACTTTCATGAAGTCATTACCCCATAAAGAGCATTCACCTTTCTGCAAGTTGACTGAGAATGTAAATTAGTAGTGACAAGTACCCCAGGACTTTTATACGCTCAAGAGCCCATTAAAGAAAAATCAATACAGTGTGACATTAGTGTTGATCTCTTCCACCCAAAGCCATGATGGGGCATCTCAACAGAACAAGTTCCAATATTTTGAAGAAATTGAACTAATAACGATGAAGAAAACAACTGCCCCCTTGACCCTCATCACAGTACATGGATCCAGCTGGGGTCCCTTGTGGTGCTACTGCCACTCTCAGCATCATTTTTGCATGAAATCTTACATTCATCAAGAAGGACTTATTACAAATTCTTGCATGAAGTGGATGGAAGAAAATGTGTCCTTTCTTGACATAAGTTTTTAAAATAAAATTAAGTTATTTACTTTAGGCATCTGCTTAATTTCTCTGGCTATAATGTTGCATCATTATATATGATCCTGAGTGAAGAATGAAATTTTGCTATATTGTTTAATAAAATGTTGTATAACAAGTTGAATAAAGCATGTGGTTCTTTAGAAGGATGCTCAGAATATTATGGGCTGAACACATGGGCAACAACAAAGTTTTAGGCAAAATTGAAGCAAAAAGAACACTTTGGTATCAGAAAGAGACAGTTAAAATTTCTGGGGGCCATAACGAGGAAAAAAGTCTGGGAAAATTTGAAACACACAGGATATACTGAAAGAAGGAGGTATCCAGAAAGGCAGGCAAAACCTACTTAATGAGCTTGCATGAATGGTTGAGAAACAGGAATTAGGAGAGATAGCAAAATGGCAAATTTTACAAAGAGCTACAAATGACAGGAAGTTGTGGAGACCTATGATCGCCAGCATCCTGAATGGTCATGGTGCATAAAAGATACAAAGTAACTTGTAATAGTCATGCTATTAATAACTGAAAGATAATTTAATTATATTATTCAAAAGAGACGTTAAATATGATCTGTAGTTTAAGGAAACAATTCAGGTTTTTAATTATTTATCTTAATGAAATTTACAAAATTAGGATAGATTTTTAACCCACTTATGACGATTGCCTTTTTAATATATTATAAATGAGAACTGCTAATTAATTCTGGATATTTACTTCAAATTTTATCATTAACATTTGGTGGGTGCAAAATAAAAATATCTCTCTTTTCTTCACTGTTTGGAAATTTGCGAGCCAGTGTGGAAATCTGTTTCTAATCAATAGGAAAAAAAGATTGGCTTCATACTGGAGGAAAAAGACCAAAGCAAATTTTGTGAGCCAAAGTTAACTATTTTTTAACCTATCAAAGAATGATTTACAAAACTGAAAGTAACAAGCCAGTGTCAAAAATTCTTTGGTATAAAGTTGAATCAGTCAGATAGGAGCAGAGATCAGATAGGGCAACATCACAATGTAAAAGAGAAATTGGAAACTGATGATCAGACCCAACTGTCCTAGCAACACATATATGCACTTCCTCTCCTCCTCACATGCTATTTTCCTTTATCTTTTCTTTGGCTTTGTCCACTCACCGTCAACAAAAAGAAGACAACAACAACACACTTAAAAAGACACTTAAAATTAACATTAATAACTACAATTTTTCTTTATTGCTTTTTCTTCCTCTTTACTTACTCATCCCCTACAAAAAGAAAGGAAGGAACAAAGACCTCACTACAACAAACAAACTTTGGTTTCATTGAACTCTTTACTTCTATTTCTCTTAGTACATTTCCGCAGTTAATAATTTAATTTCCTACAAATTGATGTTATTCTGTTTTATAAATAAATTTCCACTTATTTATACAAATGAAATGCTCTTATTCTTTCCAACCTTCTGATATTCTAAATATGTGGTGATGTGCTGTGGATATCGACTCGGAACGAGAAAACGGGGAGCTGAGTTCAAATTCCAGTTGAATTCCTCGCATTCACTTATGCACAAATACCCTTGTGAATAGTATTGTCTCTTCCCTCTACTTATGGATTAAATGACAGGGCAGATTGGTTTCTATAGCTTTGGCTGGCAACCAGTCTACCGCAGAAAGTAATGGCAATTTATATTTTCATTGTCTTTGCCCACTGGCTATCAACAAAAAGACGACTACAACAAGACATTTCAAGTGACTTCTAAAATTGATATCGATAAGTTTTCCTTTATCACTTTTTCTTCCTCTTCTCTTACTTGCCAGTGAGTGAAAGAAAAGAAAGGTATGAAGACCTCAGTACAACAAACGAACTCTGTATTCATTTAACTCCTTACTACTATTTGTTTTAGTACATTTCCACAGTTAATAATTTAATTTATTACAAATTGATGTTATTCTGTTTGATGAATAAATTTCCACTTATTTATACAAATGAAACATTTTAATTCTTTCCAACCTTCTGATAATCATAAATTTGTGGGGAGTTTGGTTATGTTTGGCACAAGGCCAGTTTAATAAACATGATCGTGCTACCTTCTTTATTGCTAAATCCGCTGCTATGAAAGTTGGCTCTCTGTGCAGGGCCCGGAAATTCTTTCCACCTGAATCCATCCTGCACTTATACAAATCTACCATCCGCCCGTGTTTTGAATACTGTTGCCACATCTGGTCGGGTGCCCCTACTATTCTCCTTGGGCTTCTTGACAAAATACAGCGAAGAATCTGTAACGTGATTGAGACTGACTTAGCTGACTGCCTGCAGTCACTCTCTCACCGGCGTGACGTGGCTTCCCTATGCCTCATCTATAAATACATTCATGGCTTCTGCTCTATTGAACTTAAATCACTGGTGCCCCCTAGGTGTGAGTTTGCATGAGATACTAGATTGACAACTAGGTCCCACCCTTTTTCCAGTGAAACCGATGAAATGTAACCACAATTTCTACTCCAACAGCTTCTTTTCTCGCACTTCCTGTCTGTGGAATTCCCTTCCACAAGGTTGCTTCCCTGACGGCTATAACCTCAAGGAGTTTAAATGTAAGGTCAATAGACACCGCCTAACACACTAACCCTCCCATTCTCTCCAACTCTCCCCCTATATACATCCTAACTCGTCTATCACCCTGTGTAACCCCCTGCACTATAGTGGCAGTGGAATGCCTTGCTTGGGGTGACATGATTAAAAAAAAACAGCAGATTTTATATTCTGCATCAGTGAGTTAATTTCCTTTGGCCTGAACAGAGCTTCCTTTTGTGCTGTGTCCCTTCAGGACAGAGGTGATTATGGACTTCCATTTGGCTCTATCTCTTGTCATTCTCAATATTTTTCTTCTTGGTATCGCTCCTAAATTCTGCTCTGCCATCCACTTGCTCAGGCTTATCAAGTTTATCTCTCACTGTTTTCCCTTGTTCCTCTTTCCTTCTCTCTGTCCTGTGAGTATAAAATTCTTCAGGCGCGCCTTCCTCATAAGTGTCTCAGGAACCTCATCTGTCTCTTTCTGATGTTAAGTATAAGTTTTCTTCTCATTTGTATCCTCTCCAACACCTTATCGTTGTCCACGCATCCTTCTGTAAAACCTGCTCTCTCAACCCTCTCCTTTAACCTTGATGAGATAGCTCAACATTGACTTCCATACAGAAGGACAGATATCACATAGCAATCCAGCACACATTACTTTGTTTCAAATGAGATTTTTCTATCTCTCAGTACTTCGATTAGCTTTGGAAATGCACCCTTGGACATGCCAATACATCTTCGAATCTCAATGTCACTTTAAATCCTCAGAACACTTTTCAGGTATTTAAATATAAACTAATTTTTAGATGATTCTTTGAAATCTAGAGGGCATTTCCAAACTTTGAGTTTCTCATATATGTACACAGAAAGAATGACAGAATATTATTATTTTCATATTTGTGCCTTATTTTGGTCAGAGATAAAAGCATTGATCAATTCTCAACTGCCAAATTGAAAACAAAGAAAATACTGTCAATTGCAGAATGAATACAGGAATAACTGTAAGAGATCCTTCTGTTTGTGGTGTCACATCAGATCAACCTTGAGTTTTATCTTGTCTGAATATAACCCCACTAGACTTTCTCTGTATGACAGACTTCAGCAAGAAATGATTCTTTATCCACGTGGCCTAGATAATATATTCAATTGAGCAGAGCAGTAGTATTGATCAGTTGGCTGTCGTCTTCCACTAGACAGGATAAAAACTTTTTTTGTATTACAGATGTAAAGATATTTTGATTGATATGAAGTCCTAACTAAAACAGTTTCTTCATTCTTGCTAAGAATTTATAAATTTGTATTTGTCATCTACACATAGGATTCTTGACAAGACAAAGTTTCATATAAAAAATCAGTCAGTCAGAAATTAATCTGGCACCCTTTTCAGTAAGTTTATTTTTAATGTCACCCAATTTTTTTATATTTGAAATTGCACACTATTTATGAAAATATTTATATTAAAAAAGGTTGCTACCACAGCCTAGATTGCTAAACTTAGATGACTAAAGAATTTCAGATTGTACATTCTTATGGGCCAAACTACGTTCTCTATATAGATTACCAACCAAGGTTTTTGTCTCTTAACACACTAAACAGCTTTGAATTCAGAGTTAACATTAATTTAAACTGGCTGCCAAGCAAGGCTAGAAAGCTCAATCTTTCCTGATATTTATCCCATTGTTGGAGGGAGAAAAGATAGATTCATACCTTTCACAAGGGTATTTTCACTAAAGTGTGCATAATGAACTCAGATGGAATTTCATATTTACTCACTGATTTTTGTTTTTGAGTTATTATTCTTTAAACTATTCACAAGGCATTTATATTTTTCATCAAATAATAAGAATTATCCTAAAATAAAATATTTGCTGTTTTTATTATAAAAAGAAAAGAAGATAGAAGTTGTAACAATTTGGGATCAGGAAAACGTAATCAAAATGTTATATAAAACTGAATAATCAAGACTTTCAAATCTTTTAATTGAAGTCTTGATCTATTTATTTTAAACAAGTACTTTTATTTATGTGTACTGTGGTGCAATGGATAGCAACTGGAAATTAGAAATCTGAAATCCGTGTTTAAATTCCAATTGAATTCGTTACATTCACATATGGCTTACGGCCATATCATGTTCAATACACCGGTTCTCGCTCGATCACCAAAGTTAAGCAATGTTGAGCCTGGTCAGTACTTAGATGGGTTACCGCTTGGGAATACCGGGTGCTGTAAGTATTTAGTGATGGATGTACATTGTAGAGCAGTGGATCTTGGCTCAGAAAGAGAAATCGATGAGCCGGGCTCGAATTCCAGTTGAATACCCTGCATTCACTTAAGCACTGGTACCCTTAGGAAAGTTATTAATCCGTCCCTTTCCTCCAGTTATGGGTTAAATAACAAGGTAGGACTTGAGGATCCTGCCCTTAAAAACAAATCCTAATGAATCTTGATACTCAAAAAGGAAAAAGTCTTACTAGACATAAAACTTGTATAAAAACAACAATAAATTGTTGAAAGAAAAAGGTATTAGCAGCAATAAATTTATAAAATTTAGTTGGCAATAAATGACCCACCGAGGTTGATATGCCATAAAACAACAACCAACCAACCAACATTCACATATACACAAATACTCTTTAGAAAGTTATTAACCCATCTCTTCTTAGTCCAGTTATAAGTTGAATAGCAGGACAGATTGTGCTCTATAGCATCTATTTGGCAACCAGTCTACCACAGATAGAAATATCAACCTACTGCTTTCCAGTCATAAATCGAAAAAAACATAATTGCCCAAGCATGTATCACATAAAGCAATTAACTGACTGATTTTATTGATATGAATTTCTTATTAAAATTGTTCTCTTATTTCTTGTTCAGAACTTATAAATCCAAATTTATCTTGACAGCTTTGCTGACAGAATTATTTTTCTTATATATTTGCAAGAAATTACTCTGGCTTTGATTTCAGTAAGTTGATCTTTTAAAGATATACAGTTTTTTTTCCTTTTTAATTTCATGATGTTTTATGAAAATATGAAAAAGTAAAGATTACTGTTTAACCTGTGAAATTGTCCAGCATCTATTCCAGAAGCTAAGGAAAATGTTTCTACTTTGATAAAAAAATTGTTTGAAGCTCTTACAGAAAAAGGTGGGCTCATTTTTAATTAGCACATGGGACAGAATAACTTGACAATATTTCTTAGCCAAGGATGAAGAGTTCAAAATTCACGAAGATCAGCATTAACGCTCGACATAATGGTTATCTGAAAAGTAAAAGAGCATTGTTAACAATTATCATAAATGAGAAAATTCTACTGTTTTGATTATAGAGATAGAAATGAAAACACGTTTTAGAAATTTAACCTACTTTTTGATCATTGTTATGTGAACTTTTAATTGAAAACATATGTATTTTTTAATTATATTTATTTTGCTTTTATTGTAATTGGTATCATACCATGCAAGCCAGTAAAGCCACTAAGATACAAGGGGTCACAGGGTGTGCAAAAATTAGGAACAGAAGCATAAGTAATGAGCGGAAAGGAAAAAGAGTAATCAGGAAGACAGGAGTTAGTGATTGACATTGCATTGAAATTTTTACAGATTAAAGTTGGCTGGAAAACAAGGAGCCAGAAGGGAATTCCACAAGTGAGAAATGTGAGAAAAGAAACTGCTTACATAGAACTTAGTTACATCTAACCAGTCAAGTCTTCAGGACGAAGGCGATCATGGCCTTCCATGTCTTCCTATCCCTGGTGTTCTTAGTATGCTTTCTTCTGTTACCCCACCCAAACCCTGCTCTGTTATCCACCTGCTCAGGCCCGTCTGCTTTCCCCTGTTTCTTTTTCCTGTGAGTATCAAATTCTCCTAAACTTCCTTCCTCATCACATGTCCCAGGAACTTTATCTGCTTTTTCCTGATGTTCTTTATTAGTTTCTTTTTCATTTTCCACTGATGCTCAATATTAGTTTTTATACGTTTCCATCCTTTGCAAAACCTCATCAATGCTTGCATACTTGATCCATGATATCTGCAACATCCTTCTATAGAACCACATTTCAGTTGCTTCAAGTTTTTCCTTCATCTTTGATGATATTGTTCAGCATTTGCAGGCATATTGAAGAACAGACATCACATAGCAATTCAGTACTCTCTTGAGCATAAACTCAAAAAGTCTAGGTATCATAGTGAAGGGCTCATCAGAAAAATTACCATAAAATTATTTATAAGAAAAGACATAGAGAGGCAACCTTATGGCGGTGGGTAAGTGACTAAAGCTTAGCTGCCAGATCAGGACCAATAATATTGCTGATTCTTCTTTGGATCTTATCAAGCAGCTCAAGGTAAATAACAGGGGCACTGGACCATAGATGGCAGCAATATTCTAAACATGAATGAATGATAGACTTATAGGTATGTAAGACAGATACTGAAGAGAAAAATTGTCTTAGATTACAGAGTAAACCAATTTTCTTAACAGCTGACCTAGCAATTGGTTCAATATCAGTTGAGAATGTCAGCCCGAGAAGGCACAATAAATCACTTTCCTAGAGGTTAGCATCAGGAGGTAATGTTATACCAGCAGTATAGTCCAGTGTTGCTCAGGTGTAATGAAAGCTTTCAAACTAATCCATGGTCATGGAGCTCAGACTCAGCCTAAAGAATATTTGTGTGAAGTTTGGTGAGAATCAGATAAAAATTGTAGATTTGTATAAAGGACATACAGGCAAATAAACAGATACACACACACAAACATCTTGCCTTTTATAGACATATATATTATCAATTTTCTGCACTATTGTAAGAACTGCAACCTTGAAACTTCTGAATATCGGTTCTTATGTCTTTGTCTATGAGTGTATCAAGTTTGATTTATATCAGACCACTCCTTCTATAACCCAATTTTTTCGATTATCGATTTTTGATATTTATCGGGGATACCTCAACACAAAACCTAGCTAAGAACATTTGCAGACGTTTATAGTACAACTGTGTAAATTTTCAAGAAAATTGGTTCAGCCATTTTGGAGTCTATAGGTAATGGACACACACAAACACAGACAAAGTTCCATTTATAAATAAGTTTATATATATATATATATATAGTATATCAAGGCAGCAAGTAATTTTCTAAACATATGCTGTTAAATATAAGAGACAATGAATGTCTATTATATTTAATCATGAGCTGTTCTAAACGTCGTATTTTTGCTTTAATTTCAGTTGAAAATAGACAAAAATTCTCCAACATTTGGATAATTATTTATTGGTTTTCTTCTAAGTTTTCGGCTCACATGAGCCATCTTCAGAGAGGTTGTTTAAACTGAAATATAAAATCCACCATCACCGACGATTTTATTTTGTGTTGACATAAAACTTTGCTTGGCAACGGCAATAGTTACCAAAAATAATAAACATTATTATATATAATAATATATATATATATATATATATATATATATATATATATATATATATATATAGTCTCATTTGGATGATTTTTGGTAACTAATATGCATGAAATAACAAAATAGAAATGCCAAACATTAACAAAAGAAAGGGAAGCAATTTTTGTGTTTCAAGATTATTTTTAATTTTTTTTTTTTTTAATCACATCACGCCAAGCAAGGCGGTAAGGCCACTGGTGTGCAGGAGGCTACATAAGAGTGAATAGATTGGAAGAGAGAAAGCCGGAAACCACATCCTAAACAGGGAACAAGGGATGAGCCTCTACACCTGTTTCAATCAACGTGGGTGGAGTGTGAACTGGGCGATAGTTCAGTCTTTTAAATATTCTGTGATGTAAGAACGGAGCTAGATATTTTTAAGATTACTTTTCCCAACATATTCACAGTTCAAAAATAATAATTTTAGCTGTGATAATTAATTTTGTTCCTTTTCTGCAGGAAAACAAATCTAACTCATTGTCAAGTTATTTTTATCTTTGGGCATTTGTGTTTCTTGACAGCAGAATGGTTAAAATGGTTTATGTTGATGATGTATTTATATTTTCCTTTTTAGCCATTCCGAAGAATTCTTACAATAATTGCTTCATTTTTAGTGCTTTGTTTTTTTTTTTTTACTGTAGGACACTTGAAATCATTTTATATTAGTTCATCCTTGCCATCAAAAACTCATGATGACATAAAAATTTTTGATCAATTGCATTTACAATGTAACTGCAATATTATTATCAATTTATCATTAAGCTGTAACTGTTTGAAAGCTTTAAAAGATTTTACTTGTCAAGATTTGAAATCGCATGCTATACAGCTTGGTATTTACTCTAGATCTTTGAATATGAACATTTCAGAGTGTTTTGATATCAATCTGGGGACAGTCCAGAGGATTTGGAAAGAGTTGGGTGAGTCTAATGGTGATTACAAATTTATTAAACCTCGGAAAACTGATTCTGCTTATTCTGATGAGAACTTGTTGATGAGAGCCTCAGATTCAACACGGAGGCCTACATCAAACAGTACTTCCCTGGGTCAAGAGGGTGGCTGCTGGAAACACTATTTTGAAATTAATTTTATACTTTCTGAGTAAACATATTTTTTCAGATATTTATTTTGTAGATAAAATGTATTGCTGGTAATTTTTTAAATGGTATTGCTGGTAATTTCACAAGAAAAATGCACAAAACCTTTTTATAAAAATGTACTATTGACTTGTTATTATTTTGTGGGGAGGAGTCACTATTTGCCTATATCTGGGGCCCTAACAAGTGCAACTGCCTGAGGTGAGCAGTTAAGAGGTGGTTTCAGAATCAACAGAACCTCTTATCTCCCAATCAGAGGGCTTGCTGCCATATATAGTTTATCGTCATACCCAGGACAGGATTAAATAAGAAAGATGCATGCTGGTTTTTGTTATATGCTTGACTAGCACAAATTTTAATTATTCTTCTCATGCTGAAACATCACAATTATTCACCTGGCAGTAGGATGTTATTTAATATTCAGAAAGTATTGAACATGCACAAATAAAAGCTAGAAAACTTCTCGAACTCTGATAAGTATGATGCAGCTGGAAAATTAAAATATTGCTATTAGCTTTTGGTGGGAGAGTTAAATTAATAATCCCACAAGTTCTGGGCTTCTTAGAACAATTACCATCTGTGTTGATCATTTGTTAAATCTTGAGTTATTATTAGAAAATTCCAATGTCTTCATGCTCCTTGATTGTTAATATTAAAAGACACCAATGTTTTTGTGTTTCTCAACTGACAAAAATATTCCTGAGACCCAAACATTAGCAGAAAACAAATTTCTGAACTTGAAGAAGTGCACAATATCATAAAGCACAACATGATATTAAATAAATGCTTGATAAATTGCTCAACAAAACCGATCTGGTTCCTTGAATAATTTGATTTGTGTTGGAAAGTTGCCCCCAAAAATAAGCTTATTTTATTTCTCTTTATTTTTTCTTTTATCAATTCAACCCAGGTAAGGTGATAATGCTACTAAGATGCAATGGGCTACTGGGAGTGAAAAAGAATTAAAAAACAAACTTGAAAACAAACTAGAAATTCATTCCTAAACATGAATCAAAGACCAGGGAGGAGTGTGAACCAGATGATATGTAATCATATCTAATCTTTTAAGAAGAAAAAAAAAATAGTAAATAAAATTTCACAGTTTAAGCAGAGATATTAGAAGTAGAAATGTGAAGTAGATGTTATAAGTAACTGGAAACCAAATCCTAAAAAGAAACAAGAGATAAGCCTCACCCCTTGTTCAAAAGGCAGAGGAGGAGACAATATTTCTTTTCTTCTTAACTGATTTGAATCTCATTAAATTTGGTTACTGAAGATTTCTTGTATAAATTCTCTTACATTTTAGCAACAAAATTTTGATATATCGTTAACCAAAGCTCTATTTGATATTTTAAAACCTTTTCAGCCTTAATTTGTTTTTAATTCTATTATCATTCATTTGCTGTTTTATTATTAACAACACTTCAAAATTTGAAAAAAACTTTAATATGAAAGTATATCCATAGATTTAGATATATTTTTAATCCAGATATTTACTTAGTATATATTATTTACTGATATATAATCTTTTTAATGGTATGTACCTAAATTTTCATGTAGACATCATTTAACTTGTATTTAACTATTAAGTTTTATATTAAGAGTAAAATCTCATTGCATATTGTGATATTAACTATCCTTATTTAACCATTTGTGAGAGGGATATTTTGGTTTTATATCTTATTAGTGAATTCTCATATCATATACTTCAGAAGTTTTGCCTTTACTGCCTTCATCATCATTTATACGTGCTCTTCAAGTGTTATTCACCTCACTACCAGAGTAAGCAAACTGAAACCAAAGAAATTTCTTTGAAGATATCATCACATATATGATACATATTAACAAAAAATTATCAGCATGAAACATCAGTCAGTAAGTGCCATACGTGATACACACTTGGGTGATCATGTCTCTTTTGAGACATCACTGACTGGGCAGAATATTATTCTACAGTCAGTTGCCATTACTTTCTGCAATAGACTGGTTGTCAGCCAAGGCTATAGAACCCAATCTGTCTTATTATTTAACCCATAACTAGAGGGAAGAGATGGATTAATACCTTTCTTAAGGGTATTTGTGCGTAAGTGAATGCGAGGAATTCAATTGGAATTCAAACTCGGCTCCCCAATTTATCATTCTGAGTTGACAACGTATACCTTTCAGAATAAGAACTAGCTGGCAAACATAATATCAGCGTCTACAAGTGGGAACAGAAGGAACAAGGAGGATAACTAGAATATTGCATACATTATGTCAAGGGCATATCGAAAAAGATTCGGAAGTAGCTCCACTCTACAGAGGGAAATCTCTGCCAAATAATACCTAACACAGAGGAGAATATTACCAAGACTTGCATGAACTCAATTCTTTGCAGTTGAGACAGAATATATGAAGATAAAACAAGCCACTCAATAAAAGTAAGGCTGGAGAAACATGAAAAAGCAGTGATAGGTGAGACAATGAAATCAAGCATGGCTGATCGTGTATAGAAGGAAAGGGATGATCATCTGCTTCTATGTAATGAAATGAAAATACTGGAGAGGGCAGAATGCTGAAGAAGTAAATGTTTAAAAGAATCAGTGAATATTCTAGGCTATGAGGATCTCCTTAGTAGGCCTAGCATAAAACTAAGTACAATATGGAACCACTAATATTGAAAGAAAGAAAGAAAGACAAAGGACAACAATAATTCAACAGCAGGAACAGCAAACAAAACATGATAGTTAATAGCAGCAGTTGCAACTTAATCAGCAGCCAAGTTAGGTTTAAAGTTCCAAGTTGACAGAAAATTATCCTTGCAAAAGCATTGGTTTTTGAATTTGGTAACATAGAGATTGTGAGTTCAATCCCTGGTTAGAGCTATGTGTACTTGCACTCAGTGGAAAAGAGCAAGCAATAACTGACCCATGCTAAATAAAAATAAGCAGTGTACAATATTGCTAAAAATTATCAATGAAATGAGAACAGTCTACCTCCAGAGATTAAATGAGATCAGTTCAGAATTCCTGTAGGCTACCAAAACTGATATACACCTAAGGAAGTGATAATGGTGTGAAAGGAATAACTATTTGTTTGACACACTTCTTTTGGAAGTGGGTCATGAAGATTAAATATTGCCAAAATCTTTTTTTGAAAGCTTCTCATCAGCCATCACTAAATGGTTAATGTGCTTCAATTCATTTTCATCAATGATTCCTTCTATTGTGCAAATTACTATAAAATGAGAATCCACAACAATAAAAGTTTAATGATTTGTCTTAAAAATGAGAATAATCATTAACATTGCAAATTTTGTTCATGACTTGATCCTCTAACCATTACTAGGAAATATTTGAGTGAGCAGCCAGTATTGCTTTCAGTTGAAATTTATAAAATCTTTCTCTTAAAACAATTTTTCATAAAAATACATTGAACTTTTTCTTTTTGTTATTGAGATAGTTACCCCAATATATTGGCTGGTCTGTTTTATGGCCTTCTTGAGATCTATAAAGAAAGAGATTTAAATCATAACCTTATCAGGAAACAGTTGGTATTCATTGACTGAACTGCCAGTACTGCTTTCATTTGAAATTTATAAAATCTTTCTCTTAAAACAATTTTTCATAAAAATAGCTTTGCCAAGTACAGTAACTTTTACTGCTCTTTCCACTATGGATAGAGGTTTCCTTCCTTACCTTTTATTTGAAGTAATGAGCAATGTCAACATCTTGATTATATCCTTATTTCCTCTTTAAGTTATATGTGCTATCCATTTTAGTTGTTACTAGTCCTCGAGTGATGTGGTTTCTCCTATTTGGTGCAGTTCTTGATTGGTGGGATGTGCATTGTGGTGCAATGGATATCGACTCAGAACAAGAAATTAGATTGCTGAGTTCAAATTCCAGTTGAATTCGTTGCATTCACTTACGTGCAAATTCCCTTGGGAAAGGTATTAATCCGTCTCTTCCCTCCAGCTATGGGTCAAATAACAGAAAAGATTGGGTTCTATAGCCTTGGTTGGCAACCAGTCTACTGCAGAAAGCAAAGGCAACTTACTGCGGGAAAATCTTCTGCCCAGCCAGTCATGTTTCTTTCGAGACATGATCACCCAAGCTTGTATCACAGATGGCACTTAACTGACTTTATTGGTGATTCTGTAGTGCTATTCACAATTTTCAAAGAACAGTGGTCTTTGCCAATACCCTCAGACTTCATTCATTCAAAGCCATCTTTAATCATTCTTAGAAAGCGGTTATATATATTAAAAAAAAAGTTTAGACATTTCTGAATGGTTTTGGCGCCATGCATGACATACAGATGAAAGTCTCAATCTGACAAGGCTATTTAAAAATATGATTCAAGTTTTCAGATTTATGGAAAGTCCATGGGGAAAAAAACAAAATCCATATTTGGACAGAAAAAAGAAATTAGGAAGGAATTCAATTCTCTGAACAAAATATGGAAGATTTAATAATTTTAATAGTGTTTTTTGTTTATACTCATTCGCACTCAGTAACCTCTAATGTGCCAGTGGCTTTATGACTTTGCTTGAGATGAAATGATTAAAAACATGAATCTTCATCTTAAAATTTATTTCCAATTCTTTCACCAATTAAAAGAAATAAATGTTTCTGTAACTCTAAAAACTTGGCAATTTTGTAATTTTTGCATTAGGACAAGCATTTGACAGTAAAATGCATGTCACAAGATGAAGTTAACCTGGTCTGTTAGCAGAGAAAATATTCAAAATAAAGTTTCCTGATGTTGATGTCTGTAAGCTTATAATTACAAAAATGACAGATGGCTTATGTGCTATCAGGCATTACTAATAAAGTCTGCTCATGTCTCATAATTGTTTCAGTTATTTCCCACTGAACTGAGAAAAGGTGTATTGTTTTTTTTTCTTTCATTCAATGCTACTCAGATACAGTCAATACCAATTTTTTTTTAAATCAGTCACCATAGAAAACTAATCAGACTAAACCTGCTAAAGTAGAAAAATAAAGATATACATAGTTCATCTAAAAAGAAAAAAAAATGATAGGAACCAAAAAGATAATTAGCAAAAAAGTTCTTTTAATTTAATAATGGGGGACTTCGTGTTTTTTCTAATTTGCTTTTGGGGTTTTTTATTTGCTTTCTTTCCTGTGGTTGCTGGGAGAAAGTGTTGTCAGTGAAATGATGCAATTTTCTTCTTTTACAATCAACATTTTTATAAAATGAGTCCAATCCTGTTAAAAACTTACCATAATTACATGACGGAGTTTTACCTTAATCAAGATTTTTTTGTACCTTGATTTAACAAAATTATGTATTTATTGTCTACTGCCTGGTAAAAAGTGTTGTTTTTCATCACTATCTCTGCCTAACATATGATAATCTTTACAGCTTTGAGCGACCCTTTTATATTTCTCTGGTTACATGTAGCACACCAGCCAAACACTGCTGAAGTAATCCACTGATTGCCACTGGTTTGAAACTCTTTGGTTTGACATTTTCCTGTTATTTTCATCAGCCTTCTCTTCTGTGCTTTGCTGAAGACAATTTTGAAGAGTGTCTAATACTTCAATACCAGAGTTGGCAAGAGACGCAAGTGGTTACCGAGTATAAGAGAATATAAGAAAAAGAAAAAAATAATTAAGAAAAGAAGAAAATAAAAGAACAGGAATTATGAAGATGGAAAATAACAAGCATGATTTCATTTAAATTTTTGAAGTTAACTGAAGAGCAAGAGTCCAGGACAGAGATCCACAAACTGGAAATGCAAAAGAAGAAATTGTTAGCATAAAATTTACGGCTTCAACTAGAAATTTTAACTGTAAAATGATGAGAACTTGTGATCAATATTAAATTCATAAAGTCCATGTGCCAAAGAAGAAAATCTCATCAAAAGAATTACTATGAAAATATTTCTGAAAAAGGCACAGCGAAGCTACATTATGGTGGTAGGAAAGTAACTGAAACCAACATGCCAAGTCAAAACCGATAACACTCCATGTTCTATTTTGTATTTTGTCAAGAATTAAACATATAGCAGAAGTGTAACGACAATATTCAATGCATGGATGAATAGTAGACTTATAAATATATAACATAGATTCTGGCAAGAAAAATTGTCTAGTACATTTTCTAATTTCTGGAGTGATTTTTAATACAATTTACCATATTTTCTGAGCACTTTCAGCTATTATCAATTAATTTTTTGAAGTCAATAAGGTTTTGTCATGAGGTATGACATGTTTTTTTTGGAAGATTTCAAGTTTCACATCTTCATACATAAATGAGGAATTGCTGTCCAAAATACACCTGTATATTTCTCTCCCTCCTTTTTTATATATATTACGAAAGTGAAGAAAGTTTTGAAACCTTAATTCAGATTCAGGGCCTACTCAATTTTGCTGGAGGAATTCCTGCCCAATTGATCATGTTTTGAGGAGTGTAGCTAATTTCGCAATGCTTGGCTAGTTGCTGATAGGTCTGACTATTTAACCCATAGCTGGGGTGGATGACTCAGAGGAGTTCATCGGCCTTTTAACAGCTCTTGTCTTTTAGTGCTGCTGGGTTTCTACATACCTCCTCTCCTGATCAGGAGCTGATAGGGCAACCAGTTTAGTCATTGACCACTCAGGTTTTGAATTCAGAGTTGTCCTTCTCTTTGATCAGTTACTATTCAAGACTATAAGACTCTGTATGTTCTGTTATTTATTCATTGTTTGACTGAAGAAGAGATAGATTCATACCTTTTTCGAAAATATTTGCACATTAATTAATGTAATGAAAATAAGTGGAATTCAAATTCTGTTCTCCACTTTCTAAATCTCTGTCCATTACTCCTTTGTGCCTTGATTATAAATCTTGATCCAGGAAAGTATAAATGTAAATCATAAATCATGTCTAATTATTAAAGCTGTTTGTTGGATTTGCCTAAACTTAGTGCAAGGCCGCATTTTA
Source organism: Ascarosepion bandense (assembly GCA_037127315.1). Lineage (NCBI taxonomy): Eukaryota > Metazoa > Mollusca > Cephalopoda > Sepiida > Sepiidae > Ascarosepion > Ascarosepion bandense. The sequence continues at coordinate 3,751,745 of JBBBDQ010000363.1, read as the reverse complement.
AAATAAATTTTCTGAATATCAGTCGTTTAATCAATTAGTTGCAAGGTTACCTCTCACTTGAAAACACTTGAGCTTTTTTCTCATAGACAATCAATATTTAATTAATAAACAAGAAGTTTGGTTGAATTTGTTATCTTTTCTATTTTCATCCTCAGTACTGGGGAGGATATGAATATTGAAAAATATCAAAAATATATACAAACTGAATCTCACATGTAAAGCAATCTTGTATTGATTATATTAGATTTGGAGTTATTTAGATTTGCTAGGTTCTGAAAGTGTGTTGAAGGTCAAAGTATTAGATCAGCAAATATGTTTCACATAGTCTTATTTGGTCAGTAATGCTCGACTTAATTTCTGTTCAGTGATCATTGGCATGAAGGTATAGCTCAGAGAGTTCAACATCCCTGCCTTGTTAAGTTTGCAAAGCATTGGAATTTTAAAAAAATTACTGCATCACAAAGAATTGTTTGAACTGTTATATAGGCCTGAATTATTTGTGAATGATCTTTGTATAATACAGAATTTATAGAAAGAGTGAACCACCTTCACATGGATAGAAAATGAATTCAGTGAATACACAAAATGTAGAAAAGGATGTAAGATGAGAATGTCTTACCAGACTTATTCGACCTTTACAGTGAGGTAATCCTGAACAAATTAGAAATCTTACCAGGATTTATTATTAACAACATTAGATATGCAGATGACAAAGAGGCAAGAGAGGAAACTACAGAAACTCTTACAGAAGGTAGTAAAGAAAAGCCAGAAGAAAGGACTAATCATCAATTGTAAGAAGATAGAATGTATGGTTTTAAGTAAGAGGAACAACTTGAAATGTAAATTATGAATTAGACCAAAATAAAGCAAGTACAAAATCTGAAATATTTTTCAAGTGTTTTAACTGAATAATGTGACGCACAAAACCGAAGATGCACTGGAATAGCAAATATGCCTTCCAAAAACCAAGTAAAATATTATGAAACAGGAAAATCTCACTAGAAACAAAGAAAAGTGTACAAAACTGGTCTGGAATATTAGTCCACTTATATGGCAGTGAATAGTGGAAAATTTCCTCAAAGATGAAAAAGAAACTTAAAACAACAGAAATGTGGTTCTACAGATGGATGCTGAGAATACCATGGACTGAACATATGAGCAACAACAAAGTTTTAGAAAAAATGGAAACAATAAGAACACTTATACTTAGAATCAGCAAGAGACAGTTGAAATTCCTATCGCATATGAGGAAAGAGGGCTAGGAGAATTTGATACTCACAAGACATATTGAAGGCAAGAAGAATAGAAGAAAACAGTGCATCACCTACATAGCAAGTTTGTGTAAATGTTTGGTAGAACAGGGATTAAGAAAGATAGCAAAAAAACACAAATTGTGGAGAGCTATGATCACCTACATCATAGCACGTAGAAGAAAGAACAAGAAGATCATTGTCTTTCTTTTCTTGAGGGGTCTAAGAAATAGCTGTATTTAATGAGCAAACCTCAACAAAAAAAAAATATTGCTATGGTCAGCAGCATAGCAGAATTGAGATTGTGGCAGGAGAACCATTATTATCCGTGGTACAGCTCATATGGTCTACGGCTATCTCGTGTTGCATACACCGGTTCCCGTCCGATCACTGAAGTGAAGCAACATCAAGCCTGGTCAGTACTTAAATGGGTGACCATTTGGGCATACCAGGTGCTGTAAGCATAAGGACCAGGTGTTTACTCGTGAAACCAGACTGGCAACTGGGTCCCACTCATTCACAGTGAGGTTAGCCAAATGTAGACGACAATTCTACTCCTGCAGCTTCTCTCGCATTTCCCACTTGTGGAACTCACTCCCTTATTCTTGCTTTCCTGACGGCTACAATTTCCAGAAATTTAAATGCAATGTCAACACTCATCTACTAACCACTCAACCCTAGCCCTTCCCCCACCCTGTATATCCTTCCCTTTCTCCCCACCCTTGAAACTGTCAACACACCTGCATTCTCATCTTTCTATTGCTCCTTTCTAATTGGCTTGTACTCCTCTTCTCTCTCTTCTAATTAATCTTCTTTCAGTTATGTAACCCCCCACACATCAGTGGCATCTCTGCCTTGCTCGGGGTGAAATGATTACAAAAAAAAAAAAAACAAGAATGGTCCACCAGGTTTGGGAGTTGGGTGCAGGGCTAACAACCCTGTCCTGAAAAAACAGTTTGTTACAGAAACAGCAACAACACAGTTGCTGCCCTATGCACCATTTGGGTGTGATGGATAAATGATGATAATGACAGCTCATATGAGGTTAGACAGAACAAGATATTGTCAAGAGCTGAGGTCAGTTTGGCATAACAAAAAAAACTATTGTAATATGGAAATAATTTGAGTTACATCTACATTATACAACTGCTTATTAAGCATTTTGTGAAATCATTAACTCTCAATAAACTAACTGATTTCTACCTTAAACCCTGATAAGGATGAGGAGGTTAAACATGTACAGCTATGTAATTAGAAAAGAAGAATAAAGCTTTGTGAAAAGATCTTGCAAATCTTCTTCTGTGTGTTGTGTTTCTTCAAGATGTAGGTGGCCATGGTCCTTCACATCTTCTTATCCCTTGTCGCCCTTAACACCCCTTCTCTTGTTATCCCTCCCAAACCCTGCTCTGCCATCCATTTGCTCAAGTCCATCAAGTCTGTCATGAATTGGTTTTTTTTCTCTCCTTTCCTCTATCCATCTCATAAGTATCAGATTCTCCAAGCCCTCCTTCCTCATTACATGTCCCTTAAAACTTCAGCAGTCCCTCCCTGATGGTAAGTATCAGTTTTTATTTTGTTCTCTCCAAAACCTTGTCATTGCTCACATGCTCGGTCCATATTAAGACCACATGATAGAAAGACCAAACCAGAAAGAACACAAGAATGGCACTTCTAACACTTGAAAGGACTGCTTTGTGTAGACAGGAAATGCACAAGGATCTCTTTGAGATTATGCTACTAAGTAAGAGAGATCTCTTTGTTCATTTGCAATGCATTTTCTTAGAAAAATCATTTCCATTGTAATTTCTTGAGCAAACTGATTTTCAATGCATTTCTATCATAAATACATTAGCTATATGTTATAAATACAATAGCCATTGTCTATCGGTAATACTTATCTGACAAAGACTTTTTCTTACTTTCAGTGGCAAATAGTGACTGTGTTCCAAAACTCACTAAAACAAATTTCCTATGTTGCTTGATGTGAACACATAAGCGTGAATAAAAGCCTTTGATATATTTGTACAATAAATCCTGCTCCATGTAAACAACAGAAATTATAAGTGGTAATGTGTGATCATCATTCATCTTTTAGCATGCATGTATCAACAGACATATGCAAACACACATACATACACAATGATACATATATTTCTCTCTATATATATACACACACACACACACACACACAGAGGGTGCGATGGATAAATTGTCGTCTAACTTACACAAAGAAAATTAAATACTGATATCTCAATATATCAGACATATTTACCAAAATAGCACAAAAATGTCTTGAAATAGTAAAAAGTAAATTTATTCAATCAAACTGCCATTGGCTTCAACCATGGCCTCCAGCCAACTACAGAATCTCTTGCATATCTTCTGGATGATCTCCTTGTTTAAGTTGGTGAATGCTGCCATAATCCTTGCCTTCAGTTCATCATTGGTGCTACAAAGAGTTTTGTTGGTCTCTCACTCATCTGCACTCTGCACAATGATCAAGGAGGTTGCAGTCTCGGGAGGTAGATGGACAGATGTAAGGAGTGATGTGATTGCAAAAATTGTCTGACAGCCATGACTAGGTTCTTTTGTTTGTGTTGCATGGTGCAGAGTATTGTCACCAAACATCAGGTCTTCCAGCAGCCACACTCTTGACCCAGGGTAGCAATACCCCTCAAACCTCCATGTTGAGTCTGAAGCCCTTACTAACAAATTAGGGAGTTCTTTTCTTATACCTTCAAAATCACCATTAGACTCATCCAAATCTTCTGCACTCTTTATTGACACCCAAACACTCTGTAATGTTTATACTGAAGCTTCCGGGATAAATTCTAAAAAGGATAGCATGGCATTTCTAAATTTCTGGTGAAATTCCCAGCTGACTATACTGTGCAGTTGACAAAATCAAAAACAATGTGCATGAGCAAAATAAAATATAAAATGCCAACAATTTACTCATCACACCCGGGATAGATTCATTATTTCAACCCAAGCAAGGCAATAAGCCACTATGACACGAGAGGTTACTGAGCATGAGAAAATCTGCAATTAAGTAGAGAGGACAAATTGTCTTTCTCCTTGACCAGTTTTCTACCAAGGCTATAGCACCCAGTCTGTCCTGCTATTTTCCTATAGCTTAGCGGGTGAAGAGATAGATTCTTATATTTTCCAATGATATTTGCAACAAAAAAGAATGTAATCAATTTGACTGCAATTAGAACTCGGTTCTTTCCAATTGCTTAATCCAAGCTGCTATCCATTATATTCATATAATAAATTTAAATATTATAAATCATTTGAACCAAACAAGAAATAGAAACAGCCAGATTTCCTATTCACAATAATGACATATGGACTAATGATCACTTAGGTGTGAAACTGTCATCATGCAGAGTTAAATTTCTAGTCACTCTCTCTCTCTCTCTCTCTCTATATATATATATATATATATATATATATATATATACATATATTTATGTATATATAAGCATGCAGTGCAGATATAGAAGAATCCAAAGTTAATATGGAGCGAGGAAAAAAGAAAATTTAGATTGTATGGGTGTGTTTAATTTAACTAATCAGAATGAAAGTAGACTTTGAAAATTTAAAATATAAGTTAGATGTTAGGGGATATGAGAAATTCATACCTGTCTAAAGAAAACTGTCACATTTATAGCTATACTGTTTGCTTCTTGTAAGATGTATACATTTTAGTTATGAAGAACTGCCCTAAGAGTGACATGTATCTCTGCTCTTTGTTTTCTTAAAAACAAATATATATATATATATTGTAATGGTTGTTACAATGGTTTATAAAAGCATTGTATCACTACACAAAAATATTTGTGTTTCGGAGCTACATTGGCTCCTCATCTATCTGGTGATAAGTTGAAATGAAAAATAAATGGTAAAAACGATTTATTTTTTGGTAATATATGTAAGTGAATGTGGTGGGAGTTTAGCATGATTTAGCCGGCATTTTGTAGCCAAAGTGATACCGCCTTGGGTTAGGAGATGGGTGCAGTGTAGCTTAATTTTGGACAAGTCACTTTTTAGTTTTGTCTGGGTAATTCTTATATTGGGATGTAAGGTTTTTAAGAAAGGGTAGATAGTTTTTATTTTACTACTCTCTATAAGTAGATGGAATAAAGTTGCTATTAATGTTGTGTGACTTTATTTTCTTTCATTTATACGATATTCATTTTTTTATTTTGAGGATTAAACATGGGTATTAATTACCTTTTTGGAGGGAATTATTTTATGGGAATCAGGTATTTTTTGGTTAATTAAATTTTAACGAAAAATATTTTTGATGTTCAAATAACACTGCTAATTCGTCTCTACGGTTCAATAGTTTGCCATTGTTGGGGTACTTTAGAATGTGTAGCTTTTAACTTAAGCATAAAGGGCAGATGTCGTTAAGTGAGTTACAGGTTCTAGTTTTTTCCAGGATTTTCCATTTTACTTTGGGTTTCTCTTTTGTGTCCTACATTGTATAGAGTACTGTTTCTAAAAGTAAATGCATAAACAGTGGGTTCAAAACCTACATGTCCCATAACTTTCTTACACTATATATATATTTTATCAAATCAGTACTGGTGTTAATCATGTGGTGCTTGATGTAGAAAAACAGAACTATAAATTACATAAAAATAAATATACATTTTTTTTTCATCACTCATTGGGTCAGAATAGATGTATATGAAGAGCATATGTGTGTAAGTGAATCTAACAAACACATCTGGAATTTGAACTTAGCTCTTCAATTTCTTAATTTATTTACATTGTGTGTGCAAATAATATAAATTTTTTCCACACTAGTAACACACACACACACACACACACACACACACACACACACATTTTGAATAAAATGACAGACAAGGTGCTGTGGTTGTTTTATTATATAATTTTTCATGTGATCTTAAAATGTTTTCTTTCAAGTGCATAAATTATATAACAATTTTCTAAACGTTTTATTTATCCAAGTGCTTTCAGATATACTTTCAGCCATTATCAAGGATGGATTTTATTCTACTTTTTAACTGAATATATAGATTATTTTATGTATGTATCTAGAGTTATATAAGTGTTTTATCTTCCAAATATGGTCAGCACATTGTGGCCATGTTCATAGTTGATATTATTGAGTGTTGGCTTTTTCTTTTTTATTAATAATGTTTACATTATTTTAAACCTTTTTTTTTACATGTGACTGATGCTATTATATTTGTATTATCAACAAGTTTCAGATAGAATTTGGTTGGTCCCCATGTGTATTTAAATGAGACCTAATAGAGCTAGGCATAACGTACTCATTGAGATTATATATATATATATATACACAAAGAATCTCAAGCTAGCCAAAACCTACCGCGGTTTCACACTACGGCTCGTCAGGGCAAAGGCAAAACCAAAGAATAACCAAATAAATAGACAACCACCAAGACAAGGACTAACCAACCAGTACACTATCCAAGGGGGGGTTAAGGAAAAAAAAAACACTCTAACACACTAAGCAAGAAATTTAATCTTATGGAACTTACATTTGTTAAGGATTTCTGTTTTAGCATTAAGTAGATTATGGGCAGGTTCGAACATAGCTATCGCTAACTTCTCCTCACCACATAAATTACAGAATTTACTGCCTTTGTTGTAATCGGGACATTTTTTTATTATTTCCCATTTTAATATGGGCTCTATTTTAGTTTTAGTTTTTATGTCCCATACATAATTAGATAAGGTCGTACTGTGTCTGTACTTCTCATTTTCTCATTACTTCACCTGACCCTCTGTTCATGAATGAACAGAGGGTCAGGTGAAGTTATATATATATATATATATATATATATATAACTTCACCTGACCCTCTGTTCATTCATGGTCAAACAGTATGGAGTGCTGGGCTAAATGGTAGCCGTCTCTGCCCTGAGAGGTCCAGGTTTGATTCTTGCTAAACAGCGCAAATTTTTCCTTAATAAGATTTCTCAAATGTTCAGGTTGGTAAATATCAAGCCTACGAGTATCAACAACAAATAAACTTTAATACTTATATAGCTATATTTTTAATTTTTATTTGTGTCTAAATTAATAAGACTGTCACCCTTGTAAATATCAACAAAATGTACAGATGTCATTTTTCAAGACAGCAAATAATGCGATGTTTATTTATTTTAATATTTCTTTTAATCTTTAGATTCTGTGTTTGAATAATGAGTCATATCATGAGTCATATCATGTTATGATGAAATAAGCGAGAGTTATGTCAGACTTTAGAGTTCTAAGAAACCACTTTTTCATTGTATTTGGAGATCTTTAAATTCACTGAAAATGAAAAAAATAACATGTCAGTCTCCAGAAAATCTGTCATATTTTATTGTTTGACAGAAACACAATCTCCAAATCAGTTTCTTTCTAGATTTCTTGTCAGCCATTGCAGAAAAAAAAAAAGAATCTATTATGAGTTACGTTGCCAGTCAATGCAGGATAAAGAAATCATGAGTTATCTTGTCAGTTGCTGCAGAACAAAGAAATTATAGCAAGAATTTAACCTTCATGCCTGAAAAAAAATGGTGTATCACAAGGACAATTATTCCTTTGATGTCACTACTACACTTTCAACTCTTTCAGCAATGTTCATTGTTTTTAAAACGTAATGATTAGAATTTTAATAAAACCCTCACATATGATAATGAATTTGTACATTTTCTTTATTCTTGATTATTGATCACAATGATATTAAGTATTATTCATTTATTAGATTGAATAAAAAAAACTGTTTTCATAGTTACTAATAAAATAGTAAATAATAAATGTTGAATAGTAGTTGGTTTACATATTCTGATAATTTTATCATTTTTCATAATTTTTTTTCTTACAAATGATTTTTAAATTTGGATGTGCGTTGTGGTGCAGTGGATAAAGATCTAAACTTATTTATAAATGGAACTTAGTTTGTGTGTGTGTCTGTGTGTGTGTGTATCCGTTACCTATAGACTCTGAAACGGCTGAACCGATTTTCTTGAAAATTTACACAGTTGTACTACAAGTGTCTGTGAGTGTTCTTAGCTAGATTTTGTGTTGAGGTACCCCAATAAATATCGAAAACCGATAATCAAAAAAATCGGGTTATAGAAGGAGTGGTCCAATTTTAATCAAATTTGATACACTCATAGACAAAACAATATTCAGAAGTTTCAAGGTTGCAGTTCTTACAATAGTGCAGAAAATTGATTATATATATATATATATATATATATATATAAAAGGTAAGATGTTTGAGTGTGTGTGTCTGTTTATCTGCCTGTATGTCTGTATTTTTTTCAGCCCTTTTATTTTAGTTTTTGTATCAGGTTTGGCTCTAAGTAAGTATAATTGTAGTTCTTAGTCTCAGCCATGATACCATTTACTCAGAGGACTTATTTAGCCTTCAAAATTCTGTTTACGATGAAAAAAACTTATTTGATATTGATACCAGGAAATCAAAATTTGACTTACATTCATTCATTTTTCTTTCAGTCTACGGTTTCGCTTTAACTGGAAACAACTATTGCTTTTTAGTCTTTCGTGCCAACATCCAAAGAGTCTGAGCTCCAGGATCATGGATTAGTTTTAAAGCTTTCATTACACCCGAGCAACGCCGGGCTATACGGCTAGTTGTCTATAAAATGGTATGATACACATTTGGGGTAATGTGATGAAAAACTCATAAAAATGTACCCCCCAACATAAATTGAACCTGTGTACACCTTTTTTGGGAAAAACATTATCTCATTCTGTGTACTTGAAAGTACTCGGCTATGGAGAGCCTCAAAGTTGTTTTAAAAACCATCTGCAAAACATAATTTTTGAAGTAATAAAATAATGTCGATGACTGTTCGTTGAGGAGATAATATACTGCTTAATTTACAGAGGTGATGACATTGGAAAGACTTGTAGCTGGGTGGTATGAATGTTGAGATGTTTTAGTCAGGCCTAGAAATGGTAGTGGTCATACTGAGGTGACTAGAGAGACAGCACCCCATGAGTTGGCAGGTAATCTGGCAGTTAGCAAAACTGCCCACAACTGCTTGTAAATACCTTAGTGTCATCACGAGGAGCCTGCTTTTATGTGGGTCTGGAAGTCCCCAGATTTCATTGGTGGGGGGGGGGCTTGCTTCATGAACCAGACATGATGCTCAGTCTCTGCACAGAAAATACCTTTTTTTAATTTGTTCCCTGCCTTCATGGCATTTACTTTTGGCCAACATGCGGAATGAATCAGAAAGAGATTTAATTTTAATGGAGTATAACAGGATTTAACAACTGTAGTAAGTGAACATTCCAACAAATCTCTTCTGAGCTTTTATAATACTTTGCAGAAGGAGTTCTTGCAGAGGTCTCATCCTTTCTGCGTCTGGTCTAAGAGTCCTTTGAATTACTTTCTAGCACAGAGGTTTTATTTTCATTACTCTGTAGACCCATTTATTCTCATTGAAAGTTCCCCGAATCTAGCCAAATTAATGTCATGTTCCCTTTCATTTAGGCTGAAAATGTTCATATCATATATATATATATATATATATATATATATATATATGCACATATTCCCTATAAGCCATCCTTTTCAATAATTTCATCCAAAATTCTTTGAAACTCAGTTACTCTCTTTGTGATACTAAATGGCATCCTTTTGAAATTATGCAATTTACCACTAACTTCAAAAGCCATGTAATGGCAGTCTGCTTTACATAGGAGGACTTGATAATACACACTTTTTAAGTTTAATTATGAGTACAGACTTTACTTTGCTATTTCTGAATTCGTCGTTGTAATCTTACATAGAGTATAGCCATTTTTTAAGGTAAAATAATTTATTGTTTGTGAATAATCTATGATTAACTGCTTTTTTGTTTCTTATCCTTAGTTACCACTACTTGTGCTCTCCATGGAAATCTACTTGGCTCAGTGATATTTTAATTCAACAGTCTTTTTATTTTCTTCCTTATAAATGCCTCTTTTTCTTCTCCAGAGTATCGTTAGGATTTCACCGTTATAAGTTTGCAATCTTCTTCTTCTTCTATATGCTGTGTTCTTTCAGGATATAGGCAGTCATGGCTTTCCACATCTCCCTATCCCTGGTGGCTTTTAACACACTTTCTCCTTTTACACCACACAACCCCCGTTCTGTCATCTACCTGATCAGGTATGTTATCCGCAGTTTCTCTCCTTCCCTCTATCTGGTCTGTCAGTATTAAGTTCTCCAAGCCATCCTTCCTCATTGCATGTTCCATAACTTTAGCTATCTCTTCCTGATGCTCAGGATTAATTTCCTTTTAATTTCCATCCTTTCCAAAACCTCATCATTGCTCAGATGCTCAATCCATGATATCCGCAGCATCCTTCTGTAGAACCATATTTCAATTGCTTCAAGTTTTTCCTTTATCTTTGATGATATGGTCTAGCATTTGCTGCAGATTTTCAAACAGAGGAGGAGGTGAGATCCTCATGCTAGCTTGTCCACAGTTTTAGAGGTGGTCTGTGATCTGCATAAAATTTTTAATTTTTTGTGCAAGCACTGAAAGTCTTGTCTAAAGACCAAATCAGCTCATAAATTATCCATTAAGGATTAATTAAATTTTTTTGTAAGTTTTCATACCCACTGTATGATTAGCTTTACATTTTCCTATAATTTTTAATAACAAGTCAGACAAAGTCATCCTGATGATACACTTAGTAAGTCTAACCTCCAAACCCATCGACTGAGCTATATTGATGTTGATAAAACTGTGATTACTTCCCAAATCTACTAGCATGGTAACTTTATTTTTTGTTCGTGAGGCCTTGTAGCATGACTTTTAGAACTTCCTGTAGCCCAGTAGTTATCATGGCTATGATGGGTAAAAAAATGTAGCAAAATACATATTAGCTTTTAAATGACAGACTTCAGCAAAATTACCTTCATTCTTGCAATTATAGCCACTCATTCCTTGAACCAGACACTTACTTCTAATACGCCTAGTGCCTCAACAGAAAAATCATCATTATTTAAACAAAATGATCTTTCTTCTTTGAATTATAGCAACTTGTTCCTCCAACCAGACACTTCTAGGGGGCTTTAGTGTCTCTGCAAAAAAAGCATTTTTTTTTTCAAAGGGATTTACTAGCAACATATATCTGAGAGTCCACCTCCTTTTCATTTTTTCTTACAGAGAAGTTAAGGCATTAGTCTGGAGTTTCTGATACCAACATTACTTAATAACTTGTTTGGGTATCAGCAGAATAGGCTTCAGAATTTAAGATAGCCCTATCTTAACCTAGTGCTTGATTTTCATGTTCTGTGAGGGTGAGCATTTTGTTTTCAAGAATTCTTTGCCAAATAGGAAGTATGGAAATAAAGGCATCTCTAATAACTTACTCTTTATAAGCTTGAGCAGTAACCTCTTTTAATTTACAGTTGCTTTCCAGAACATGCAGAATTTGGCTTAAAGGCACATTTAAGACTTTGCTTGATTGGCAATGATGCTCTGTTGCCAAGCCAAAAAATTAAAAAGTGCTTTATCTTTATAAACGACAGTTCAAAAATTTGAGGTACCTGGTAATTTTTAAAATTGGCCCAAAAAGTATTTGTTTTGTTCTTTAAGTCAGAGAAAATTTTTATACATGGTTAAAAAAAAAAAGTGATACACGATTTTTTTTTTAGAAATTTGAAAATGACAAAGAAAAACATGTTATGATTAAATTTTGTTCGTGTCTAAATGTCCTCCTTTAGCCTCAATTACTGAAGCACAAATTTTTTTAGCATTCATTGCAAAAGTTTCTGAAAGTATAAGTTTGATAATTGATTTCTTTCTTTTTTTCAATGACTCTAAGAACACTTTTTAATTTTCTTTTCACTCTTCTGTCAAGTTCAGTCAGTCAGTTAAGTGCCATATGTGAAACACACTTGGGCGATTATGTCTCTTTCGAGACATGACTGACTGGGCAGAAGATTATTCTGCAGTAGGTTGCCATTGCTTTCTGCGGTAGATTGTTTGCCAGCCAAGGCTATAGAACCCAATCTGTCCTGTTATTTAACCCATAACTGGAAGGAAGAGATAGATTAATACCTTTACCAAGGGTATTTGTGCATAAGTGAATGCAACAAATTCAACTGGAATTTGAACTCGGCTCCCTGATTTCTCATTCCAAGCCTATATCCACTGCACCACAATTCATCCTATGCTAATATTCTGGGGGTGACTTCAGACTTTCGAACTGTTATGAGTGTGTGTGTGTGTGCATATATATACACACACACACACACACACACACACAGAGTAGTGGCCATAATATAAAAAATGGAAACAAAAAGACATAAATATGTGTATTACTTAAAAAGTAATGCATGATTGGCAATGAAATTTTTACCAAATAAAGATTAGGGTGTAATGCATAAATATTATACAAAGTTACAAAATTTTACATAATAGTTTTTGTTTTAAATAAAGATTAAATGGAACAAAGGAAATAAACTACTGGACAAAAGTTAAGGAACGATGTTTATAATTTACATAAACTTTTAATTTACGTTGTTAGATAACTTGATGGAGCTTCTCAACAATAAGTAAAAGTTTATTTATCATTATGACTTTATTTTTAAGCAATATGGCAAATTCTACATGCAAAATGCTCTCTTTTGAAGAAAAATTTCATTATCGCTATCTATCAAGAAAAAAGTCAGTTTCAGAAATTTCTGATATTGTTCATAGATCTAAGTGTCATTGATCGTGTAATTAGCAGGTATAAAACTGATAAAAGGTTAGATGCAAACCAAAAATCCGGCAGACCTCCAAAAATATCACAAAGAGAAAATCGAATAATTATTAGAATATCTACAAAAAACTGTTTTGAAACTACTACATCAATTGACTGTAAATTTAATGAAGATACAGATAATAAGATCTCAAGGTAAACGGTTGCTCGCAGGTTAAAAAATGCAGGATTGCATGTCAGTATTCAAGCTTTGAAGCCTCTCATTTCAAAGTGAAACCAAAGGGCATGCCTGGAGTATGCAAGAGATCATGTTGTATGGACTGACACACAATGGAATACAGTTCATTTCCGTGACAAGTCCAAGTTTACTACATTTGATTCTGAAGGCAAAACTTATGTATGCCATAGAATAGGTGCTCAGTGTGTCAAGAAAACTGTTAAGTTTGGTGGCGGCAGTGTGATGGTGTAGGGAATGATCTGCAGGAGTTGGCCCTATCATCCATGTACATGGCAATATAAATGCTGAGATTTACAAAAGGCTTTTTCAGCAGCATGTGGTACCAAGATTACACCATAATCTTTATGAATCTCTTATTTTCATGCAGGACAATGCACCTTACCACAAGGCTGAGAAGGTTATGGCTTTATTTGTAGAAGAAGGAATCACTCTAACGAAGTGGTAAGCCCAGAGCCACAACCTGAATCCATTAGAAAATGTTTGGAAGATAATTGGAGAAAGGGCTCAGAAAAGAAACCCAAAAAACCAGGATCACCTATGGGAGTTATTTAAAGATAAATGGGAGGGAATTACTGCTGATTTTTGCAAGAAATTAATTAGATCACGTGGTCGACGATGCAGAGAAGTCATTGAAAATAAGGGGATGTTTACCAAATATTAAATTTTGTTATTTTGTTCAAGTATTAACAAGATCATTCCTTAACTTTTGTCCAGTAGTTTATTTCCTTTGTTTCATTTAATCTTTACTTAAAATAAAACTATTATACCAATTTTTGTAACTTTGTATAATATTTATGCATTACATCCTAATCTTTATTTGGTAAAAATTTCATTGCTAATCATGTATTACTTTTTAAGTAATACACATATTTATGTCATTGTTGTTTCCATTCCTTATATTATGACTGCTACTGTATGTGTATGGATATATATATATATATATATATATATATATATATATGCATGTGTGAGCCAAAGATAGAAGTTTGGGAGTCCTTCAAAGCTGTCTCTTTTAGTGCAATGAGGAAAGTACTGCTGTGGAGTTTGTATCCATGATACTAGGTGTTATCTCCATTATATTCAGTTAAATTTGGGGAAATGTGTTGAACTGAGATCTTTTCAGCACCCCTCTCATGACATTTGTACATGCTGGTGACAGAAAATCCATCAGCCCACAATTATAAGGATACAATATGTCTACCCATCTTAATTTTGTTTTTTTTATTTATTTATGTAATTTTATTAGATTTTCGACATTGTTTTCTTAAGTTTGCTGCTTTTGTTTTAGATTGGAATATAATAGACTAATAACCATGTAAGTTTGATATGGTATCCAGATTCAACTAATGTAATAGTGTGTCAGTTTTCATCATTCCAATGATAAGTCAAAGTGATTGGTATAAAAATTAACCGAGTCTGAGTCAGATTATAAAGCATCCTGATTTTCAAAATAGATAAATATTGATTTATGTTTTTTAAAATTGTTTTAGGTTCAGTGCTTTCCTGTCTGAAGTCGACATGTTTACTTTTCACTTTAAGTGTGTGATCATATGTATATACGCACACAAAAGAACACACAAGGACCACACCAAAAGTAATACCTACAACATACATATTTTGATAGAAACTACAACAGATACAAGGAGCGCAATAACAAAAATGGATAAAACATGACTTCAGCTACAAAATACTATTTTTCTGCATAATCACCATTATTGGATATACATTTTTGTCAGAAATTGACAGCAGGGCTGCACAGAATATATTTTGTCATACACTTTCTCACAGCTGAAATGCATTACCCACCAACTAACTGTGTTTACATCCACTGTTTGGTTTATGTAAACATTCTCCAAGTAACAATGAATGTCAATGGGAGCAATTTTTATTCTGAATCAATAAATTGATTGAAAAACCACTACTTTATGTACCCGTTTATGTGATAGACATCTTTTTAAGGTTTAATCTAATCACCAACTCCCATTCAGTGACATAATAGAATAGAATAGAATAGTTTTTTAGAACAACATGTGGACAAAGATAAGTTTCTGGTCAGGTTGTATATATATATATATATATATATATTGTAATGGTTGTTTCAATGGTTTATAAATTCATAGTATGACTACACAAAAATTTTCGCATTTCGAAGCTGCTATGTGCGCTTCTCATCAGGTGATAAGTTGAAATGAAAATTAAATGATGAAAATGGTTTATTTATGGTGATATGATGTTTAAGTGGATGTGGGGTGGGAGTTTATTCTGATTTAGTTGGCCATATTGTAACCCTAGAGATATAGCCTTATTTATAAACCATTGTAACAACCATTATAATATAATGCTCTACATTTTATCGAGCACTCTGTATAAAAGTAAATGCATGAACAATAGGTAATAAACCTACAAGTTTTATAACTTTGTAACAATATATATATATATATATATATATATATATATATACACACACACACACACACACACACAAATTTTGAGTAGGTATGGATGGAATAAAATTTTGCATCCAAAGAAACACTGTTCTTGAAAAAGTAGAGCAAATAATATTTATTTAGAATTTATAACATAAATGTTATAATATCACGACAAAAGTAGCTATTTTGTTTGAACACTACCTGTGTCGCATCATGAGATAATCTAAAAAAAGAGGCATTAAATACACAAAGATTTTAGTGATAAAAATGTTTAGAATGTTAGTAAGTTCTCTGATTCAAGTGCCCAGGAACTGGTCCCTTCTCAAGAGATTTGCACAGAATTTTCTCAGGGCTTTTTGGATAGAGATCTTTAGAACGGTCAGACCAATTTAATCACTACATTCAATACTGATGCCTAGACCATATGGTGCCAACAATGTAAATAATATTAATTTTTCTCAAATTGTATACTTTAATTTAAACCAAATATTTCTCATGAACCATGTACATAATTTATGCATTTAAAGTAAATAAGTTGAATACCATAAAAAATCATTTTTTAATGTACAACTTGATTAGATTTCATGAATCAAAGAATTGATAAAATTGAAATGCTAAAGTTTGTAACTTTTAGGCATAAATGTTTCATGGTGTTTTTTAATTATGAATGATAGATGTTTGTAAAACTTCATTAGAAGTTTTTTTTGCTCTGTGTAACCAGTTGTTGCTGTATCTATGGAAATTTTGTTGTTTCCATATAAATGTTTTGCATTTGCATGTCTCTCTACATTTTCCACATGTGTTTATGCAAATCCTTTGTCTTAATTGCAGTTTTCCCAACTGCATATGGCTTTGATGCAATAAAATATCCTTCAACATAATTTGTGGAGTTTATCTGTTCTTTCATGCATTCAAAGGAAGCAATGATGATTACACAGGTGTTAGGCTGTCTGTAGATGAGTGATTTAAAGTATATTGGATCAGATGGTGATTTTCCTACAAAAGCGAGCGCAATTTTTTTTAGGTTTTATTGAATGTACAGGTTGGAAGGCAAATTAAGCACTGTTTGAAAAGTGGACATTCTACTCAAATACAGGTATCCAGTAAGAATAACATCTGAAGTAATATATCTATCTATTTATTTACCTTATATATATATATATTTAGTGTATTGAGGCAGCAGATAATTTTCTACACACACACACACACATATATTTAACAATATATATACACTACCAGCCATAATTATTAGGCAACCCCAATTTTTTCAAAAGAAATGATGTATTTCATACTATTTCTAGCATTTATAACTAAATGAAAATAGAATGGTTTTTCTCTTTGCAAAATTTTACAAGACAAGGAAACAAAGATGAACCCATCCAAATCAAGCTAAATTTTCTTCATTCTTTCATTGATGAAACAGCAATATAGGTAATTATTAAAGATTTATAAATTCATTTGATGCACATGTTATTGTGCAATATTAACAAAAGAACCATTCTATTTTCATTTACAATTATTCACTTGGCAATAGATATTAAAAAATATGAAATACATCATTTTTTTAAAACATTGAGGTGGCCTAATAATTATGGTCAGTAGTGTGTGTGTGTGTGAATATATACATATATGTAGTCATCTGCAGACATATCTGTTTTGCTGTATCACTGTTCATCAGTCCGGTTAGATATCCGGTTGCTTTCACTCAGGATTAAAACCCAACCGAATTGGCGTCAGTCAACGATTCTATTTCTGAGCTATGGGCACTCGGTAGGAGGAGGCAGACTTTTAGCATATGATGTATCATGCACCAGTAGTTAGAGTGCTCTAATTCATTACTGTGTAGTATTTGGGCAGCATATGTTACTTTTAAAAAGTCTTCTTAAAGATAACAAACATGTTATGTCTATCATATTTTTTAGTATATTTTCTTGTTGCCAGATAAGTATCTGTATTGTGTTGTTGAAGGTGTAAAGGAACTGTCCACAATTCATCTTCATCAAGTTTCTGAACTTTCAACCGACTTCAGTCATTATCAAGAAATAAATCTGAACTCTAAAGTCAATGCAATAGTTTGTATCTTTGAAATATTTCTGTGGTCATGTGAGCATTTCTTATTATTTCTTGACTTTTGAAATTCATTGAAGAAGAAACAAAAAAACATTGGATAAGAAAAAATGTTAAAAGAATAATTATGTTAAACCAAAAAAGATATTTGCAAATAATAATAATGTAGGAACGATGAAGATTTTGAATTTAGGGTTTGGAAATGTTTCTGTTGTCATGTGACCATTTCTTATTATTTCTTGAATTTTGAAACTCATTGATGAAGAAACAAAAAAAATATTGGATAGAAGAAAATGTTAAAAGAATAATTATGTTAAACCAAAGAAGATAATATTTGCAAATAATAATAATGTAGGAACTATGAAGATTTATCAAATAATAATGTTGTATTGATCAGGTTTTCTTTCCAGTTTCAAGAATCAATGCAAATCTTTATTTTTTTTTAGGTAAAAGAACTGAGAACAGACAAAAACTTCTAAAGAAATTATCTCCTCTACCTTTTCACAAATGTAAAAGTTGTAACAGCAAACTTCTTTTTTTTTTAATTGTATCACCCCGAGCAAGGTGGTAATGCCACTGATGTACAGGGGGCTACATAAGTGTAAAAAGATTAATTAGAAGAGAGTGAAGAGGAAGACGAACCAGTTAGAAAGGAGCAATAGAAGGATGGGAATACAGGTGTGGTGACAGTTTCAAAGTTGGAGAGAAAGGAAAGGATATATGGGGTGGGGAAAGAACTAGAGTCAAGTGGTTAATAGATGAGTATTGACATTGCATTTAAATTCCTGGAGGTTGTAGCCATCAGGAAAGCAAGAATATGGGTCCCCAGTAAAAAGAATTGACTGACTTTTAGATGACTCTCTCGAAATGAATGATAGCTTACATATATAAGATTTTTTTATGAATTTGAAAGAAAAGTAAATTTTATGAAGATGATAAGAAATAAATTTGTTTGTTACATTCATTTGAAAAAGGTATGAATCTATCCTCTCCAGCTAAGAGTTAGCAAGATAGACTAGGTATCATTCCAAACTATGGAGATGGTATCAAGAAACCACTGCTCTGTTTTTTCCCAAGAATTCATTGTAAACCAGAGGTAATAAAGTAAGAAGTTTTTGGAGAATCTTGATTGACTACACCTTAAAGAGATATGGCATAACAAGAAACAGTGACAAGTGTTGTTGCTTTAAAAAAAAGTTCTCCGTTCTTCTTTTACAAAAGAATATTTAAGCTCAAATTATTTTCAAAGTTAAGTTTGGCTGACACCTGTATATACCTGTGAAATTGAAAGTGACAACTCTTGTGGGAATAATAAATTTAAAAATATAAATTAGTAACAGGTTTTTCACATTTTCTGTCTTTGAATAAATAGTCCAGTTTTTCTATTTTTATGTATGGATATTTATAAATGAGCCTGTGTCAGGCAATATACTATAACAATATAGGAAGGAAAAATAGTTTTAGTAAGAACTCAGACTGGTTGCCAACCAAGGCTATTGAAACTTAATCTGTTTTGCTATTCAGTCTGCTATTTAACCCATAGCTGGTCCTGGGCATGATGGTAAACTACATCTGACAGTGAGGCCTCTGATTGGGAGGTTGTAAGGAGCATGGAACCACCACTTAATTTCTGTTGTTCTGAGGTCCACCCTGACTGAGGTCCACCCTGACTCAGAGTGGTAGCACCTGTTAGTGTCCCAGCTATGGGCAAATAGTTTAGCCCCAAACTGAGGTTAAAACACTATAAAAACATATAAAAATACTTTTATAGAAATATATACATAAAAGTAGACTTTTATAGAAAATTATACATTTTTTAAGGAAAAATATTACCAACAATACATTTTTGAAGAAACAATTATTACCGTAACACATTTTTGAAGGAAAAGAAATAATTCTCAGCAAAACATTTTTCAATACAAAACTAGAAGACATTTTCCGTTTTCTAAAATAAAAAAAATAAAAAATTTCCATTAAAATTTGGCTGAATCAACATTCTGATTATAACCGAACATTTAAAAAAAACAGAAAAAACCTTAAAACTCCACCTTTTTGGCATTAAATAACCCACAGAGGTTGATATGTCGTTAAACAAAACTCAAACTCAACTCATAGCTGGAGGGAGAACAAATAAAATAATACCTTTCCCAACTGGATTTGTGTGCAAGTGAATGCAGTGAATTAGACAGGAATTCAAACTCTGTTCTCCAATTTCACATTTCAAGTCAATATCCATTACACCACAACTTCTTATTCTTACAATATTTTTGCATGCTCTCACTCTCTCTTTCTCTCTCTCACTCTCTCTTTGTCACTCTCTCTTTCTCTTTATATATATATATATATATATATATATATATATATAATTATAATATTCCATTTACTTTGAGGTCCTTCATGAAATTCAAAGTAGTATCAGCAATATTATCCGTCCTGATCTGACATCTCAGCTTCAGTCAGATTCTTACTCCCATAAAGTTGATTCCCTGTGCTTTTTTTATAAATACTCTCATGGTAACTGTTTAGATGAGCTCTTCATTCTTGTACCTACACTTTTTTTTAATATAAGTGCAGTTCTAAGGTGGCATTCAGACTCTATCAGTTTACAGTTGAGCTGGCTTACAGTTACAAATATATATTTTGACTGTAGAAACTGATGCAGGAGTGACAGTCTTTATTGCAGAGGCTGCATTTATGCTTTGTTTCTGGTCTGTTGAGGCTGTCATTTTGCTTTCTGTGAACCTGCCTCTCCATGGCAACTTGTGTCAGTTGGTCCTCTCTTGATTTGAGTCATTGGGCCAGTTTTCCTCTTCATTTGGTACGGTTGACTGCTACGTTCTCCTATGACTCTGTGTTGATAATCCACAGCTTTCATATCACATTTTATGATGTCATGATACTGCAGCTGTGGCCACTTAGTGGGTTTTCTTCAAGAGGCCAGCTCTCCATGCAGGAGATCTTTTGGAATGCGACCATCTGGCATGTGGTGGACATGGCTTAGGCAGCAGAATCTGCACTGTTTAAGGAAGGTGATCATGGTAGGCAGAACCATGAGACAGGACCTCAGTGTTGAGCACCTTGTCTTGCCGTGAGATTCCCAAGATATGTCGAATACTTCTCACATGGAAGGTGTTCAGAACCTCTCTTGCCTGGCGTACATGGTCCATGTCTCACTGCCATATAGCAAAAGGTCCACTTAAGTTTATTGCAACATAAAACATGATGTTTATTAAAGCTCTATGTGCTCTCTATAGAGCTCAATGCACTTTGCTTATCTTTCATGGACTGAGCAGCATATTTTGGTACACAGCTGAAATGTCATACGAGCAATGACAACTTGGATTCCTTAAGTTCACAGTAATGCTATGGGGCATTGCTGGGTAGATTTTGTCTGAGAGAATGTCCCACAGGAGAAAAAACATGAGGGGTCAAATCTGCCAAATGAACCAGAACCACTTCAAAATCTTTTGCTCTTTTATTAATTATGTAAAAAATACATATGTGAAATAGAAATTAAATAAAAGTCATATCAAATAAAAATATATTATTTCAGTTTTTGAATGACACATAAAATAGGGGAAACATCAACAATGTTAGAAACAAAAGAAAATATATACTTACTTTTGGTGGACTCTGTATATTGCAAAAACTTTCAGAAGTTAACAAAATGGAATTGACAACAGACAGACTTAATTTTTTCATTAAAATGTTATTTTTAATCAATACTTAAATTTGAGTAGATATTCTGTTTTTAATTAAACAGTATCTTTATATATATAAATCTACTGACCTGAATATTTATGAGACATTTTGTTAGGAAAATGTGTGTCATTCAGCAGAATTTGAACATGTGACCCCTAACAATTAATTGCCTCCCCTGTGTTATTAGGAGTTGCAAGTTCAAATCCAGCCAAATGACACATTTTCCTAACAAAACTTTTCAAAAATATTTATGCTGGTAGAGTGATTTATATTTATATATATATATATATATATATATATATATATATACACTGTTTAATTAAAAAAAAGAATATGTACTCAAATACAAGCATTGATTAATAATAATGTTCAAACAAATACATTACACACACACACATATATATATATATATATATATATATATATATATATATATATATATATATGTGTGTAATGTATATACACACTGTTTAATTTAAAAAAAAGAATATCTACTCAAATACAAGTATTGATTAATAATAATGTTCAAACAAATAAACTATATATATATATATATATATATATATATATATAGAGGGGAATGTATGACAGAGTGTAAAGTTTTCTTGTGATGTGTTTTTCCCTAAGGACTTCATTGGACTAAATTTGTCATGTTGGTGTGACTACATATGAGCACAAATGAGGGATGCTGGGAATTTCTAATTTACTCGATTTCATTTAGAATTTTTTTCTTTCCATCACATTTTTTAGTAGATATTCCACACTGTGATAATAGAAGTTCTGCCAGGAATGTTGTATGGTGAAATGTTTTCAATCTGGGGTGCAAATTAGCCATGGGTGATCTTGTGGTTACGGCATATGAAGATTTTTGTGAATTTTTTTCTCCTTTGATCAGAGTAGCATTTTTTATGTAAACATTGGGGTCAGTCTCATTACAGTGGACAACCAACACATTTGATGTAGTGTTTTGTGAAATATACCTGTTGTGTTCATATAATCTATATAAATGATTTCTTTTTATATTATTTTTTTTTACCATGAGCTCCTTGATAAAATCCAAAGTAGAGTCAGCAATATTATTGGTCCTGATTTAGCAGCTTGACTTCAGTGACTTTCAACTATCATATTGTTACCTGCCTGTGATTTTTTTATAAGTACTTACATGGTAATTGTTTAGATGGCTCCTTGCTAGGGTATCTAGATTTTTAGAATTTAAGTGCAGTATTAGACCACCATCAAAATTTCATCAATTTACATTTGAGTTAACTAGATGTAGCCATAAATCCTATGCTAACAGTTTCTTTGTTTGCTCTTCTCACTTGTGGAACTCCCTTCTGCCTCCATGCTTTCTAGCCAATTTTAATCTGCAAAAATTTAAATGCAATGTCAATTGCTATTTACTGTCCTCCTGATTATTTTTTCTTCACATCTATTAGTAATGTTTATGTTCATAATTCATCCACACCTAGTAACCTCTTGCACCTTGCGGCTTCATTCCCTTGCTTGGGGTGAAATCAATCAAAAGAAAGGTTATTATTATTACAGTAATCAGTTTTTTACTTAATAAAAAATAAAAACATCAGTCACCCCAAAAGAAACTCACATGAATACAAATTTAGTCATGCTGTCAAGAATGATATCATATTTGAAATTGGTATTTTGTCAAGTTCATGCTACAAGGTACAGCAGGAATTCTTCACTTATTACCACCCATAAATATCAAGACATTAGTTACAAGGTGTGGCAGAAATACCTCCAGCATTTTAAATTGTCACCTGTGTGGGGCTAGTAAACTTAGGTAAGAAGAAATGGTGTCTACATGTGGGAGGTATTTTTGCTGCAACTTGTATTATTGGAAGGTTTCTACATGCACATCATCAAATATATTTATTTTTCAATTCTTTACCAAATGCAAAAAAAAACAACATCATTTGAACACCTTTAACTGAAGCAAGAACAGCAACATGTAACTAGAAGAGAAAGTAATGATATCATCATGCTGTTAACTTTCTACATGACTAAAAAGTAAAAGATGGGAAGGAAATGCCCGTCCCTGTCAGAAAGAGTTATACCAGTTAAAGGTCTTGAGAAATCTAATTTCTTGAAAAGTTGTTTTAATAAAAAGCTTTTAGAACTTTGAAAGGACAGTAAAATTGTGTAGTCAATGAATACTGAATGCTTATTGTATGGAAATTACTGATTTTACAATAATCTATTTGTTCATCCATCCACTAATATTCTGTAATTTCTTTTTCATTGACCATTTATAATATTTCAGAGACAAACTTTTATTTTGTATTAGTCCACCATAGTTATAAAAAAGATTCTGTATTTTTACCTACTATTGTCAACAACTTATCTCATTTTCACTCGTGATATTAAAAGTTACAGACCTTAGAGATAAAAAATATGAATAATATTTGGTGTATTATGCGTTATGATAAATAGAGAAATGAGAACTGACAGCACAGTTATCTTTAATGTACCATCTCTCTTCAGAATGTCGGCAATCATGGCTCTACATAACTTCCTCTATTTTGTCTTTTTGTTTGGTTCTTCTAGACCTTGTTCTGCCATCTGTTGACTTAAGTTTGCTTGATAGGTAATGTGTTGTTTTCCTCTGTTCCTCTTGCCTTCAGTTTATCCCCAGTGTACCAAATTTTCTGAGCCCTTTTTTTGTGAACACAGTGATAAATGAAATATGTAGAAACATACCAATGTTACTTGAGGAAGTTTATAGAAATAAACAGTTTAAACATTGTGAATGAACCTCATAAAAGATGAAAATAATAGTCAATGTAAATCATTTAAGAAGAGCCAAATTTAAATTCCAGTTGAATTCATTGCATTTACTTATGTGCAAATACCCTTGAAAAAGATATTAATCCATCTCTTCTCTCTCCAACTATGGGTTAAATAGCAGGACAGATTTGGTTTTATAGCCTTGGTTGGCAGCCAGTCTACTGCAGGAAGTAATGGCAACCTACTGCAGGAAAATCTTTTCCCAGACAGTCATGTCTTTTTCAAGACATGATCACTCAAGCATCTATGACATAAGCCACTTAACTGACTGATTTTAAGAAATAATATCAATGATTATATTGTTAGTATCAGTATAGTGCAAAGAGAATGAATGTGATGTTTGCAGTCTAGATGATTTTTTTTATTCGAATTGGAATAATGCTGAGAATTCAATTTAATTTTGATAGTTATAAAAGAGAAGTTGTGGAAAATGACAAAAGCACATTAGAAAGAAAGATTATGGGGGTGGGTAGAATATGCTTTAATTGTTCCTGCGAATAAATATCTACATGAATTTCGATTGTTGGATTTTGCTATTTCCTGATTGCAAGGAAATATTTCTGGCCTTTTATTGTTGCTATTGTGGAAATCAATTTTTAGCATTTGCTATTGATGACTCTAAAGGGTTTGGCATTGAGATTCTTCAGATATGTTTTTTGTTTTCTTTTTAATCCTTTTTATTCACCCTTATCTTTTTTATTTACCTGTTTCTTTTTCTTTTCTTTTTCTTTTCATTTTCTTTTTGCTTTTCTTCTTGCATTTTTTTCATTATTTCTTTCAGTTTTAATCATTTTTGCTTCTTTTTCCATCATTTCTCTTTTTCTTTTTCTTTGTTTTTTTACACTGTATTTCAACACTTTTTATGCTTTATTATTTTTTTGTTAAGTTCTGTTTTAATATTTTCTTTTTCTCTCTCATTTTCTTCTGCTTTAATCAACTTACTCTTTTTTTTTCTTCTTGCATCTTTTATCTTATCTTATTGCTTTTAATTTCTTTATCATTTTTTATTCCATCTTCATCTCCATCTTTTTTATACAAATCTTTTCTTTGTTGTCTTGGTCTTTTTTTTATATAATTTTCTCCTTTTACCTTCATCTCTTTGGTTTGCTATCATTCATCTCATCTGTTTGTCTTCTTTCTTTTTATACTTGCTTCATTTTTTTTTTTTTGTACATTTTTTATTTTTCCATTTTCTTCTTATCTTTTTCTCTTTATTTGGATTTTTGCTTCTTGTGCATGCCCTTCTCATTTCTTATTTTTTTCATTCTTTCTTCCTTTTTTCTTTTATCATTCTTTCATTCCTTCATTCTCTTCTGATTCTTTCATCCCTTTATTGTCTTTTGATTCTTTCATCCCTTCATTGTCTTTTGATTCTTTCATCCCTTCATTGTCTTTTGATTCTTTCATCTCTTCATTGTCTTTTGATTCTTTCATCCCTTCATTGTCTTTTGATTCTTTCATCTCTTCATTGTCTTTTGATTCTTTCATCCCTTCATTGTCTTTTGATTCTTTCATTCCTTCATTGTCTTTTGATTCTTTCATCTCTTCATTCTCTTCCAATTCTTTCATCTCTTCATTCCCTTCTGTTTCTTTCATCCCATCATTCCCTTCCGATTCTTTCATCCCATCATACCCTTCCGATTCTTTCATCCCGTCATTCTCTTCCGATTCTTTCATCCCGTCATTCTCTTCCGATTCTTTCATCTCTTCATTCTCTTCCGATTCTTTCATCTCTTCATTCTCTTCTGATTCTTTCATCTCTTCATTCTCTTCCGATTCTTTCATCTCTTCATTCATTTCCGATTCTTTCATCCCTTCCTTTTCTTCTCATCCTATCAATTCTTTCACTTCTTATTCCCTTTCCTTTCTCTTCTCTTCCCTCTTCTTTTCATTCTCTTATTCCTTCTTTTTTTCTCATTCCTTTTTCCCTTTCTCTTATTCTTTCATCCTTTCTTTCTTTTCTTATTCCTTCTTCCCTTCCTCATTCTTTTTCATTTCCTTTTCTTTTCATTCTCTTATTATTCCTTCAATTTACTTATTTCTTATGTCTTCAATTCTTTCCCTTTATTTCCTCTTCTTATTTTTTCTTCCAGTCATTATTTTTCATTCCTTTTTACTATTTATTCTTTCTTCTGTTCTTTGTATTCTCTTTTCTTCTTTAATTCTTTCTCCTTTTTTTCTCTGTTTTTATTTACTCTTATTTTTACTTTCCACTCCTTTATTCAATATTCTTATTCAGTTATTCTTCCACTTATTTTGCCCCTCCTGTCCTCAATATAATTCCCTTTTTTTTTCTTCTCAATGTTCTTCTGATTACTTTCTATTCTTAGGTTTCAAATGATTCCACTTAGCAGCAAAAATACCCTGGCATCTGAAACTGCTTTAATACCAATTGTTGGCTCAATAATTTGATTCAAGTCTGGACATTCAACACAACAAGAATATATAAGCTTGGTGTTTGCTTTCTACCTTGGAATCTTTGAAGAAAATAAATTATTCAGGAGAAAATTATTTTATCAGCAATGGTAAAGTAAAATAAGAGAACAAAGGCTGATTCTTAAATAGATAGCACATAAAACATTGAAAAATATACAAGTGTGCCTATATCTATCTACTGCTCAAAAGAATGGTTATAAATATTTCTATGTATAGTTGAGTGTTGCGTTATTATTGAATAAAATTAGGTGAGGTAGTTAGAATCAAGGTAAGTGTATGAATTTAAAAACATTTTCAGAAATTGCATTTACAAAGCATTTGCTAGAATGGCAATGGTAACATGAATGAAAATCTCATGTCAGTTTTGTTTAAACTTAATTTATACTTTAATACTTTGTTAAATTCTTTTTATTAATAATTAATGATTATTATTTTGTTTCAGTGATGTAAACTCAATCAACAGTCTTATTTTTATGAAAACAATAATTATTATACAGACATATAATCCAAACTAATTTGGCATGGTGACAATCATTTTCACAACACCTAATCAATATTCAGAATGTCTCTACATTTATAAAATCTTTGATATTGAGCCCCCACCCATGATAAATATCTAAACTTATTTATAAATGGAACTTTGTCTGTGTGTGTGTGTGTATCCATTACTTATAGACTCCAAAACGGCTGAACTGATTTTCTTGAAAATTTACACAGTTGTACTATAAGCGTCTGCGAGTGTTCCTAGCTAGGTTTTGTGTCAAGGTACCCCCGATAAATATTGAAAATTGATAATCGAAAAAATCAGGTTATAGAAGAAGTGGTCCAATTTTAATCAAATTTGATACACTCATAGACAAAGACATAAGAAATGATATTCAGAAGTTTCAAGGTTGCAGTTCTTACAACAGAAAATTTGATATCGATACCAGGAAATCAAAATTTGACTTACCTCCATTCATTTTTCTTTCAGCCTACTGTTTCACTTTAACTGGAAACATCTATTGCTTTTTAGTCTTTTGTGCCAACGTCCAAAGAGTCTGAGCTCCAGGACCATGGATTAGTTTTAAAGCTTCCATTACACCCGAGCAATGCCGGGCTATACTGCTGTTAGTAAATATATGACATATGAGTGGCTTAAAAAGTCATGGCTGTTCTTTAATTAATGCAGTAATAGATACTGAAAGCATACAAGTTACATATGTATGTATGTGTGTGTGTGTATATATATATATATATATATATATAGTAATTTTGTTATTACAATAGTTTATAAAAGCATTATATCACTACTCAAAATTTTCCTGTTTCAGAACAATACTGTTCTTCTTTAGGTGTTTTGTTAAAATAAATGGTGAAAATAATATATTGTGAAAATAAAAAAAAATTTTAGATGAATTCATGGTTATTTAGAAAATTAGGGTGTGGTAGTTGGAGAAAATGCTTTAGGTGTGTCAATATTGTTCAAGCAAAAATGGGAATTAGGTAACTATGGAGTTTTAAGATCTAGGCTGTGAAATGAAGCAGGATGGCCTGGTGTCTAAACATATCACTTTTTAATTTTGTCTGGATAATAAAATTTATTATTATAATGGATTTATAAAAGTAAATGCATGAATAGTGGGTTTTATCCACATGTTCTTTCACTTTCTTATAATATATATGTGAGTTGGTTAAAAAGAAAGGACTATTTTTTTACTAACTGCACAGAATTCATATATATGTATACACACACACATTTATATATGTATACTTGTATACATGATCTCAATAGAATTTTAAACAGAAATATATTTCATTTTATGATCCAGATTCATAAACGCTGTAATACATGATTTTCCCATTTTATTTGAAAAAGAAAATTGTTCCATCACTTGACCCATGTATGCATTTTTTTGCTACAATTTTGAATGGAAATATTATTCACCCACATACTAATGTTACCAACATATAAACACACTTAATTTATCTATAGTTTAAATAAGCTTGACATGCATTATTTTCGCACACATACATTTGTATTCATAATAAACATCTCGTGTTTTTTATTACATGTGGTACACACATTTAAACAGACATAATTTTTTTCTCTACATTAAAAATATTCATTAATTGCTTTATTACATGTGACATGTATTTAACCAATGAAATCAAACCTAAGTATTACTCTCTCTGTGGATTTTTAAAAGATTTTTAAAAATTGTTTAAAAGGGTTTTAAAATCATTTGTCATTTGTATTCAAAGAAATCTCTGAAGAATCTTGTTAAAGTGGGACTTGTTAGATTAAAGACACTTTTTTCCTACCTGTTCTTCACTTATTCTATTTATCTTGTCTGATTTTGATTCATATATTCAACTCATACATATGTACATACATATATATAAAAGAGCTAGTTAAAACAAAGTAATGACTAATACATAATTAAGAGGACAATTTCTCCATCGCATCTTGTGTGTGTGAGAGAGAGAGTGTTTCCACTATTACACCCTGATTGAGCACTCTGGAAGAATGGTAGACTTTGAAAAACAGTAGCTACTCTGGCATCTATGCATCATTCATTCAGCAATGAATTAGAACACTCTCAGCTATTGGGCGCATATAATGATAATATACACGTTAAAAAGTCTGCCTCCTTCTACCAAGTGCCCCTAGCTCAGAGGTAGAATCGCCGTCTGACACCAATTCGGTTGAGTTTCAATCATGGGTAAGAAGCAATTGGCTGTCTAACTGTACTGATGAGCTGTGATACTGCTAAACAGATCTATCTGTGGATGACTGTATATTTATATAAATACATATATAGTAAACCTTGCTGCTGAGCTCGAAAAGAACCTCCAATTTATAGTAGACTGGGGTAAGAAATGACTCATGAATTTTAATGCTTCTAAAACAAAGCTGCTATCTATTAATCACTATAGGCAATCACTCCTACCCCACATTAGCATGGATCAGTCTTGTCTACCTGAAAGTAAAACACGCCGCATCCTTGGGTTAACTCTCACAACAGACTTCAAGTGGAATAACTAAAGAGAGAGCATGGCTAAATCTGCTACTAAGAAGGTCGGTTCTCTGTGCAGGGCCAGGAAGTTTTTCCCATCTAAAACAATCCTGCACATATACAAATTTACCATCCGCCTGTGCATTGAATACTGTTGCCATATCTAGTCAGGTGCTCCTGCTATCCACCTCGGGGTCCTTGTCAAATTCTAATGGAGAATCTGTAATGTGATTGATCGATCCCGACTTGGCAGTTCAGATACAGTCACTTTCTCTCTGGTGCAATGTGGCTTCCCTCTGTCTCTTCTACAAATACTTTCATGGCTTCTGCTCAGATGAACTTAGTTTACTGTTACCCTATATATATGAATTTACTTGAGCCACAAGATTAGCAACTAGATCCCACCCTATTACTGTGAAATCGATAAATTGTAAATGCAAATTCTACTCTGACAGCTTCTTCTGTTGCACTTCCCGCCTCTAGAATTCCCTTCTGTTTACTTGCTTTCCCGACAGCTACAATCTTCAAGATTTCAAATGTAAAGTCAATAGTCATCTACTATCTCGCTAACTGGCATCTTCTCTTTCTCGTGTGTCTTTCTTTGTCCACTCCACTCTCAGCAGTATACTCATCCTTCTTCTACCCTCTTCCTGACACCCCCTGTAACCTGTGACTCTTTCTCATAACTTGCCTCTTATGTAACCCCATGCTCAACAGTGGCAGTAAAATGCCTTGCTTGGAGTGACACGATTATGAAAAAATATATTTATATACACACTCAGAGACTTTTATGCAAATGTATATATACATATATATGGGAGTTGGTTAAAAAGTAAGGACTATTTTTTAATCACAAGAGTAGTAGTAAAAGCCCAGAACTTTGATATATATAATATATATATATAATTAATTCAAGTAAAAATTAAAAATACATATAATTAATATAAAACGTTTGACACTTCAATCAGCTAAGTGACAAAAGCTTTACTTATAATAATTGTATTAATGCTCTATCTTCAATATTGAGCACTTCATTGCAAAGAATGTTTTCCTTAATTACTTTGTCTCTCAATATCTCATTGACTGTCACCATTTTTGGTTTAATACTATCTTTGACATTGCAATTATATATATATATATATATATATATATATATATATATACACTTGACAGTCATTAAATGAAAAATTTTGTTTCCTAATTTTATCTATATAATTTTATTTGTATTAAATATTCACTGTTGAATTAAATGCAATGGCAAAGAACAATATGTTGAAGAGTTAATATTTTTGGAAAATAAATTTTGTTTTTAGTATTATTAGGCTACGAACTTATTCATATTACCTCTAAATGTATTATGGAGTTGAAGATATGGATTATATCTGAAAGATTGATTAGATCAAGAGCAAGTAAGAAAATCTTTATAAACTAAACAATTCATTATTTATTTAGCTTCATCAGAAATTTTGTAAGTGAAATTTCTGATTAAGTTAAATAGCAAAACAAGTTGAATTCATAATGGTTTTTCCACTTGTTCCTTATTTCATCATGTTATGGAGGATGAATCATATATCGTTTACTCTATTTCTGTCTGTTGGCATTTATCATGGAAGACGAATCATATATCGTTCACTCTATTTCTGTCTGTTGGTATTTATCATGGAAGACGAATCATATATTGTTTACTCTATTTCTGTCTGTTGGTATTTATCATGGAAGATGAATCATATATCATTTACTCTATTTCTGTCTGTTGGTATTTATCATGGAAGATGAATCATATATCGTTTACTCTATTTCTGTCTGTTGGTATTTATCATGGAAGATGAATCATATATCGTTTACTCTATTTCTGTCTGTTGGTATTTATCATGGAAGACGAATCATATATTGTTTACTCTATTTCTGTCTGTTGGTATTTATCATGGAAGATGAATCATATATCGTTTACTCTATTTCTGTCTGTTGGTATTTATCATGGAAGATGAATCATATATCGTTTACTCTATTTCTGTCTGTTGGTATTTATCATGGAAGACGAATCATATATTGTTTACTCTATTTCTGTCTGTTGGTATTTATCATGGAAGATGAATCATATATTGTTTACTCTATTTCTTTCTGTTGGTATTTATCATGGAAGATGAATCATATATCGTTTACTCTATTTCTGTCTGTTGGTATTTATCATGGAAGACAAATCATATATCGTTTACTCTATTTCTGTCTGTTGGTATTTATCATGCTTAGATTTGTTCATGAAAATAGGGAAATGGCATATAGGGATATTCGTCTCTGCCTTTCTTGTAAATTTGGCATGGTTTGGATTGCCTGCCTGTCCATCATTTTGAAATTGTTGTTTACCTTGATATTATCTCCAGATATTGATTAGCAGAAAATATAAAGAAACCTCAATCCTCTTAGGTCCTTCCTACATACATGTATTTATGTGACACACAGAAAAAATTATACATTTTTGTATTGTTTTGTTGCACTAAACTCTGTAAATTCCATGAAATGATGTTTTACATAATTTTCTATTGTTATTAATCTTTAATTTTACTTTGCTTTTAATGATAATTTCTCAAACCATTATTCTCAGACTATCAGCAAGCAGTGTAGATTAGAAATAAAATATAGACTTCCAATATGATTCAAATTTGCATCCCTTTTTTCTTGTCACAACAGCTGCCTTGCTGATTAGTTTGAAAAGGAAACCAGCTGGAGAAGTTGAAATTTAACCATATCGATGTCATTCTTTTCTTGAATATTTGATTTGTGGCAATCTTTGTTTATTTCCACTCAAGTAATATTAGAAGCAATATTATCTTGAATTAATTATCATAGGAAGCATTGTTAACTAATACATTTTTAAGCTTGTATTTCTTTTATCTTAATTTTGGTCACATTTTATGGCAATCTTTTGGACCATTATTCTGCAGCCATCAGTAAGTTGCAGATATCAGAAATAACAGATAAATACAAAAAGAATATCTGTCTGAAATCAAAGATCAAATGGTTATGTAAATTGACCTTCTTAGTTTTTGTTTTTGAAAGTGAATTTTGGACATTAACAGCAGAACTATAGTAAAGAAATCTAAAAATTAAAAATGAATACTTCAGAACAATATAAGATTTCTTCATAGTGAATAAAATTGGTCAAATCTTAGTTTCTGATAACTCAGTCCATCTCTGTCTTGTCTTGAAGTCAGAATGCTACGGTTGCACATCCAAACTTGTTCTTGTGTGTCAACACCAATTCTTAGTTTAACTTTTTGCCTTATTACTTTTATGTATCTTCTAGTATCTTCCATCACAAATAATGCAGTGCAAGATATCATCACACAAATAGCAGGTTGGAAAACCTTGTAACCACCTTGAAGAAAGGGAACTTGAAATTGTATAGCTATGCCATAAGAACCAAGAAACATTCTACCACCTTTTTGCATGGTACCATCTTGGGAAAAAATGAAGAGATAAAAATCAGAAAAAATTGGCTGACTACATAGAATAAACTGGAAGGTTATTCACAGAGACTCAGACATTGGCATGAAAAGAGACAGACGGAGGAGTTTTATAAGGAGATGAGATCTGCAATGACCCCATCCAGTCAGGAAACTGATGATGAACATGTACTTTTATTTTGTTTTAATTCTAAATTGATATTCTTGCATGAGATAGAATCTCTGTACAATGTTTCATTGGGCTGTTTTAATTTTCACTTAATTCTTAATGAGGAAAACTTGAAACAATATTTGTTGGTTCCAATCCCGATGAGAAAAAGTGCAAAATACTTTCCCCTCTCTATTTTATTGGCAGAAACACACAAATTAAATGCATGCTGGGATTGTTTTCTAGTGAATAAAATTGGTCAAATCTTAGTTTCTGATAACTCAGTCCATCTCTGTCTTGTCTTGAAGTCAGAATGCTACGGTTGCATATCCAAATTTGTTCTTGTGTGTCAACACCAATTCTTAGTTTGTTAACTTTTTGCCTTATTACTGTTTCTTTGCCTTACATATATTGTTTGTTTGATTCATAATATTTTTTCCTTGCACTTTTCTTTTTTTATTTTGTTGGTCAATTTTGCCGTGTATTTACATTTAATTAGGGTCACTCACTCTACGATGTTAAACTGGTAAAACTGAAATATGGTTAGATAAAAAAAATTGTTTATAAAATATTTTTCTCATGCTTTTTCTATAATTTTGAGAAGAGTCAGTTTTCAGTGAGTTACTTGAAGAATTTATTGCCGTTTTTGTTTCTATCTTGTCAAGCTGAAACACCATTTATTGTATGATTACCAAAGCTAAGAAGCATTGAGTTTGATTAGTTTCTAGATGAGTGAACACTTGATAATACCAGATGTGGCAAGCTTAGATGTGTAGGTGGTGTAATGGATAATGGTTCAGAATTGCAAGTTGGAGAGTCAAGTTCCAATTCATGTTGGGTTTGTTATATTCACTCATGTGCAAATACTATTGGGAAAGTTATCAATTCACCTCTTCCTCTCCATGCAATAAGTTAATTAATAGGACTTGTATCAGTAAATCATTACATACAAAAAAACTTTCTAAATATAAAAACAGTCATATCTTTTCTAAGTCATTTGATGATCACCTTATGATATTGTTGTGGAGTAGTTTTTGCACTGAAGGTTCTAATCATGCTATGTCAGTTGCTAATTGACTTAACACACCCAAAATGTTAGGAACTTGGTAATCTTCCACTAAAAGCTGACTCCTTAGTATTCGGCTAACTGCCGACTAATATCAACTGCCTAGTAGTTCTACTGAAATCCAATAGAACTCTCAAGAACTCTTATGAACTTCTTGTTAACTCTTTATTAATATAGGAGGGAGAGTCCATTATCGGAGGAATAGGTGTGTTTCCCCACAACAGATATATATAAACCATATCAAAAGAGATTGAGTCTCTTTCAATTTTTAGTGCCAACCAGAAATGAATAAACAGAAAAGTCACACAATTCAGACCAATGTTAATAATAGCGGCAATTCCATTCTAAACAATTTAACTTACCGTGTGATGCAGAGTATTTCATATTTTTTTTACAAGGGGAGAATTTCATCTACTATTTTCTTACAAACAAAGAAATCCATATTGACCACATAGACCTTCATCTCTTAGCTTGCTGAAAATCTGAAGAAAATTGTAGAAAGTATTGGTTCAAACATTTTGGTTAAATAAAATAAGATGTAAGAGAGAATGTGTTCCTCAATCTGATTAAATCTTGGACTAAAAAGAGTTTTCCAATCAAGTACTGTCAAAAATGAACTTGTTTAAAATTTTTCTGTCGTGATAAAACTTAATTATAATTTGATAATTTATCTTTCTGTTCATACAATTTCCATTTACTGCTGACCCATTCATCTGTTCACAGGATTTGGGCAATTATTTTAATTACCTAAAATTATGTTTACAATTTATTTTACCATATTTCATGGAAACCTTTGAAAAATTTTAATTTACCTTCTAGCAAGCGAAACACAGCAGACAGTTGCTATCTGTTGTTCATTGCTAGATATGCATATACGTGAAAAAAAGTTCCTCTTTTCCAATTTACCAGGCCATTAACTTCACTTTTGATAATTTTTATGTGGCCTTTTTTTAATAATTTCGAAAAGTCTCTTTTACAAAAGCTATAATAAATTACCAATTTATCATTCATAAAGAGATGTTTATATAAAACTTAAATTAAATATTTCAGCCATATATTAAAAATAATAATGTCCATTCATCAATGATGAGATAAATGATCAGTTTAGTTACTGGGTAACAACAAAAACAATCTTCATTACCTTCTATTTCATACTAAGTAACTATTTGTAACTAACAAATGTATTTAACCAATTCTAGGTCGATCATTGCTTATTTTAATTTCATGCCTATAATGGGCAATCCCACCTATGCAAAAGATGCAGTTTTGAATAGTGTTTAATGGTGGCCTTACTGTTAACAATTTGGATGTGTGTTGTGGTGCAGTGGTTATCAACTCAAAATGAGAAATCAGAGAGCCAAGTTTGAATTCCAGTTGAATTTCTTGCATTCAGTTGCGCACAAATACCCTTGGGAAAGGTATTAATCCATCTCTTTCCTCCAGTTATGGGTTAAATAATAGGACAGATTGGGTTCTATAGCCTTGGATAGCAACCGGTCTACTGCAGAAAGTAATGGCAACCTACTGCGGGATAACTTTCTGCCCAGTCAGTCATGTATCTGTCGAGACATGATCACCCAAGCATGTATCACATATGGCACTTAACTGACTTAATGACTGTGAACAAGTAAAGAAAATGTGCAAGTAACAAATGAAGATAAGACATAGTTGAAGTAAGTGTAAAAGTTTTTATCCCCCACTCTATGAACTACAACATTTGATCGTTTGTTTCTTCCAGGTTAGATAGACTAAACTATCGCCCGGTTCACACTCCACCCTCGTCTATTGAACAGGTGAAGACGCTCATCCCTTGTTTCCTGTTTAGGATGAGGTTTCCGGTTTTCTTCTTTCTAATGTTCTCTTATGTGGCCCCCTGCACAACAGTGGCGTTACCGCCTTGATTGGGGTGATATGATTAAAAACAAATATATATAAAAGTCATAAAGGACTGAGAGTTTATTTAGGGAATGACACAAGATAGTAGTCAAGATAGACTTGTGGGAGAAAATCAACATACATATGTAGTCAAGTGAGATAGACTTGTAGTCGAAATCTTCAAAAGAATTATTGCATTTTCTGTCAAGATTTAGTCTTTGCTACTGCTTCTAGTTTCATAGAAGTATCTTAGTGTCACTGCTGATGGCCTGGTTAAGCATGCCTGCCATGGAGCCCATCACTAATTCCCAGTATAGGTGAACCTGGGTATTCAACCAAGTTCTTCCCACTAAAGAAGAATGTAACACGAGGCTTTTTTTAACATGGAATTTCTGAGTGTGTATGCTTGGGCATACATTCCTGTAGACCCAGAATGTTGTGTCAGGTATGTGATCATTTAGGTTTCTCTCTGAAGACAGTCCTACAAGTCTGATTGTGAGTCAAAGTTGAATATGCCTCTGTGGGGGAAATCAGTCTTAGCTTTATAGTGAGTCAGAAGCTCAAAAATTGCTGTTGTGGAAAACTATTTGGGCCTATTCTAATTGGTTAGAAAAGGTGTTGGTTTTGGAGAGACTGGGGCAAACCTGAAGAACACTACCATCACCACCTTTAAATGTGTTGTTTTTTATTTTCTTGACATTTTTAGTGCAGTCTTATTGATTATTACATTAAGTTTCCAATTATCAAAAAAAAATTGGAAAAAAAATTCAATATTTAAACAATTTTAGAGAGGGCTCAGTTTCTCATACAAAGTTGTAGTAATTCAATCCTCCATTTTGGAACCACTCATGTTGGGGTCACTTTGTTTTGGCTTTTTTGGGATGAATTGTTGCTCTTGTTTTTGTTTTTTTTCAAGTTTTCTTCAGTTCTTACGATGGCATCTTTCTCGGAAACTCCAAGAATGGCTTCATTCAAAAATTTCACAAAGGATTAATGAGTTAAATATGCGCAAGCAAAAAAGTTAATTGCCTTGGATTGATTTACTTATAAGGTTGTATGAAAAACTGAGCCCCATCTAAAATTAGTGAAATACTGAAATTTTACAGATTTTTTTTTTTGTCAATCAAAAAGTTTAGGGTTTAATTGATAAGATTGCACTGAAAAAAGTAAAGAAAAATTGATGATCAACAAATTTACAGGTGGTGGTAATGTCATACCGGTGAGTGGTTCCAAAATAAAGGATTGATTTACTATATGGTTGTATGAAAAATTGAGCCCCTCCACCTAAAATTGCTTAAATATTAAAATTTTTACAAATGTTTTTGTTAATTGGAAAGTTTAGTGTGTAATCAAAAAGATTGCACTAAAAAAAAAAGTGAAAAAAAAAATGAAAAAGAAAAAATTTAAAGGTGGTCATAATTTTTCAGGTCCGCTGAGACTGGAAATGTAAAAAAACTTATACTTGACATCAGGAAGAGATAGTGGAATTCTGAATACATGTAGGGAGAAAGGAGGGCTTGATACTTACAAGACTGACAGAAAAGAAGACAGAGGAAAATATGTGGCATACTTGATGGGCTTAAGCAAATAGATTACAGAGTAGAGTTTGGGAGAAATATCAAAACAAAAAGTAAGAGCTTAAAGGAATAAGATGATGTGGAGGTCCGTGATCGCCAACGTCCTGAAGAGATAAACTAAATAAACTAAAGAAGATATACTTTTAACTGGGAGTTTGATGCAACACAATCTTTTAAAATGTTTGAAAAATGTCAGGATTATATATGAAAATATTCTTTTATCTACTTATAATGTCTAATTTTATACATAATTGCTAGATTAATCTGTAGGGACACTTTCAGAGGATTAAGCCAGTAGTTGTGTAGATTAGCCTTTTATAAATGGAAAGAAGATTTACACAAGTCCGAAAATGATGCAAAAATAAAATCTATCTTTATTTAATGTTAATTCATTTTATATTTTCAAGTACAGTCAATGGTGTTTTCTTTTTCGTTGTTCTCTTTCTGACATCAGCTCATACACTGTCTTCTTGGTTTATCTTTTCTATTGATGTAGGTGCAAAAATACCATTCTTTTGTTGATCTTTTGTGGCTTTTAACATTGATATCACATAAAATATGGAAGATCAGTTTAATAATAGAATTTATTTAAAAACTTATTCTTGTACATTAAATATATCAAATATAGACACTAAAAATTTGAATAATCTGCAGCAGTAAAAATATATGCTGTCATATATCAATACTATTTTCATATTAAAAACAAAAAAGCAAGTTATTTTAATAAGAAATATCACTTTAAAAAGATTTTCTTTACATACCTCATGCACTTAAAATAAAAACAACTTCAAATTGACACAGAGATGTCAATGATGTCATGTACCCCAAATATTGAGCAAGGAAAGATTTTTTTTATACCTGACTTGCTTATCAAGCTTAGAACAAAAGCAAAATTAAATATATCTGAAGAAACAAATCCAGTCTCTTTTCCCATCTTATTCTTGTCCAGTATGTTCCAGAAATCTTTCCATTGTAGTTTTTTTTCTGTCAAATGTTTCTAATTTCTTTTTTTCTTACTGTCATACAAAAAATATCTTGCTTGCCTTCTGTAGAAATATCTTTTATTTCTCTGATAACATTATGAAAAAAAAAAATTAAATATAATTTTTTTGTTGCCTCACTGAAGCGGATATATTTTTTTGTCCATGTTTTTAGCACAGCATTTAACTCCCTTGGTTTCTCTCTGGGAATTCAGTAATAAAGCTCTTGATTTTTTTCACTTCTTAAATTTTCTTCCATTTATATTTTATTTAATTTTTCTCACATTTTAACATTTAACAAAACATAGTAGCAGCAGCTAGAACTAGCTAGACAAGTGAAAGAAAAGGATTGATGAAAGGACTCTCTGCAAACAAAGACCACATGATAGACTTCTTGATCAATTTGACATATATCTCTATTGTTATATTTACCCGTCACATTTTTGTGTCGGGTGGGTACCAAATCATCTCTTAGTTGTGTCTCTGTCCTCGAAGACAGAGTGTGGCTCAGTTGTAACTCCATCCGCAAGGACAGGGTTGCTTCTGAGAAAAATTACACTGATAGATGCCTAGTCCTGGGGAACAGTCTCCCACAGCCGCATCACCACAGAGGGGTGGACCAGGTGCTCATCACTAGGGCCAGCTCAACTGGCGATAGAGGGGATTGGAGAATTTTCATCCCTGTCCCTGTCTGCCCGCAGTCAGGTCCCCACCTTAAAAAAAAACCTTGTATCACACCCAGCTCCAGTGGGAGAGTAGGGTAAATACCATATCTCTACTGTCTTGAATTAAGTGAAGCACAACAATTAGCCCTTGAACTGACTAGGATTCATGTAAGATATGAAATATATTTTCATTAAATATAAATAAAACACAACCAAGTTATTTTTAACATCTATATTTTTAAATATATTTTTAGTTCTTTTATTTGTAATTACTACAATATTTTATTTATTTTCTGTTTTTAATTCTTCCTCCTTTTTTTACATAATGCATTTGTTTCCGCCATTCTTCCATTTAAAAATTTTGCCATTCGTTCTCACAAAATGTCTTTTCTTTCGATGCCCTTCTTTTATTCCTTTTTATCTTCTCTCTTTTTTTTTCTATTTTCATTCTTTTATTTCTTTTCATTCGCCCATTTTTTGTCTGTAATCCTCTTTCACATTCATTTTATCTTCATCTTTCTGTTTTCTTGACAGTTGCCTTTCTATCCTCCTTACTTTATTTTTTCTGAATGATATTCCCACTCTAACCTGACATATTTTCCCCCATCTTTGTTCATTTTACTTTATCTTTCTTTAAAAGTAACTCTGTAAAAATATTTATTCTCATCATCAACCTTTCTATTTCAGAACTTACCTAAAAACCGAAAATGTCTCGATATAAAAAAAACACCTTGGCCTTTATTATAGAGGATACAACAGACCTTTCAAAATACTAGCTTAAGTTACTTCCCTTATCTTCCCTCTCCAACTCCTCCATTTTCTCAATCTTTTTCAATAAAATGAAATAAAATATGAGAATCCATTGTGAGAATACAAATATGATAAATTGTACATCTTGTTCAATTCCGTATTCTTCCTTCCTTTGTAATGAAAGAAAAAAAAATTTTTTCCATTCATTTTTCTTTAAAGTCTTTCTGTAAATATCTTTATTTCGTTTTTCAGAATTATTTAGAAAGTAGTTAATCTTAGGTTGTTCCCTTTTATACAAAAGTTTACCTTTTGTTAAGAAAAAAATGAACAGCTTTGTTGTTTCATCTCTCAGTCTATAATTATATGATGGCAATTCAGGAAAAAGGAATTTTTGGGCCTTAAAGAGAATGTTATTTTTTAGCCTTCATACATGATGCTTTAAGTTTAGTTTCTCTTTGCCCTGTGATATCTGGGTTCACTTTTGTAAGGTTGATGCAAACATTTTTCGTATTTTTTGGACATAAATTCATAGTGTCATTATTTAGTCATTGAATGTTTTCCCTTTTGGTGATTTTTGCATAACATTTGAGGTCAAATGTAGTTTGATTGCTAAAAAAATTGATAATGGTTTTATTCAGTATATTCTTTCAGACAAATTAATCAAGTTGTTGGGGGTTATGTGAAATGCTAGCATGGTAAAAGTGTCAGCAAAATTACTGTGTTAAAGTAGAAGATTTAAGGAATGAGAAAGAAGCAAGGAAGATTTATGTTGTAAATCTTTAAATAATGAGAGACTCAGAGTTACTAAGAAACATAACTTTTATGTACAATGTAACAAGAAAATAAATACAATTATCCCAATATGTTCTTAAAATGGAACCTTGTTTCAGGCATACAAGTTAAATTTAAAGGAGGCAAAGTCTATTTCAAGTGTCTATAAATATGTTGTGGTATATTGGCCTACAAACAGATATTGAATGATGGAAGACAATAACAAACAAAACAGACATGAGTAAAAAATATATTAACTAGTTTATTTTGCTAGAGAAAAATACATAAACAAAGATAATGTCACAGTGCACATGACAAAAATGTCTTTGCATGATCATGAAGAGAGTAAGAAGAGTGTTGTTCTGAGAAGGACGGTTTTGTAATTGCTGAAGAACACTGCTCTGAAAAGAACACCTCTGTAATTGCTTGGGTGCATTATTTTAAAAAGGAAAGTTTTGTAGTCATTGGAGAGTGTTATCCTGTGAAGGACAGTTTTGTAGTTATTGGAGGGTGTTATCCTGTGAAGGACAGTTTTGTAGTCATTGGAGAGTGTTGTCATATAAAGAACAGTTTTGTAGTCATTGGAGGGCGTTGTCAAATAAAGAACAGTTTTGTAGTCATTGGAGAGCATTGTCATATAAAGAACAGTTTTGTAGTTATTGGAGAGTGTTATCCTGTGAAGGACAGTTTTGTAGTTATTAGAGAGTGTTATCCTCTGAAGGACAGTTTTGTAGTTATTAGAGAGTGTTATCCTCTGAAGGACAGTTTTGTAGATATTGGAGAGTGTTATCCTGTGAAAGACAGTTTTGTAGTCATTGGAGAGTGTTGTCATATAAAGAACAGTTTTGTAGTCATTGGAGAGCGTTGTCATATAAAGAACAGTTTTGTAGATATTGGAGAGCATTGTCATATAAAGAACAGTTTTGTAGTTATTGGAGAGTGTTATCCTGTGAAGGACAGTTTTGTAGTTATTGGAGAGTGCTGTTCTACAAAGAACAGTTTTGTAGTTGCTGGGCAGTTATCTTGTGAAGGACTGTTTTGTAGTCATTAGAAAGTGTTGTCCTGCAAAAGACAGTTTTGTAGTTATTGGAGAGTATTGATTGATAAAGGGCAATTATGTAGTCACTGGCAAGGATAGCTGAAGCTTAAGGCCTGCTACAGATAATGATATGCTGGCTGGCTGACTGTCATTACTGCTGTTCCTACACTTTCATCCTAGTCATCTAGGCTGCAGAAGAATGTTTTTCATTGCTTTGAGGCCTTTTTATAATCTGGATCAGTTTTACAATGATCACAGGTTAAGATTTTTTTCTTTCAGTTGTTTTTAAAAAATGTAGAAGTGTTGACAGGATATGGCAAATAATTTAATTTTAATTTTTCTATGTTTACCTTTTTGGAAGGTAGACTTTATGAATTTAACTGCAGTACTAAATTGGTGACAAGGTCTCATCATTTTACAGAAGAAATACCTAGATGTAATCATAAATTCTGTGCTCGCAGTTTTTCTCTCACACTTCTCGCTTGTGGAAATCTTTTCTAGCTTCTTGCTTTAAAGTCTTCTTTTGATCTTGAAAAATTGAAATGCAATGTCAATCATTATCTTCTGTCTTTTTAATTCCTATTTTTTCTCTCCTTAATAATGTTTACTTTTTCTCATATTCTTTCACACTCAGTAACTGCTGTCATTTGCATCTTAGTAGCTTTGTTACCTTGCTTGGGATGATGAAGAGAAAAATAAGTGATTAAAGGTTTGTTTTTGTAAGTTCATGTTGAAGCTTTAGTATTGCTTAAAGCTTGTAAAATGATGGACAACAGTTAACTGATTGCTCACTTACTTGGTGTATTGATAAATGTAACAGTCTTTCAGTGTGTGGAGGTATGGTGGAAGATGTGTTGATTTTTGCTGACAATAAGTAGTTTTCATTGCAAAATATCCTTTTATTGTTGGAAAAATAAAATGAAAAGAAGGAAAAGTATAAAAATGAGAACAGTATAAATACCAGTAAATTCATTTATTAATGCAAAGGACAATTTCTACAAACTGAATTCAACTGAATATAGCAAAGATAAAATAAGTTTGTTAAAAGACTATTAACATTAAAGTAGATTTACGGTTCATAGTGAGTCATCATCTTTTTTTCTATCATATGCTTGTCCCTTCAGGACGTTGGCCATTATGGCGATTTCCTGTTATTTGTAGCTTTTAATAAATTTTGTCTTTTTATCTTTCCTAAAACTTGCTTCATGATCAGTTTACTCAAAACTCACTAGATAGGTTATAAAGGATTTTCTTTTATTTCTCTTGCCTTCAATCAGTCCGGCTCGTATGAAATTTTCCAACGTCTCATTTTTCTTTATGTACTCTAGAAGTTTCACTTGCCTCTTTCTGATGTTAATTATAAGCATCCTTTTGGTTTCCATTTTCTCTAAAACTTTGTTCTTCATCAATCAATGGTATACTCAGCAATCTTCTGTAGAACTGCATTTCTGTTGCTTTAAATCACTTCATCTGTGAGGAGATGGCTCAGTATTCACTGCCATGTAGGAGAACTGATATTAAATGACAATTCAGTTCTTCTTACTTTGTTTCTAATGTTTTTTTTATGTTAAAAGACTATTAACATTGAAAAAGATATAATGGTTACGGTGGGTCATCAGTAGAATGACCCCATGCTTTAGTTAAGAAGTGTGGTGACATAGTCATATGATTAAATTGTTCTTCACACGACACCAATCTGTTTTCATCCCTGCTGAACCAAATTATTATCAGTTTATTTACCTCTTCTTTTAAGACTAGAGTGGATTTTAAGAAAGGCTCAAATTAGCAAACACAAACTTATTAGCACACATGAGATCGGATTGGTAAATTGGAAGTGCAGTACATAGTTATTAGCTGAATTTTTATCTGAAATGTTATGTCAGTTCTTAAATATGACAGTGAACATTGGACAATATCATTAAAGATGAAGGAAAACTTGAAGCAACTGAAATGTGGTTCTACAGAAGGATGCTGTGGATATCATGGATCGAGCATGTGATTAATGATGAGATGTTGGAAAGAATGGAAACAAAAAGAAGATTAATATTGAGCATCAAGAAGAGACAACTGAAGTTCCTGGGATATTCAATGAGGAAGGAGGTCTTGGAGAACCTGATACTAACAGCCAGATAGAGGGATAGAGATAGAGGGAAAAAGAGACAGAGGAAATTAGAAGCTAACATATTTGAAAGGCCTGAGCAGGTAGATGACAGAACAGGGGTTGTGAGATATTACAGGAGAAAGTATGCTAAGAGCCACCAGGGATAAGGAGATGTGGAAGGCCATGATCGCCTATGTCCTGAAAGGACAAGGCACATAGAAGAAGAAGATAGGTCTTCATGGTGATAAATATATATGTGTATGGCATAGATATTGTAGATTTTTATAGTATATGAATGTGCTGACTACTTAGGGGCAGAAATATTGTTTAGCTTTAACCTTCCAGTTTAGCAAAGTCTCCTGCTTTTGAAAACAAATATTTAAAATTATAACTTTTAACCATATTTAGTACCTGCTACTGTTGGTAGAAGAAAACACAATGCTTTCATTCATTGAAAAATTCAAAGATAGAAATAGAATTGGGTACATGAACAGACAGATATGAATACACACACACACACACACACACACACACATACATATACATATATATTTATTTAGAATTTATAACATAAATATGTTATAATATCACTA
The DNA here is from genome assembly GCA_037127315.1 of Ascarosepion bandense. Classification (NCBI taxonomy): domain Eukaryota; kingdom Metazoa; phylum Mollusca; class Cephalopoda; order Sepiida; family Sepiidae; genus Ascarosepion; species Ascarosepion bandense. Next base: position 3,707,060 of record JBBBDQ010000363.1, on the reverse strand, counting down.
CAAAAGTAGCCATTTTGTTTTGCCACTATTTATGTCTTATCAAGTGATGAATTCTATTTAGAGCTGTAGGGTTTTAAAAGGTTCAAGACTTGCCAAACCCCCTTAATCAGGGAGGCATTGTTACATAGACAGAGTCTTGAACCTATTAAAACTCTACAACTTGAAATAGAATTCATCACTTGATAAGACACAGATCATGTCAAAACAAAATGGCTACTTTTGTAGTGATATTATAACATATTTATGTTACAAATTCTAAATCAATATTATTTTCTCTACTTTGTAAAGAGCACTTTTTAAGAATAATGTTTCTTTATATACAGAATTTTACTCCATCCATATTTACCCTACACTTGTATACATATTTATAAAATGTTATGTATAGAAATATGAATAAAATACAATATGTATAGAAATATGTATAAAATATGAAATATATGTGTATTTTTATTTTGAAATTACACCTCATTTTTATTTGTTAAATGTTATGTCTTCTTTGTGTTGAACAAAGATAACTCAATTAAGAAATGTATGGACCAAGCATGATGATCATCAAGCAATGATGAGGTTTTGGAAAGAATGGTAACGAAAAGTAAATTAATAGTGAGCATCAGGAACAGACAACTGAAGTTCTTCAGACATGCAATGAGGAAGGAGGGCTTGGAGAACCTGAAACTGACAGGCCAGATAGAAGGAAAAAGAGACAGAGGAAGGCAGCAGATAACATATTTGAAAGGCCTGAGCAGGTGGAATATGGAACAGGGGTTGCAAGGTGTAACAGAAAACATACTAAGAGCCACCAGGGATAGGGAGACGTGGAAAGCCATGATCGCCTATGTCCTGAAAGGACAGAGCACATAGAAGAAGAAGAATGTCGCTTAGAGTTTACGTAGCCTTGTGAAAATCTGTCGTAGTTTATGAAATTATCTTATGTCTAGTAGTCTTGTAGCTGTCTCCCTTTGGCGATTATTGGCATCAGTATTATACCATTTGGATGAGTCCACGTCACCCTCTGCAGAGGTGTGCACATCTCTACAACATTGAACAAAGTTAATTATATCTATTGATTTATGCATTCAAAGGTCTTAGTAAAGAAAATGTGTTTGCGGCTGAGTAGCAATGTATGCTTGATCAAATGGTGGTTTCCCCTACAAAGAGAGATACAGGCTTGATCTCTGCCAGAGAACAAATTTACTAAATGTGCAGACCGACATTCATAACACACACTGTTTAATATATAGAATTTTGATATTTATTTCAAGTACAAAGTATCCACTATAATAATGTTTTGAGTAATAAAAATGTCAGATAACAAATAAATTTGTTACTTCTTCAGAAATTGCATGAATATAAAAGATTTGTGAAGAAAGAAGTTAGTTATTTGATTTGAACAAAAAATATCCAACCCAAAGTACTTTATTATCAATTGTTTTTAATTATCTGCAATATTTTATTTTCAGAATGCCATCAATTCTTTACTACATTCACCTTAATCTTGTCCACCTAATTTTAGTGGCAGTTTAAGTTAGTCTGACCCATGGTGGAGTAACGGATAGCAACTTGGGTTGAGGAATTGGAGAACCAAGTTTGAATTCATTACATTTACTTCTTCCCCATCTATAGGTAAATAGCAGGATGGACTAGTTTCTATAGCCTTGTTTGGCAACCAGTCTATTGCAGTAAGAATTGGCAACCTAGTGCATGAAAATCAGTTATTTACCTTATGACAGGGAAGAAGTCTTGAGCCTTGGTTGGCAATCTTCCTTGGGCTGGTGTCTCAGTTATGTAAAAGTCTTCTAGAACAACCAGCCAGTAATCAACTAGAATAGAAGTTGGGTTTGAATGACCAAAAAAAACCCCAGGGCAAATTGGTAGGGGGTTTAAATAATAACCTGGGAGATTCTATTCTGTTACAGGCAAGTCCATTTTATAAGTATTGATTGGCTGACAATTTCAGTGTGTATATTGAGCTCCATAAATATTGAGCACAATATCCACACTCTTGAATAGACACCTTCCTGCAGGTAGACAAAAGGAGACAGCCATGTTGAAAGGTAAGTTATTTGACTTCTACATCTCCCTCCTCTCCCCACTGCAGGAGCATAGTGGCCGCTGGGGGAGGAATCAGTTCCTTATCGCCTGGTCGATTATATGGGAGTAGTCGGGATAGAGCCCTTGGGATTCTAGTTCATGATAACTGTGACTGAATAGGGCTTTGGGATGCCAGGTCACTTTGCAAAGTAATGCTGCCATTTCCAGATTTCTCATCAGGTTGATGTGGCCTACATATATCTGTGTCTGTTGCAATACCAAGCAAGCGATGGACAGGATTTTTGCCCTCAGAGGTCCAGATAACAAATGACCAAAACTGGTCTTTGCACATCTGTGCTCCACGCAGATGTTCCCGTGGAAAACCAAAAATAAATATCAAATTATTTTTATGGACCCTTTTCGCAAGTCAATGTGAATTTTGTTTATCGTCCAATGGAAAGCCCAGAATTAAATCCAGGTGTGAACTCCCAAATGAAGACAAAATAAAAGGACAACACAGGAAACAATTGCCAGTTGAGAAAATACGGGCAGAATTAACACGTCCTTTGACATACGTCAAGCGATTGAATTATGTTGCCTCTTCTTTCTCTCATCTTCTTCTTCACTGTTCACTGAGCCACTTAATAACTGACCAGTACCCGAGGGATCGAACGGAGACTTCAAAGACATTTTTAACAAATGAACGCACACACATATATACACACAGACTCTTTTCGGCAATTACTGCTATGAACATTTTAAAAAGACATGACTTTTATTTGTAAAAAGAAATTGACATATATATATATATATATATATATAAATGTTGTTTCTATACACAATTTGATTTCCTTGTCTTATACACCTCTTATAGTGGGCTATCTACTAACAAGGCCAAATCCAGTTAATTTGTTTCGACACACAAATACACTTCAATATAACGGATAACCAACTATAATAAAATCACCCAGATGTAGTGCCAGCAGTCCCTATCTGCATCAGCCATTGAAAGAAGTCCATGATGTCAACTCATAGCCAAAAGATCAGAGTACAGCAATATTTGACTGTGTTGTCAATAGATTTCTGACCAACCAAAGGATGAAGATGAAGTTAGTTAAAGAGGGATAAATATGGTCTGATAAATTTTTATTGTGCAATTTCTTTATCAAAACAACTGAGAAGAAATTAGATGAATGTACTTATTTGGTTATTATAAATGTAATGGCCACAAACTATGCAGTTTCACTCACTGCCATGTGATGTGAGTCACCTCATTGAGAGTTTGTTTATGCATATGAAGTAAGGTCATCTTTGATTGGCTGCCAAGTCACCTCATTGAGAGTTTGTTTATGCATATGAAGTAAGGTCATCTTTGATTGGCTGCCAAGTCACCTCATTGAGAGTTTGTTTATGCATATGAAGTAAGGTCATCTTTGATTGGCTGCCAAGTCACCTCATTGAGAGTTTGTTTATGCATATGAAGTAAGGTCATCTTTGATTGGCTGCCAAGTCACCTCATTGAGAGTTTGTTTATGCATATGAAGTAAGGTCATCTTTGATTGGCTGCCAAGTCACCTCATTGAGAGTTTGTTTATGCATATGAAGTAAGGTCATCTTTGATTGGCTGCCAAGTCACCTCATTGAGAGTTTGTTTATGCATATGAAGTAAGGTCATCTTTGATTGGCTGCCAAGTCACCTCATTGAGAGTTTGTTTATGCATATGAAGTAAGGTCATCTTTGATTGGCTGCCAAGTCACCTCATTGAGAGTTTGTTTATGCATATGAAGTAAGGTCATCTTTGATTGGCTGCCAAGTCACCTCATTGAGAGTTTGTTTATGCATATGAAGTAAGGTCATCTTTGATTGGCTGCCAAGTCACCTCATTGAGAGTTTGTTTATGCATATGAAGTAAGGTCATCTTTGATTGGCTGCCAAGTCACCTCATTGAGAGTTTGTTTATGCATATGAAGTAAGGTCATCTTTGATTGGCTGCCAAGTTACTTCATGTCTGCATCATTCATTCTTACTGTATTCACAATGACTGGATAGATTATGGACAAACTTTGTATATAGGGCAAGAAAGGAAAATGCTATGCACGCTTAATTGATGGAAAGCTACTGAAGTAATAGAAAATGGTATGAATATTTAACTTGTTTTTTATCATCCAAGTTCAAATTTTTCACCCAGTTACTAAAATTTTCTCTAAATAAGCTCCCAAGAATTCCAGATATCGTTTGTACTTTTTCACTATTTTTTAACTATTTAATATTTTAATATTTCACCAAGAATGGCTTTATTCAAAAACTTTGCAAAGGATTCACTTGTTAAATATGCGCAAACAAAATAGTTAATTGCACAGGATCGATTTACAATAAGGTTGTATGAAAACTGAGAACTCCCCGTCCTAAAATTGTTTAAATGTTGAAATTTTTATAAGTTTCTTCTGTCAATCGGAAAGTTTAGGGTTTACTCTATAAGATTGCACTTTAAGTAAAGAAAAATTGATCATCAATTAATTTACAGGTGGTGGTAATGTCATATTGGAGAGTGATTCCAAAATAGAGGATTAATTTACTATAAGGTTGTATGAAAAACTGAGCACCCACTAAAATTGTTTAAAGATTAAAATTTTTCCAAATTTTTTTTTGTCAATTGAAAAGTTTAGGGTGTAATCAATAAGATTGCACTGAAAAAAGTAAAAAAAATTGAAAAACAACAAATTTAAAAGTGTTTGTAGTCTCCTTCAGGTCCACTAACATTTTTTTATATGTATTTAAATACCAACTCAGATTTCCAAACCAAAATTAAAATAAGGAAGTTATTTCATAAGTTTTATGAAATACTTGAATCAAACATTTAATATGTTCAGTTCAACACTAAAAAATAAAAAGGAAGATATCCATTTTGCAAAAAAAATTTTGTATGAAATAATTAAAAGCTGATCAAAAACATCAAAAGTAATAATCAAACATTTTAAGACATTCACTTTTCATTTATAATCAAGATTTTTAAAGATATATAAAAGAAAGCAGAAGCATTCAAAATTATTAAACAATTCTTCTTTATTTAAAACTGTAAACAATTCTTACCAGCAATAATACCTGGCATTGTACAGCTCAAGTTCTTTTCCTTTGCTTTGCTGTGTCACACTTTGTTTGATAGGTTTATATCTAAATCTAAACTTATTTATAAATGGAACTTTGTCTGTGTGTGTGTGTCCATTACCTATAGACTCTGAAACGGCTGAACTGATTTTCTTGAAAATTTACAGTTGTACTCTAAGCGTCTGTGAGTGTTCTGAGCTAGGTTTTGTGTCGAGCTACCCCCGATAAATATTGAAAATTGATAATTGAAAAAATCGGGTTATAGAAGGAATGGTCCGATTTTAATCAAATTTGATACACTCATAGACAAAGACATAAGAAACAATATTCAGAAGTTTCAAGGTTGCAGTTCTTACAATAGTGCAGAAAATTTGATATCAATACCAGGAAATCAAAATTTTTCATTTTTCTTTCAGTCTACGGTTTAACTTTAACTGGAAACAACTATTGCTTTTTAGTCTTTCGTGCCAACATCCAAAGAGTCTGAGTTCCAGGACCATGGATTAATTTTAAAGCTTTCATTACATCCAAGCAATGCCGGATTATATTGCTAGTATGCCATTAAATAATATTAGTGAAATTTTCATAATTAAAGCACAATTAGTTTAAACATTTTTTCATTATTCAAAATAATATATGTCATAATTTGTATTTGTTATATTTATAATTTATACTATCAAGAATGTCAGCATTGCTTGCTTCTACTCAAAAGCTGTGATCTAAATCCTAGGATTGTTAGTCACAATCACCCATGTACAGAAACAAAAAAAATAACTTTCCTAAGGCAATGCTACTTAAGTCTTCTTGTAAAAACTTTCCATTGAATCTCACATATATATTCATTTTTGTCATTTTCACTTTTCAAAACAGCTTGTAAAATCCTACTTTGAAATTATCAACTGCTTTATTGTATTTTCTTTACTTTTACCCACTCTCAAATCTTAATAGCAGTTTTAACATTAAGTTTAGAAAGGCAAAAGTCATTAGGAGCCGAAACTGGAGTGTTGTGTTGACATACCTGGGCGATGCAATGTTTTATTAAAAACTTTGAAGAAAGAGAAGAATGGGCAAACCCCTTGAAATAACAACTGTGACAGTAACAAAGTACATATTGGTCACTCAATGATGTTTGATTATTTATTAGTAATCCAATGGGATAGTGTCTATTAATACATCTGCTGTAAGGTTTCTTTTGGTTGCCAAGTTAAACAAAATCTATAAAACCATTTTCTTATTCAAAATAACTGGATATTTTCCAAACATTCTTCATATACAATTTGTGAACTTTGACACTCATAAGATACATTGATATTATACATCAACAACAGGAAATGATGATTTAATAGGCAATGAAATTTACACTAACAAATTATATAAATGGTTAAAATGGCCATCATTACATAGATTAGTTTGTTCATAATGTATTTGAGTGTTCATTTGCAAAAATAAAGTTCTTTGTTGAATTTCTGTGTTGGTTGTATAAATCATGAGTGATAATAAAATGCCATAATATGATTTATTCATGTAGTTTTGAAGTGGGAAATCAGTAATCATTTGTTTAAGCTAAGTATTGAGTTGATGAACAGCCCTTCAGATAAATGTTTTCTGATTCAAAAAATTATTGGATTCAAAGTGTTGGTGCCTTTCAATAAAAATATTATGATGTAATTTTGTTAACATTTCAGTTGGGTTACTGACTTCATTTATTTGTGTGTCTTTTCATAAGAGCATAGAAAGACACCAGAGAAAGGGTTAAAAAAAAGTCTTCAGCAGAGCATTTTGATTGGTTAAAACAACATATTTTGGATTTATGCTAGCAAATGTTCATTGTTTAGTACAAGTGATTTCTAGATCTTTATTGTTGAACGAATATGAAACATTAGTTTTGACAATTAAGATATCCATTTTGCAAAAAAAATTTGTATGGAATAATTAAAAATTTTCGCCACAATGGGATACTTAATTTTTTAATCTAAAGAATCTTTGAAGAATGTAGATGTAATATAGGATGTTTTCCATTTTATCTTTCAAATATCTAAACTTATTTATAAATGGAAATTTGTCTCTGTGTGTATGTGTCTGTCCATTAACTATAGACTCTGAAATTTTGCAAAAAAATTTGTATGGAATAATTAAATATTTTGACAATTGTTTCATCTTAAATTTAATAGATTTTTTGCATAACTCTCTGGCCATCAATAAACAATGTCAATAAGAGATTCAAACTTGCTTCCCTTACTTTACATGGTTGCCAGATTAAGAGTATTAACATGACAGATGCCTTACCTATGGAGACAATAATTGCAGTCATTCAAATTTAATGACACAGCTGTAGTTTATGAATAATAAAATAATTGAAATTGCTAGTATTCACCTGATTTTGTTGAATAGTTGAATGACAATATGGGAAACCTGATGGTGAATGTTTCATCATTTGAAAGGATTTCTTTTGACCAAATTTACCTTTCATTAATGAAATTTTATATATGTAGTTTGCGGGAATGAAATAAATTAAATTTTGGTTATAATTTTACATCAAGAAAATGCTGAAGATGTCAATCAAGTACCCTACGTGATTCATGTATGGGCAATCATGTTTATTTCGAGACATGATTGACCAGGCAGTAGGTTTTGCTGCAGTAGTTTGCCATTACTTTTTGTAGTAGATGGATTGCCAACCAATGCTTTAGAACCCAATTTGTCCTGTTATATAACCCATAACTGGGGAGAAGAGATGGATTAATACTTTTCTCAATGGTATTTGTGCTTAAGTAAATGAAACAAATTTGCTATTGGCTCTTTAATTTTTTGCTAGAACCTGATATTTACTTCATCACAACAATGGGATACTTAATTTTTTAATCTAAAGAATCTTTGAAGAATGTAGAAGATGTAATATAGGATTTTTTTCCATTTTATCTTTCAAATATCTAAACTTATTTATAAATGGAAATTTGTCTCTGTGTGTATGTGTCTGTCCATTACCTATAGACTCTGAAATGCCTGAACCGATTTTCTTGAAAATTTACACAGTTGTACTATAAGTGTCCGTGAGTGTTCTTAGCTAGGTTTTGTGTTGAGTTACCACCAATAAATATCGAAAATCAAAAAAATTGGGTTATAGAAGGAGTGGTCCAATTTTAATCAAATTTGATACACTCATAGACAAAGACATAAGAAACAATATTCAGAAGTTTCAAGGTTGCAGTTCTTACAATAGTGCAGAAAATCTATAATATATATACAAAAGACAAGATGTTTGTGTGTGTGTGTGTGTCTGTTTATCTGCCTGTATGTCTGTATTTTTTCAGCCCTTTTATTTTAGTTTTTGCTTCGAGTTTGGCTCTAAGTAGGTATAATTGTAGTTCTTAGTCTCAGCCATAATACCATTTACTCAGAGGACTTATTTAGTCTTCAAAATTCAGTTTACAACAAAAAAAACTTATATGATATTGATATCAGGAAATCCAAATTTGACTTACCATTCATTTTTCTTTCAGTCTATAGTTTCACTTTAACTGGAAACAACTATTGTTTTTTAGTCTTTCATGCCAACGTCCAAAGAATCTGAGCTCCAGAATCATGGATTAGTTTTAAAGCTTTCATTACACTCGAGCAACTAGTCCACCATAAGTATGATATGCAGATTTAGTAGATCATATTTTCCTAACATTTAGAGAATGAATGGGTTAATTGGCAGTAGCAGGTTGAGAAACTCTGAAGTACAATTCACAGTAACAAAAGTGTTATCCTTCAAATGGTTGGTTGTACAGAGTTCAGATTGTTCATAATATAAACAAATGTTCTTTCAATATTGCTTATATAGAAAATGATAAAAAAATATAATTTCATAATGTGGTAGGTTTATGTTATTACAATGTTGTAAATCAAAATCAATAGGTTGTTGATGTACAGTGCTGATGAGATAAATGATTGTTGTGTTGATTCAATCAATTATTCAATTCATAGTGTTAGTTGGCCCCATTGTATGTATAAATGTCTGAGTAGATTTGCTGATAGGTCAGTGAAGCTTCTAATGTGTGTCTGTTTATCAGGATTTTTAGTGACACTGAGAAAAAGGGTGAATAAAAAAATAGAAATTTAGAAGAGTATTTTGGTTTGAAAATGAATTTTCTGATAAACATTATGTGCTGAGTAAAAGTATTTTGTGGACCCTCATCACTGAACAAAAGTGCAGAATTATATGTTTGTGTGAATGATTAAAGTTTGATAAATTTATTGGGGAAGAGTTCTCAATATTGAAGAGAAAGCATTTATAAATATAGACTATGTGGACATAGGAATGAAGGCTGCAAATCACTCTTTGATGTTGAAGATAGTGCATTTAGTGTCACAACTGAAGTGAGAGTGTGTAATTTTTTGAAGCCGGTTGGGTTGTTGATGGCGTGAATTTTTTTCTGTATGTTATATTCCTTCAAGACATAAGAAGTTGTGGAGAACCATTATTGCTTATCTTTTGTAGAAGTGAGTAAGATTTCACTTTTGCTCTTCTTCTTAGTTACTGTTTTGCCACATTATATCTGGGCCTTTGGCATATTTTAATTTCAATTTCCATATGTGGCTAGCCAATCTTTTAGTTTAAATGTAGACCTATAGTTATTCCATCTAGTCTTAAGTGTCTTTGATTGATCTAAAATATGTTTTCTTTTGACCATAGCTAACTTTGAATCCAGTTATCTTATCTTTCACTTAACTCTCTAAGTTATTAGTTCACCACAGCTGTAGCTTGGAATTGAACTCACAACACTTTAGGTGAAATTACTGGAAGTAACAACATCTATATCCACTGGGCCATGTGTCCTTGAGGACAACAGCATATGGCTTTCTGGAAATTATAAACTTAGTGTCTCAGTAACCATTTTTTTTTTTACTAGAGTTCATATTGCAATCTTTCATGCTATTGATTTTCTCTAGCACACCGTATTATTGGTTCGTACATTGTATTCATTTGTGTGCTTGGTCAGTTTAGATTTTTGTGGCCTAGCATATGTGCTGATTCCTTAAGTTTACATAGTTTTTAGTGGTGTTCTCTATCTGTTATTTCAATTTCATCCTAGAGGGGGTAGTGATCACCTTTCTTCCTCCTCATGTGGTCAGCCACACCCTGATTATTCTATCCCTCTTTGTGTTACAGCCTTATGTTAAGAGGGTAGCCCATTTCTCTTTCTTATTCCTTTCCACAGCTACATGGAATGGTATACACACAGTCCTTAGCCATGTTCTCCTCTGTGGGGGTCTTACTCAGGAGAGGTACCTGTTAAGTGTAGTACAGCTTTTGAAGTCTGTCATGATGTTACATGAACTACAGATCCTTTGTATTTTTTCCGATAACCCCTTCACGTAGGATAGGCAGACCAAGTTTGTTCTTTGAGAGTTGTTATCCTTGTATACATTCCCTTTGTTTATTAGAGCTGTTTTCTTGTAGTCTGGATAACTGTTACGTTGGAGCTTACACTAACCATTTCCTCTTCATATGTCTTTGGGCTGCAGCTTAAAACTTTTGTTTGATGTCGCCAGCAGTAAACGATACCTTTCTTTACATTGTATGGGTGGTGGGAGTTTAAGTTGAACTATTGTCCAATGAATGTTGTCTTGCAGTATACGAATATCTTGAACCTCATCTCTATTCAAGATATTAGTACATCCAGGAACACTAGTTTGTTGTCACTCTTTTTCCATAGGGAACTGTATCACTGATCTTATTGAAAAGAGTCTTGCTGTAGCATTAAGACAACTGTGTGTATGTCTTAGGCTGAAAGTGATCCTTGTTCTTGATTAGGATCTGTGACAGCTGTCATTCTGTTTTCAATGTGGGGGTTTTTCTTTACCTTGCAATAGCTACTACTTCTAATGAGGTCTTTCAGCTTCTCAGTGTATTTTGTTTTGTCTATCCCTACAGTTGCATTGCCTTTGTTGGCTGGTAGTAGGATGATGCTCTCTTTCTTCTATAGCATCCTGATTGCCAGCCCGTCCTCTTCTGTGATGTTTGGTTTGGTTGGCTTGGTTTTCTCCAATGTCTGTCTCATTTTACATCTTAGCTCATCCACCTGAGCCTGAGAGATGTTCAAGGCTATTATTGCCTCAATACAGGCAATGATGTCTAAAAATGAGGACAATAGTCTGAACAATGTAAATAGTGTAACTGTTACCTCATATCAGAAGTATAGACAAAAAGTTGTCTACTTCATATTACTGCTAGGTTGTGAGGAGCTTGGAACCACCTCTTAATTGCTGTTGTTTTCACATCCACCCTGACCCGAAGTGCTATCACCTGTTAGGGTCCCAGCTATGGCCAAATAGCTAGCCCCCGAACTGGTAAAAACAATATGAAATTATCAAAAATAAAATAAAATTTTCTAAGAATATACACAGGAAAATAAACTTTAAAAAAAAAATGAACTTTTTTGAAAATATTACCAACAAAAAAAAAATAATTATCATCTATAAAAAAAATATAAATATTCTCAGAAAAATCTTTATGGATACAAAACTGGAAGCCGTTTTCAGTTTTTAAAAAAAAAAAAAACTTTCATTAAAATCTAACTGGATTAGCCTTCTCACGATAACCAAAAAATAACATTAAAAAAAAAAAAAGTAAAACACCACACTTTTGGCATTAAATATCCCACAGTGGTTGATATGCCGTTAAACAAAACTCAAACTCATATAACTACTAATATTTGTGAAGTGAAAATTACTCCAAGAATTTGATGCTGAATATAGAAATTATACATTTAGGATGAGTTTTAGGGTGTAATGGATAGCAGCTTTGTATGAGAAATTGCAGAGCCAAAGTTAAATTCTGGTTGAATTCATTGCGTTCACTTACACACAAATAACTTTATGAAAGATATGAATCAATTTCTTCTATCTTCAGCTCTGGGTTGAGTAGCAGGACAGACTGGATTTTGTGGCAGACTGGTTGCCAACCAGTCTACCACAGAAAGAAATGGCATCCGACAGTGGCATAATCTTCTGCCTACTCAGTCATGGATCGAAATACTTGATCACCAAAGCGTCTATCACATATAGCAATTAACTGACTGACCGACGTTTATCTGACCAATATATTTGCAGTCCATGGACCTAGACAGTTTTCACACAAATGAAAGAAAAGTGATGCAATCAAGATGTAGGTCAACCAATTAATTTTGAAATGACTCTGCAAAGTGATCGTCTTGAAAAAGGACATGTTCAAGAGAATAAGAACTAGAAAAAATACTGCTGCTTACAATCAGAGACATCTGAAATTTTGAGGAAACATAATAAGGAAATATTTGGGAGAACTTAAAATTTGTACAGCATATTCCAGACAAAAGAAGTACAAGGCAGTTAGTAACTCTGTCCCAACAAATCTGGACAAATAGATAGAAATATTATAAAGCTAAATCTTCTTTATGTATCATGTACTTTCAGGATATAAGCAATCATGCTCCTCCACATTTTCCTATCTCTCAGAGCTGTTAACACTCTTACTCTTGTTACACTTCTCAAACACTGTTCTGCCATCCATTTGCTCAAGCCCATTAAATATGTCATGTGTTGCTTTCCCTATCTCTCTTTTCCTCTGTCTTGGGAGCATCAGATTACCCAAGCCCTCTTTCCTCATTATGTCAGGTCCTGGGCATGATGGTAAACTGCATCTAGCAGCAAGGCTTCTGATTGGGAGGTTGTGAGAAGCATGAAACTACCTCTTAATTGCTGTTTTTCTCAGGTCCACCCTGACCTGGAGTGGTAGCACCTGTTAGGGTCTTAGTTATGGGCAAATAGTTAACCCCCAAACTGGGGTCAAGTTGCTATTAAAGTGTAAAATACACTTTTATCGAAATATATACATAACAATAAACTTTTATAGAAAAATATTCATTTTCGAAGGGAAAATATTTTCAATAATACATTTCTGAAGAAAAAATTATTACCATAAATTTTTGAACAAAAAAAAATTCTCAGCAAAACATATTTGAATACAAAACTAGAAGATATTTTCAGATTTTTAAAATAAAAAGAATTAAAACAAAAAATTTTTCTTAAAATCTGACTAAATCAACCTTCTCACTATAACCGAACATTAAAAAAAAATCTTAAAACCCCACCTTTTTGGCATTAAATAACCCACAGAGGTTGATATGCTGTTAAACAAAACTCAAACTCCTCATTACATATCCTAGAAATTTCAGCTGTCTTTTCCTGATGTTAAGTAAAAATTTAATTTTCATTTCTATCCTCTTTAGAAGTTCATCATTGCTCACATGTTCCAACCATGTTATTTTCAGTATCCTTTTGTAGAACCATATTTCTGTTGCTTCAAGTCTCTTCTTTATTTTTTGATGAGATTGTCCAGTATTTGCTCCCATATTGAAGGACAGACATAACATAACAATACAGTATTTTTTTTCTTTGTTTTCAACAAAATTTTTCTGTCTTTCAACACTCAACTCTTTGGAATACATTCTTGGTTATACTAAGACACCTTCTGATTTCAGTGTTGCACTTTCCATCCTCTGTTAGAAGACTTCCCAAAAATTAAAAAGAAAACTTCTTAATGGCTTGTTCTATACCGAAAAGGAATTTTTTACGAATAAAAGTTTTATCAATGGAATCAGTTTGATACAGAGGGTGCGATGGGTAAATTGTCACCATGTTATATTTTTAATTTCCCACATACCTATTATTTGTTTTTGATTTTGTCAACTGCACAGTCCACTAGGGCCTTTGGGTACTGTCTGTGAGAAAAAGAGCACCATGACATAATTCACACCACAAGAAATTCATAAAAGGCTGCTTGGAGAATGCAGTCATGACTCTCTGACAATTTCTGGAACCACATCACCCTTTACATCTGGCCACCTAAATTCCCAGACTGCAAACCCCCTTAATCATTATGTGTGGAATGCAGACAAACAAAACTCTTTGTAAAACCAAAGATGAACTGAAAGCAAGTTTAAGAGCTGCATTCAACAACTTAAACAAGGAGACCATCCAGAAGAAATGCAGGAGATTCTGAATTTGTTTGGAGGCCGTGACTGAAACCAATGGCAATTTTATTGAATAAATTTACTTTTTAATATTTCAAAAACAAAATTGTGTAAGTTTGGTTGAAATGTCAGTATTATTTTCATTTTTGTGTAATTTACACGACAATTTATCCATCGCGCCCTCATTTTGGCATGCAGTTATTGTTATCTACAAGGAATTATCTACGGGGAATAGGTTATAAGAGGAGCTTTTCTGATGACAGGAAGAGTCAATCATCTTCACTAAGAAATGTAGATGACTTTGTAGGCAAATCAACTGTAAAAATTAAGTGAATAAGATAAAAATATTCCTCTAGTCAAGGAAGAAATTTTTTCGCTTTTTTTTAAGCATCTCATAATTCAGATTTTTATGGCTTTGACAATAGTTTTTCAGTGTTTTGGAAATATCAAATAATAATTATCAATGCATATTTATTTGTATATTAATGGTCCTTTCTCTCGTTAGAACAGGGGTAACTTATGTTAGCAAACTGATGAGTGATTACCTCCCTTAGTCATTGTAATAATCTAGACAAATAAAATATTTATCTCTATTTATACAAAATTATTTTTTGAGAAAAATGAATTAATTGAACTGTTCCTTTAATACTATGTTTCTTAGATTGCAGTTTTATTTATTCAGGCCTGTCATACTTTTTGTCTATTAAGTGATCATCTTGTTTCAACTTGGTCTTGATATAAGCTTTGTTGTTCTCATTTTTGTCATTCTGTTGCTAATGTTTTTCTCCTGAGAAATATTTCTATTTCCCTGTAAAACATAAAATGTTCAACATAAAAATATATTAAGCAAAAATCAATTTATATAATACAAGGAGTAGTCAGTGAATCATAGAGACCATTGAACACCTGAAACATATAAAGGGAATTGATTAATTAACCAGTTCATTGGCTACTATTTTAGTTGTGACTTCCTGATCTTGACTTTATTGAATCTCGATATATTGTTATAAGACTATTGTTACATTTCATCTTGCTATTAAAGCTTTCTAACAATTGCCACTATTTTTAATGGCACAGCTGCACTAGTTAATATTATAAAAGGCAGATATTTTTGTAATTTTTTCTTGTTGCCTGCATTTTATTTGATTTGAGAAAGAATTTTTCAGAAAAATAGGTTTCTCATGTCAACTATTATTTCCATTTCTAATACTGATGGGAGTTTCCTTCCTAACCTTTTGTTTGAAGTTTGTGAAACGTCAACACCTTTTTTATGTCATTATTTCATCTTTGCATTACATGAAATATCTATTTTAGTTGTTGCTGTTGAAAATCTTCAAGTGATGTTTTTACTGCTATTTGGTTAAGTTCTGTGTGATTCTGTAGTGCCAAGGCATGAGAAATGAAAAAACAAACTTTTTTATAAAATTTGGAGTACTTTTACTTAGAGTTAAATTTTTAATCTGAGAAAACGGTCATATATCTCCGTCAGTTTAGTAGTATCCTTTTATAAAAGTTTTGAGCATAAAAATTTTGCTGATCGGGTTAGATTTGAACAGATGAAAATGCAGTTTGTGAGTGATTCCACAAATCAGAAGGGAAGGTGCTACTGCATACACACACACACACACACACACATATATATATATATGCTGAGTTAGAGAAATACTAACAGATTTTGTGATATAAAGATATCAAGATATACAATCTGATGGAGAAAGAAATCAGTGCAGAGATAAGTTCTTCCATTTCTATTTGCATAATGTTAACAGCAATCAAAGAAAATTGTGTCATTTTATTCTGACAACATCAAATGACAATATGTCAAAATAGCATGATGACCAATCTTAAGGTCATTCAAGTTAGAATCATTGAGAGTTCCCCTTTGCTTACTAAGGTTTTAGTGTACAAAACCATCTGTCACCATGAATTCCCCACCCCTGACTGCTTCTGAGAGCTAGTTTGTTTTTTTTTAAATTTCTAATATGCACAGAAGCGCTCATATTTCCAGATATTTAATGATACGCAAAGAGCTGTAATAGGTAAATTTTCCTGACAAGAAATGGGGGTAACCAGTTTAGCCACCGGTTACACAAATATATGACAGCTAATACTGGGTTGCATGGTTTACGTGTAGAGTTACTTGATATAAATTAAACACCATCAAATGATATACTTCTGATTGTACATTTGTTTCTATAAATACATTTATCGAGACGAGAATTGAAAATCTCATGCACAGCTTTTGCACATTGGTCTGTTCTTATATTTTAGTGGATTATTTATAAAGTTTTTTCTTTTTCTTAGTAACAAAACTTTTCATGAAATTATTTTATTTATATATTATATAAATGGATTATGCATTAGACTTGGCTAAAAAAAACTTAATGTGTCGTAATTTGGTTTATTTTAAATGTCACAAATATAAAATGTTTAGAAACCTGTTATCTCGTATGTAATATTGCCAACGAAAATATGTAATGGCAACTGAGTTATCAAAATTTGAGTGACATTTTGTATGGATTTTCAAGATTGAGTAAAATATTTATTCTAACTTTAATTACTCCTGCTAGGATAAATGTAGACCTGAGAATTAAAAAAAATAAGTTCAGGGGCACTTTTCTTCAGGATAATGATTGGGATTCCATCATCTTCACTCACCTTATGGGAGTCAAGCTTTAAAATTATGTTAGAGACCAGCAAGGGAGTAATGTGAATGTCACTCATTTAGGCCTCAGTTCCAGGTGAAAAGTCAGGTGCTGTTACCACAGACAAATCAAATGTTGAGTTGGTGGAAAATCTGTAAGCAAAGCCTTCAGCCTTGTCCCCTGAAGATGTGAGGACCTGAAATTCATGAATAAAGTTGATTGAGGGCTTGCTGTTGTTCAAAACATTCTTACAAAGCCGCCAGTTGTCTTTGAAGTTGAACTTACGGGATGCTATATGCGGTTTCATTTTTTCAGCAAACCATAGCTTAGCATCATTTAAGATCCTCTTGCACTGAATACAAGCAGAAGCAAAAAGTAATCTGCTATTACTATGATCAGATGCATGGCTCCAATTAAGCTAGAAGATGTGATTTCTGTGAGGAATTGTGACCAAGCAAGCAAGGGGAAGAATTAGGTTTAAGTCATAATTTCTTGGCTGTAATGAAAGCATCTTTAACTCAAGAAGAGACCTCAGATACACAGTCTTCAATGGGAAGATGAAAAACTTTGTTCCAAGTGATATCACACAGGAAATTGTGGAACAACTCCCAGTCTGCTCTTTGATAGCAGTAAGATATTTTACTGGTCTGGAGTTCCTGGGAGGAGGGAATGTGAAAAGAGACATCATAGGAAACTACAGCATGATCAGGGTTGCCAAGAGAGCAAAGCTGCCTAACATGGCAAGAGTCAGGGATAGAAGTGACACAGAGATCTAGCAGAGAGTCAGTTCTATTGGTGTTATTAGAGAAACGCATGGGGAAATCAACTCCTTGTGTAAAGGGATTAAGTGATTGGAAAGTTCGTGGTACAGACACCAGCAAGTTCTGTGACTGAGTTTTTCAGACACTTGGCATGGTGGGCAATGAAGTCTCCAAACACAAATATATGGGTGAATGGATGAGAAGAAATGGCCTTATTTATATTTTTAGAGATGCTGTCAAATACAGAACAGTCAGGAGATAAAGGAGAGCAGTAGAGAAAAAACAGATAGCTAACCAAGTAGGGAGAGATGGAGACACATGTAGGAATGATCAGGAGAGTCAAGAGAAATCATTCTAACTAGAGGGAGATGTTCACTGACATAAACACCAGTTCCATGCATATAGGTATTGGAGTCCTTTCTAAAAAAGGGGAAGATAACCAGAAATATAGAATTCAGAGGAAGGAATTAAGGGGTCAAAGTTAGTTTCACAGACAGCTAAGATATCAGGTGAGTTTACTTTGATGACGGTTTCAACATTGCAAAAGTTGGTACAGATACCACGGATGTTTGAGAAAAATTGTTAATAGGTTTAGGTGATTTATGTTTAGCTGGTTTAGTTTTAGTTCTTACTTTGTGTGATGTCATAATTAGGGTTTTTTTTGGTAAGTAGAGGCCTAGAGTAGTAGTATCAGTTGGTTATCAAATGCAACACGTGTGGGAAGAAAATTGGTGCAGACTGCAGCATAATATGGCCTCAGGGTTGCCCACCAAAGCACTTGAAAGGACACCAATCCATGCATGACATGGAACTATAAGATAATGATATTATTCAACTGTTGATCAGAGCAGCCTCTCAAGCTGCTATGCAAGAGTTTAGGCTCCAAACTACCAGTCAGAAACAGCAACCAGGAAAATGCCAACCCAGTACCCTCAGAATGAAGAGATGTCACCACAATCCACATACATTGCAAATAGCTTACGACAGTACTACTATTAAAACCTGAGGAGAGGAAAGAAACTGGAAACTCATTTCCAGAACAGGAAACAAGGGATTGATATCTACTCCTCTTTAAAAGAAGATTGAGGAGTATGAACCGGGCAATAGCAGTTATATATAATGTGTTATCAGGAAGCAATCTTCCTTTTAAACACTTTCTTAAAAACGACTGTCAAGGAAGATTTTATTAACTTTTGATTTAATTTTTCTAGTATTCTTACAAGTTAAGTTTTTTGCTGGAGATAAGGAAAATGAAATTAATTATTGACTTTCCAAGCACTTTCAGCCATTTCACTGGCCATTTTCAAGGATGTTATTTTTTTATCATGTTTTTGACTATAACATAATTTATTTTGTGTTTTTGAAAAGGAGCATTCTATGAAAGCAATCATGTGACATGTGCAACTGGAAATTGTGTGAGTGTCTTCCTATTTTTAAAAGACTTTCAAAACTGCATTTCCACTGTTAAATAATGTAATGTTAATGGTTTGTATATATATATATAATTTATTGAATAGTGTTTAATAGCCTTTAATAGCGTAGTTTCATATTCTAACATTATTTTTT
This sequence comes from Ascarosepion bandense, assembly GCA_037127315.1. Lineage (NCBI taxonomy): Eukaryota > Metazoa > Mollusca > Cephalopoda > Sepiida > Sepiidae > Ascarosepion > Ascarosepion bandense. The sequence goes on along the minus strand of JBBBDQ010000363.1, from coordinate 3,687,955 downwards.
TAGATATGAACATTCAGGCCAGTAATTATTAATTAGACAGATTTATAAAATTTGCCGAATTAATAAATAAAAATCCACCACTTCTTTAGAAATTTGTTTATGTGTGGATGTGAAGCTGAGTAGATATGCATGTTTCAAGAGTCAGAGAATAATTGTTTTTAAAGGCACTATTCAACTTTGCTTGATCATTGACACACTATCAGTCAGTTAAGTGTTATATGCGATATACACTTGGGTAATCATGTCTCGAAAATAGCATGACTAACTGGGCAGTAAGTTGCCATTACTTTCTGCAGTAGATTGATTGCCAGCCAATGCTATAGAACTTAAACTTAATATATATTTTTTTTTACTCCTTGTTAATGTAATTATTGTAATAAAAATATATATATAAATACACAATGATTTTTATTATAACAAAGAAAATAGAGATGTGATGAGTAAATGATCAACGTTTTGCATTTTAATTTTTGCATCTTCACATGTATTTTTATTTTGCTTTTGACTGCATAGTATAGTGGGGTCAGTTAGGCACCGTCTGTGAAAAATAAATCACAATTACACAATTCACTCAGGCAGTAATTTGAAAAATTGCCGTCCTGTTTAGCATTTAAGACAGGAGCTCCAGTACACAAGCAGGAGAACCTAGTCATGGTTGTCAGACAGTCTGCAACTACATGACCACTTACATCACCTAACTCCCCAGCTGCAACCCCTTTGTTTCTTATGATTTGGACACAGTTGAGCCAGAGACCAACAAAACTCCTAACACCAAAAAGGAACTGAAGGCAATGATTATGGCAGCTTTCACCAAATTAAACAAAAAGAATGTCCGTAAGAGATGAAGGACATTTTGAAATTGTCTAGAGGCACTGAGTTAAGCCAGCGGTGAATTTATTGAACAAATTTACTTTTTACTATCTTTGTGCAATTTTGATAAATATATTAAAATTTTGATGTTAGTGTTATTTTCATTTCTGCATAATTTAGATGACAATTTATTTTCACAGCCTGTATGTATATACCAATATGTATTTATGCTGTTGTCGGATGGTCAGCAACTAAACCAACAATTTCAATCCAATTTCTTGTGAGCAAGGCCAGTTGTTAGTAGGTTGAAAAATAAGAATATAAGTCCAGTGGTGTTTACAAAGATGTTTGGAATTATCACTAGTGATGGTGCTGTCATGTCTCCATTCATTCTCCTACAGAGCCTCAGAATCAACAAAAAGGCCTACATCAAAAGCCTTGTAGAGGTATTGTTTTCTTGGGACAAGAAGGTGACTGTTGTAAGATGCAATGTCTGAAGACAGCACTCTGGACCATTCCACACAAACATGAGAAACTATTCATGGATGTCAGATAATTTTTACGACCACATCACCACTTACATCTAGCCACCTAACTCCCTAGAGTGCGATTTCCTTGATTATTATGTGTAGAAAGGAGTTGAGTGAGAGACCCACAAAACTCAAAGATGAACTGAAGGCAAGGATTATGGCAGCATTCACCAAATTAAAACAAGGAGACTACCCAGAAAAATAAAAGATTTCAAAGTCATTAAAAGGTCAATTGTGATTTTCTTGAATAGATTCACTCTTTAATATTTAAAGATATTTTTGTGCAATTCTGGTAAATATATCTGTTAAAATGAAATGTCAGCGTTATTTTCCTTTTTGTGTAATTTAAACAATTCATTCATTGCACCCTGTCTGCATTAATAATATACATCCATTAGATTACTTGTATGTGTATTTGTAAAGGAGAGTTAAAATCATCTCCAATGCCATTCTTCTTCTATGTGCCTTGCCCCTTCAGGACGTAGGCGATCATGGCCTTCCACATTTCCCTATCCCTGGCTCTGAGCATGCCTTCTCCTGTTACACCGTGCAATCCTTGTTCCGTCATCCACCTGATTAGGTCCTTCAAATATGTTATTTGTTGCTTTTCCCTGTCTCTTTTTTCCCTCTATCTGGCTTGTTAGTATCAGATTTTCCAAGCCCTCCTTCCTCATTGTGTGTCCCAGGCATCAGTTGTCTCTTCCTGATGCTCAGTATTAATTTCCTTTTTGTTTCCATCATTTCCAAGACCTCATCATTGCTCACATGCTCAATCCATGATATCTGTAGCATTCTAGAATCACATTTTAGTTGCTTCAAGTTTTTCCTTCATCTTTGATGGTATTGTCCAGCATTTACTGCCATATTGACGGACAGACAGCACGTAGCAATCCAGTAGTCTCTTCTGAGTTTCTAGCGAAATTGTCCTGTTTCTTAATACTTTACTTAACTTTATTTCTGCTTCCTCATTGAATGTAAAATCTATTTAATTATGAAGTGTAAAAAAAAATGAAAAATTTAGTCATGTATGTCTTGATAACATTGGAGAAAATGGCAGTAGCTTTAAACCTTGTGAACTGCATTTTTTTTCTTTCATTACTCCTGTGAAATAAACAGTTGCAATGAAATATAATAAGGACAGAAAGCTCTGAAACCTTGTCACTCACAGGACATATTTAAGTCATATGTGATAGCAGGAAACAGTGAATTATCTACCTAATGAGCTTGTGTAAAAAGCTGAAAAGTGGGAATTATAGTAAAAAGAAATATATTTCTAAGTGCAACAAAGGATAGAAAGTTACGGAGAGCCATGAACATCCATGTCTTGAAGTCAACACAGTATACAGATGATGACGCCTGTGATGTCATCTCTGGCCACTTCTGTTTGGCTGAAAGCCAATATGTACAAATGATTGACAGTTTGATATTGTGTCAAACTCAATTTGGTATGTCAAGCCAAAATTATTATGACAAATATTGAAAGATAGATGTTATCATTCAAGTAACTAAGTTTCCCCTGACAGTACCAATCAAATATAAGTATATTTCCAATATATAGATGTTCAGATAGTGTAGTGGTTATGAGTGTGGAAAGCGGGAGTAGGATATCAAGTTCATTTCATTCACTTTCACACAAAAACGATTGGAAAGGAATGAAAACATCTCTTTTTTTATCTAGACATTAATAGAAAGGCAGAGTGGGCTCTTTAGCATTGACTAATTGAAAAGAATTATTTCAAGTTCAAAACCAGTTAGGTAAGTAGTTGATGAAGCTTCCTTCCCCAACCTATCAACTTATTTATACAGTGTATTGCTTATAATTTTATTTTTTAGTTTTTTTTATTCTAATCTTTTGCTCCAATTACGATGATAAAACTGCTAACATACAAGGGGTTCTTCTTCTTCATGTGCCATGTCTCTTCAAAATGTAGGTTATCATGGGCTTTGACTTGGCTCTGTCTCTTGCTGTTGTCAAAATTCTTCCTCTTGGTATCTCTTCCGCATCTCGTTCTGCCATCCATTTGCTCAGGCCTATCAAATAGGTCTCACGCTGCCTTCTCTTGTCACTCTATAAATTGGAAATAACGGAATCAATTTATTACAGAAATTGAACTATCTGAGAAGTCTTTTAACAGATAACAGAAAATATGCCACCAAAAAATCCAAATATACATTGAAATAGGGAAAGATGCTTGACAAAAGCTAAGCAATGTATTAAGAAACAGGAACGTTTCATTAGAAACAAATAAAAGAATACTGAACTGCCACATAATACCAATCCTTTTCTATGGAAGGGAAGACTAGACAACTACCAAACAAATAAAAAAGAGATTTGAGTCAACAGATAGAGTTCTACTGAAAGATGCTGAGAATGCCATGCCAGTGCATGTGAGTAATAAGGAAGTCTGAAGGAAAATAGAGACAATAAAAGAATACTTACAATCAGAAGGAGCAAATTAGAAATTCTAGAACATATAAGGAAAGAAAGTTTTGGAGAAATTTACTTTCATGATGTCTATTAAAGGCAATAGAGGCAAGAGGACATAGTAACCTGCCAAACAAACTTGTGTAATTAGATAACAGAATTGAGAGTAATAGTAAAGAAACAAATATTTTTGAGAGCTACAATGAATCTATGTCCTGAAAAAATGTTGCATATATGTTTGTCTGAACAGAAAATATTCAAGCTATAGTTAAAAAAAAAAAAAAAAAAGTCCAAACTTACATACACTTACTGATTTATGAAAAATTCTGTTAAAGAATTGAGTGAAATAGAATCAGATTACTATGCGTGTGATGTCGATTCACTAAAATCATATATGCAAGTAACAAAAATCCATTTGAAAGATAATATTTCTTATAGTTTAAGCATAAAATTTTTCAAAATGGACAAATAAAAAAAGTTGACTGAAAACCTTCCTTTCTATCCGATCAAGTGTCACACTGGATACACGGTCAATAAGCAAAGTGACAATGAGAGGGTTCAAATTTATCTCAACAGCTGTAGATAATTTTTTTATGGGCATAAAACATCTGATTTTACATCATTAAAATGTAACAAGGAAACATAAACAATTTCTTATATTTTTCCGCAGGCGTGCATGTAAATTTTCTGAAAAACAGCTTGTTTTTTATGCTAATTAGATGTAAATATACAAGCAGAAACTGCCTTTTAATAATGACGGTAGCAAGGTTTTTGATGAGGTTATATAAAAAGAAAGATATTAATTCAGTTTTATTTGTTTTTTGTCTTAAGTCTGATTTTTACTGGACCTCAAATAACTCATTGAATTGCTTTGTTATAATGGCAAAATAGTAAATCGTATTTTCCTCTAATGAGCAAACTGGAGGCATTTAAATTGTTCATCAGAGCAGTTAATCGTTATGTATGGATGGCTGGAAAAGATAAAAAAGTTGACAGAAAGAGTTTTTTTTTTTTTTGCATTTTGCATATAAGGCAAAAGAGAAACAGTAAAAAAGAAAATGAAGAAAATATCCAGTTGTAGATTAGAAAATTGAAATTTAATGTGATAGGATTTTATCCCTGAAGCTTGAATTGAAGCAAAAATATCAGGTGCATCATCATCATCATCATCTTCATTATAATTATAGTTGTTGTTGTACAGAGAGGTACTAAATGTTTAACCTCCTTCCCAAATTACAAGGGCAGTCAAGAAAAATTATCAGCCATCTTTCTTCCCAAAGTATGAAGATGGTACTGAAATATACTCTCCCACTCTTAAATCCTCAAATCAATATTTTAGTGACCAAAATAAACAATTTTTATTTAAAACGGTTAAAAATGTTTTGGGAAATCATTTTCTAATTGTATTGAATGGTGAGATACATTATTTACCCAATTTATACTCAAACTATTTTGCTCATCTTTATTTTTATCATAACGTTTCAGATATTAGGCCTACTGGCCTTCATCAGGTGTATATTGATCTGGGTAACCTACAGGGAATTCTGAACACTTTATTTAATCTACAAATGTTAGTTGAAACTCGCTCAAATCCTAGCATTATCCTCTCTTATTCCCTTTCTCCCCTCTGGTAGAAGTTGTAAAGATGGTTGTGAACACCCAACCTACTCCTAAAGAGTCGTGTGCAGGAGTTACGGAGGAGTGGTAGACATGGCCCCTACAAAGTAAATATCAGAAGGTTGCAAATGCAAACCCCACATTTATTATGATTAAGTTGGTAATTGGACTAGAAATTAGTGTTTTATTTTAAATTTCAAGTATTTAGAAATATACATTAAAGAATAAATAATACTAATGTTAAATGAAATGAATTATGTAACATCTATATTTTTTAATTACTAAGATAAGTTGCAGTGATTTAGAACAAAGAATTTTAAGAGATTAAAATTTACTATCTGGACCATGGTAGTTTGCTGTGTCACTTAACAAGGCCTAAACTATAATCTATAGACAACTGTTTTGTCAGATTAGTGATTAAAAATTGCTTTAGGAAAATAAAGTCTTTGTCATTATAGAAGACAATCTTTAATCAGCCTGTATATGCTGGTGCTCCAAAGTGAAAAACATGATGTTTCACCAAATAACAAAAACCACATCATTTGAAAACTTTTAACAGCAATAAGAATGAAAATAGTTAACACCCATAATAAGAAAATAAAATAATGCTATTACCAAGATGTCAACATTCCATACAACATTAAATAAAAGGCTTGAAAGAAATATTCCGTCAGTATTAGAAAGGTGATAACATTGGGTGGACTTCAAAAATGTAATTTCCAGAAAAATATATTTTTAAAAAACAATTTTAAAAATTTCAACTAACAATAATACTAACTGTTCCAGCAATGAAGACTGCATATTTTCTGTATAGAAACAGTTAATTCCAGTATTGCAATTACCATGACATTTTGGTCAGGAATAACTGCTAACAATTCTATACAGTTTGTTGTTTTAATTAACAAATAAAATTCAATCATTTTTAAGGGTGGTTTTATAAAGAAGAGAAGAAAAGAAGAATTCTTTCACTTTTCTTTGCTTTCATATGCAATTAATATGAATAATAATTCACACCATTATAATAAAGACCACTGTGTATTTATTTGTGTATATATATATATATATATATATATATATATATATAAAAATTCTGAATTTAAATTTGTTAAAAAACTATTTCAGTTAGAAAATTCTCACTTCTTCAGTAAATATCAATAATGATCATTACTTAAGAAGTGAGAATTTTCTTGCTGAAATAACTATTTAACGAATTTAAATTGGGATTTTTTTGACATACTGTACATATTTGGCTCTGTAAATAAATAATACTATTTACATCGAGCCCTCCAACTTGATCATTTCTAATATTAATAAAATTAATATTAATAGGATCTGGTTTTTGGGATTTTACCTATTTGCTTATCTTTTTTTTTTTATTTAAAATATATATATATATATATATATATATATTTACCTTCTGTCACACTCATAGAGAGAGAAAATAGCAAAGCAGCATCAGCTCAGTTCATTAAAGGGACAAGAGCAGTGTCAGCTCAGTTCATGCTCTTTACTACTAGTTATTAAACTTCTTGCTGCATATTTGCTTTTTAATAGTGCCTTATTTTATTTTTTGCAATAATTATGTCATCGAGTAGTGAAGATATATATTTCCTCTCTATTATAATAAATAATATTGTGTGTTTATTTGTATGTGTGTATATATACATACATTCTCTCTATTATAATAAAGACGACTGTGTATTTATTTGTATATGGGTGAGTGTGTGTGTGTATATATATATATATATATATATATATATATATCATCCTGTCATGTTTAGGGGTTTGGATTATTTTTTTTTTTTGTCTTAATGTAACATGGTCAGTAGTAAATGCAACAATATATACATTGCTGTCATTTTAGGCAACATATCGATATAAATATTTTAGCATCATTTTTATGGCACAGGCCCACTCATCATAATATAACCTCCATATTGCCTTCATATGCAATAAATATGAATAATAATCATAATACAATCTCCATATTGTTTATATCAAGCACAAAGCCAGGGAGTTATTTCAGCACCAATAACCTTATGACTATCATTATAAATATAATCCACTTTGTTGAAAATCAAAAGGTATTCAAAATTTTATTCAAGGGTCATTGCATCTAGGTAAATACAAGTCGTTCGACTTGCCATCAAATTGGAGAAGATTCAAAAAGTGGGGAATAGATGATTAATGAGAAAAAGTTGGCCGGATTATGAGACAGCTTTACCAATCTCATGATATATAGAACATGACAAGGTATGGAAAAGTTCTCAGTCCAACCAAGAAGAAGCAGAAATGAGTGAATGAGAGGATTAATGAGAAAATGGAGACCAGATTATGAGACAGCTTTTCCAACCTCATCACATATTTGGATGATTGATGGAATAAATATTTCTGAATACAAATTCTAGGGAATGTTTCCTCCTGATATATTATACACTAACTTATTACAACGTTTTATATGTTCCGAGCTTTCAGGCAGTGTTGGTTGAATCCCAAGTTCATTATTGGTTCCTTTCTGTTATTCGTTTTTACAAACTATTAATATCTCTGATCAGTCTACTGATTGTATTCTCTGAGCAGAATATGTGGGCAAATATTTTCAATTTTTTTATCTTCCAGTGCTGAACTTTATGCTGTATTTTTTACAATGTATAATTCACATCATTATTTTGATAAAACTTTGGAAATAAAATACTTATGTTTGTGTCTATATTTCTTCAATGAAGTATTTTAACTATTTACACTGTTTCGGCTGTTATCATTATTATTATCATATTTTCAGTATTTTGGTCATTGTATGCATCAGCTTTCTTCATGTGATATACATTTGAAATTTCAAACCAAACCTTTTATTTTGTCCCCTGGAGTAGATTGTTCTATTTTCACATGCAGTGCCTTTCATGGGTATCTCAGTTTTCAGTCTGTCATGGTGCCCTCCTACAAGGAATGGACTCTTCCTCTTACTATATATTTACCTGCAGGGTGTAGTTAAGTTGGCAGCTGATGATAGCTAGTACGCAATTAAAGCCAGCTACTAGTCGGGCAATAAGCAGCATAATTGTACCATTCAGACTTACTTGTTTCTATTTACTTTTTACTAACACTTCCTTTGTATATATGTTCTTGCTATGCAAATAGACTATTTTGAACCTACCTTTCTGTTTTCCATGTCTTACTTCCAGTCAAGCTGGTCACTACAACTTTGCAACAAAGTTTCGCCACAACAACTCCGCAATACAGTCATTTCCCTTGAGTAACACAACTATCCAAGTTTTTTCTCACCTCTGCTATAGGTATTGAACTCACAACTCTTTGTTGGATTACTTCAACCAATGCTTTTATCAACTTGAGGAGATAAGTGAATTAACTTTGGAGCTTTATAAATCTAACTAGCAGTATAGCCTGGCATTGCTCAGGTGTAATGAAAGCTTGAAAATTAATCCATGGTCCTGGAGCTCAGATTCAGCCTAAAGAATATTTGTGTGAAGTTTGGTGAGAATTGGATAAAAATTGTGGATTTGTATAAAGGACATACAGACAGATAAACAGACACACACACAAACATCTTGCCTTTTATATATAAATATTCTCGATTTTCTGCACTATTGTAAGAACTGAAACCTTGAAACTTCTGAATATCGTTACTTATGTCTTTGTCTATGAGTGCATCAAATCTGATTAAAATCGGACCACTCCTTCCATAACCCGATTTTTTTGATTATCGATTTTCGATATTTATCGATGGTACCTCGACACAAAGCCTAGGTAAGAACACTCCCAGACACTTATATTACAACTGTGTAAATTTTAAAGAAAATCGGTTCAGCTGTTTTGGAGTCTATAGGTAACGGATACGCACAGACACACACACATACAAAGACAAAGTTCCATTTATAAATAAGTTTAGATATATCTCAGTCACAATTTTTTTTTTTTACCAGATCTTATATTAGAAATTTTTTTTTTTCTCTAGCATTGTGTATTACTGGTTCCCATACTATTCATGCTTGGCTGATCTCGGAGATTTTTATGTGCTGCTTCCTTTCATTTTTGTATTTTTCAGTGATGTTCTCTATTATTTCAACCTTTTTCTATAGTTGTAGGAAGAAATCTTAAGAAGAAACAGGCCACCTCCTTAAGATAAGACTGCAGAAACACTGTAAAAGATCACCACCTTCTGTGCGATGAGGTTGTGAATATAGAACAACAACTTTAAATGTAAACAAATTTCAACAAAAATTCACAAATTTAAAAATTAATATATGTTTTCCTAAACAGAAAACTATTCAAAACATGAAAAGGAGAAAATGCCGTAAATCACAGAAAAGGTTTCTACTTTTGTTTTTTTTGAAACCTAGAAAGTCCCTTAATGCTTTCACTATTGCTTGGAAAGGAATTTAAAATTTCACCATTGATCTAATATTAGGATCAGTTCGATCCATTGTGCTGCTGATCCTACCTTCCTTAAATGGCTTAGTCACTCCATCTTTTTTTCCAATAAAGTCCTCACCCACATGTAGCAGAAGTTATAGTCAACCTTGCTGCTGCCAGAAAGTGGATTCACTGTATCAGGTTGGACGCATATAAGTCTACCATACTATCTGGTCTGGTTCTTCTGCACTCTAAAAAAATAATTTTTTTAAAGTACTCACAAACTTTATGGACACACTGTATTTAGAGATTCTTGATAAAATACAAAGAAGAATCTGCAATGTTAGTAGTACTGACCTGGTATTTTTGCTGCAGTCACTTTCACACTACTATAACATAGCTTTTGTTTACATTCTCTATAAATATTTTCATCGCAATTGTTCTGATGAGATTACCTTCTTTGTACCTTGATTTTAAAACTTTAAGCACAGCACTAGGTTGGCAGCTAGGTCTCTCATCATTTTACAATTGAAATTGCTAGATGTAATCATAAGTTGTATGCTAATAGTTTCTTCATTCATTTGTAGAAGTCTCTTCCAAAGATCTTAAGGTCTTGGGCATGATGGTAAACTGCATCTGGCAGCAAGGCTTCTGATTATGAGGTTGTCAGGAGCATGGAACCACCCCTTAATTACTGTTGTTCTCAGGTTCACCCTGACCCAGAGTGGTAGCACCTGTTAGGGTCCCAGCTATGGGCAAATAGTTAACTTCCAAACTGGAGTCAAAAACTCTGAAAGTATAAAAATAGACTTTTATAGAAATATATACATAAAAATATACTGTTATAGGAAAAATAAACATTTTTGAAGGAAAAAATATTACTAACAATATATTTTTAAAGAAAAAAATATTGTTACTATGACATGTTTTTGAAGGAAAAAATTCTCAGCAAAACATTTTTGAATACAAAATTTGAAGACATTTTTAGTTTTCTAAAATAAAAAAAGAATAAAAACAATTTTCATTAAAATCTGACTAAATCAGCCTTCTCACTATAACCAAACATTAGAAAAAATACCTTAAAACCTGTGGCAGACATGAGATAGAACCTGGGACAAGCACAACTGTTTGCGACTTGCCTTGTTTCTGTCAAAAAAGAGCCCGTATTTGCTTAGCATGTAAAGCTACTGCAGTTAAAATGAAGGAGAAAGAAAAATCACTTACTGCTTTGCCGTAATCTGTCCTCGGCCAGATAACGTAAAAGAATGAGGGGGAATTGCATTGCATTTTTATACACTAAAAGATGCAATGCATTATGGGATCACAGGAAGACGCAAAAGGATTATGGGTATATGTACAAATATAAAAGCAATGAATTTTTCCCATTGAGTAGGAGTGGAACAACATTCACATTTGGCGGTTGAAACGTCTGTTAGTGAGATTTTGAGACAGAATTCGAGAAGGAACGACTCTGGATTGGAATACCAGCTGGGAGAGCCACAATTCACTCGCTGGTTGCTGTTTTAAGTTTATTTTGCCACCTTTTTGGCATTAAATAACCCACAAAGGTTGATATGCTGTTAAACAAAACTCAAATTCAATTCAAATCCAATGAACTTAAAAAATTTATGTGCAGTATAAATTATTTTCTGCTTTCTTAATTTCTATTTTTTTATTGTTCTCTCACCTTAAATACATTTTTCTTTTTCTCATATTCTTTTACATTTGGTAACTCTTTACATCTTAGTGGCTTTACTACTTTCATTAGAGTGATTAAAATCATTCCTTCTTCATTAAAGTCTAAAAGAACTTTTTAAAAGATTGATTTATTGATTGCTGCTTATGAGCCTTTTGTCAGTTATTTAAAGCCAGAACATATTTTTTAGATTGCTAGAAATTTTTTTGGATCATAATAATTTACTCATACAAGTCCTACTAATTAAACCATTGTTGGTGAGAATTTGGTCTTCATCTTTTTCTCTTTCTTTCTGAAATATTTCTTCAGGGTTTGTGTAGTCATAGCTCTCCACAGTTAAAATACCCTGTTTAACAAAATTCAAACAAGTTCTGAGTAGGGTGTTTGTTGCACACTAAGTACCCAATGTCTTTTGCTTTCTGCCAAAGTAAGCTCTGTAATTATGGTAATTGCTACATCTTTGTCAAATGAGAGCTGCCTTCTAACCCTCACACTATTTTAACAGCTTCCATCTTGTTTTGCTGCATGTGGCCCCTCAGAAGATTTGTGGAACAAGCATTTAATTTCATGGGTGTTACGTATATATGACAAGGAAAATTTGTATCCTTACTTGGGTTAGTCTGCTATACAATTCTTCTGTGTATTACCATGTGCTTATTCAGTTCAAATAAATATACTAGGTCTATACATGTACAGTCTATTATCTTTCCTAATGTAGTAGTTAAGGAGTTTACTTCATTGATCTTTAATAAGTTGATGAGTTTATTCATAATGAAGGGCTTTAGTTTTGTTGTCTTACACCAGACTAAGCTGAGGTTAGTAATTATGTATAAAAAAGAAGCTGAAAATGCAACTGGGGTCTTTAAGAATATTTACTTAGAGTAACTTTCACAGTTCTATGATCTTTAAAAATTAAAGTGAGATGGAAAAAAATCCCATGCTCAGTGTCACACTCCTGTTGCCCTTTTTTACTTCTCTTTCTTATATCTTTACCTGTGGTATATATAAAATGACCTTACGTTCTTATATATATAATCGAAATAGGGGTTGTTCCAACAAGAGAAATTGGTATTGAAGAAAAAAGTGTGAGAAGCCATTTTGTTTAAAGTGTAAGTTTATTCTTGTTAATATTAATAATATTACTTGCTTATTGTATGCTATATTAAGTGTACCATAAAGGACACTTAATATATCATCAGTCGTGTGTCTGGATGTGCATTGTGGTACAATGGATATCAGCTCGGAACGAGAAAACGGGGAGCCGAGTTCGAATTCCAGTTGAATCCATTGTATTCACTTACGTGCAAATACCCTTGGGAAAGGTATTAATCCATCTATTCCTTCCAGTTATGGGTTAAATAGCAGGACAGATTGGGTTCTATAGCCTTGGTCGGCAACCAGTCTACTGTAGAAAGCCATGGCAACCTATTGCGGGATAATCTTCTGCCCAGTCAGTCCTGTCTCTTTCGAGACATGATCGCCCAAGCGTCTTTCACGTATGGCACTTAACTGACTGAATATATCATACAAAAAGCAATTAATATTAATAATAATTATATATAAATAATATTTTATATATATATATATATATATATATATATATATATATAAAGTAATGAATCCAGGAGAAGACCAGTGGATTCTCGTAATATTAGGTCAAGTATTAAAATTGATCCAACAGAGAGATCTATGTAAATTTTATTTACAGATTAGATATTGATTTATTTCATGTGTAAATTCAAATTTTACTTTTGGGAATATAGCTATTTCAACATGTCTATGAGAAATGTGCATTATCCAACCCCAGTCAGATGAAACATGAAGAAATTCTAGCGTACTGGAAATAAAAAAAAAAGAAAGGAGTAAGGAAGGTTGTTCACCTCTTCTTATCAACCTTCCTTACTCCTTAGTTTTCTTTACTAACCTCTATTTCCAGTATACTTGAATTTCTACATTTTTCATCTGACTGGGGTTGGATAATGCACATTTCTCATAGACATGTTGAAATAGCTATTTCCAAATGTAAAATTTGAATTCACACATGAAGTAAATGAATATATATATATAGTCATCCACAGACAGATCTGTTTTGCTGTATCACAGCTCATCAGTACAGTTAGACTCTGATTGCTTTTTAACCCAGGATTGAAACCCGACCGAATTGGCATCAGTCAGCAATTCTACCTCTGAGCTACAGGTGCTCGGTAGAAGGAGGAAGACTTTTTAGCATGTATATTATCATTATACACACCCAGTAGCTGAGAGTGTTCTAATTCATTGCTGAATGAATGATGTGTAGATACCAGAGTAGCTACTGTTTTTCAAAGTCTACCATTCTTCCAGAGTGCTCAATCAGGGTGTGAGAGCGTAAATAGTATATATATATATATATATATATATACACACATACACACACACACACACATAGCATGTGTATACTATGACTAGTGGGAGGAGGGTCAAACTTGATTGTCAGCTTCAGACAGTCCCTTGTGGCTTTCACTGTCGTATCAACATTTGATGTTTTCTAATTATTAGTTTAATTTGTAACATATATAAACATATCACAATTGACTATTTAGTATTTCATGCTAAGTCTCAAAAGAAAACTTAATAAAATCCATTATATTTTATCCTTAATGTTGAATATGTTAAAATTATTCAGTTCATTAACAAGAACATTTCAAAACATTGTTTATTTATTTAAGATTGAATGATATATTATGACATGTCTCTAATTTGTCTTTAGATACATGATATTTATTTTCAACTTTTCTAATTAAATTATTCACCTAAATTGCATATTATCTCTTATTATACAAAGTGCGATGGATAAATTGTCATCTAAATTATGCAAAAATGAAAATAACACCAATGTTTCACTTTAAAATATATATATTTTTTTTTTTGTTTTTTTATGGCATATCAACCTTGGCAGGTCATTTATTGCCAGCTAAATTTTTATTCATTTATTGCTGGTAATACATTTTTCTTTCAACAATTTATTGTTGCTTAATATAAGTTTTGGTGTCTAGTAATACTTTTTTCTTTTCGAGTATCAAGATTCATTGGGATTTGTTTTTAAGGGCACGGTCCCCAAGTCCTACACTGTTATTTAATCCATAACTGGAAGGAAGGGACGGATTAATACCTTTCCCAAGGGTACCAGTGCTTAAGTGAATGCAGGGTATTCAACTGGGATTAGAACTTGGCGCCCCGATTTCTCTTTCCAAGCTGATATCCACTGCACCACAACGCACATCCGTCACTATACGCTTACAGCACCTGGTATTCCCAAGCAGTCACCCATCTAAGTACTCACCAGTTGCTTAACTTCAGTGATCGAGCGAGAACTGGTGTATTCAATGATATGGCTGTAAGCCCCTAAAATATATTTACCAAAATTACACAAATATGTCTTGAAATACTAAAAAGTAGATTTATTCAATAAAATCACCATTGGTGACCAGATGTAAAGAGTGATGTGGCTGCAGAAATTGTTTGAAAACTTTGACTGGTTTCTCCTGCTTGTGTTGTATGGTGCAAAGTCCTGTTGCCAGACATACAGCTTTCTCAGAAGCCACCCTCTTAACTCAGGGCAGCACTACCTCCTTAACATGAAAAGGAGAACTATGCCCTCACCAACAAATTTGGGACTTCTTATCAATATGATCAGTCAGTTTTCCAAGCTGCTGTATCTTTGTAATCACCATTAAACTCATCTAACTCTTTCCTAATCCTCTACACTGTCCTCAAATTGAGATGCAAACACTCTGAAATGTTCATATTGGAGCTTCCAGTCCAATTGCCATTGCAGCATGCCATTACCAAATTTCGGGTGGAGTGTGTGTTGAGGTGCAGTGGATATCAACTCGGAACGACAAATTGGGGTGCCAAGTTTGAATTCCAGTAGAACTCCTTGCATTCACTTATGCACAAATATTCTTGGCAATGTTAATCCATCTCTTCTCTCCAGTTATGGGTTAAATAATAGGACAGATTGGGTTTTATAGCTTTGGTCAGCAACCAGTCTACTGCAGAAAGCAATAGCAACCTACTGTGGGATAATCTTCTACCCAGTCAGTCATGTCTTTTTTGAGGCATGATCACCCAAGCTTGTAACATATGGCACTTAACTGACTGACTGAAATTGCATCAAGGTTCTCTTTTTCTGTCAAGTGGTGCCCAACTGACCCTACTATACTGAGCAGTCAACTAAATTGAAAGCAATGCACATGCGCAAAATTAAGCACATAAAATGACAAAAAGTTTACCATTGCACTCTGTATGTAAGACAAAGCATACAAATCAATCCAGATTATGCACTCTGACTCTAATTTTTAGATTTTAAGAATTTTTAGTAGGTAATAGTGATTTACTAATACAATTCTTACCTGGCAGAGAGAAGAAGTGGATTTTACTTTCCTCCAGTGTATTTGTGTGCAAGTGAATATAATGAACTCAACTGGAATTGAAACTTGTCTTTTTAATTTCTGATTCTGAGACTGGCACACTTGGAAACAAGCAAGCAGCAATTTTATTAATATATTTGAAAAATGCAGCTAATCATTATTTTTTTGACAATAAATGATTCACTTTAATTAAATCCTATCAGAAACCATTTCAATCTGTTTTAAAACATTTCATCTTGAAATGAAGAGTTAAAATACCTCATTGTAGAGTTGAATTCCAATTCAACTCCACAATGAGGTATTTTAACTTTTCATTTTTACCTTGTCTTTCCTTTATTACTTTCATTGCACTTTTTTAGTGAAAACACCTAACATTAGTTATTTAGATTCTAAGTCTTTCTCATTTCGTCAGTTAAGTGCCATATGTGATACATGCTTGGGTGATCATATTTCAAAAGAGACATGACTGACTTGACTATTTTCCTGTAGTAGGTTGCCATTACTTTCTGTGATAAACTGGTTACCAACCAAGGCTATAGAACCCAATCTGTTCTGCTATTTAACCCATTGCTGGAGGGAGAAGCCTCGGATTCATACCTTTTTCAAGAGTATTTGTGCATAAGTGAAAGCAATGAATTTAACTGGAATTTGAACTTGACTCTTTGATTTCTTCTTCCAAGCTAAAATCCATTACACCACAATGTCCATCAACATCTGTCTCATTACAACTATAAAAATCTCCTGTTAAAAAAAATGTTTTTATTTCATTTTAATCCTCAGCCTTAAAGATTTTATTGTTAGCACGTCAGAAAATCCCTTGACCCAGGACTACAGACACAACCAATATAGTTTGACTTTTGTGAACAAAGATTTAATAAAGAGTAATTTTGATCAGTTCAATAAGGTCAAAATTAGTAGCTGATCTCAAAATTACCTACATTCTGATGTTAATTGGAACAGGGAATGGTTTGTTATTTCTAAACCTTCAAAACAAAGCTACTCTCCATTAATCATCTAAGAGACCTCTTTCTTCTTTTCTTCCATCAGAGTGACTTGTTGTGCCTTCTCGGGCTAACATTCTCTGCTGATACAAAGTGGAAATATATTGATTTAATTGCTAGGTTTGCTGCTTAGAAAGTTGGTTCCCTGTTTTACATTAGAAATTTTTTCTTGCCAGAATTTATCTTACATATTTATAAGGCTACCATTTGTCCAAGCTTTGAATATTGCTGTCACATGTAGTCTGGTGTGCCTGCTATATATTCAGAGATTTTTACTAAACTACAAAGAATCTACAATGTTATTGAAACTGACTTGGCATTTCATCTTCTATCAAATATGCACCGTTATAATGTAGTTTTCCTAGGCCTTTTCCATAAATACTTTCATGGTAATTATTTTGATGAACTTACCCCTATGGTACTTTGACATGAATTAAAGTACTGCATTAAATTGGACACAAAGTCTTATCATTTTACAATTGAAATATCTAGATGTAACCGTAAGTTCTTTGATGACAATTTCTTTTCTCACACTTCTTGCTTATGGAATTTTATTCTGGCTTCTTGCTTTCCCATCAACTTTGGTCTTCAGAAATGTTAATATAATCTCAGTTGTTATCTATTATCTTATGATAACTCATTTATTGTTTTCACTCTTTACTAATGTTTTTCTTTTTCTTATTCTTTCACGTTCAGTAACCATTTGTGTCTGGGTGGCTTTATTGCTTTGCTTGGGGTGAAATGATTAAAATCTTACAGATTTTCAGGATACATATAAAATAGCTATTCTTCTTTTATGTGCCCTGTTCTTTCAGGATGTATGCAATCATGGCTTTTTACGTCTCCCTATTCCTGGTGGCTCTTAGCACGCATTCTCCTGTTATACCATGCAACCCTCTTTCTGTCATCCACCTGATCAGGTCCTTCAAATATATTAGCCACTGCTTTCCCCTGTCTATTTGTCCCTCTATCTGGCTTGTTAGGATTAGGTTCTCCGAAGCCCTCCTTCCTCATTGCATGTCCCAGGAACTTTAGCTGTCTCTTCTTGATGCTCAGTATTAATTTCCTTTTCATTTCCATTCTTTCAAACATCTCATCATTGGTCACATGCTTGGTCCAAAATATCCATGGCATCCTTCTGTAGAAGCACATTTCAGTTGCTTCAAGTTTTTCCTTTATCTTTGATGATATTGTCCAGTATTCACTGCCATATTGAAGAACTGACATCACAAAGCAATCTAGTACTATTTTCTTTGTTTCTAGTGAAATTTTCCTGTTTCTTAATACTTTACTCAACTTCTCGAATGCTTTTTTCACCATGCCAATTTGCCTTTAGATCTCTGTGTTGCATGTTCTGTCTTTTGTTAAAAGACTTCCCAGGTATTTAAATTTTTGTACCTGCTTGATTTTAGTATCCCCCACCTTTATTTGGCATTTTGGGCTGCCCTTTTTGCTGATGACCATGCATTTGAATTATTTGCAGTTAATAAAAAAAACTGCAACTATTTTTAATGAGTGCAGTAGATGCACCTTTAAACTGAGAGTTCATATAACATGGCTGAAGTTAGTGAATTGACTACAATAAAATTCCAAAGTCATAGATTTTCTGTTGGACTTGCCTTCCTCTATGAAGATCTGCAACCTGTATTCTGAAAGATTGTCAAACATGCTATAAGATTTCACATGGCTAAAAATTTCTCTTATAATTATGCTTTCTGTGTTTTTGTCTATCAGAATAAATAAAAACCAAAAAGAATTCCTGAATATTAATTTTCATGGTAAGCATTCTGTTCTCATGAGTGATTCTTCGCAATGATTTTCATGACAGATAAGAATTATTAGGCAATTAATGAATAATATTCTTGCAACTCACGACACAGCCTGGTTACCGTACCTAATGAGCAATGAAAAAAAAAAAGAATTATCTTTACATACAGCCATATCTTCAGGACAG
Source organism: Ascarosepion bandense (assembly GCA_037127315.1). NCBI lineage: Eukaryota > Metazoa > Mollusca > Cephalopoda > Sepiida > Sepiidae > Ascarosepion > Ascarosepion bandense. The sequence continues at coordinate 3,669,139 of JBBBDQ010000363.1, read as the reverse complement.
ATCTTTTTTTAATTGTTCATACAATCTACTTCTGTTTTAAGTGCACCTGCGCCCACTAAATCATTAATTGCTTGTTTTCATATTATTTGGGAAGTATTAATTACATGAGTCATCTAATGTAAAATATATATATATATATATATATATATATATATATATATTGTAAAATATATATATATATATATATATATATTTATTTCTTGATTTTAAGCAACAGATTCATTTCATTATTCAATTATATCAAACCTTTTTAATATTTTACAATATAATTTACAATACAGTTTTATATATTTCTCACAGTAATTTCTGTTTTCTCTGTTTAAGTCGGTTTCTATTTGTTTATGTAATTTTTCTTAATTTGCATGTGAGACTTTTTGTCTATAAGTATGTACTTTTAACATTTTTATTTTTTTTATATCTTGTTTTTTTTTTTTGTAATTTACAATACATGACCTATAAGCATATAGAAGAAGAAGAAGAATTTTCTGGGCTTACAGAGAAATCCAGCTGGCACTGGAGTTCTCTGTGCAGAATATAGTGAACAGATCAAGTTCAGTTTCCAGCACAGGCTTTAATTTATTTTGCACTAACACTTGGAAAAAAACATTAGTGTTTCTCTTTATTCCCTGAAAACTATGGGTAAAATAGTTCAATGCGCTAGAATCTGAGAGCTGATTTCTGTCGAGTAAGATACGAACTCCTCTCTTTCTCCCTGCTATAAACTAAATAGTAGAAAAAAATCATTGTTATTCTCAAAAAGTTAAAACTTAGTAACTTTTTTCTATTGGAATATATAAGATTGTTTATCACCCAATTCATACTCCTTTCCTTTCTCTTAAATAGGATTAGAGGCTCATCCCTTGTTTCCAGCTTAGGAAGATGTTCCCATTTCCTCAGTCTTTAACAGTGGTGCTGTCATGAATATTTGCTATGTGTGTGGATGGTGGCAGTGTCTTTTTATCCTGAGGGTACCAGGTTGGCAATTCTCTGGTTGCTGCTTCCCAGTTAGAAGGTAGTTAGGAGCCTGAACTCTAGTGTAGCACCTAGAGAGGATGCTCTGAACAACAATCAAATAATATCAGGGTTCCCTGCAGTGCCATGCCACACATGGATAAGTATTTCTGCAAGCATCTTTCATGGGAAACCCTGAGGCCACACTACGCTACAATCTGCAACAGTTCCCTCCTTATACATGCTATATTTGACCACCAACTGCTCGTACTACCCTAGGCTTCTCGTTACCAAAATAACTCATCATGACTATAAGCAATCAAAGATATAAAACTAAATCAGTCCAACAAAAAAATCTAAACCCCTCAACATTTCTTTTTTCAACATTTATAGTATTCATACAAACTTTTGCAGTGTGGAATTATTCTTCTTAGAAAAATTCCCAGACATCCTAGCCTCTTTGAAGATAATCTTAACTTTGCAATACCCCACTCTGATTTCTCAATTTCTGGCTAAATTTCTTTTATTTTGTGGGGGGAAGAACTCTAATATCCAAATGCTTGGCCTTGGAGTTTTTTTAAACATCTCCAACTGGCTGAGGAATTCTCTTGAATGTCCAAATCATTCTTACATGTGTCTCAATCCCTCTCTACTAAACTCAGCTATTTCTTCTTCTCTACTGCTCCCCTTCTTTTCATGACTATTGAATTAGTATTTCTGACAATATAGAGAAAGCCAATTCCATACACCTGTTTGCAAATATATTTGTGTTTGGTGACATTAATGATAATCATTTTGCTGATCTTGCCAGCATCCAAACCCTGAACTTTTCAATCTCTCATGAAATTAGTGAACTTCCCTATGCATTTCTCCAGTAATCCTGAAAGATATGCTTCTCTTCTAGATCTTTAGGCTTTACCTCTATCCCTGACTCATGTCATTCTATGCATCTCTGCTCTCTTGGCAACTCTGATCATGCGGAGATGTCTGTAAGCATCTCTTTCCACTACTTCACCAGCAGGAATCTTTCTGTTATCAACATGTGGATTAAGACTCATTCCATGATTTCTCCATGAAGTCCCTTGGAAAGAAGTTTATCATTTCCCTGTTCAAAAATGTACCTCTGAGGTCTCCTCCTGGGTGAAAGCTTGTTTATTTCCTTGGTTCTCACCTGCATTCTTAGCTGCTATTGCCCACAGGAATCACTTCTTTTCACTGTACCAGGATAACAGTTTTGATTGCAACAGATGTCAGTTTTGTTTCTGCTCATACAAGTGTGTTCTAAATGAAGCTAAGTTATTGTTTGCTGATAGAATGAAACAAAAGAGATTCTACATAAAACACAAAGAAGAATTTGCTTCTCCGACAGCTACAATCTCCAGGAGTTTAAATGTAAGGTCAATAGACACCTCTTAACACACTAACTTACACTCATTCTCTCAAACACTCTTCCAATCCATGCAATACTCATCCTCGATATACTTGGTATCCTTCCCCGTCTATCACTCTCCTTCTGACATTTCCTGTCACTTCCCCTTTGTAACCCCCTAACCACTCTTTTTCATCACTTTTCCCTATGTAACTCCCCTTTGGAACAGTGGCAGTGAAATGCCTTGCTGTGGGTGAAATGATTAAAAAGAAAAAGTTCTGTTGTCCTGACCTGGCATCTCAGCTTAAATCATTTTTCCATCACCTTAACATAGATTCCTTGTGACTTTTCTAGAAATATTTTAAGGGTAGTTAGGATGTGCATTGTGGTGCAGTGGATATCGGCTCAGAACGAGAAATTGGGGAGCTGAGTTCGAATTCCAGTTGAATTCCTTTCATTCACTTACGCACAAATACTATTGGGAAAGGTATTAATCTGTCTCTTCCTTCCAGTTATGGGTCAAATAACAGGACAGATTGGGTTCCATAGCCTTGGCTAGCAACCAGTCTACCACAGAAAGCAATGGCAACCTACTGCGGGATACTTTCAAGACATGATCGCTCAAGCGTGTTTCACGTATGGCACTTAACTGACTGTTCTGATGAACTTTTCTCTCTGCATCCTAGAGTTTACAAATTTAAGTGCAGTACTAGATTGGCAGCAAGGTCTCATAATTTTACAACTGAAATAGTTAGATTTAACCATAAGTTCTAATCTATCAGTTTAATCTCTTGCACTTCTCACTCATAGAACTCTGTTCCTGCTTCTTGCTTTCCAGTAAACTTTGCATTTACATTTTTGAAGATCAATGTCAATTGTTATCTTCTGTCTTCTTAATTCATGTACTTTTGTTATTCTCTCACCTTAATAATGTTTTCATTTTCTGTTAGTCTCATAATCAGTAATCCCCTTGTTCCTTAGTAGCTTTATTGCCCTGCTTGAGGTGAAATGATTAGAAAAAATTAATATAAAATGGCAAAATTTGCATAAAACACAGGATAAAAAAATATAAAGAAAAGAACATACACACCAATAACTACCTGTCTCTACCTGTGAACTATCTATCTATCTGTCTCTACTTGTGAACTATCTATCTGTCTCTACTTGTGAACTATGTATCTGTCTGTCTCTACCTATGAACTATGTATCTATCTGTCTCTACCTATGAACCATCTATCTATCTGTCTCTACCTGTGAACCATCTATCTATCTGTCTCTACCTGTGAACCATCTATCTATCTGTCTCTACCTGTGAACCATCTATCTATCTGTCTCTACCTGTGAACCATCTATCTATCTGTCTCTACCTGTGAACCATCTATCTATCTGTCTCTACCTGTGAACCATCTATCTGTCTCTATCTGTGAACCATCTTTCTATCTGTCTCTATCTGTAAATTATCTATCAATCTTCAATGGTGTGTTCTTCAATGACTACCCTTATCCTCTTACCCTCTTCCTCATTCTTGCATGAAGATTGCATAATAGTATAAATCTGCATGGAAGTATAGTGGTATATTTCTGTAAAGTTCTTCTTTATCTTATGTGTATTCGGACAACAATTCTTTTCATTTACTGAGTATTATCAATACAAAAATAAAGCTCTTTGATAAAGAGTTTGGAAAACATTGAACAATTTATGTTCTAATTCTCTCCAGGAACAAAGAATATGGCTCAAGCTTTAGAAAAATTAAATAAAAAGTTTTTAAATAAAATACTTTTCTAGCAGATGTGCATTGTGGTGCAGTGGATATTGACTCGGAATGAGAGATCTGGATGCCAAGTTCGAATTTCAGTTGAATTCTTTGCTTTCACTTCTGCACAAATACCCTTGGGAAAGGTATTAATCCCTCTCTTCACTCCAGTTATGGGTTAAATAAGATAGATTGGGTTCTATAGCTTTGGCTAGCAACCAGTCTCCTGCAGAAAGCACTAGCAACCTACTGCGGGATAATCTTCAGCCCAGTCAGTCATGTCTCTTTCCAGACATGATCACCCAAAGTGTGTATCCCTCATGGCACTTGACTGACAGACTGACTTTTCTTGGTCTTCAACGAACCTGTACTCATTATTTAAAATGTTAATTTCAGTGTATGGCTGCATTTGAGTGGACACTATTTATCTTAAACAATATATTTTTCCTTTACTGCCCTCAATACTTGAGAAAATTTAATAAAGAAAATGTACGCTTTGGAAGGACTCAAACCTGCCCTTTTTGAAGAAACAACTGTCTGATCCAGCTTGGATCACTTGGTTTACAAGAGCTTCACAATCAAGCAAGATCTTATTTTGCCTATAAAGCGCATTCATATCCGCTCAGTTTCATATTCAAAATGCAAACAAAGCAATGTCTAAAGAATTAATGGATTTTGTTTTTGCATCATTTTTGATTACTTCAAATGTTAATAAAACTAATAACGTTAGAAGTAATAAAAATCTTTTGTATTAGAAGATAAAAATCAATGACTTCTTTAGAATTGCTTTATATATAAATATATATATATATATATATATATATATATATATATATACACACTGCTTATATACAACACATTAAAATTTCCCTTCTCTGATTCCATGCGTTGATGACTTAGGGAGTAGCGACTCCGACTGACACCAAATTGGTCAAGTTTCTATCCCGGCCAGAAGCAAGTGGATGCGTCTAGCCACACTGATGAGCTGTGATACAGCAAAACAGGCTTGTATGTGGAGGACTAATATATATATATATATATATATATATCCCCGAGTGAGTATAGAATGAGGAGAGAAAAAAGAAAGAAAAAAGTGAAAGAACAGGTAGATTAAAAACCCACTGTTCAAGCATTTACTTTTATAAAGAGTGCTCGATACAAAATATATATATATATATATATATATAAAAGGGTTCTCTTTAGTGCAGTCTTGTTCTAAAATCCATTGCACATAATCTCACCATAGACTAATTTAAACTTCCAACTTTCCCCAAAATACCAAGACATATGCAAAAAATTTCTTTTTCCCACACAGATATGTTGTTCTTGAAAATTATTGAGATAGTCAAAATAAATTGAATGAAACATAAATACAACTTGAACTTTGGACACTTTATTTACAATTTTGAGCCCAATACTCAACACCTAATTTCAAAAATTTGAAAAATACAGTCAATATTTATGCAAATACACTTTATTATCTTTTTTAATAAAATTTATATATATATGTATCGTGTTGAACTGTGATAATGCTTAGCATCAAGGTTGTTTTGTTTTTCAGTGGTTTTACTGATAAAATGTATTTTGGCAAGCAGGTTTTTATGATAAAGTGCTCAATATCATGGTTGAGAGAGAGCATTAATGATGCATGAGAACATCATAATGGTGTCCTTACAAAACTTTGAAGTCGACATGAATCTACTCAGCTGAAGTGACAGATTTCTTGTTTATATATATATATATATATATATATATTGTCATCCACAGACAGATCTGTTTCGCTGTATCACAGCTCATCAGTACAGTTAGACTCTGATTGCTTTTAACCCAGGATTGAAACCCAACCGAATTGGCATCAGTTAGCAATTCTACCTCTGGGCTATGGGCGCTCGGTAGAAGAAGGCAGACTTTTTAGCGTATACATTATCATTATACATGTCCAATTGCCAGAGTGCCCAAATTCATTACGGAATGAGCAATGCGTACATGCCAGAGTAGCTACTGTTTTTCAAAGTCTACCATTCTTCCAGAGTGCTCAATCAGGGTGTGAGAGCATAAATATATATATATATATATATATAATGTGGAGAGGCTTTTCACTTAACTAAGCATTGTTGTTTCAGTCATGCCAACTTTAAAGTTTCGTGAGAACATTATTGTGATGTCTTCATTCTCCAGGAAATTTGTTTTTCCTGCTGTTGTTTCTCAATTTTTTTTCATGTTTATATGAAGTTTGGTGCAGTTTGATAGCTTCGTTGTGTGAGTGATTGTTTTAGTTCTATTAAGACTTTATCTTTATATCAAGCACTTTGACAAAAAATCTGCTTGCCTAAAATGCATTTAAACTAAAGTACTGAAGTAAACTACTGAAAAAACAGCAATTTTGGCAGTAAGCATCATTAAAAGTTAACACACACATATATATATATATATATCAAGAGAGTGAGATTTTTTATTTTAATTTATCATACTCTCTACATATCTCTCATTGTTTAGCTTTTCTCTCTGAAAAATCTTTAAAAAATCAATTACTTATTCTTCTTCTGATCATTATTTCTTCTATTGTTTTGACAAAAGATTAAAATGACTCTTCACAAGAATAGCTACATTTCAATTGTCTCTTTTTAACACTTTCTGAGAATAAAGCTTTTTAGGTATCCACTTTTTTTCCAAATCTACTGCATGATGGTGCATTATTAATGGACAAAGCAAGATAATCTTCTAATGAATAGGAAAGCAAGTATAAATGGAAGATAGCAAAGGGAGGTAAGGTGGGGTTAGAATAGGAAAATGATGTGTCATCAGGCTGTAGAACTTGATAAATTTGGTGAAAATATATATTACTGTTACGAAGGGGTTGGTTTAGGAATAGAAAGAAAAACGTTGAAAACTGAGTCTCATGAGCATTGAAAGAAGGGACTTTAAAAGAGATATATTACAGTCTAGAAGGAAAAGGAGGAGATAGTCAAAAAAAGTATGGAATAAATAAAAGTGAAGGGAAGAGACTGACAAAGAAGAAGATTTTAAAATAAAAAAGAAAGGAAAGAAGGAATTAAAAGAAAAAAAGATTAATTTTAATAGGAGCAAAAATGAAGAAAGAAAGTAAAGAACAGAAGGAAATAGAAAAAAGCAAGAAGATAACAATAATAAAATATTGATTTTAAAAAAAGGTGTGGGGAGAAAAATAAAAAGAAGAAAAACAGTAAGAAGATAACAGTGAGCCATGAAAAGAAAGGAAGTAAAAAGTGGAGTTAGGATAAAATTAAAACTCAAGCAAAGAGTATAAATTAAATGTAGAGAATGAAAATAGAGAAAAGAAAGAGAAGAAAAACAGTAAGAAAAGTGGACCATGAAATTGAAAGAAAGAAAGAAAAAAACAAATTAGTAAGTGTAAAAAGTGGGTATTACAAAGAGTATAAAATTCAAATTTAAGCAAAGAATAAGTGTCAACTAAATGCAGAGAATGAAAATGAGAGAAAAGAAAGGAAGAAAGAGAAGAAAAATAGTAAGAAAATAAAAGTGGACCATGAGACGGAAAGAAAGAAAAAACAAAGTAGTAAGTAAAAAGTGGGCATTAGAAAGAGTATAAAATTAATCCAAGAATAACCGTGTCAACTAAATGCAAAGAATGAAAATGAGAGAGAAGAAAGGAAGAAAGATGAGAAAAATGTGGCATGAAATTGAAAGAAAAAAAAAGCAAATGGATAGGAGTAAAACATGGAAGTTTGAAAGAGAGCAGAAAATTAGAACTTTGAATAAAAAGAGGGAGAGTCAACCAAACACAAGAAGAAGAAAAATGTTTGAAGGAGAAAGAAGTGTAACTTGAATAAATTTAAATACCACATGACAAAAAAACAGAAAGAATCATTTCTGCTGGAAAGTATAAAGGAATGGATATAAAATTAAGTGCAAATAAGAAATTATGATCACAGTTTAAAAAAATTCCTGAAATGAAATCAAAAGAAAGTGTAAAAAGAAAGTCATTTGACAAGACAAAGGCACAAATCCGAAAATAAAAAGAAGGAAGTTTCATTACATCTTTACATTAAACTCACTCTTTCGGAAATTCCATTATGAAATGCAATCTACTTGTGTAAAATCCTATTTCCTTCTAAAATTTCTGGAAATATCAGAAATTATTGAAACTGAAATCTACACCTACACTGTCCACCATAATATTCTGCTTCTTGATTGCAATTAATTCTTTTGTTTATACTGTGTGAATTTGGAAAAAATCTGATTTGGTTGAGTTTTTTTTTCTTTCTATTTTCATTGCTGTAAATGAAGGAATACAGTCATGGATGTTTGAATTAATTAAAAAGCTTCATTGATAAAGGTAGGAAGAGTAGAGGGATTTAGGAGAGGCTAAAGGATTATCAAGAATTTATAAAGAAGCAAGAAGTATTTAGACTTCCTGAAGATTGAATAGCCAGCAATAAAAATGATCAAAATAAAAACAAAAACCTCAGTTGTTTCAATCTTTGGACAATCTGACTTTTACAAGAATTGGAGAAGTCAGAAAAGACTAGCGAAGCACAAAACTAAAGAGCTGAATTCAAAAGAGGTAACTGAAGAGAATCGCCAAATAAAGAAAATAATGTTTCTGATATTTTAATCAATATTTGTTTTTTACTGTAATCTTTTAGTTGAATACTAAAGTTATTTTTATGACACTTTCCATTCCATAATTGTTGATAAATTTAATGTATGAAATATGTATGTAAACCTAACAGTTCTTATTGGACAGAGGAAGTATTAATCTTTTGACTCGCATTTAATCTTAATTTCTGATTTCTTATGAATCATAGATTAAATAAAATAAAGTTAAGTTGATAATGACCTTCAAAAGTAAGTCTCTTGTCTTTGAGAATCTGTTTTTCCATGATAGGAGCTTTACTGATTAGGCTACAGTAATTAAAGAACATTAGTCACCATAATCTAGCTATATAGATATATTTATTGGTAATATCGAAACTAGATATTTTCTTAAATGAAATATTCATTACAGTTATTGTAATTGTTGGGTGAATTTATAAAATCAGTTACTTATCCTTCCTCTGATTACACCAAATCTTGTTGGACAACAGGCACATGTTACTGGGCTATTTTTGCACGGTGATTCAGAAAATCATATTCATTTTGTTCTCCTACATCAGGTTTTCTTTGAACTGATAATACATTTTTTTGCTCCAAATTGGCTAAAATGTCTAATTTCACTGTAAGTAAATGATGTAAGTAAAACACTTGAAACGTTTTATTTTCAGTTAAAGTAACTTAACATTCAAAGAAAAGCATCCTAATATCCTTTTAAGTATATTTTTAACATTTCCAGTCTTTATTTTCTAGAAATATTTTATATTCAGTGGATTTATTACCTGACAGCAAGAATCCCAATTTTTTGATCTGAAATACCTTTGAGTGAACAAAAATGAAAAGCTATGTTTATATCTTTGTTTCATTCACATTTCTTTGATAAATTGTTTGAATAAATTTTATTTTGTCTTCGTTTTTTTTAAAATAAGCATTAATATTTTAATTATTCTTATTCAACACTTTGATCTGTATCATTTACCCCAAACTGCTCAATCAAATTGTTAGAAAATAAGAAGTTTGTCAATTCTGTACCAAAATTACAAAATGCTAAGTAATTTAGATCAGAAAATTCTTGGTATCAGATAATAAAGCCAAAGAAAATGAAGTATTTCTCAGTCAGAAAACAGATACTAAAACTGTTGAAAATCTACTTAGGAGTTTATTAGGATGCTTTTCCTTGTATTATAAGTGACTTGTATGTAAAATGAAACATCTCGAGGGTTTTAATTAGATTATTATGTTATGGCACTTTCTGGCCATTTTTTTTTTTAAGCAAAAAAGGTATCGTGTTCAAAGAAAACCTAATGTGATGTAGTCAAACAAACTTGGTTTTCAGAATCAATGTGAAAAAATAACCAGAAACATGTGCCCATTGCCCAACAACATTTGATAAAAAAAATTATGTTGATCAATGTTATTATTCCTTCTCCTGTTTTGACAAAAGATTAAACATGATTCTTCACAAGAACAGTCATATTTCAATTGTCTCTTTCTTTCAGCAAATTAGATTCTTTGAGTCTGCAAAATGTTCTCTTTCTAATATTAATAGGAGTGTTGTGTGAGAATATTTGGCCAAGAACTGGTTTAGGCTGTATGAATCAAACAACAAAATATATAATAGTTCAAATTGTATGTAACAGTCATCATCATATAGAAACAGTTTCTTTTCTCACACTTTCCGCCTGTGGAACTCTGTTCCATTTACTTGCTTCTTCAAAAATTTAACTACAATACCACTTGCCATCTTGTATCTTTTTGAAACTCATTCATATTTTATCCTTTTTTCAATAACCTGGTACCCAGTATTTTTTTCTCACAGTAACCCCCTTCACACGAGTGGCAGTCCCACCTTGTCTGAGGTGAAATGATTAAAATATATAATATTCTTAAAACAAGTTTTATATAATTAAACTTGCAAAAGACTGGGTACCAAAAACAATATGAATTTTGTATTTCTCTGTCTGGTTTTTTGTAACAACCAGACAGAGAAATACAAAATTCATATTGTTTTTGGTACCCAGTTTTTGGCCTGAAATTGTATGTCTTGTTACTGTAACTTCACAGTGCAAAAAGAGAAAGATTAATTTTCATACATAACAATGTCTCATGCAGATCGTGTGAAAGGTTTCTATTCCCATTAATATTTATAATTAATTTTTATTGCTGTTTGGTTTTTGTCAAGGGGAGATAACTTTTATCTCTTACTAAAACTCCCCTTGCCTAGAACCTAATAGTAGTGATATTGGTTGTCTCTTTTCCAAGAGATTTTTTTACCTGCTTTTGTATGGCTAAGCTTACTATTTTTATCTATGTTTTCTGTACCCATTATTATGTCATCACTGTAAAGTTGCTTTTCTGTTATTACTTGGTTAACACTTTGAGGTTCAATGTGTCATTTAAATTTATTGATAGTATTGACAGTATCTCACTGTTCATTTAAATTTTGAAATATTAGTCAGTTTTAAGTAACACTTAGAAGGGTTTTCCAGAGGCTTGCAAACTCCGCCTCATCCTAGCCATAAACTTGTAGATGTCTGAAGCTTCTTAGGAACGTATTGACATGGTTTATTTACAAAGCTACAAATTTTGTTTGTTGAATGGAAGGAGTATAGCATACATTGTAACTTATGGCTATGTTATTGTTAGTATCATCTACTAGCAACTGAGAAATCATTAGGGTGAAGAATTAGGGGTGGCACAGATACCCATTAGTATTATTGGCAGGGTATCCAGCCAGGATTCCCTTTTAGCTAATAATGCTGTCTTATTTTTTTTGGTGAACTTGCTCTATCATTTCATTTATATGTGGATTGTAACTAGTTATTTTTTTTTTATTTTTTTTTTATTTTTTTTTTTATCATTTCACCCCGAGCAAGGCGGAAATGCCACTGATGTGCAGGGGGCTACATAACTGTAAAAAGATTAATTAGAAAAGAGTGAGGAGTACAAACTAGTTAGAAAGAAGCAATAGAAAGCTGAGAAAGCAGGTGCGATGACAGATACATAGGTGGAGAGAAGGGAAGGTCATACGGGGGTGGGGAGAGAGCTAGAGACAGTGGTTAGTAGATGAGTATTGACTCTGCATTTAAACTTCTGGAGGTTGTAGCCTTCAGGAAAGCAAGAATATGGGATGCACAATTTATAGAAATCAGCTGTTGAGGCTATCTCTGAAAACAAGTTTCTCTCAAACTGGGTATCACAATTGGTTATCACATGAAATGGAATACCCCAAATTTGTGAATGAATGCATTGGCTACAGGTTGTGCTGCTATATCTGGTAAGGGCTCAGCTTTGATCCACTTAGTTGTGTAGTCAATACCGCTTAACACATATCTTTAATGAGTATTGTTTATTTCATAATGCCTCCTAGTAACAAGGAATGGACAATTTATATCCAAGTGAACCATATTAAAGCGAATAGAAGACAATTCAGTAGGGTGAATAACAGATTTAGTACATCTCTGAATTTTGCTTTAAGCTTGAGCTGTTGCCCTGGATATCTCTAAAGTGCTTGACAGGGTTTGGCATGCTGGCCTTCTGTGCAAGCTCCAAGGTTACTCTTTCTTTGAATGACTGTTCAGTTTAATCCAATTATTCTTATCTAATCATGAAATAAAGGTTGTTTTGAATGGGTATGCTTCCAGATCTTTTCATATGAATGCGGGTATCCTTCAAGGCTCTATCCTAGGTACTATGCTTTTAATCAGTGATCTTTCTGATGCAATCAGTTCCCAAGTAGATATCTATGCAGATGACAACACCATTTACTCCCTTCTCAATAGGAAATCTGCAAAGGCTGACAAAGTAAACCTTGCTGCTGCTCTTGGAAAAGACCTCTAATCTGTACTGGTTTGGGGTAAGAAACGGCTCATAAATTTTAATACTTCCAAAACGTAGCTACATTTCTTTAACCACCATAGAGCAATTTTCCTACCCTACATCAGTATGGATAATGCTAGTCTCCCAGAAAGCAACACACTGTTCTCCCTTGGCTACATTCTCTCAACTAACCTGAGAGAATATGACTACATCAAATCAATAGCTACATCTACCTCTGAGAATGTTGGGTCACTGTGTTGGGCCAGAAATGTTTTCTCATCAGAATTCATCTTGCACATTTATAAATCTAACATTCATCTATGCATTGAGTACTGTTGACATATCTAGCCTGGTGCTCTTGCTATTTATTTCCGGGTTCTTGACAAAATCCAAAGGAAGATCTGCTACGTAATCAATCCTGATTTAACAGCTTTAGGAATGTGGCTTCCCTCTATCTTTTCTACAAATATTTTCACAGCTTCTCCTCTGACAATATTCTTTCTCTGGTGCCCTGAACTAATGAATTTACTAATGCTACTTGATTACCACCAAAATAATCAAATGTAACTGTCAGTTCTACTCCATCAGCTTCTTTTCTTGCATTTCTCATTTGTGTAACTCTCTTTCATTTGCTTGCTTCCCTCATAGCTGCAATCTTCAGAAGTTTAAATGCAATGTCAATTGCTATCTTCTATCTTATTGATTTCCATCTTTTTGTTATCTTTTTAATGACATTCCCTGTACCTTGTCCTTTTTTCCCCCTTTTTCTCTCACTGTAATTGCTTGCACACCAATGGCAGTCCTGCCTGGTTTGGGATGAAATGATTATAAAGAAAAAAATATATCTAGTATAAGATCATTACATATTTTTTTTATTGTCTTGTCCATGTAAGGCAAAAAAAAATATAAGTTTACACAAGGCTTTAATTCCTGGGTGTGAAATTGCATGAATATTGAAGATAAATTTTCATAATTCACCAGCGATATATGGTCTGGGAACATCAATAGCATTATTACAGTATATGGAACTATTATTATTAGTACTAAAATTTTATTTTTTTTTTATTTTTTAAGTCTGGTAATTTTTGTAGCACAGGGTTCTTAAGTTGTGAAGCAGCTATAGCTGGCACAGATCTACCATAACTGTTAGGGTAGGTCAAGACAAGCAATCAGATATAATGTTTTGATCTCCTTTTATGTAGTTTATATCTCATATAGAGTCTGTGAGAATTACTAATTGCCACTGCTGTCTGTCTGATTTGGCAGAGTTCAGAGTATGGAATGCATTACACAAAGACTTATGGTCAGTTAATAATAAAACTTGTTTGATAAAACTTGTTTCTTTGATAACATAGCTGAATATGCTGCAAAAAGTTCCTTATCAAATGTTGAATTCCTAGTTTGTGTGAATTTTTTCTTTTTGAGAAGAAGCCTGTTGAAATTGGTGCTGCTTCTACTAATTGATATAGAGCTGCATCAATTGCATAATCACTACTATCGGTAATTAACTGATATTCAGTACCAAATATAAGTACCAAAAGGTATTACCAGTACCAAATATTCAGTACCAAAATACACTGATTTAAATTTCAATATTGTTACATAATTGCAATTCTAAGTAATTTACTTTCTATACATATTTTGTCTGTAAAAAGAATGAGTATGTCTGCAAAGTTTGGGATTAATTTTCTATAAAAAAAATTATCATGCTTAAGAAATGACAATGATTCTTACTGTTCTTAGAAGGGGGAAAATTCTGTAATGCACTAACATTATTTTGTGTTAGTCTGAGCTAATATTATAACCTTCTGAGCTAATATTATAACCCCCAAAATGGACTGAAATCAAATCAGATGTTGATTTTGTTATTAATATTTTTAGATTATAATCATGTAGGATTTTTATAACAGTTTCAAAGCCTTTTATCTATGTAAATAATAATTGCTTTTTGTAATGCTGCTTAATACATGGTAATCACCGCAGCAGCTGAAATTTCCATCTAGCTTTTTTCGATATAAGTGGCTAGTTCATTCACCATCACTTATACCATTGTTCTGTGGTTTTGAAAATTCACTCTTAACTGTCTGGATTTTCTTTTTTGATAGACGTCTTGCCTTGGCAAAAGTAGGAGCATTACCGCCTGTATTTATTCTATGCTATTCTGGGTTAGTACATGGGAATATAATGTTTGATATATTTTTAATGAAATCCAGCATATTATTATTCACAACTAAGTTGATAGAATCATTGGATATTTGTAGTTTCTTTGAACTTGATGTTGTGAGATCTATGATAATTCTCTGTTGGCAATCTATCAATAAACCAAATTTTTTAGGAAGTTAAATGCTAGCAGAGAATGTCCACTACTATGAACATCTACAGAAAAGACTGTTGAAGTGTTGGTAGGCTTATCTTGTATTTAATTTGCCTGTAGCAGTTCTATTTCTGAGCCTAAGACATCGTTAGAGAAACTGGTGTTGGCTCTGTTGATAAACTGTTGTCATATTTATGTAGAATGATAGATGAACTAGCACTGGTATCTATTATGAATTAAATTTTTTTTTTTTTCATCAACATGGCTGGTATCTGTAATAATGGCAGATTTGTGGTGCGGGATGTTGTCATCTGCCCAATTAATTTCCCTGCTTTGTTTGGCACTGGTGAAAATGGATGCAAACTTGGCTGTTGTATCAAGTCTCTTTTTTTACTTGGATGTGAGTTTGAGTTTTGTTTAACAGCATATCAACCTCTGTTGGTTATTTAATGCCAAAAAGGTGGAATTTGAAAGTATTTTTTTAATGTTTAGTTACAGTGAGAAGGTTGATTTAATCAGAGTTTAATGAAAATTTTATATTTTTATTCTTTCTTATTTTAGAAAACTGAAAATGTCTTCTAGTTTTATATTCAAAAATTTTTTGCTGAGAATAAGTTTTTTTTCATTCTAAAATGTGTTATGGTTATAATTTTTTGTTTCAAAAATTTATTGTTGGTAATATTTTTTCCTTCAAAAATGTATATTTTTCTATATATATTTCTCTAAGTGTATTTTTATACTTTAATTCTTTTTTGACCCTAGTTTGGGGGTTAACTATTTGCCCATAGCTGGGACCCTAACAGGTGCTACCACTCCCGGTCAGGGTAGACCTGAGAACAACATCAATTAAGAGGTGGTTCCATGTTCCATCCAATCTCCCAATCAGAGGCCTTGCTGCTGGATGCAGTTTACCATCATGCCAGGAGCATTTTTTGCTTGGTCATTTGCACAAGTGTTTATATAAATGTGCCACATTTGAATATTGAATGTGTTTTCTACATATTTTTTGTAATTGTCCTTTTTTGAAAAGTTTGAGACTATAGAGTATTGCAAAGGTTTTTGTCGGCACTTCTTTCATTTAAATTTGGTTCTTCTTCTTCTATGTGCCCTGTCCCTTCAGAATGTAGGCGATCATGGCTCTCCACGTTTCCCTATCCCTTTTGGCTCTTAGTATGTTTGCTCCTGTTGCTCCTGGCAACCCCTGTTCCGTCATCCACCTGATCAGACCCTGCAAATATGTTATCCGCTGCCTTCCTCTGTCTCTCCTTCCTTCTATCTGACCAGTCAGTATCAGGTTCTCCAGGCTCTCCTTCCTCATTGCATGTCCCAGAAACTTCAGTTGTCTCTTCCTGATGCTCAGCAACAATTTCCTTTTTGTTGCCATTCTTTCTAACACCTCGTCGTTGCTTGTATGCTCAGTCCACGATATCCGTAGCATATAGCACATTTCGGCCGCTTCCAGTTTTGTCTTCATTTTCGATGATATTGTCCAGCATTCACTGTCGTATTGAAGAACTGACATTACGTAGCAGTCTAGCACTCTTTTCTTCGTTTCTATTGAGATTTTTCTGTGTGTTAGTATTTTGCTCATCTTCTGGAACACGTCCTTTGCCATGCCAATTCGCCTTCGGATCCCCGTGTCGCACTTTCCATCTCCTGTTAGAACACTTCCTAGGTACTTAAATTCTTGTACTTGTTTGATTCTGTTATCCCCCACCTGTATCTGGCATTTTGGGTTGTATCTTTTGCTGATGACCATGCACTCAGTTTTCTTAAAGTTTATTTGTAGTCCCTTCTTGTCACTCTCCACTGCTACTTTCTGTATGAGGTCTTGTAGTTTCCTTTCCGTGTCCGCAATCAGCACTGTATCATCTGCATACCTTATGTTGTTCAGATTGTGGCCTTCAATAACAAATCCTGGCATGTCATCTAGGGTCCTCAAAATATTCTCGCTGTATAGGTTGAACAAATCCGGTGAAAAGACACATCCTTGTCTTACGCCTTTTTCTATCTTTGTGTATCTACTGAGGTCGTTACCTGTCCGTATGCAGGCCATTTGCTGCCAGTAGAAATTCTTGATTATTCTTATGTCTTTGCCGAAAATGTCGAGGTTGCCCAGCATCCCCATCAATTCTTTGTGTCGTATTTTGTCGAATGCTTTCGCATAATCAATGAAGCATAGGTACAAGTCTTTCTTCATTTGTAATGCCCTTTCAGAGAGCATCCTAATCATGGATATGGCGTTCCTTGTTCCAGTGTCTTTGACGAACCCGCACTGTTCCTGCCCTATCTCTACTTGTGCTTATTTTAGCAGTGTCTTGTATTAAAGGCATTAATTCATTTGCCAATTGTCTTGTCCTGGTCAGCTTCAAATCTTTTTGTCTTGCTGACATGGTAATGCTTGTAAAAATTTGTGTAAAACTATGTTACTGCCTATCTTCAATCTTTTCACAATCGACAACATTTTTTGAAGGTAAATTGATGGTTGACTTGTAATACGTGAGCATTAATTGATCTAGCAGTTTTGTCTTTGTTTGTGTATTTCAGTTGAAGTTTGTTTTTAACTCATTGTAATTGTAAATATCCAAAATGTTGCTCAGTATTTTCACCACAATTTCCAGAGGTAGACGTGCAATAGTATTATAAAATTTAGTGCTTTTCTCAGATAGAATTGCAGTTCAATAATTGTAAACGAACTAAATTTGTAGGTTGATGCATCTACACATGTGCACAAAAAAAGTATTCCAGGAATTTTAAATTGAAATTAAATTTGAAATGCATTACGTATGGCACTTAAATGACTGACCGACTGACCGATCATTTTCTTAAAATTTCTCTACACATGCATGCATTTATTTGTTTTTTTTTTGGGGGGGGGGGTTATTTAGCAAAGGGATTAAAAGTTTTATATTCAGTTAATATACATGAAGTGATGATGTATATTTTAGTATATTTGAGACCTTTTGTACAAGAAGGTACTTTCTGCCATGTATGTGAAAATCAGTTAAGCATGACGCTTCCTCAATATGGAAAGCAACTCAACTGTATCACCAGGTACTCACTACAAGGTCTAAATTTTGATGGTTCACAATGACGTCGAATATGCTCCTGACTGTACAGTCTCATGCCACATGTTAGTTTAGAATGTGCCTTCCATTAAATGCAAAGTCAATACTCATCTACTAACCACTGGACTCTAGCTCTCTCCCCTTCCCCCGTATAACCTTCCCTTTCTCTCCACCTATATATCTGTCATCGCACCTGCTTTCTCAGCTTTCTATTGTTCCTTTCTAACTAGTTTGTACTCCTCACTCTTTTCTAATTAATCTTTTTACATTTATGTAACCCCCTGCACATCAGTGGTGTTTCCGCCTTGCTCGGGGTGAAATGATTAAAAAAAAAAAATTTGATTATGTTTTTTATATTATTCATATTTTTTGTATACATTTGATGATTGCTATTTAATCAGTAACAGTGGATAAGGATAAGGATTATCCTTTTGATAATATGTCAGATTATTCACTTTTTACTTTCAAAATATTTTTCTTCATGAAAATTATTGTGTTTATGTGAAAGCTTATGTTTGCCATTAAACATATTTTAAACCTTTCATCTGGCTTGGGAGAGCACAATGTCACTGTTTTGTTGAGCAAAAATTGTGCTAATGTGGTGCTCAGTTTGTGTTATGTATGAATAAAGTTTTTTGCTTCAAAATGCCACACAGCTTTTCTGTTGTGTTTGTTAAAGTAGATGCTTTTAGCTTCCCTTAAAAAAATAAAAAATTAGTGTCTACGGCTATATCATGTTGAATGCACCGGTTCCTGTCCAATCACTGAAGTTAAGCAACATTGAACCTGGTCAGTACTTAAATGGGTGACAATTTGGGAATACCAGGTACTGTAAATGTAAGGACCATGAATGGTCCACCGGTCCTCCAGGTTTGGGGGTTGGATGCAGGGCTAACAACCCTGCCCCATAAAAAACAGTTTGTTACGGAAACAGCAACAAAGAGTTGTTGCCCTATGCACCATCTGGGTGTGATGGATAAATGATTATGATGAACAAAAATGAGTGATTTATCTCAGATAGATAAAAGTTTAGGGTATTTTGAAAGTCAACAAACTTTAAATATGATTTTATCATTTTTTATTTTGTGGTAGAAAATACCTTCTTATTTCAATTGCCTTATTTATTATAAAATTATAATTTTGATTCCAAGCTTATATATTTGTGTTATCTAATCTAAATCTAAACTTATTTATAAATGAAACTTTGTCTCTGTGTGTGTGTGTATGTGTGTCCGTTACCTATAGACTCCGAAATGGCTGAACCGATTTTCTTGAAAATTTACACAGTTGTACTATAAGCATCTGCGAGTGTTCTTAGCTAGGTTTTGTGTCGAGGTACCCTCGATAAATATGGATAATCAAAAAAATCTGGTTATAGAAGGAATGGTTTGATTTTAATCAAATTTAATACACTCATAGACAAAGACATAAGAAACGATATTCAGAAGTTTCAAGGTTGCAGTTCTTAGAATAAGGCAGAAAATCAGTAATATATATATATATATATATAAAAGGCAAGATGTTTGTGTGTGTGTCTGTTTATCTGCCTGTATGTCCATATTTTTTTCAGCCCTTTTATTTTATTTTTTTCTTCGGGTTTGGCTCTAAGTAGGTATAATTGTAGTTCTCAGTCTCAGCCATGATGCCATTTACTCAGAGGACTTATTTAGCCTTCAAAATTTAGTTTACAACAAAAAAAAACTTATTTGATATTGATACCAGGAAATAAAAATTTGACTTACATCCATTCATTTTTCTTTCAGTCTTTCAGTTTTGCTTTAACTGGAAACAACTATTGCTTTTTAGTTTTTCATGTCAACGTCCAAAGAGTCTGAGCTCCAGGACCATGGATTTGTTTTAAAGCTTTCATTACACCTGAGCAATGCCAGGCTACACTGCTAGTTATACATATTTCTACAAATATTTTCATGGCAACTGCTCTGATGAGCTTTTCTCCCTGGTGCCCTGTTTCCGTGAATTTAAGCATGCTATTAGATTGGTAGCAAGGTTCCATCCTTTTATCATCAAAATAGTTAAATGCAACCACTAATTCTACTCAGTTTCTTTTTTTTCACTTCTCACCTGTGGAACTCCTTTCCATTTACTTGCTTCCCTGAAAGCCACAATCTTCAAAGATTTAAGTGCAACGTCAATTGCCAACTTCTGTCTTCTTGAATCCCATTCATTTTTTATCCTTTTTTCAATACCCACTGTACCTAGTCTTTCCTCTCACTGTAATCACCTGTGCACTAATGACAGTTCCCCCTTGCTTGGAGTGAAATGATTAAATGAAAAAATATTTTTCAATATTTGAACTCAGCTCTTTTATTTCTTAATTATATATATATATATATATATATATATATATATATATATATATGAGAATCTTGAATAAATTCTCACTGATTTTTCATAAAAAGTAATGTTTTATTGACAAAAATCAGTAAGACACATATCACTGATAGTATTATTTATTGCTAGCCACTACTTTTTCCCACCTTTCAGGCAGCATTTGAATTCTACATCAGAAAAAACAGCATGTCTTTTGAGGCTAAGCATGAAAGGGCCCATATTTTGGCATCCTTATAAGAATTAATGTGCTGCTCAGCCAGGCCATGTGCCATCAATCAGAACAAGTGATAATCTGACTGGGCTGGTGAATACTGAAGGTAGGGTAGAACTTCCCATTTAATCATTTCCAAGTAAGTTTTCACCAGTTTTGCAACATGTGGCCTACTCTGGTCATGTTGCAAAATCACTTGTCATGTCTTTGCTTGTAAAGTGACCATTTTTTCTTCAATGCTTGCCTGAAATGCATCAGTTGTAATCAACAGTGATCTCCCACGATGGTTTTGGCCAGTTTGAGCAGCTCATAATAAACTATACCCAGCTGAACCCACTAAACACAGAGCAGAAGCTTTGAACCATGTATATTTGCCTTGGCTGCCAATGTTGATGCTAGGCTGGTCTTAACCTACACTCTTCTACACTTAGGGTTGTCTTAGTGTATCAATTTTTTATCACCTGTCATGACAGAATGCAAAAAAATGTTTCTTTTTCTGTTGTTGAATCAACTGTTTGCACATGACAAGATGCTGTTTGACATCACTTGTCTTCAACTTGTGCAGCACCCAATGTCCTTGCTTTTAAATCATTTCTAATGCTTTCAAATGTTTTGAAACTGTTGTGTGATTCTGTAAGTTCAGCTTTCATCTGACATGAGTCTTTATGAAGTAATACCTCCAATTCTTTGTCTTCAAACTATTTTGGTATGCCAGAGTTATTTATCTTCAACATCAAAATCATTATTTTTGAAGTATCTAAACCAATTTCTGCATGTTGTTTCTAACAGAGTATGGTTGTCATAAGTCTCAACAAAAATTCTGTGTGCTTCAGTTGCAGATTACTTTTGAATAAAGTAGTGCAGAAAATTTTCCTGCAAATACACTTTCATTGGGCCAGAATTCAACATGTTTAATGCTTTAAAAAACAAATTTGCTTAAGTGTGTGTCAGTTTGCCAAAGTGTAATTTCAAGCTTGCTTATAGTACTTCTTTACAGATGACCATCTGGAACTATATGCATGAAGTTCTGGGAATGCCACCTGTTCAAAAACAGCAAGTTCTTATTCAAGGTCATATACACAATATATGTATATATATATATATATATATATATATATATATATTGTATCACCCCGAGCAAGGCGGTAATGCCACTGATGTGCAGGGAGCTACATAAGTGTAAAAAGATTAATTAGAAGAGAGTGAAGAGGAAGACGAACCAGTTAGAAAGGAGCAATAGAAAGATGAGAATGCAGGTGTGATGACAGTTTCAAAGGTGGAGAGAAAGGAAAGGATATACGGGATGGGGAAAGAACTAGAGTCAAGTGGTTAATAGATGAGTATTGACATTGCATTTAAATTCCTGGAGGTTGTAGCCATCAGGAAAGCAAGAATATGGAAGCAAGTGTGTGTGTCTGTGTGTGTGATACAGAAGAGAGACATGGTAGTTTCAGAAAACCACCACTAGCTTTAGTATCTCTAATTTCATAGTCTTAGTTCAGTGGTGTAAGAATATAGAAATCCTATCAGTTATTTAACTGTTAAGATTGTTGTTTTGTAGGCTGTTATTGGCATCCTCTTATGGATGGGAAGAATAAATCTATCATTTAAGGTGGTGGATGATGTTGTTGGTGGTGGTGGCAAAGCAATCATGTCGGTACTTCCTGAAATGGATGAAGAAATATTCTTGTGTGTCCCTCTTCTTGTTTTTCCCGTTTGTGCTCGAAAACAAAATCAATTGAATCTTCATGCTGAGTTAATCATCCCTAAACTCAACAAGACACCCAGTTGTTCTATTACTTCAATGTCATTGTTTTTTGATTTTGCACACGCATTTTCCTCTTATATTCTGCATTATGTTTCCACTTTCATTGAATTTTCTTTTTTCTTAGAGTTTGCCATTCTACTTTGTCTGCATTTCTTCATTTCTATAATCTCTGCTTTTATTTCAGTCTATACTTTTTCTTACTGAAGTCATTTTTATTTAATTCTTCCCTGTGATATGACAGACTCAATAGAATTGTCTTGAAACATGTTCTTCATACTGCTTGTCCATTAGTTTCAGAACCACAGGATAAGGGGTTTGACTAGATTTTCATTAAATTTGCCAAAAAATGTCTCTCTTCTGTATGTTGGTTGGCTGTTTTGTTTTATGGCATATCAAACTCAGTGGGTCATTTCTTGCCAACTAAATTTATTTATTTATTGCTGGTAATACTTTTTTCTTTCAACAATTTATTGTTGTTTTTTTTATATAAGTTTTGTGTCTTTTTCTTTTCAAGTATCAAGATTCATTGGGATTTGTTTTTAAGGGCAGGATCCCCAAGTCCTACCCTGTTATTTAACACATACCTGGAGGGAAGGGACAGATTAATATTTTTCCCAAGGGTACCAGTGCTTAAGTGAATGCAGGGTATTCAACTGGAATTCGAACTTGGCTCACCAATTTTTCTTTCTGAGCCGATATCCACTGCAACACAATGCACATCCATCACTAAACACTTAGAGCACCTGGTATTCCCAAGTGGTCACCCATTTAAGTATTGACCAGGCTCAATGTTGCTTAAATTCGGTGACTGAGTGAGTACCGGGTATTCAACGTGATGTGGTCGTAAGCCTCTTCTGCATGTATGTGCACATATATATTTATATATATGGCTCATATCTAAAGGTGTCTGTCTGCTAGAGTTGCTAGCCAATCCCTGTTGCAGACGCCTGTTCAGGCACATAGGTGTTTGTTCAACACTCACAGAAGACACCTGTGGTTTATACTGCAACTCTGCTGAATAAATTTCTCTCTCATGTGATCAACAATCTGATCAAGGCCAGCACGCTCAAACCCTTGGTCATGATGACATGACTTTGTGCTAGCAGAATTATCAATGGCTCCCAAAGGCTTAGGTCAACTTTAAGTTTTGTTTTCAAACACTTTTCAAAGGTGACACACCTTTTCCAGACCAATAAAATCCTGACAAATCAACCATGTTGAGATTTAAACCTGGGTTCCATGATCAGAAAGCGAACATTCTAACCACTCAGCCACATGCCCACATATATACATATCTA
The DNA here is from genome assembly GCA_037127315.1 of Ascarosepion bandense. Classification (NCBI taxonomy): domain Eukaryota; kingdom Metazoa; phylum Mollusca; class Cephalopoda; order Sepiida; family Sepiidae; genus Ascarosepion; species Ascarosepion bandense. Next base: position 3,645,643 of record JBBBDQ010000363.1, on the reverse strand, counting down.
TCTATCTACCTACATACCCACACAAACATAGACACACATTTTTTTAAGAAATTGAAAAGGCAAGTTCAAATTCCAATTAAGTTAATTAGATTCACATGTGCAAATACTGTTAGGAAGGTATAAATCCATCTATCTTTACCCCACAGCTATGGGTAAATAGCAGGATAGACAGGGTCCTATGGCCTTGAATGTGATCTGTTTAGGTGAACAATCCAGAATTCAAATCTTGTGGAGGGTCATTTACCTTGTGGCATACTGTGCATTAGTTTTATACTGCCGCCCATAATTATTGGGCCACCCCAGGTTTTTTTTAAAGAAATGTTGTATTTCAAATTATTTTTAGTATTTATTGCCAAAGGAAAATAGAATGATTATTTCTTTATTATTACTTTGCAAAATTTTACAAGGCAAGGAAACAAAGATGAACTCCTTCGAATCACCCTAAATTTTCTTCATGCTTTCATTGATGAAACTGCAATATAGGTAATTATTAAATATTTATAAATTTATTTGATACACATGTTATTGTATAATATTAACAAAGGAACCAATCTATGTTCATTGACAATTATTCACTTGGTAATAAATACTAAATAATAGTATGAAATACATAATTTTTTAAAACACTGAGGTGGCTTAATAATTATGGCCAATAGTGTATGTATTTAGCGCTTCCAAAAAAGTGTGGTTGGTCCTACAGAAACCTTCACTAATATAATCAAATGATATTTGCTAGTAGTCTGTTTGTTGGCTTTAAGAACTGAGCTGCTTGACCCTCATATGTTAAAAATGGCAGGAAAGTTCAGTAAAGAGAGAAAAACAAACTGTTGTAGTAAAATACTGTGTCTTACCCAGGAATGGGTGTGGCCTGGGTTATAAAACACTGGGACTAGAATGAACTACAGATTGATCGAGAGTGATCATGACTATACGAGAGTCTTCATCATTATAATGGAGTGATCAGGAGTCTTTGTTAGTATACAAGAGCCATCGGCTTTAGACGAGAGTTAGACGTCCTTAGACGGAAGCTTTCTTCTCAAGACGGATGCATACCTCCTATACAGAGACATTGCCTTCTTAATTGTATTCGTGTTAACTGTTCGTTGGTGTACTTGTATTTGGTTTATTGTACTAAGGTATAATAAATCTCTATTTATATATCCACAATGTTAAGAATTATTTCTTGCACTAATCTTTCTCTGTTTATCACCTCCCGGGATATAACACAGACAGACAGAAAAAGTGTTATCATTGAAATTAACAATGTATGGTGGCTGTTTCCAAGTTTTTTCTTTTGTATACTTCAGACTTTATTTCTTGTGCATTTTTTTTTCTTCCCTTTTCATATTTTCTCATTTCAACCATATCATCTGAGAGTCCTCAACAAAATCCAAAAGAGAATCTGCAATGTAATCAATCCTGACCTGACAGTCACTTTCTCACTTATGACATGTGGCTTCCTTCTGTCTCTTCAATAAATATTTTCACAGCTTCTGCATTGACAAGCTTAGCTCCATGGTGCCCCCTCTGCATGAATTTACTCAAGTTACTGCAATTGTAGAAGGCAAATAATTTACCTTTCAACATGACTGTCTCTTTTTGTCTCCCTGTAGAAAGGTGAACATTCAAGAGTGTGAGAATCACCCTCTTGATGTTTCCAACTAGCGTCCAGTTGGCAGACAAAAATAAACAGGGTTGTAACTGAATACATGTCCCTATGTGGCTCAAAGACAAATGGTAGATATTGTGCTGAATATTTATGGAGCTCAATGTACACACTGAAATTATCAGCCAATCACTACTTACGGAATAGACTTGCCTGTAACAGAATGGAATCTCCCAGGTTATTATTTAAACCACCTACCAATTTGCCCCAGGGTTTTTTTGGTCGGTCAGACCCAATTTCTATTCGAGTTGAGTACTGGCTGGTTCTTCCACAAGATCTTTACATGGCACTGCGGACAGGATTGCAGGAAATAGCATCAGAGACCCTATGCCATTTTCCGGGGTAGTGTTGCATGGTGAAAGATCTTTACAGCAACTAGGTCCCACCCTTTTGCCATGAAAACAATCTAATCTAATTGTAACTTCTACTTCCCCACTGTGGAACTCCCTTCCATATTCTTGCTTTCCTGATAGCTATAGTTTCTAAGAGTTTAAATGCAATGTCGATTATGATCTCCTTGGCTCCATCCTTTCCTCAACTCCCACAGTATCTTCTCCTTTTCCACTCTACTCTCATGCAGCCCTCTTCACAATAGTGTTTCCATCATTCCCTTGCTCATTCTTCAATACCCACATAACCTGTTCCACTTTCTCGTCACTCTCCTTTTATGCAAACCTCTGCACATCAGTGGCAGTAATGCCTTGCTTGGGGTGAAACAATCATAAAAACAAAAATTTACTTTCTTTTCTTTTTCACTCATTCATCCCTTTTAACATTATTGCCTGTTATTTCGTTCTTCTAATTTTTTTTCAATTCTTTGTTTATTTTTTTCCTTTTTTTATTAATTCCTTTTTTCTATTTACATCATTCAGGCTGTTGGTTGCATTTTTATTGTCATATTTACAATGTTTCAGTCATTGCGCTCTCTGGCTTTCCTCAGGTGATATATGTTGGGATTGCAAACCAAAAACCTTACTTTTTCTTCCATTAGTTTTTTTCTGATCTCCTCTTTTTTAACCTTTTTTCTTTTTATTTGTTTTTTCTTTCTTAAATTTCCTTTTGGCATTTTGTTTCCCTTTTATTTTCAGCACTTTTCCCCTTTTCTTTTATTTCTTGTTTTTATTCTTTTTCTAATTCAAATAATCTTTCACTTTCCTTTTTTTTGTATTGGTTATCATTTTCCTTTCTGTTTCACTTCCCTCCCTATAACCTTGTATCATTCCTTCTTTTCCAGTTACATTCTTTCTTTTTTATGCCATCTATTTTCCTTTTTTCTTTCAGTATATTTATCTTCTTTGATATGTAAAGCTAAATTTTGAAATCATTATCTATTTGATGTTTGTTTTTTTTCTGTTACCAGTATTTGCCTCATTTCTCTTGTTTCCAACAAAGAAATTGAGAACAAAGAAGATTAAAATAAAAAATTGGAGTAGATAGACTAAACTATCGCCCAGTTCACACTCCACCCACATCTATTGAACAGGTGAAGAGGCTCATCCCTTGTTTCCTCTTTAGGATGTGGTTTCCGGTTTTTCTCTTTTCCAATCTTTTCACTCTTTTATTTTATTTTATTTTATTTTTTCAATTGGAGTAGATAGACTAAACTATCGCCCGGTTCACACTCCACCCACATCTATTGAACAGGTGAAGAGGCTCATCCCTTGTTTCCTCTTTAGGATGTGGTTTCCGGTTTTTCTCTTTTCCAATCTTTTCACTCTTACGTAGCCCCTTGCGCATCAGTGGCGTTTTCGCCTTGCTTGGGGTGATATGATTAAAAAAAAATAAAAAATAAAAAAAAATAAACAACTAAGAAACATAAAGAAGTTAAACGCTTTCAAATTGTTAATTATAAATATTAAATTGCTGCTTTTAACTTTTTTAAAATCGTTTCACCCCAAGTAAGGCAATACTGCCACTGGTGCACAGGGAGCTGCATAAGAGAAGTTTAAAGTAAAGAAGTAAAAGTTTAAGCAGGAGGAGAGCAAAGAGAAAGATGAACCATTTACAGGGGGTGTGGTAAAAAGAGCAAGAGAAGGATGAAAATACCAGTGTGAAGACAGTTGTGAGGGTTGAGTAAGAAAGGAAAAAAACACAAGTTACACTCGGTGATCAGGAAAGTATGAGAAAAGAACTGAAGTCAAGTGGACAAAAGATGGGAATTGACATTGCATTTATTCTTGGAGGGTGTAGCCATCATGGAAGCAAGTTTCACAGGGAGGAAGTTCAAGAAAGGAAGCTGCTGGAATAGAAGTGGTGGCTGCATTTAGTTGATTTAACTGTAAAAGGGTGGGACCTTGTTGCCAGTCTGGTTGCTCAAGTAATATTTTTGTGGAGGGGACGTTAGTGAGCTAAGCTCGTCAGAGCAGAAGCCATGAAAATATTTTTGGAATAGACAGAGGGAAGCCACATCCCACCAATGAGAAAGTAGTTGGAATTGAGCTGCTAGTTTGGGACCAATCTTACAGATTCTCCTTTGGAGCCTGAGATGAATGGCAAGGGCAGATATAACAATGGCAATATTATTATCCTCATGTTCTGTATACAATAGGAATATATTGATGTTACCACAACTCACATTCCAAAAGTTTTTATATGTCTAATAATTATGCATGCAACAAATTGTTTCAGATTACTTATTTTGTTAACTTAATTCTTGACCAAATTAAATGAAGAGTCCGTAATATTATCAATCCTGACCTGGCATCTTGACATTACTCACTTTTTCACAGATGTGACCTGGCTTCTCTCGGTCTTGTCTACAAATATTTTCATAGCATTTTATATTTTCATGATAATCTTTTGTTTCCTAGGTCCTTGACTACATGAATTCAAGCATGCTTCTAGATTGGCAACCAAGTCTCACCATTTTACTGTTGAACTAGCGAGATGCAACTCTCACTTCTATTCATATAGTTTTTTCACACTTGTGAAACTCCCTTCTAATTTCTTGTTTCCCTGGTAACTAAAATTTTCAAAAACTTAAATGCAACATCAGTTGCTATCTTCTGTTATCCTGGACCCTGTTCCCTTATTGTCCTTTCCTCACTTCTCATTCTGTTTCACTTCCTGTAACCCCATGTGTCCTAGTAGCATTATCACCACACTTGGGGGTGGGGAAATGATAAAAAATTGATATAATGCTACATAAAAAAATAAATTTTGTGATGCACCACATTTCCTAAGTGCTTAATATAAGGGATTTTTTTTTGTTTGTTTGTTTTTTCAATTGGAGAGTTTAATTTTTTTGAATATGTTAAATATGGGTGGAGACTTCATAAAAGTGAAATATAAAGAATTAATGGTTCAAAAAGTTTGAATTCAATTAAAGAACCTTTTTTAAAAAAACAGAAACTATTAAAAGAAACCATTAATTTTATAAAAGAATGAAATGTGATAATTCTAGAAAAAATAAAGAACAACAATGCAACAATAATAGTGTATAAGTAAAAGATTGAATCAACTATAATAATTTATAATTTATCTATTTTCTGTTTGAGCTCAGAAAAGATGCAAAATTTATGAAGTGGGTAATCTTAATAAAAGTTTGTTGGGGTGGGGCAGATGTCAAATAAGAATTCTTTTAAAAAAATTAATGTCCCTCTCCTTATATTTAGCACTTGAGTATGTTTTAGGCTATTTCTATTATTTCACTTCATACATTATCTGGAATAAGTTGCTTTGGTAGTTATTAGCATCATTCCAGTCTTTAAATGTGAGATACAACTGCAATTACAAGTTTCTTCTTTTTTTTTTTTTACTTTTTCACACCCCTCCTTCTCAACAAGGTGATAATGTCCCTAAGACACAAAGGGTTACTGAGAGTGAAAGGAGAAGACTTTAAAAGGAACTAGAAACCCAATTACAAACAGAAAACAAGGGTCTGTCTATTTACAGTATTGTACTCCTCATGATTGCCATTATTATAACATTTTGCCCATTGTACACTCTGGCTATTTTCAGGTACTAAGAATTTTGAACCGAATCCCTTATTACAATCACTAAGGTATATAATTATCATTCCAACAACACATAGCCCAGTGGATATAGACATTGTTTAGTTCCAGTGACTTGATCCAAAGTGTTGTGAGTTCAATACAAGGCTACAACAGTGGTAAACAAATAACTTAGAGAGTTAAGTTAAAGGGAGATAACTACATGACTTCCAGAAGTAGCATCACACATGGAATGAGAATGAGACACTCCAGTGATTGTAATAAAGCATTTGGTTCAAAATTCCTAATCTCTGAAGAAGGTCAAAGAGTACAACGAGTGAAACATCATAATAATGGCAATAAAGATAAGGACAATGGTCCAAACAATGTAAATAGAGAAAACAAGGAATAAACATTTCTTCTTCTTCTATATGCCTTGTCCCTTCAGGACGTAGGTGATCATGGTGTTCCACGATTCCCTGTCCCTGGTGGCTCTGAGCACGTCTTCTCCTGATATACCATACAATCCTCGTTCTGTCATCCACCTGATTAGGTCCTTCAAATATGCTATCCTTTGCTTTCCTCTGTCTCTTTTTTCCCTCTATCTGGTTTGTTAGTATCAGGTTCTCCAGGCCCTCCTTCCTCATTGCGTATCCCAGGAACTTCAGCTGTCTCTTCCTGATGCTCAGTATTAATTTCCTTTTTTTCCATCATTTCCAAGACCTCATCATTGCTCACATGCTCAATCCATAATGCTGGGGAAAATGTGTGAATCAGGTGATAGGTGAACTTATCTACATAAATCAATGTCTCACTTGCAACATTTGTTTACTACTGAGTGATTAAAATCATTTTAGTTTTTAAATGTAAGGTACAATTGCATCCACAAAATTTTAAAAGATAGAGATTTCTTTTAAGAATGAACAAGCAATATTCACACAGATAAATGGCAGTATTTACTTTATTTGGACTACTGTCCTTATCTTTGTTGCCATTTGTACAACGTTTCAGCCATTGTATGCTCCAGTCTTCTTCAGTTGCTTGGAATTTTGAACCGAACCCTTTATTACAATCACTGGGGTGTATCATTCTAATTCATTGTACAAATAGCAACAAAGATGAGAACAATAGTCCGAATAATGTACAAGGGTCATTCAATAAATAAGGTGAACTTTTAGGGATAAGGACTTCTAATACAGATAGAAGTTTACTTTTTTTACTTTTTTTTTTCAAAGTAGTCTCCCAGCAGTGTCACACACTTTTTCCATCTGTGCACAAGCTTCTGTATTCCCTCATTGAATTGATGTCTCAGCCAATCATTCACAGCACTTTTGACTTCAGTGTCACTTTCAAACTTTGTGCCTTTCATGAACGCTTTCAAGGGACCAAACAGGTGAAAGTCTGAAGGGGCAAAGTCTGGGCTGTAAGGCAGGTGAGGGAGCAGTGCCCAGTTTATTGATGGTCTGCACTGTTTGGGCTACTGTGTGAGGCCTTGCGTTGTCTTCATGCAAGATGACATCATGTGACTGATGACGCCCTGCATTTGTTCTTTATGTCTTTCTTGACCTGTCTTAGCAGTTCGCAGTAGTTGGCACTGTAAGACTGAATGAGGTAATTGTCTGATTCAATCACCTCAGGAGACCTCACTTCTGTAGGCTTCCCAGGCCTGTCTTCATCCTCAACACTGCCCCATCCTTCTTTAAACAATTTAGCCCACTTGTAGACATTTTTTTGGCTGAAACATATGACACAATACACAGTTGACATTCTCCTATGAATTTCAACTGGTTTGCACTCTTCAGCAATAAAAATCTTGATAACTGACCCCTGTTCAATCCTGGAGCAGGCTTCTTGATCAGCCATCTTTGTTAATCTTCAAAACTCTCAAAGATTTTTTCAATCTGCAAAAAAAATTAAATCCTTTTGAAAAAGAAGTAAAGGAAAATTTTTTTAAAAGAAGTAAGCTTCTATTTGTATTAGAAATCCTTGTACCAAATACCTTGTACCAATTCTTGTACCAAAAAATTAACCTTATTTATTGAATGACCCTCACAAATACTGTAAATACTCCCTCATCTCAGAACTATAGACAAATACAGATAAATGGCATTTCTATTATTTATGCTTTTCTTGCCAAGTCATACAGTTATTGTCTGTAGATGCTGGATCTTCATTTTCCACTTATAGAGAGAAGGAAAAGGGTGTAAGTAGGTAAGAGGATATCTTGATTTATCCAGGAAAAACATTTTTCTGGATAAACTTAATGAAGAAGAAGGAAAAAAAATTCTCAGCTAATACTTGTCAGAAACTTTTTCACAAAGCAGAAGCACCATCAAAACATTTCAAAAGACAAATATTTCCAACACTGGCAATAGGCATACAATCCGAAAGCCATCAAAGATTGAAGTAATTTTGGCATTGAATCTTTTGTATGACTTTCTCCAGATGCAAGGGCCATGATCACCAAATGAAATCCTGAAAAATGACCTGGTTACATTGATTAACAGACCAAATTTGATAGTCTCTAGCCAAGATTAATAATTTCATTCCTGCTTAAAAGTTAATAGTGGCTTTGAAATTAGTATCAGATCTGAGCTGATGGTGTTTATGTGATTGAGAAACAGCCAGGGTTAACTCAAGGTATTGGCAACTTGTGCAGTCGCCTGGGATGTCATCAATGCCGAGGGGACCATCTTGTCGCCATATCATGCGTTTGAGATCTTCCAAAACTAAATTTTATAAAAACATACTTGTAGTTGGCCATAACAGACAGATTATATTCTTTGGCTGTTATATCAGGAGAAAATAATCTCATAAAGAAGATAGATGTAGATAGTGCCGTAAAAAGATTTGCAAATCTAAAGATGAGAAAAAATGTTTTAGATAAGATAAATGGTTTTTTTAGCTTGTCGTTGTGGTCCAGTGGATATCAGCTCAGAACAAGAAATCAGGGAGCCGAGTTCGAATTCCAGTTGAATTCATTGCATTCACTTACGCGCAAATACTTTTGGGAAAGGTATTAATCCGTCTTTTCCTTCCAGTTATGGGTTAAATAACAGGACAGATTGGGTTCTAATGCCTTAGCTGGCAACCAGTCTACCGCAAAAAGCAATGGCAACCTACTGTGGGATAATCTTTTGCCCAGTCAGTCATGTCTCTTTCAAGACATGATCGCCCGAGCATGTTTCACGTATGGCACTTAACTGACTGACTGATTATGTTGTATGTTGTAATAAACTCATTATTCTGCATTTTCAGTTTTTCTCCTTGAGAAAATATTTTAAAATTACACTTTTAAGGGCACTGAAATTCAGCTTGCTCGGGGTACCAGCAAATCTAGGGTTGTCATTAAAAACAGCTACATTAGCATTATTCTAAGCTGTGGAAATTTCACTGCCTTAAGCAGATTGATTGGAAGTAAGGATCATATTTAGTTGCCATTAATCTCTAGTCATTATCTTCATTTTAGAAGTTTGGTTTGCTATCTTTTGAACAGCAGACCAAAAGCATTCCTCTTTGACGGCTATCTTCTGAGTTTTGACAGTTTCTCTCAAACTGAGTTAAAAATGTTAAAAACAGAGATTTAAAATAAAAAAACAGAATTGAAAAAAGGAAATAAACAAGAAAAGTGGATTGATCAGTAAGAAAACATTTGAAGAAATTGTCAATGTAAATACAGGGAGAAGTTTGAGAATATTAATGAAATTGACTAAAGACATGAAGACAACTAAACTACCAACTTGAACTAAGCATTCCAAAAAGAAATATATAAGTTAGGTTAAAAAGTAATGATTTCTCCAAAAATAATTTTTGATGATGAAAGTAGAGCTACATTGGATAAACCAGGTGGCTGGGCTTGTGTTCGTGTCTGTCATAGAAATAATCAACATTGAAAACAGAGAACGTCAGGAAAGGAAATAATATTGTATGGAAATAGGAATATTCAACTGAAATTTATAAAATCTTTCCCTAACACAATTTTTTTGGAAAACATGTATCACAAGTACGGTTATTGTTATTGGTTTTTTGACTATATTCTATGGTATCAGTTTCTTCTCTCACACTTCTCGTTTATGAAACCCCTCTACTAGCTTATTGCTTTCCAGTAAACTTTGATGTTCAAAAATAAAAATACAATAGCTATCATTATCTTCTGTCTACTTAATTTCAGTTCTTTTATTTTTTCTCTCTACTTAATGATGTTTTTTTATATTCTTTCGCCCTAAGAAACCTTTTGTGTTTTAGTGACTTTATTGTATTGTTTGAGGTGAAATGAATAAAAAAAACTGAGGAAAATAATATTATAGTCAAAACAAAGTTAATAAAATCAGTTAATGAAAGCTTGCTGAAGGTTATAGAATGTAAAGAAGTCAATATCAACATCTAAGAACTAAAGTAATAATTTAAAATTTATCCAAATAATGTATCTATTTCTGTTGTACTAGACACATCCACTTGCTTCTGGCTGTGATCGAAACTCGACCGATTTGGTGTCAGTCAAAGTCGCTACCCCCTAAGCCATAGCTGCATGGAATCAGAGAAGGGAAATTTTAATTTGTTGTATATAACCAGTGTATACACATGCCAGTTCCCAAAAGAACTCAATTCATTCCTGAGGAGTAATGCATATATTACAGAAGTGGAAACTGTTTTTAAAATTTTCTTCTCTAGAGAGCTCAATTGTAATGAGAGCATAATATATTAGTCATCCACATAGAAGCCTGTTTTGCTGTATTACAGCTCATCATAGTGGCTAGACACATTCACTTGCTTCTGGCTGCGATTGATGTATATATATATATATATATATATATATATATATATAAAGAGAGAGATATGTATATTCTGAAAGTTGAAAATAGCACTTTCATAGGGAAAATATTGATTTGCATAATGTAATCTGCATGTAGTTAAATTGCAGTAAATAAAACTGTGGAATACATGCACCTTTAGATATGAGGCAATACACAACTTGCCACAAGATGCCCATGTGCGTCATGTGGTTGTAAATACGTTAACCAAATATTTTGCATTTATTCTATATTTTTCATGTTTCCACTCAAAAGAATTATCTTTTTTCATTTTGCTTTGAAATGAAGTTAGTTTTTAGTGAAAAAAAGCAATATTTTTTTCAGTTCTTATAAGATGTGCATTCAAATCTATTTACCTAGAAGATTCTTATGAAGATAGATAATCTGATTTCCTCTTTTTGTTGTTGCTTCACTTAAAGATGCAGAAAACATTTAAAAACACATTTATGTAGTATATTCTTTTAAAGTATAAAGTGATTTTGATCATGTTTTTTTTTTATTTTTTTCTCTCAGTGTCAATAAATCGTAAAACAGTTGTAGGAAAGAAGATAAAAGTAGCTAAATTGATTTTACAATGATCTGCCTTGCCTCTTTGCAGTCATTCATTCAAATTCAGTTTTATTCTCTTTGAGATTTTATGAAAATTTGTTACATTGTTACTGCACTTGTTGCATCGAATGGTATTTCCACTCCAAATCTAAATTGTAAAATAATCCAAGTTATTAAGTATATGTTTTCGGCACGATCCAGAAACCTAACCAAACCTTAAAACAGCGTTTCATTAAGTAAGAACCCAAGCTTCTAGGGCTAAAGTTCTCAGCTGACATGAAGTGGAAAGACTATATTGAATCCATTGCTAAGTCAGCTGATTAAAAAATCAGTTCACTGTATTGTGCAAGACCATCTTTCTTTCTAGAATCTATCATACATATCTATAAGTCTACCATTCACCAAGGCTTAGAATATTGCTGTCAAATATACCCTTGCTATTAACCTTTTGTTAAAATTTTCTGGGAAGTGTACTGACAGAGGATGGATGTTGAGATTCAAAGATGCATTGGCATGGCCAAGGACACATTTCAAAAGGTAACCAGAATACTGAAAGACAGGAAAATCTCATTGAAAACAAGGAAGAGAGTGCTGGATTGCTATGTGATGTCTGTCCTTCTACATGGCAGCGAATGTTGGAAGATCTCATGAATGAAGGAGAGGCTTGAGGCCGCAGAAATTTATAGAAGAATGCTGAGGATACCACGGACTTGAGCATGTGACTAACAGTGGGGTGTTGGAGAGGATGGAAACTCATAATTAACATAAGGAAGAGATAGATGAGATTTCTGGGACATGTAGTGAGGAAGGAGAGCCTAAAGAATTTAATACTCACAGGATGGATAAAGGGAAAGAGAGACAGAGGAAAGCAGCTTGAGATCTACTTGATAGGCCTGAGCAAATGAATGGCAGAGTGAGGTTTGGGAGAGATACCGAGAGGAAGAATTTTGAGAGCAACAAGAGAGAGATCCGAGTGGAAGTTCATGATCACCGACATCTTTAAGAGACACAGCACATGAAGAAGATGATGCTGTCTAGACTTTTTGAATTTAAGCAAATCTCAACAAAAGTTTTGTGTTTCAGGCATTGATGTCTTTTGAATAAAGTGGTGCAGTAAAATTCCTTGCAAGTACACTTTCATTGGCATGAAATCAGACATGTTTAATGCTATAAAAAAACAGTCATTTACTCTTCGGAAAAAGGACATACACTGAATAGAACTACTTTATAGATGCATTACCATCTGGAATTAAATTCACACAGTTATATAAATGCTATTTGTTGGAAAACAGCAAAAACTTATTCAAGGTCCTAATTTATACTGAGTTGCTCTTGACTTATTAATTTGTTCTGCAAAATAGTAATTACAACTAAAATAATTTTAACTGTGTTGGTTCCAATCTTTAGAAGTGACTGTAAAGAAATGTGGTGAATTAAAAGAAACTAAAGCAGTTGTTTTAATTAATTTCTATAAGGGTGTATATTAATTTCTATAAGGGTGTATATTAATTTCTATAAGGGTGTATATTGTTTGCTTGTTTCTTATTATTTTTTTGCCTTGTACTTTGCTTTGTTATGACTTATTTCAAACTTTGTCAATTCTGTTTGTTAGGAAGTTTTGTTGCTTATTTTGTATTTAAACATGGCTACTCCCTTCACAAAGTAAATTTAACTTTTATGTGTCATGGAATACATAGGTCAGCCCAGAAGAACAAACCCAATTCTAATGGTCACAATTTTACGAAACTTAAACTGAGTAGGTGTTGCTTCAAATCTATAGGTTTGAATTTCTGACAATGATGGTTTGTTTTGATTGAAGTTTTAAATGTAAGACTGAAAAAACATTCAAAAATAGTCAGTATGTTTGTAATAATAGAAGAGCAAAGATGCCTTATCATTTCCAGATTCCTTAATGAGACAGGTTTTCATGTGGTGATGGGTGTAGGTGGCTTACCTTGTTGACATCTGTTCTCTCTATCTTCCTTTCATTTCCTCCAACAAACAATAGTATTTTTTTTTTTACAATGATGCTCTCTTTCTCTGTACAAGGCACAAGTGTTACTTAAGTTAGTAATTGAATAAGTTATTGTATTAGTTTGGGGAGATGTAGAAGGAAGTACTGATTGACCTTAGACTTGAGCAGATTAAGATTGTAGAAGCATCCTCTTAGGAGTTACTTCCACAATGAAGTTAGAGGGTTACAGAATAAGAGGTATAGTTTTTTGGGGAGATGTAGGAGAAAGTACTTATTAGACCTTAGACTTGAGTAGCTTAAGATTGTAGAAGCATCCTCTTGGGAGTGACTTCCACAATGAATTGTTTTATGGGAAGAAGCTGCTCAAATAGAACTCACATCTTCCCAATGGAATACAAAAGAAATAAGGGTGGTTTGCTACACAGTGTTCAGCATGGTGGATTTTAACTGTGAAAGTTAAAAATGGCAGAACTGAGGAATGTAGTTTGTCTGAACCCTTTCCATGGAAATAGCAACAAATCTGCAAGAGACTTCCAGTTATTACTTGTTCTGATTGTTAGCACATGGCCTAACTCAGCATCATTTTCATTCTTATGAAGATGCCAAAAAATAAGTCAACTCGTGATTAGCCTCAAAAAATGTATCATTTTTTTCCATTTTTCCAGTGTGGAATTCTAATGCTGCCAGAAAGATTGGAAAAAGTAGTGGCTAAGAATGGATATTACTTTCAGTTATATTATTCTTAGTAACATTTGTAAATACAATATTAATTTTTTTCTGTGTAAAGTTATTCAAGGTTCTAATATTATAAACACACTTCAAATAATTTTTCCTATTTTTTCTCTGGTGTGTGTGGTAAAAATTAAAAAATACTTAGCAATTTTTCAAGCACTTGAATTCAGATAAACCAAAATGTATGTTATCAACATACATACAGAAAGAAAATGCATTTTATACATTAGAAGCTCAACATATTTTTTCTGAAACTTTCTTCTACCAAAAGAAGTCTGAGCTTTTTTCTTTTTTTTTTTTTTTAGATCAGAAACAAAAAAATGTGTCTGTTGGTTTTCAAAAAAGTTTCCAGGAAATAAATGCATGATAAAAGTAAACAAAATTCACGAAAATGGGAATTATGACATGCAAAAAAAGATCCTACAAATACAAACAAGAGGGAGAAAAAAAAATTAGTGTTTGTTTTATGAAAATTTTCTAAAAAAGAAATGCAAGTGGAATATTTTTTGACATATTAAGAACTGCCGCGGAAGACAAAACCATTTTTCTCACTGCTTTCTTGCTGCTCGATTTGTCTGAAGGCTGTCACAGTCAGGCACCATTTTTTCCCCAAAATGGCCGCTTAATGTTATTAGAACACAAGTACATGACACATTATGCCTTCAAAGCTTTCAGTGATGGCATGCATATTTATATTTATTTTTGGAACTACAGAGGAGAAATTACATATTGAAGAAGTGAATCTAAATCATCCTGGGTTACCATTTTCTACTCATGGATGCAGCCATATTGGTCAAATAGAATATTGCAACTTTTGAGGTTCTACTCTTTTGGGCAGAGTGTATAACCAGTTTATAAAATGTATTGATTTAATCATATTTAAGTTTTCTCATATATGTTCTGTCTAGTAGCCAAAGATCTCAGAAGAAATGCAGAATATAAAAGGTGTATCCTATTACTTGCTAAATCTTTACACTTTAACAAATTATAAAAGAAATTTGATTAAAGATTTGATTGTAGATTTTGACAAGCACATTTTTTCTAACTTTTTTATATACATCAGCAATCATGCAACTTTTTGCAGTTTGAAAAGTTATCTCAAAATATTTTTGTGAGGCTATTATCTACAATATTGAATAGGGGCTTGTCCTGTTACATGTTTACTACCTTGTTGGATGGGGTCTACAGTATGCAAGTTGCATCCCATGGAGAGAAGTAACACTTATCACGAAAAAGGCTACCTATCAAGTAAGTACTTAGAGACACAAATATAAATGACCAATATTTAACCATCCCTGAACCAAGTAAGTATTCAAAGACTCAAATATGAATGATGAATATTTATTTAACTTAGACCAAGCAAAAGTTAATAGAATATTAATATAAACAACTAATATCTACCTGTCTATGAACCAAGTAAATGCATATGAACTGAAATATAAATTACCAGTATTTACCTATCTCTGAACAAAATTTAATTTCTCTAATGAGATTTCTTGAATATTCAGGCAGGTAAATAAAAAAAATATACTGTTTAATAAATAAACAGAGCATAGACTCAAATTTGAATATCCACTAAAAATGTTTGAAATGGTAAAATCTGTAATTACGGGTAGGGGTGGATTAGAGTTAAAATATAGTGACCTGTAATTAAAATATATCTTAATATAATGCATAAACATCAACAAAATATAAATACTTACAGCAATATTTAAAAAAAGCATCAATACAACTAAACAAAAAATGCACAAGCCTGTCAGCGAACTATTTAAATTTTATCTCAATGACTATTTCAAGTATCAAAATGTTATAAATAGTTCATGACTGATGTTTTTTTTATAAGCGTTTCACCCCGAGCAAGGCATGTCACTGCCACTACTGTGCAGGGGGCTACGTAGAGTGGAGAAAGGCTGGTTAAATATAGGAAATAACAGAGGGTGGGTGATAGGCGGGTGAGGATACCGAGAATGAGGGTTGGGTACATGAGAGTGTTGTGAGAATAGTTGGGAGTTAGTGTGATAGGAGGTGTCTATTGACCCTACATTTAAACACCTGGAGATTGTAACTGTCGGGAAAGCAGACTTGTGGAAGGGAGTTCCACAGGCGGGAAGCGCGAGAAAAGAAGCTGTTGGAGTAGTGTCATAGTATTCTGAAATTTTTCTAATGGCCTTAAAAATTTTAACTTTTTTATTACATTTCTAAATTTATTCACAAGCCATAACACCAAAAAAACCAAAACATTATAATGTCGGCTACTCTACAATAAATCCATATTATGTTGTTTCTCAAATATTTTTTTATCTCACATTGTTGGAATTTATTTTCAATTTCCCTTAAAATATATATATATATATATATATATATATATTTCGTGTACCAAAGCAGCAGATAATTTTCTAAACCTATACTGTTAAATATAACAGACAATGAATGTCTATTATGTTTGATCATGAGCTGTTCTTAAAGAACCAACTTAATAAAAAAATTATCCAAATGTTGGAGAATTTTTGTCTTTATTTTCACCTGAAATTAAAGGCAAAATACAATGTTTAGAACAGCTCATGATCAAACATAAGAGACATTCATTGTCTCTTATATTTAACAGTATATGTTTAGAAAAAAAAAATATATATATATATATATATATATAGTACAAAGAGTTTGACTTTTATCAACGCTCTATCTCCATCTTGATATTGAGCACTTTACAACAAAACCTGCTTGCCAAAATACATTTTATCAGTAAGACCAATAAAAAACAACAACCTTGGCACTAAACATTATCACAATTAAACATTATATATATAGTTGGTTGGCATTTTAGCCTTTTCTTTTATATATATATATATATATATATATATATATATATCATTTTATTGTGATATTTTATTTTTATTAATATTATGCTGTATGTATAATATATTATTTTATTGTGATATTAATTTATTATATGATTTTATGATATATTATATTTTTATTATATCTATATATATATATATATATATATGAAAAAAATATAGTTTTAAGGTATACTCTAAATAAATAAATGTGTGTTTTTTTTCTAAAAAATTTTTCCAGATTATGCCAATCCATAGGTAAAACAGGTGAAAATAGGCTTCCAAATTGTCTTATATATTTATAACTAGCAGTACAGAACGGCGTTGCTCGG
The DNA here is from genome assembly GCA_037127315.1 of Ascarosepion bandense. Taxonomy (NCBI): domain Eukaryota; kingdom Metazoa; phylum Mollusca; class Cephalopoda; order Sepiida; family Sepiidae; genus Ascarosepion; species Ascarosepion bandense. The sequence goes on along the minus strand of JBBBDQ010000363.1, from coordinate 3,628,809 downwards.
GTGTAATGACAGCTTTAAAACTAATCCATGGTCCTGGAGCTCAGGCTCAGCCTGAAGAATATTTGTGTGAAGTTTGGTGAGAATTGGATAAAAATTGTGGATATGTATAAAGGACATACAGATAAACAGGCACGCACAAAAACATCTTGCCTTTTATATATATATATATATATATATATATATATATATATATATAATTATCAATTTTCTGCACTATTGTAAGAACTGCAACCTTAAAACTTCTGAATATCGTTTCTCATGTCTTTGTCTATGAGTGTATCAAATTTGATTAAAATCGGACCACTCCTTCTATAACCCGATTTTTTTGATTTTCGATATTTATCGGGGGTACCTCAACACAAAATCTAGCTAAGAACACTTGCAGATGCTTATAGTACAACTCTGTAAATTTTCAAGAAAATCGGTTCAGCCATTTCGGAGTCTATAGGTAACGGACACACACACACACAGACAAAGTTCCATTTATAAGTTTAGATAGATATACCTGTATGCATGTCTTTCCTACATATCTTTCAATACAATTTCATCTCACTCTCACTTTGTATCTTTGGTTTGTCTTTCTCTTTGATTTCTTGTACGATTCTTGCATTTTAAATTTCTTCATTTTAATACCAAGTAACTGAATGTTACAGTATCATTATTCACCTGTAATAAAACCATATCATAATTATCAGTGGCACAACATACACTTCTCAGTACCATATGATATTATTATTATCGTAGTTATTGTAATTCCATTCTGCTCTTTGTATCCTTGCATTATTCTACTCTTATGACTATTATCTTTATCTCCTTGCTTTTGGTATTGATGCAACGCTTAGGGTAATTACCATTCATGAAAGTCAATCAAAAAGACAAGGTTAACTGTGTTGAAATGAGCAAATAAATCAGGCAGACAAACAAAAGCCTGATACAATGTCCGCTCAACTGGCTGAGAAAATTAAATTTTTTAAGGGAGATAACTCACCATCGGCAGCCATGATTTTATCTTTTTTGTTTGTGTCTCATTCATTACTCATTCGTTTCCTGATGAACAATTTTTCATCATGGGAAGAGGAGATGATTGAGTGAGTATCATTGTGCAAGTATGTTTACAAAGCCAAGAGGAATTGATTGTACTCAAATGCCATGTATGATGTCTTTGTTAATGTCCAATGCAGTGTCATGCACTGATTTTTACAGCTTGCTTCAGAAGCCATTTTTGAAATGTTCAGACATAATATTTGTTGATTCAATTGAACAAGCTGATTCAATAGCTTTTTATATTTCTGGACAGAAATGAGGCATTGCCTAGTAGTCAAAGCATTGGCCTTGTGGTTTTTGTTTCAATCTATTCGTCATCTATTTAATATAACAGTTCCACGGTAAATCTATGATCATACAAATTTGAGAAACACATTCCTTTTTTTCACATACTGCTTTTCAGTAACACGTAAGATAAAATATTTCAGTAAATCAAAGTATTTATATTAGTTGACTGTCTTTTATTTCAAGATCGTACTGAAATTATTGGCTCTTGTTTAGTTTACTAAAATTCATTTTTTTACTAATATTTTAATCATAATTTTAGTTGCTCTTTATCTCAAAACTTATGTTAATCATTCAGTAATAATTAGTATGTCATAAATAAAGAAAGAAAAAGCCTCCAGCAAGATTCCAATTTATCCAGAGGAACCTATGACAGCTACCTTACTAATTAGGCTAGATACATGACAGCTACCTTACCAATTAGGCTAGTTAAATGACAGCTACCTTACCAATTAGGTTAGTTAAATGACAGCTACCTTACCGATTAGGCTAGTTAAATGACAGCTACCTTACCGATTAGACTAGTTACATGACAGCTACCTTACCAATTAGGCTAGTTAAATGACAGCTACCTTACTGATTAGGCGAATTACATGACAACTACCTTACCAATTAGGCTAGTTACATGACAGCTACCTTACCGATTAGGCTAGTTACATGACAGCTACCTTACCGATTAGGCTAGTTACATGACAGCTATCTTACCAATTAGGCTAGTCTACTGCCTAGATGTGTTTAAATCTAACTATTCAGTTATTTTTCTTTTTTCTTGCTTGCCTGTTACTCTACCATCTTTATTTATGGTTTACAACCATATTATGTCGAAACATCAATTTTCGTATGATCATTGAAGTTAAACAACATTGACCCTGGTCAGTACCTAGATGGGTGACCCCGTTGCAAATATTAGGTATCATAAACTTGGGTGTGTGTGTGTGTAGTGTAATGGATAATGGCTTTGAATTATTTATAGGAAGCCAAGTTCCAAATTCAGTTTGTTATATTCAATTATAAGCAAATACCTTTAGGAAGGATACAGATCCACCTCTTCCTTCCCTAGCTATGTGCTATTTATTAAAACTTATATCACTAAGTCATTATTATCTCAAAATTTTTTTTTACAATCTAAAAAGATTTTCCAGTTTTGTAATAACTTGAAAAAGGGTTGATAAACTATAACAAAATGAATCAATCAATACCATCTTCATTTACATGCATTGATAGTATTAGTTGTAATATTATTTTTTGAAACATTGTAATTGAGAGCGCCTCATTTAAGAAATCTTCAAAAAATGAATTCAATGCAATTACAGTTTGTACCAATTAAATATGTGAATCAATAATCAATATTTTTAATAATTGTGTGCTATTTAATAGTAGTCCAATTAGAACACAGTCTGACCAATCAGGTTATTTCATTAAGCTCTTGAATCAGTCATGTCTGACATTCTTCCTGGTGATTCTTTACACTTCATGAATCTTCTTTTTATTTTTTAATCAATTTAATTTACCCCAATCAAGGCAACAATGCCATTAAGACACAAGTGGCTACTGGGAGTGAATGATACTGGAAAAGAACTGGAAATTCAATTCTAAACATGAAAGATAATTGACTATTACTGTGCAAAAGACAATTGAGGAGTGTCAAGTGGGTGGTGAGTGAAACTTGTCTAAGCTTATTGGGAAGAAGAAAAATAATAATCCTTTCTGTTATAATAAAAACAACTGTGTATTTATTTTTGCATGTAAGGAAGTGAAAAAACAGGTAGATTAAAACTCATTGTTCATGCATTTACATTTATAAAGAGTGCTCGAAACAGAGTAGAATATTCTTGTGTAGTCATATAATGCTTTTATAAACCATATATACATATATATATATACATATATATATATATATAAATATCTATATCGACAATTCTACTCCTGCAGCTTCTTCTCTCACACTTCACGCATGTGGAACTCGCTCCCATATTCTTGCTTTCCTGACGGCTACAACCTCCAGAAATTTAAATGCAATGTCAATACTCATCTACTAACCACTTGACTCTATCCCTTCTCCCACCCCGTATATCCTTCCCTTTCTCTCCCCCCTTGCAACTGTCATTACACCTGCATTTTCATCTTTCTATTGCTTCTTTCTAATTGGTTTGTAATCCTCTTCTCCCTCCTAATTAATTTTCTTTCAGTTATGTAGCCCCCCTGCACATCAGTGGCATTTACACCTTACCTGGGGTGAAACGATTAAAAAAAAAAATATATATATATATATATATATATATTTCTCTCCTGTCATGCTCATTAAGTGAGAGACAATAACAAGGCAGCATCAACTCAGTTCATTAGAGATATAATAGTGAGGCAGTATCTGGTCAGTTCATTCTCTTTACTACAAGTTATGAAAGCTCTTTCAGCATGTTTGCTCTTTAATAGTACCTTATTTTATTTTTTAGCAAGAATCATGTGATAGAGTAGTGAAATCAGTATAACCCTGATATAAGAGGGATTTTCTATGGTCTCAAATTAGAGCCTGTGGTAATGTATATAAAATAGACCAAACCCGGATATAAGAGAACTCTTATCCGGTTCCAACAACTCTCTGACATCCGGGTTACACTGTATATTCTAATATAGTGAAGACCATTGTGTGTGTATGTATATATTACTCTCCTGTCACCCCCAGGGGTTTGGATTAGTTTTTTTTTCTTCTGTCTTAATGTAAGATACTCAATAGTATGTACATCAATATATATGCTACTGTCATTTTAGATGGCATATTGATATAAATATTTTGCCATCATTTTTGACAGCACAGGCCAACTCATTAGTAAATAAAATTCCAGAGTTCAGGCCAAGATTTTAAAAGTAACTAGAAAGCCAGTCCTAAAACCATACAAAGGGATAAACTTCTACTACTTTAAAATAAATAATTGCTTCATTTATTCATGTATTAACAAAATGGTTTAGCCAATTTTACTTCAATATATTAACCTCTATGAGTTATTCAATGCCAAAATCTAAGTATTTCAAACAATTTTATAGCTTCAACTAAATATACTTTGATTGCAATTTATGCCTTCATTTCCACATAAAATGTATTGTTCATCATTTTGTTAAGAAATGTATTGCTGATATTTTTACTATAAAAATATATTTTTATACTTTTATAATATTTTAGTTATTGTTTGGGGATTCACTATTTGCTTATAGCTGTGACCCTAAAAGGGACTACCACCCCAGATCAGAGTGAACCAAGGAACAACTTCAGTTATGAGGTGGTTCCACACATCTCAAAACCTCCAATCTCCAGATCAGAGGCATTGCTGCCAGATGTTGTTTGTTGTCAGACCCAGGAATAAACAATATTATTCTCTCTTAGATCATCAACTAATTTTTTTCTTTTTATGGTTTAATGCCATAATTTTGGTATCAATATTTAGTAAAGTTACTTTTGTTGAATGCAAAGTTAGAATATTGGAAAATAAAGAGTTTATGTTGCATCAAACTGTATTAAAATTAAAAATGTTGATTTCTACCTGCACACAAATGTCACTCCTTGACTTAAATTCAAATTTACACAAGTCATATCTTGTCAGCAGTCCCACATTTTTAAAAAACAACAGAAAGAAAAGGTATAACCAGACGACGGAATTAAGATATAAAGAGGCCTCAAAAGCAACAAATAAACAGGCTTCCCCAACACTGCAGATCAGCTGAGACAAGCTTCATACCAAGTTACCCCTAATGCATATTTTTTTTTTCATATCACCCCCCAAGCAAGGTGGTAACGTCACTGATGTGCAGGGGGCTACGTAAGAGTGAAAAGACCGGAGAAGAGAAAGCAGGAAACCACATCCTAAACAGGCTGAATAAATTTTGATATTTGACACCACTGTTTGAGCTTGGGTTCCCACATCAAATAACTTACTTTGTGTCTCATTTTGCTCTAGGGTGGGAGGAGGCATGGATAAATACCCAGTCACCTCCACATGACAGACCTGCAAAAACAAACTAATTGCCAGATCTGGAGCTGGGTAAATTTTCACCCTTGACCCAAGTGTATGTGCTCAGGTTCTTTGTTAAATACAGGACCTTGTGTTGTATCCTGGCTTAGTCAGGGGCACATTGGTAAATATCTAGGCATCTGCATGCCTTAGACCAGCTAAGACAAGCTTAGTGCCCAAACCTGCATTTATGGCAGTTGGATAAATTCTAATAAATCTCATTCAGGTTCTCACATGAAATAAATTACCTTGTGTTACATTTCAACACCCAGATAGGTGGCATGGGTAAATATTCAGTCACCTTCACACCAGAGACCAGCCAAGACAAGCTTAGTGCCCAATACTGTGTTTGTAGGGGTTGGATAAATTTTGATTCTTGACCCGATTTAAATAACTGGCCTTGTGTTGCATTCCACCTCAGTGGGGAGGGCACAGGTAAAACAGGTGTTGTGCAGTCAAGATGATGAGGGTTAATGTGTTGTAGCTGTTCCAGTAGCAGCAGCTTAGAGCCATTTCCAGTAGGACTCCAGCTTTTGCTGCTCTTGCCACTTACAGCTCCAACTAGTTACCCATTCCTGCTATCCTCACCCGCAGCAATGATATGCAATATAATGTCCTTTTTCAGGACAACACCCTTGGTAACTAGCAAAACTGTCCTTCTCAGGACACTGCTCTCCAGCAACTACTAAAACAGTCCTCCTCAGGATAACACTTTTCTCACCCGCTAGATTAGCTTGCATTTTTTTTTTTTTTTTACCTATGGCACTGTAACATTATGTTTATGTATTTCTTTTAACAAAAATAAACTTGGTAATATATTTTTCTTAAGTCTTTGTTTTGTTGTTTTCTTCCATCATTCAATATCTGCTTGATGGCCTCAAAAGCAACAAATAAACAGGCTTCCCCAACACCGCAGACCGGCTGAGACAAGCTTCATACCCAGTTACCCCTAATGCATATGCCGTATGATCTTTCACCAGTGGCCTGAGTGTACACACTCAGGTTCCTCATATTAAGAACCAACCTTGTGTCACAACTTGCTCCAGTTGGGGAGCAGAGTAAATACCAACTACCTATGACAAATTTTATACCCCCATCACTGTTTATGCTGGGGGCTGGGTAAATTTAGACTTTTTTGGGCCAAGTATTTGGGTCTCTTCATTAAATAACTGACCTTGTATTGCAAATCATTCAAGTTGAAGGTCATGGGTAAATGCCCAGGCATTCACACACCACAGACAAGCTAAGACCTGATCCCATATATCTCCAGGCTGAGTAAATTTTGACATTTGACACCACTGGTAATATATATAAACTTGGTAATATATTTTTCCTACTTAAGTCTTTGTTTTGTTGTTGTTGTCTTCCGTCATTCAATATCTGCTTGATGGCCAATTTACCACCCTCAACACACTTACCTTACCTTTTTCGCCCAAATATTCACCATTTATTTTAGCAATTAAGTGCCATCACATTTTGCATAGATCACTGTTAATTTCCAGTTAGAAGCTTTCAAATTCTTTTTCTGTTAAAGAAATTATTCTTTAATCAAATAACTCAGAGTTAATCCTGCTGCTTGATTGAATTAACATATTTATACTTATTCTATGAATCAGGATGGGAAAATTATGTTTCAAACTAATCAAGTATTCATACTTCAATTAAATTACATTTTTCACAAATCAGATTTATATATCTATAATTTATTTAAATTTAAGATCTCATCAATGACTTTAAATCTTAATTTGTCCCCAAACGAAAATGTAATGTTATAACTAATAATATGGTTATTGTTATGAATAATATTATTATTATTATTATGATATAACTAGTAATATTGTATCTACAGGGTGTCCTAAAATTGTACTCACTTTTTAAATGACAAAAAATGCTGTCTGTCCTGTGTATGAGGACAAATTACATCTACAAGAAGGCCTCTGATTGGGAGGTTTTGAGGAGTGTGAAACCACCTCTTAATTGCTGTTATTCTCAGATCCACCCTTATCTGTTAGGGTTCCAGCTATTGGAAAATAGCGAACTCCCCCACCTAAACTGAGATCAAAACACTATGAAAGTACAAAAATACATTTTTATATAACTAATAAAATTATAGCTATGTTATCATTGGTAATATTATTATTATGATATAACTAATAATATTATAGCTGTGTTATTCTTCTTATTCTTTTATATGCCATGTCCTTTCAGGACATAGGCGATCATGGTTTTCCACGTCTCCCTATCTCTGGTGGCTCTTAGCAAGCTTTCTCCTGTTGCACCATGCAACCCCCTTTCTCTCATACACCTGATCAGGTCCTTCAAATGTGTTATCCCCTGCTTTCCTGTCTCTTTTTCCCTCTATCTGACCTGTTAGTATTGGGTTCTCCAAGCCCTCCTTCCTCATTGCATATCCCAGGAACTTTAGTTATCTCTTCCTGATGCTCAGTATTAATTTCCTTTTCATGACCATCATTTCTAAAACCTCAACATTGCTCACATGCTCAATCCATGATATCCACAGCATCCTTCTATAGAACCACATTTCAGCTGCTTCAAGTTTTTCCTTCTTTTTTGAAGATATTGTCCAACATTCACTGCCATATTGAAGAACCGACATCACATAGCAATCTAGTACTCTCTTCCTAGTTTCTAGCAAAATTGTCCTGTTTCTTAATACTTTACTCAACTTCTGGAATGCTTCCTTTGCCATGCCAATTTGCCTTTGGATTTCAGTGTCATAAATTAGTACTATTAAAACTATAATATAATTATTATTGTTACTGTTATGACATAACTGGTAATAATAAATAGGATCTTTCCCATATGTATTTGGTCCCTTCAAAACATGGGTGATCATGGCTCTCCACAACTTGTTCTCCCTTGTGACCATTATCAGTGTTTCTTTGTTTGCTAGATTAAAAAACTCCTCTGTCACCACCATCCATATTTTACAATCTCATCTGGTAGGTATCTCACTGCCTTCCTGTGAATTTTCTATATTTCTGTTTTTATTGAGTTTTAATGTATTGTTTCATTACATCTCACTACATTGTGGTACAGTGGATATCAGCTCGGAACGAGAAACTGGGGAGCCAAGTTTGAATTCCAGTTGAATTCATTGCATTCACTTACGCGCATATACCCTTGGGAAAGGTATTAATCCGTCTCTTCCTTCCAGTTATGGGTTAAATAGCAGGACACATTGGGTTCTATAGCCTTGGTTGGAAACCAGTCTACCACAGAAAGCAATGGCAGCCTACTGCGGGATAATCTTCTGCCCAGTCAGTCATGTCTCTTTCCAGACATGATCGTCCAAGTGTGTATCCCGTATGGCACTTAAACTGACTGACACTCGTGTTATTATAAGGCTATAATTGAGGATATTATTGATTTGATATAACTAGTAATATTATAACTTAATTTAGTAATAATATCACTAGGTTATGAATAATAATACTTATACTATGATATAACTAGTAACGTTATATCAGTTGATAGCATTACTATACATTATAGTGCAGTGTTATAGCCTAAATATTTAAAGGTTAATTTTGATTATTCAAAATTGAAATGGCAACAATAAACAAGGTAATATGTTATGCAATATCACTGCACACAGTTTGTGATTAAATTTATCTAATTTTGGCATAAGGTCACTATTTGATTGTGTATTAATATCCATCAAATAAATCATGTCCTACTTTGCTAAGCATTGATTTGATGGAAGCAACTGTTTCTATGCATACAACAATTTTTTACAACCATTTTTACCAGATTTCATATTATGATCTTACTTGTAATTGGATTTCTTTAGCACTCCATATTATTGGTTCTGATATTGTATTCATTTCTATGCTTAACTCACTTAGGAGATTTTTGTAGCCCTGCATATATGCTGATTCCTTAAGTTCTCATATTTTCCAGTTGTGATCTCTGTTATCATGGTTACTGAGACATTAGGTTTATAAGTCCCAGAAATTCATATACTGATGTTCTCAAGTATATCATAAATTATCTATCTATCTATATATATATATATATATATATAAAGCAAGATGTTTGTTTCTGTGTGTCTGTCTGTCTGTCTATATGTTCTTTATACAAATCCACTAATTTTATCAAATGTTATCAGATTCTCACCAAACTTCACACAAATATTCTTTAGGCTTCCAGTCAGGTCATGGGATACTTATTTTTTTTTCAATTTCCCACCGATATTGGAAATTGATTTCCCGATATCCGATCAGGTCTGATCATGATCAGGATTTCAGCCCTTTTATGATGGTTCTTGCTGCAGAATTTGCTTTAACTTGGTAAAATTATAGTTTTTAGTCTCAAACATTTGTAGATCTTAGACGACTCATTTTCCCAGATACTGGAAATAGATACCCTTGATATTTTATTGAATCTGATCAAAAACCAATATTCAGCCATCAATATGGCTTATTTTCTCCAATTTTACTCCCAATGGGTACAATAAGTTTTCATGGACTGACTTAGGTTAGTTTATCCTTGGATGACTTATTTGACTCTGATATGAAATCGATACCCCGATATCTTACCGGGTCTGATCAAAATCAGGTTTTCAGACCTTATATTTTGCTTTTTGCTTCGGGTTTTGCTCTAAGTAGATATAATTTTAGTTCTTAGTCTCAGCTATGATACCATTTACTCAGAGGACTTATTTAACCTTCAAAATTCAATTTGCAACGGGAAACTTATTTGACATCGATACCGGAAATCAAAATTTGACTTACATCCATTCATTTTAGTAAGTTCTACAGCTTCGAGATCAACCTTTCAACAACCAACGTTTTTTTGTGCCAACGTCCAAAGAGTCTGAGCTTTAGGACCATAGATTAGTTTCAAAGCTTTCATTACACCCAAGCAACGCCAAATTATACTGTTATTTTTTTTATAAATATATTTTAGAATGTCAATTTATTTTATTAAAAAGTAAATTTCTTTATTATTTACTTTATTAAAATAATGAAAAACTAAAAACTGGTTCATATTTCATATGATGCCACTTCAAATGTTTTATTTTAAAAAAATATTCACTAATGAAGGTTATGATAATTAATAAATTACTTTTAATTGATTATAAAAAAGTTGTTTTTCTGGTGCTGAGTTTTCCTGGTGCTCGATCGGTGGTTTTGAGTTGCTCTGCACCCCTTAAATTGCCTTATCAAATCAAAACTTTCATATGGATACCATGCATAGTGAGTGCTAAACTAGTTCAGAAATATCTAAACTGTCAGCTGCATACAATTATTTTCTCAGGTCAGAGGTGAAAAATGTCATTGGGCAAGTAGGTCTTCTTTGAACCTCATGGACTAGCATTACAGACTCACAAAAAAACTCTACCATATAACAAAAATCAAATGACTTGAGGGATTTACCAGAAGTAACAAATAAAATGGACATACTTGTAACACAAAGAAAGATTAATACTGACATTTCACACTTCTTCTATGTGCCTTGTCCCTTCAGGACGTAGGCGATCATGGACTTCCACATCTTTTTATCCCTGGTGGCTTTTAGCATGCCTTCTCCTGTTAAATCCATGCAACCCTCGTTCCATCATCCACCTGATTAGGTCCTTCAAGAATGTTATCCGTTGCTTCCCCCTGTCTCTTTTTTCCTCTATCTGGCCTGTTAGTATCAAGATCTCCAAGCCCTCTTTCCTCATTGCATGTCCCAGGAATTTCAGTTGTCTTTTTCTGATAATCAGTATTAATTTCCTTTTCATTTCCATACTTTCCAAAACCTCATCATTGATCACATGCTCGATCTATGATATTCGCAGCATCCTTCTGTAGAACCACATTTCAGTTGTTTCAAGTTTTTCCTTCATCTTTGATGCTATTGTCCACCATTTACTACCATATTGAAGAAATGACCACACATAGCAATGCAGTACTCTCTTCTTTGTTTCTAGCAAAATTGTCCTACCCAGAACATAAATTAAGGAAGGAAACTTACTGTTATCAAAACTGGAAAGAGTGGTAACAGCTACTTGACTCAAGAAACCAGTGTTCCTGAAAAATATTTTCAGTAGAAAAGTTTTATAAATTTCAATGGAAAGCTATATTGGCTTCTCGGCCAATGAATGCCAAATGTTTACTTATGAAGAAATGCATATATGATAATGTGTAAAGATGTAAAAGTGCGTATGCTGTGGAGCATACACACTTTTACTACAAGACTTGTCTGTATCCACTTTCACAAAAGCTTATATCTTTCTGTATATTGATTGCATAATATATAACATATATCAGATAAATAGATTCTGCTTCTACTTGTTCAAATTAACAAATAGGTTTATGCTTTGTTGTACTAAAGAGTTGCCAAGCAACCCCCTTTAATTCTTTCTCACAAATTTTAAATCTCTTCTCGTTTTCAGCCATTTTTTCTTTCTCTTTCATTCAATTTTTATTTTACCACCCTTCTTGCCCATTTCATTTCCCTCACAATAGAATCTCCATTAACAATCATTTTTATGATAAAGGTTTCTCAGGTCATATCTGTCTTTTTCAACAAACACTAGCAAGGTCATTAAACTTTGCTAGGATATTTCATCAATTCTACCGTTGTTCCTCTTCTCGAGATATTTTTCCCTTGCTTCTGTAATAATTGGTTTTACTTTATCTTTTGTTTATACAGTATCTGTAGCAGTTATTATGAACTGAAATATGAGAAAGCATTGGGTTTTGTCTTATAAATTTTATCACGTACAAAAACAATGTTTCGTTCAATAATTCCTTCAGAATGCAGGCAGAGCTGAGTACAAATATATTTCATTTTCAAGATGATTATTTTCTCTTTTAGAACAGGTTATATTTTCATTGTCTTAATATATTGGATGATGGAAATATTTGTTAAGTTCATCGATTAGAAAAGAAAACTGTTATTTTTTTTTTGCATTAAACTTATTAAACGGCGTATTTACCATTTTGTTCCACAATTTTCAATGATCTCACACAACTTCCACTTTTCTATAACACTTTATATTACTAAGAAAAGAACCAATCTACATCCATTTTACAGTTTTCTACTTGAATTTCTGGATGTGTGTTGTGGTGCAGTGGGTATCGACTCAGAATGACAAATCGGGGAGCCGAGTTCAAATACCAGTTAAATTCCTTGCATTCACTTATGTGCAAATACCCTTGGGAAAGGTATTGATCTATCTCTTCCTTCCAGTTATGGGTTAAATAACAGGACAGATTGGGTTCTATAGCTTTGACTGGCAACCAGTGTACTGCAGAAAATAATGGCAACCTACTGCAGGATAATCTTCTGCCCAGTCAGTTATGTCTCTTTCGAGACATGATCACCCAAGTGTGTATCTCATATAGCAATTAACTGACTGACTTGTATTTTTAAATATAAAGAGAAGGTAACCAGTGCTGTGCTTCAAAATCAAGTAGAGATGGAAATTTAACAATTTCGGAACATAGAAACAAAATACATAAAGTCTGGTACAAAATTTTGTAAATGAATAAGGAAAGTGAGAAATACTTTTAATAAAAATAATAAAGTCTCAAGGAACAAAAAGAAAATCTAATAAGGAAGCAAAAACTGTGGTGAACTTTTATGTGATGTTTAATCTCTTATATGGCTAGGAATGCTGAAGAATTTATTCACAAATGAAGAGACTTGAACCAACAGAGATGTAATTCAACTGATGAATGTTGATATTATCATAAATAAACTGTTTGAGAAAGAAGAAAGTTTTAAGAAACATAAGATCTATAAATAAATTGCTTCTAAAAGGAAGAAAATGATAGCTGAAATTTGGTGATGCAGAACAGGGGAAAGAAAGGTTAGAGAATTTAACACTCACAATGCACATTGAATGCAAGAGAATCAGAGAGAAAACACTATGTTTTAGCAAATGATGGCAGTGCAAATGCTACAAATCAAGATGGTGTAATAATGGTAATATTAAACATTTCCTTTTAGGAAAATATTCAGTGTTTATTGACTGAGCAGCCAGTGCTAGTTTTGGTTGAAATTTATAAAATCTTTCTTTATAGTTTTGCAGGAAAATTGATTTCTTTAGTGTAGGAGCCATTATCACTCTTCCCAGTATTAATGGAAGTTTCCTTCCTAACATTTTGTTTGAAATAGTGTAGAATGCCAAATATAAGCACTTTCATATTATTTTACTCAATAAAATTTGATTTTCAATGTAACAATTGTATTAGTAAATAATAGTTGTATATGTAGTCTCAAAATAAATGTTATCATTTACTGTCCACATGCTGGTCAATACATAAATCAGTGACTGCTGGGGAATAGCTGGATGGATATACAGATGGTGTAATGGATAATGGATTAGAATTGTTAATCAGAGTCAAGTTCTAATTTCAGTTGGGTTTGTTGTATTCACTTATGAACAAATATCAGTGGGAAAGATATGAATTCAATTCTTTTACTTCCAGCAATGGTTTAAGTAGTCAAAGTTTTATCACTAAAACATTATCTCTGAAAATAAATATTCTTACATTCTAGAAATATTTTCTGACTTTAAATAACCTGCAAAGAGTAGATAAGCTGTAGAAAACAAATCAATCAAGTGCTCAGATCCACAGATTCAGTGTTTATTGACTGAGCAGCCAGTACTAGTTTTGGTTGAAATTTATAAAATCTTTCTCTTGAAAAAATCTTGCAAAAACATAGCTTTCTCAAGTTTGAGAGCTGTTATTGCTCTACCCAGTATTGATGGAAGTTTCTTTTTTAACCTTTTGTTTAAAATAGTGTGGAGCATCAACATCTTATGTCATTATTTTCTCTTTAAATTAAAAGAATCATTTAAAGCAACAGGAAGCTTCATGGATCCCTGTTGGCCCACATCCTCCAAAGACAGAGCATATATCTAAATAGCTTTCACTTTCACTTTCAAATTTCTCATAATGAGGTAATAATTTAAGGTCATAATTCATCATATGCAAGTTTTCATGGGAGACGGATGGCAAAAATTAAATAAAATGAAGAAGGAAGATTGTGGATTTTTAGTGAAGGTTTCGATCATTAAAAATGTAAAGTCAAGATGTCAAAGAGTACTTCTACTCAGCATGTAACATCATCTCCTGCTACTTCTTTCTTGAATGTATCACCTGTTGAGGCAGCTGTAAACCAACAGGTGTGAGAGACAAGGTAGATATACCACTGGAATAACCAGAAATTTTTGTTATGACCAGAGAACAACAAGTATGTAAAGAGGATAACAATTGGACAACTACAATTACACTGATCTGATTATGGCAAAAAAAAAAACAGATTGTAAGACAGTCTGAGATGCAAACTTTAGACTAGAGATGACAAAATCATATAAATACACAAATCTAAGTATCTGAAAAGTCATTTCAGAATTAGTGCACAAAATTTGTACAAAATTGAACTTTGTCGGAAGTTTTTTAACAGCGGGTGGAAAATGTGATACCAAAATATGAAAGTGTATCGGAACGGAGAAAAATGCCTTCAAAAATATAAGCAAAAAAAGTATTAAATTGCCTTCAGAAAGCTAAGCAAAGTATTAAAAAACAGGAAAATTTTGTTAGAAACCAAGAAAAGTGCTAAATTGTTAGGTAATATTGGTCCTTCTATATGACAGTGAATACTGAACAATCTCTTTACAAATGAAGAACTTACTTGAGGCATGTACTTCTATAGAAGGATGCTAAGAATATCATGGATGGAACATGTGAGTAAAGAGGAAGTTTTAAGGAAAATAGGAAACAAAAAGATTCTTATACTTAAAAAGAAGCAGTTGAAATTTCCAGAACACATTATAAGAAAATAGATTGGAGAATCTGTCACTCACAGGGCATACTTGATAAAGAAGTAGGAAAGTTAGTGGGAAGATAGAAATTATTAAGAACTACAAAGAATAGAAATTTGTGAATAACAATGACCAATCACATACTAAAAAGTCACAGCACATAGAAGAATAATCTATAAAAGGCAATCTGTTAGTCTGTGTGTGACTGTTCCCTATGCACGCCTACATTTTTTAAGCTACGCTATTCAAACTTTCTAGGCACACATATCTACAGGGAAGCCAGGTCAACACATACATTTTGAGTTTAAGTTCAGCAATTTTCCCTTTCACACTTTTTGGCCAATGGTGCAGATTGTTTACATTTGCTCTGTAAAACATCTAAGACCTAAGATGGTTGCTAAATTATGTCACAGAAATCAAATCACACATGTCAAACATGACTAAAATATTTCTTATTAAACAAAAAGTGTTTTTTCGAACAAAAACAAAATATGTAAAAACAAAAAGTGTCAATGGTTAATTAAATTATTTAAGTCTTTTTTTTTTAGATTTAATATTTCATACTTCAGAAAATCAAATTTAAAAAAAAATAAACTTTTTTTTTCGCTAAATATTTCATGCAGGAAATCAACTGTTTGTAATTCATGTGGCATTCATGGAACTTTTTCCTCTAAAATTAAATGTATACATTTTTAAATATTCTTTGAAAATTTCAGAACTGATAGAAAATAATAGTTTTTATATTTCTAATTTCCATCTACTTCTCTCATTGGCATCTTCTCCTACTACTAAAATGTTCTGAGTTGAATGGGCAATGCCGGGTTATGATGCTAGTCATCTATAAAAGGCAATCTGTGAGTCTGTGTGTGACTGTTCCCTATACATGCCTATATTTTTTAAGCTACACCATTCAAACTTTCTAGGGACACATATCTACAGGGAAACCAGGTTGACACATATTTTTGAGTTTAAGTTCAGCAATTTTTCCCTTTCACACTTTTTGGCCAATGGTGCAGATTGTTTACATTTGCTCTGTAAAACATCTTAGATCTAAGATGATTGATGATTTACATCACAGAAATGAAATCACACGTGTTAAACATGACTAAAATAGATTTTTATAAAAAAAAATGAGCCTTAATATTTAATTTTTATTCCAACGTTTTAAAAATTCATTTGGTCAACAAAAAAATGCAAATATTTTTCCCATAATTTGGAAACAAAAGAAATATTTTTTTTAAAATATGTTTTTTCAGACAAAAACAAAATATGTAAAAAAAGTGTCTGTAATTCATGTGGCATTAATGCGACTTTTTCCTCTAAAATTAAATGTCTACATTTTTAAATATTCTTCGAAAATTTTTGAACTGAGAACATAATAGTTTTTATATTTCTAATTTCAGTAAAACAAAAGAAATAATTTTTATTTTTATGTTAATTCATTTAATCAACAAGAAATGTATATATTTTCCACCGTAATTTTGAAACAAAAACAAATGCAATGTGGTTTACAATGTCACACAAAACATCTAATTTCTGTAAAACAAAATAAATAATTTTTATTTTTATGTTAAATTCATTTTGTCAACAAAAAATGTAAATATTTTCCTCCATAATTTTGAAACAAAAACAAACGCAATGTTGTTTACAATGTCACACAAAACATCAAATCACATTTATGCAAAACAAAAGAAAATAATTTTTTTTTCTCTTACTACTAAAATGTTCTGAATTGCATGGGCAACGCCAGGCTATGATGCTAGTATTGACTAAAAAGGAGATCAGTTTTACAAGAACTATTCAAAGGGGATCTTTAAAGATCTGACTTATTTAGGAATGTCTATGATTATGGCAGACTAAAATTTATAAAGATAAGATTGATTTAGTAATATAATATTTGGTAAGGAATATGATCATCATTGATTAAAATATACAGAGTAGTCTTGCTAAATATTTATAATATGTTTTTTGTTGATATATATATATATATATATATATATATATATATATATATACACACACATTGTTTATCATAAAATACAATGAAAATATTTTCTTTATTTTCAGGTAAGTTCAACATTTTTATCAGAAGAGCAAAATTGAAAACCGAAGATTCAGCGCTATTTCAGGTTCTGTAAGAATTTATTTGGACCAAGAGGTACATTTTTTAAAATATTTATATTATTACTTCTTTTCTTAAATTCACTTATTATTATTTTTAATTAATATATCATTTCTTAATTATTGAGTAAAAATTTAGTTTCATTCTCTTAATTTTTACTAAAATTTTAGATGTGTTCTTTAAGTATACAATTTTTGTGTTTTACACTTGATTAAATTATTATTGCATGTGTCTAAGTGATTTCTTTTTTGACATAGGGTGTGTAAAAACTGTCCAAATAATTTGCAGATCCAAGCACATTCTGATAATATGGTTAAAATTCTTCATAAAAGAATATCCATTAACTTACATATATCCGATAACTTGTGATTTATTATTATATAATATTAATTAAATAGAAGACCTGTATTCACCAAACATATAACCTATATTTTCAGATTTAAAAGTTGAACTTCATTCTGATTTGTTAAATTAGAAACACACATAAATTTTTCTGTCTTTCTCCATTCCTATTAACTCTTTAAATAACAAGTTTATTGTTTTATACAAATGTATATTATTTTCACAAGAATGAGTCAACATTGCCTGAAGATGAGATAAAATCTCTAAAAATAGAAATTTCTGTGTTGCAATGTAAATTAAATTATTTTTAAGTAAAAAACAAATTTAATTATACTATGTTTTATGCTATATGTTGTATTGAGCACTTTTTTAAAAAAGTAAATGCCAGAGAATTTGGAATTCTAAAACTGTTGGTTCTCTTCACCTGGATATATATATATATATATGTAAAAACAATCTTCTAGGCACATGCACACAAATGTACATATATTCTTGCATGTACACCAAAATTGATTACTTTTGAAATGCATGCACTGTCAGAATGGTTGATCTGTTTTTGTTGCTTTTTGGGATCCAATATATAGATCAATATCACTTATACATCTTAAAGGATTTACGGATCAATCATCTTCTTTAGAATGAACTCCTAAAATTGTGTCTTTTGAAAACTTTACACATTGTGTGAGACTTCATCTTACATGTGGTAGCTCTTATCAAGGTTGTTCACTGACAAGTGTGTATCAATAAGTCTATAGCCTCACATATAGTTATTATCTGAATTGTTCTGTTAAACTTTCACTACAAAATGTTTGATTAATGTCTTTGACGTCTACTTACTGAATTAGGTGCATTGATAAAAAAGAAAATTATTGGGTCAAAACAACTGTTAATAATATTTTTTAATCATGTTTCAAAGACAATATTTATATATTTGTACATAGATTTATTTATTCACCCATATAGGTTCTTATTTTGTTGCTCACCTTTCACCATATTTGAGGCCATCCATCATCAGAGAGCTTGGCATATTTCTCTGGTTTTTTTTATAGTAATGATCACCCTGTCAACATATGTCATATCTATCTTCTTCTAACTTCCTCCAAAAAAACAAAAATATCTCTACTTTTCTCCATGAAATAAAGCAAGTAAAAAGAAATCTGAATAAATTTTTGATGTTCATGTTGTATAAGGCCCGAGAGCAACAGGCACGGCTTATAGAGATATATGAATTGACCCTAGATTTGAACAGATTAAAATTGTAGTGATTAAGAAAGCATCCTCTTGGAAGTCAGTTCCACAAAGAAGCAGTTAGTGGGATGAAGTAGCTTGAGTGAGACTTACATCTCATCAATGGGATACAAAGGCAATGAGGGTCGTTCCCTACAATGTTCGTAGCATGGCAGGTCTTAGTCATGAAGGGAAGAACTGCTGGAACATAGAAATTTAGCACATCTTTTTTTCCATGGAAATAGTGACAGTACAGTGAGAGGCTTATGATGTTTCATTTGTGAGAAAGTCAGTCAGTCAGTTAAGTGCCATACGTGATACATGGTTTGGTGATCATGTCTTGAAAGAGACATGACTGACTGGGTAGAAGATTATCCCGCAGTAGGTTACTATTGCTTTCTGCAGTAGACTGGTTGCCAGCCAGGGCTATAGAACTCAATTTGTCCTGTTATTTAACCCATAACTGGAGGAGGAAGAGATGTATTATACTATTAGGTAGTAATTAGTAAGGGATCAGTTTATGACTTCATAACAATATAAAACTAATCCCCCACTTTATGCCCAGTAGAAGCTTTAATCATGTTTTTAACTATTATATTCAGTCAGTCAGTTAAGTACCATACGCGATACACACTTTGGGCGATCATGTCTTGAAAGAGACATGACTGATTGGGCAGAAGATGATTTTGCAGTTGGTTGGCATTGCTTTCTGCAGTAGACTGGCTGCCAGCCAAGGCTATAGAACCCAATCTGTTTTATTATTTAACCCATAACTGGAGGGAAGAGGTGGATTAATATCTTTCTCAAGGGTATTTGTGCGTAAGTGAATGTAAGAAGTTCTAAAGGGGGTTGTTCTTTTTTTCAACCAATATTTTGAAAACTAAATACTTATGTGAAATATTTTTCATCATATGGCTATCAGCTGAATTATGCACCTACATATTTCCAAGTGTTCATTAGTAATTAGGCAGTAGGATAAGTAATTAATATTTACCACTGAATTCAGTGCATTGACAAGGAAGAAAATTGTTATATGAGCAATATAGCATGTATATTTCACTGTATAATGACTATCCTCATTAAAAATATGGATAAATTATTTTTAGGGGGTCAATTTTTATTTTTCAAAAAGCAACAATATTTTATTATTATCCATTTGATATAAGATGTTGAACGAAAATATAATTATTATAAAATATTATATAAAATTATTTTATTATAAAATATTATATAAAAAAATAAACATATGATAACAAATTAAAATTGTTCCAGTTTAAAATTTGCAAATAATAGCAACCCTCTTAATATGGGCTTTTTAACATTATATTACCTTCGTCAAACTTTTTTTCATGATTTTAAGTTTCACTTTTTAGCAGTTTTTTATTACTGCCCAGATACTTTCTGTGTTTGCTTTTTCATTCTCACATATATCCTTTTTACCGACAGGTCGCAATTTGTCTGTTGGGTTAATATCTGGAGATGTTGGGAGCTATTTAATAAATTTAGTATATTTGAAACTTCAACAAGGTCGGCAATAGTTACCTTTGCAAAATTGTTTTGCAGGAATGTATTCCCCCAGCTTAAAACATTTTGATCCTGATACATACCACTTAATTTTTTTCCAACATCTTAGAATAATTACATTTATCTTGATACCATCATTAACTTCGAAGCGACCTTTAACTTTAGTGTTTACCATCCAAAATATTTCTCTACCTGCTCCTTGTTGCCTTCAAAGTCATGTTGCTTAGCTGTTTTCATGTAGAACCCAACTTCTATCTATATCAGCGATTTCCAAACTGGGGAAAATTTCCACCTACCAGGGAGGAAATAAATACACTACCTACTAAATAAAAAAATCTCATCTGTTGCGCACTTGCCAAAACTAACCCTAATATTGATACACTGGTGCACAAGAAGCAGCATCACCCTTCTCACTAATTTAATTCTGAAGTAAAAGAGCAAAGAGAAGTCTTTTTATTTGTTACTAATTGCTCTCTATGGCTATGCTGAGTTGTTAATAACTGTTCTCTATCCACTTTACTGTGTAACTATAAATTTATCTGCATATTTGTACATTTGAAAAATGAATTTGTAAATAGTCTCAATGTGTTTTGACTGCTCTTTCTCTCATACACATGAAGGAGGAAATCTGGATGGTTGAACTGGATGGAGGGAAAAATGAAAGAAAAAATTTTGGTAACCACTGATCTATATCATCAAATCTATCCACTGTAGCTTTTAATTCATCACTAAAAATGAAAATAGTTTTCATGCACTACTTTGCCCATCTTAGATGTCCCTCTTTGTGTATTCACTTAAAGGTGGTAATTTGGTTGTTTTCATCTCTTTAGCCAACTTTTCTATTCTATGTTTCTCTGTTTACATTTTAAGTCCCAGCTTCTTAAAATATTTTCTTTTTAGTCAATCCAATTTACTTGGCCCACATGATTAATGGCAGCTCTGCAATATTGTTTTAAATAAGTGTAAGATCCTTTTTCCTCCACTCTCCAATCAAATTGAGGTGTTAATGTCTTCTGCTGTTAAAGCTGAATGCTTTGCCTGTAAATTCTCCTTTTATGACATTCTTAAAGCCAATTTTTCCTGACTTTATCTTGCCAGTGCTTTTATTACATTATTTGATTGTTTTCTGATCAATTTTTATGCAATTTTCAAATTCATGCTGGAAGTAAAAATGGGATCTCTCAGAAAATTAATAGAGCAGTTTCATTTTGGGGGCATTAAAATTGTGTATTCATGTGATAAATCTTTGGATGAAGGTATAGCTCAGGGAAAGCTAAATATTTTTTATCAAGACCCTTGCATTCTTCCACAGGTCCCACATAACCCACAAGGGGCTAGTTAAAATTTTTATAGGCATCTCACCATTTATTTTTAATTCTCTTGATTTAAATAATCTGGAACCTTTTGTAAAATATTTTTCTTTTTCTATTTACTATGTTTGTTTTAGTCAGTGGATCTTAGTTACCTGATGCATTTGAATATATACTCATACATATAAATATCTAGATATATATATATTTATACACAAAAACTGAATATCTATTCAATCAATAGCTGTATTTATTGCAAGGAAAGTTACATCACTATTTTGTGCCAGAAAGTTTTCTTGTCAGAGTCCATTGTGCACATTTATAAATCTACCATTTGCCCATGCATTGAATACTGCTGCAATATTAAGTTCAAGGTTGTTGTCAAAATCCAAGGAAGAATCTGTAATGTAATCAATCCTGACTTGATATCTCAATGTCAGTCACTTTCTCACCAATGTGATATGTTTTCTCTCTGTCTTTTCTACAAATATTTTCATGGTAACTACTGTTACAAGCTTTTTTTCCTGGTACCCCAACTAAATGAATTCAAACATGATACTAGATTGACATTCAGGTCTCACCCACTTATTGTTGAAACAGGTAAATGCAACTTTCACATCTACTTGAACAGTTTTTTCTCACGCTTCCCACCTGTGGAAGTCCCTTCCATTTACTTGTTTCCCTGATATCTACAATCTTCCAAAATGTAAATGCCATGTGAATCGCCATCTTTTATCTTCTTGAATCCTGTTCATTTTTGTCTTTTTCGCAATTCTCCCTATACTTTGTCTTTTTCTCTTATTTTCACTCTTCATAACTCTTGAATAATAGTGGCATTCATGTCTTGCTTGGGATGAAATGATTAAAAAAAATAAATAATAAAAATATATGGGAGGGAAAAATGTATGACAACAGAAAAAATTTTATTGAATATTGTTCTTGATATATAGAAACATGTACTATTACCACTCATATATATATATATATATATATATATATATATATATATATGTATCAAATCAATACAAATCCTGCCAAGTAACCAAAGAAAAAAATCACCACAACTAATAAATAAAAAAGAAAATATAAACTGAGAAGAAAAAAATAAAAAAACAATACAAAGAGTCCATGTCTAAAGGATGAAGGCACATATGAAATTCTGATCCCCTGACAATTATGGTTGTGTGAAACTCAACTAGCAAACTGAACCTTCTCTCTGGGTAGCACAGATATATATTGAAAACAGGAATAGGGATTGCTCAAATGAGAGAAATTGGCATAGAAGAAAAAAGTGCAAGAAGCTCTGAATGCCCTTCTCAAAGTGCAGATCCATTGTTATTATTATTATCAAAATTACTGGATCTTTGTATGATATATTAAGTGTGCATAAAGGTATTGTGGTCACTACACATATCTAGAGTGCAAAGTTGACTCTCTCCAGACAAACAAATTTGTGACCCTATACATCGAGATCTGTTTGTCTTTCTGACAGCTGCAAATACTGTGTATATAGAGATAAGTGGTGGGTGTGCTGGTCAGAAGGTTCATATGCGTGCATGCTTGTTGGTTTTTTTGCACTCTCACTCATTAAATCTTTTCTGTTTTGGGAATCATTCCCATTTTGTTGGCCACAAAAAATTTTCACACTGACTTGTTAAATTTAATTTCATCTTTTTTCTTTAAAATTGTTTTCAGCAATTCTGATTCAATTCTACACATCATCAAGTTCTTTTTGTTTTCTTTAGAATAAAGAAGTACGATTTTTCACAATGGCTCAAATTGTTTTTTTTAATGCATTTGAATTTAGTGTGTCTGTGTGGGTGTCTTAGTTTTTATGTTGTTTTGTTGAGGGAAGGCTTGTATTTTTTATAAATATTTCTTCCTGCATTATCAGCATGTTATAGTCTGCATTTTGGTAGATAGGCATTACTCTGAATTTACCCCTACTACATTGGTGTAAGTGTTCGGGAAACATACAATTTCCTGTTATCGGCTATTTTAATGTTACTTATTTTGCAGGGCTACTCTTTTATTCAGGCCTTGTGTTGCCCCATGTGTATTTTTGCACATTCATTGCATTTTACAACATAAATTACGTTTTTAGAGTCACAGCTCAGATTTAGTTTTATTTTGAATGTAGATGTGTTTTTGATCTTGAAGTTGTTTCCTTCTATTATTATGTTGCATACTCCACCCCTTTTATTGTTGCATTTTGTGTTCCCCTGTGTTGTGTGTTGCTTGAATTTTGATGAGGTTAGTATGTTTTTTAAATTTTTTGGTTTATGCTTACTTTTAATTGTTCTAGTTGTCTTTAAGATTTATTTTATCATATTTGCTGAGTAATTTTATGTGTTTATCTTTGCAAAAAATTCTGGGTTGCTTTTGTTGTGTGTGGAAATATATCTGAATGTTTTCTTCTTTTTCATGATTTTTTGTTTATTGGATTCCGGAGAGATTCTAATGGTACTTTTTCTGCCAGTTAAAAACCGTTATTTATTAGTGGGGTGGGGTACTCTCTTATTTGCACTGTTTTTTGTAGTTCCTGTAGGCATATTTTATAAAGGGTTTCATTAGCTACTATTGAACAAATTTGTCATACTAGGGAGTCAGGGATGGATTTTAGGCAACTTTTAGGGTGGTGAGTCTTGAAATGGAGGTACTGTTGAATGTCTGTGGGTTTATGGTACATGTCTGTGATGCTGTAATTGTTTTTTATGAGTATGTCTAGGAATGACAATTCATTATAGCTATATTCTAGTATGAACTTAATTTTGGGGTTTAAAATTATATATATATATATATAATTTATAAAGAATTTTCGTTTATTACTATGGATAATACATATTTCACCGCTTTGATGTTATTATCGTGGCTCATCAGATCCAAATGGTACAACAGTAGGTAATCAAAATATCCCTCCCCACAAAAAATTTGTTTTCTTTCATTTAATTTTACATAGATGCTCACATGTACATATTAGAACAGACATTTGTTACGGTTATATACGAAAAATTTCTCGCTCATTCGAAAAAGAACCCCAAAGAAAGAGGAAAGCGAGGATAAAGAAAAGAGAGATGATTGATTAATGCAAAGAAGAGAAAAAAGTTAAAACAAAATGTGGGGGGGGGGACAGAAAAAACAGAATGGAAAGCAAGAAGAGAAAAAGAAAGAACAAAGAGATACAATAACAGGAAATACTGTGAGAAATAAATGTTGACAGCATTTCTTCTAATAGCGTTTCAAAACCCCTAACTGTTTTCATAGGAAAACCTGGAAAAATTTAACTATGAAATTTAATTTCAAATATACTGGGATATATTTACAGTACAGAAAAAGTATTACATCATAATTTTAATACAATTTGAAAAAATAACTACTATTACTATTAATTTAAAAATTTATGCTAATTTAAAATAATTTGAAAATAATTGAAAATACCAAAATTAAAAATATGACTAGAGAAACAGGAAAACAATTTATAAACTTAACAGAAGAGGGAAATACACAAAAAGAAATAAAGATAAAAAGGAGAAATCATGCTAGAACGGATTTTTAAAAAATTTAAAAAATTATATATATATGGATGTGCGTTGTGGTGCATTGGATATCGGCTTGGAACGAGAAATCAGGGAGCTGAGTTCAAATTCCAGCCGAATTCATTGCATTCACTTACATGCAAATACTCTTGGGAAAGGTATTAGTCCGTCTATTCCTTCCAGTTATGGGTTAAATAACAGGACAGATTGGGTTCTACAGCCTTGGTCGGCAACCAGTCTACTGCAGAAAGCAATGGCAACCTACTGCGGGATAATCTTCTGCCCAGTCAGTCATGTCTCTTTTGAGACATGATTGCCCAAACATTTATCATATGGCACTTAACTGACTGATATATATATATATATATATATATATATATATGTATGTATGCAAGTTTCATTAAAAATGGTAGACAAATGGTATACAAGGTCTACAGTTACGTTTTATATAATTTTTCATGTGATCTTAAAAAATTTTTTTCTTTTCAGAAAATAAATTGTATGAAAATTATCTGGATGTTTAATCTGTTTAAACACTTTTGGCTATACTTTTTTTTACATTTAATTGAATATATAGATTGTTTTATGTATGCATTTATGTATGGTCATAAAAATGTTTTATTTTCAAAATATGGTGAGCACACTGTGGCCATTTTCATAGTTGATATCATTAAGTGTTGGCATTTTCTTTTTTTATTGATAATGCTTCTATTATTTTTAGCTACTTTTTCATATGTGGATAATGGTGTTTATATAATCAACGAGTATGTTAAAGAATATGTTTTGTTTAGAAATAAAAACAATTATAAGAAAAAATGAAAAATTACATAAAAACTTAATCATAGAACTTTGTCTTTCATTTTTAATGAAACATGCATAAAAGAGGGATTGCTGCATAAATACATTATATATATATATATATATATATATAAGAACTTTGAATAATTTCTTGGTGATTTTTCATGAAAAGTAATGTTTTATTTACAAACATTTGTTAAAAACATGTCACTGAAAGTATTGCCTGTTGCTAGCCAATATTTTTCCCATCTTTCTGGCAGCATTTGAATTTCATGTTGTATAAAAATGACACGTCTTTTGAGGTTAATCACAAGTTAACTCATTTTTTTTGGTGTCTTCATAAGAATGAAAGTGCTGCTTAGCCAGGCCATGTGCTATCACTTGGAACAAGTGATAATCAGATAAGGCAATGTCTGTTGAATGCAGCAGGTGGGATAGGGCTTTTTGTTTCAGTGTTTTCAAATAGGATTTCACCTATTTTGCAACATGTGGCAAAGCTTTGTTATGTTGCAAAATCATTTTGTTTTGTCTCTGTTTGCGTAGCGGCCATTTTCTCTTCAATTCTTGGCTCAAACACATCAATTGTAGTTGGTAGCTATCTCCCATGATGGTTTTAGTCATTTTGATCAGCTCTGATCTAGCTGATTCCACCAACTGCAGAGCAGAAGCTTCAAACCATGGATGTTCAGCTTTGTCGCCAGTGTTGATGCTTGACCAGGCTTATCCCAGTATCTTCTACATTTACGGCTATCATAGTATACCCACTTTTCATCACTAGTCATGATAGGATAATAAAAACAATTTCCTTTTCTATAAGCAAATGTTCACACATGAAAAGACACCATTCAACATCCTATTGGCTTCAACTTGTTCAGCACCCAATATCCTTGCTTTTGAGTCATACCTAATACTTTCAAACATTTCAAAGCTGTTGTGTAATCAACTTCTAATGATTCTGTAAGTTTAGCTTGGACCTGACATGAATCTTCATGAAGTAATGCCTCCAATTCTTCATCATCAAACACTTTTGGTGCACCAGAGTGTTCTTTATCTTCAACATCAAAATCATTATTTTTTAAGCTTCTAAATCAATCCCTGCATGTTGTTTATAACAGATCATAGTCACTATAAGTCTCAGTAAGAATTTTATGGGATTCATCTGTAGATTTCTTTTAAATAAAGTAGTTCAGTAAAATTCCTCCTAAATACATTTTTTTAGCTTGAAATCTAACATGTTTAAGACTATGAAGAACAAAGTTGTTTACACTTTGGCAAAATAACATGCACTGAATTTCAAGCTTGCTTATAGCAGTTCCTTAGAGATGTGTTATCATTTAAAACTGCATGCACGCAATCCTGGGAATGCCATGTGTTTGAAAACAGTGAGAACTTATACAAGGTCCTAATAAATCTTTTCAATTCCAGAAATTGTTGAGATTTTGTACAAAAATTATTATTTCTTTTTAATCTATGAAAACTGTTTTTTGACAACTGGAACAAGACACAAGAAGATTTTTTAATGCCTCTTACAACTTTCACTCAGTCTGTTAGCTCCATCTGCTACACACTGTGTTGCAGACTATTTGTTTGATATATTGTTTTTTATTTACCCTTGACACACAAACACAGTAGTAGACACAAAATATGTGTCACTATTTAAAAGAAAAATTTTTAAAGTGTGTTTTTAGAAGAGTATAGAATTTCTAATAACATAATAACTGTAAGTGCTCAAATCTACAACTGCAGATAATAATTCATCATCTCATCATTCAATAAGTCTCGGGCCTGACGAATAGATGGTATCACTAATAAAAACATCCATATAATTTTTATGAAGTACTAACCTTCAAATGGCATGTGACAAAATTTGGGCTCAATCAGATTATTAGTTTACAAATTACAGTTAAGTGAAGCCACTGTTGCAAATTTTCAAAACAATGGAAAAATCTGAATTTCATGTGTTGATAAAGCATTCATTTTTGATAGAAGAAATACTATTCAAGTAAAGCAATGGCTTGATAAATGTTATTCAAACTCTGCTTTGTCAGAAAAAATAGTTAAGAGGTGGTATGCTGACTTTAAACGTCATATAGACACAAATGATGCTGAATTTTCAGATAGTCCAAAATTGGCAGTTGTCTAGGAAAACAGCAAACAAATCCACAAACTCATTTTAGTTTTTTGTAAATTGAAGTTGTGTGTGATAGCAAAGGAGTTAAACATATCAGAAGGCAGTGTAGTCACCATTTTGCATGAACATTTGTCAATGAGTCAGCTGTGTTTCAAATGGGTGCCGTGCTTGCTCACAGTCGATCAAAAACAACTATTCAGCGCATTACTTGCTACTGTTTTAGTGCAACAGGAAGGTCTTTTTGTATAAATATGACAACAGATGAAACATGGATCACCACTTCACTTTGGAGTTAAATTGGCAGTCAGCTGAGTAGACAGTAGCAGGTGAAAGCCATCCAAAGTGACCAAAGACACAATTATCAGCAGGCAATGTTTTGGCATCGGTATCTTGGGATGCGCAGGATATTTAGTTCATCAATTACCTTGAGAAAAGAAGAACCATCAATAATGAACATTATATAGCATTATTAATGCATTTGAAGGAAGAAATTACCAAAACAATGGCCACAAATGAAAAAGAAAAAGTGCTCTTTCACCAAAACAATGAACCATGTCACAAGTCAATCACAACGATGGTAAAACTACATGAACTGCAATTTGAATTGCTTCCACATCCATCCTATTCTCCAAATCTGTCCCCCAGCGACTTCTGGCTGTTTGCAGATCTCAAAAGAATGCTCCAGCCAAAGACGAACGTTCTACAAAAAATGGCATCAAATTGTTAGAGAAGCATTGGAATCAGTGTATCATCCTAGAAGAAGACTGTCTTGATGAATAAAGTCAAATTTTGCCTAAAAGGTGTTGTTTTATTAGTTAGCCTCGAGATTTATTGAGTAATGTATGATATGATGTGTAGATTTTAGTGGTTGGTGAGAATTTATTTCTGCATTGAGTACTTTATGACTACAGCTATATTAGAATGGCTTTTT
Organism: Ascarosepion bandense; assembly: GCA_037127315.1. Classification (NCBI taxonomy): domain Eukaryota; kingdom Metazoa; phylum Mollusca; class Cephalopoda; order Sepiida; family Sepiidae; genus Ascarosepion; species Ascarosepion bandense. The sequence goes on along the minus strand of JBBBDQ010000363.1, from coordinate 3,599,765 downwards.
TCATAGTCTTTCTTTGAGAATATCTTTCCAAAAAAATGATTAAATTTTCAGCATTTTCAAATAATAAGCGTATTTGTTGGCTTTTTCCTCCTCTATGACAGTGAACACTGGACAGTCTCCTTCATATGAAGAAGAGACTTGAAGTAACATAAATGCAGTTCTACAGGAGGTTACTGAGAACACCATGGATTGAAAATTTGAGCAAAAATAATTTTTTAGGGAAAATGTAATAAAAAAGGACCTTTCTATTTAACATAAGAAAGAGTTGAAATTTCTAGGGCTCATAATGAAGACAATGGTTTTGGAAAATTTCATACTCACAGGACAGATTGACAGCAAAAGAGACAGAAGAAAATTATGCATAAGCTACCTAGCAAGCTTGAGTAAATGCAGAACAGGGTTTAGGCGAGATAACAAAAAGACAGTTTAAAAGCTACAAAGGAGAGGCAACTGTCACGAGCTATGATTGCCAATGTCCTGAAGAGACATGGCATATAGATGATTTTACATGCAAGTTTTTTCTTACTTTTTCTCATTAAATTGCATAAATTTTGTGACATAAACTTCTCTAAAGAGAATATATTTTCATGATATAAAGTATAAAAATCTGATTATTTTAACCTGAATTCATAAAATATTACCATGGCTTCAACAAATTCTGCATGTTATAAAGAAGAATTAAGTTTCAGACTCTGATATTTTTTAGCTGATCTGATCAGCTGTCTTCTGCAAGTGTGTGATTCTCATAAAAAATAATGCAGATCTTTTTTTTAAAATAAAAATTTTTCGTCTTTTCCTATTGTTGATATTTATGGAAAGTAAAGTTTTGTGTGAGTGTATCATAAGTGTTTGTGAATTTAGATATAAACATATATGCAACAAAACTTGGATTTCTTCTACAAACCATTTTTTTTTATGGCTCCTACAGAGAAACGTCTCTTGGGTATGTTTATACTTTTTACAATGACTATAGTGAAACAAAGTTTTCTGTGTCTCTTGGATATGTCAGTTATCTTTCTGGTTCAGAAGTTAGTGTAAGTCAGTACAAGCATCATTGCTATGTTCACACTTAAGTCAGTCTTGCACTGAGTTGAAACAACCAAAGAAAAAGCTTGACTTACTTTATAGGTTGGGGTTTTTGAAAGACACGTGTGAGTCCTATGCATCAGAAAGTGGGAAGAGAGTTCAAACATCAGTGGACCAGGGAAACTAACATTCCCCAGTGGAAACGTAATTAACATTTGGTTCACATCTTGTAGGAAAGAGAGTGAAGCAAGAAATAGTTACTTTTCTATAGCCTTCAACAATGCTCCCTAACTCGGTTTGATGAAACCAAGATAATCATATTTTCAGTTCTTTTACTCTCATGCAACATGGAAAAATGTATTTCTTTATCTTTTTTTTTTATTATTCATTATTATTATTTTATCTGTTGATTTTCATTTCCTTTTCCCCGCAATCTCTTCTAGAGTCTTTTTCATTTGCCTAATCATGCTTTCCTTATGTATTCATAAAAAAAGTGAAATTCTTTTTAAACTTTTAACTTAATATTTTGTTGATGTTTCTCTTTGATCTCCATGTTCTATTGTATCAGAACTTTCTTTCACATAAAAATCTGCACAAGAAGTGACTGGAAAACCAACTTACCTACATTTTTTTGCTTATGTTATGACATTTTGGCTCATCTGTTCTATGGTCTTCTGTAGGTGTATGATTCATAAGGAAAGTGAAATGTCACTTTTTATTTTTTCGTATTTTTACTTATTTCTTGTTGATATTTCTTTTGATCTCTGGGTTTTTTTTTTTATTTGCTTGGTACCTACAAAAGAATGTGATGTAATAAGAAAACCAAGTAAGACAATTTTTCTTCTTTTCCGCCATCTTGTGATCTGATTGAGTTCATACTGATCATAAATTTTAAGAAGAGTCATGATCATTCCAATTTTTCTCTGGATATCAGAACTTTTGCATTTGTGTTGGTTTGTTATTTGTTAGACAATGCATCAGGTATTCTATTCTATGATATTTTTCAGGTGTATAATTCATAAGAAAAGAGTGAGATTTCTTTTTTTATTTTTCCTGGTAAAAGATGGCGCCAGAAAACAATTGTTTATGCATCAACTGGATCAGCTAATTCCAACCACACACAATACACCAGGTGATACCATTCATCACCACCCATGTAACTGGTGAATATAATTTATTCATGGGTGAATTTGTTCTTTCCATGCTGAGCGAAAGAAACAAAAAATTACATTTGAAGAAGTCTTGTCAAATGGATCAGTCAATATGTTAAATAAACCAAAAATACATTGAAGGAGTTCAAATAGACAAACAAAGTTAGGAATGTTAATTACTTTTCTTAATGCTATGGATGATAAATTCAGCTAAAGAATTTGAGGAAATAATCTCAATGATTATAAAAATAGACTGAAGTCTAAAATTTCTTTGTAAGTTTTCTCAGTGCTTTGTTCGTAAAAACTTTTAAAGGAAACTCATAAATGCAGAAAACATTAGCTTATAACAAAGATGGCATCAGCTTTTTCCTTTAACAAAATTCTTGACTAAATAGTTTGTATAAGTGTCTCCATCAAAGAAAGAACACATTGCATCACATTACAGCTGCTGGTATCAAGTTTCTTTTCACAGTTTGATACTTGCATAATATAAATATCTACAGTTTACTCTGAATGTTTTTAAAAATTCTTCCACAGACTTAATATCTAAACTGAATTGATATTTCCAATTCATTTAATGGTTCTGTGAGATGATTTTTTTTTTGCTTTTTTTTTTTGGAATTGGAAGATCAGTATCTGAATAATTTGATAGATTGGACATTTCAAAAGTGTCCTAAGAGTCTTTTAGCCAACAAATATTTTTCTTATTATTTATTTGCCTTTCTTTATTCTTAATCAAATGGAAATTATAAATGAGCAGTTTAAAATAGAGCTGACCAAACAATATTTTGACAATAAGAGATGAAAAATATTTCAAAGACAATAAAGAAAATGAAAGAAAAATCCCAAACCGAATTTGGTACAGTTAAAGTAGTACTGACAAAAAAGAACTCTCTTAAAAAATTTCGTTTTAGACATTTTTTAAGATAACAAAAAACATGTTAATTTTGGCATTGCATGTCTAACTAGTCTCATCAAGTTTGAGAATTTTGTTTTCTATATAATTTTTGAATAAATGCATTCTTTTTCAAAAATTTTAAGAATGGTTAATTTAAGAGTTTTCTGTATTTTTCCTTTTTTATCAGTTAATTGCTGTACATGATAAATGCTTGGGCAATCATGTCTCTATTGAGCCATGACTGTCTAGGCAGAAGATTTTCCTCCAGTAGGTTACCATAACTTTCTGGGGTAGACCAGTTGCCAACAAAGTCTATAGAACCCAATCTGTTCTGCTATTCACCCATAGCTGGAGGAAGAAGAGATGGATTAATACCTTTCTAAAGAATATTTGTGCACGAGTCAGTGAAATGAATTCGACTAGAATTCAAACTTAGCTCTCTGATTTCTCATTGTCTTGATATCCATTATTGCCCCAAAATAGTAAATTCATTAAAGTATTAAGGTGCATCTTAAAACAATTTCTTTTCTAAAAACCTCCTATGTGCTATGTTATATTTCCTAGACAAGTCAATGTTTCCCTAGTAAAGTTTTCATTAACCACTTGATGATGTTAAATCTTTCAGGATTGATAAATATACAATGTAGATTTAAGCTTACAATCTCTGTATTGAAAATATTTGACAATAATTTCTTTTTTAGTGTGAGATTTTGCACTGCAATTCAAGGGATTCTCATAATATAGTAAATGAATATATTTATATAATAGTTTTGTTATTGGTATATATTTTTTAATTTCAGATGGCCATAAAGAATGATTTATAATGGTTATGCACCCATATTCAGGGGAGAATGAAGGAGATAATATAATTATGTGAACATATAGGAGTTATATATTCAAATGTATTAGCTGGCACTTAACACAGGGTGAAGGAAGGTGGGTTTGTTTTCAAAAATGCAATGACAGGATATATATCTAAGGTCACCAGCTAGTTGTACCAATGTTGTGTTTTGTTTCTTTATATGTTATTTATGATGACCATTGTATTGAAGAAATACAAAATTAATTTATTGTATCTAGTTTCATCAATTTTCAATCTACAGATCTGCTTTTTCAAAGAAATTATGAAATCTTGATCCTCTTGTGATTGTTCCTTCATGTCTTACATCCTGATTTTGAAAGCTTTCTGATTGGTTGGTCAAACTAAGTCTTTGTTCATCTGGTAATTCATATTACCCATCTATTTTTAGAGATGGGGAAAAGTTTGATCTTGTTATTATTTATTTTTACTTATCTCTTTATTACTACAAATAGAAGGTCAACAAAGAAACAATATATTGTAAATTTAATGAGTAATGAGAATAATGAAAATTGTTAAAAGTTTGAAGAGAGATTATATAAAAATCAAATGAGAAACTGAAAAACATAGTGAGATAGGAATGAGGAAAACTTTTACTTTAAGAATGTTATAAATGCAAAAAAATTAAAAGGGTAACATGCAAGAAATGTCGATTAACTAGCAAGAAAATATTTGAAAAATCAAAGTCAGAAATGTAAACATCAAAAAAATGAAGCAGAATATAAAAAAAGTTGGCTAAAAATAGAAAAGCAATAAGAATCCTTTCCTCACAATAGATGCAAGCGAGACAAATTAGTCCATGAAAAATGAATTCTGAAGAGTAATTCTTAGTGAAGGTGGCAGAGATCCATAAGAGAGAATTTGCATATTGTAGAATCAAAAATATGATACCCACCCTCGGAAGGAAGTCCTCAACTAGCATCCAGTTGGCAGCTAGGGAGATCAAGCTGTAACTGAATACAGATCTTGTACTTGAGTATTCACGGCTGAACGATGGCTATTTATTGATCAGAGTATCCCCACCAAATTCAGCAGCCAATCAGAACCTAGACAATAGGCTTGCCCAAGTATCAGAATGGAATACCCCAACCTGCTGTATAAACCACTCACCAACTGGTCTTAATGGGTGATCATAGCCGACTCAACTCGAAATGCAATAGAGTACTGGTCTGTTTTGCACTGACTAATTTCTATACATATTAGTACATTTGATACACTCAACTGGAATTTGAACATAGCACTGATTTCTCATTTCAATATCAATTAAAGCAACGGTACATCCTTAAACGTGTATTATCATTATCAGTTGTTTACTCCACATTGTTACAGATTGCAAATCAATATGAAATATTATTCTTGTGTCAATTTTTTGAGCCAACTCTTCCATGCTGGCTCAAGGCATACTGGAAAAGAGTGCTTAGAGATTTTCTCACAGTAGATTGCCAGTTCTTTCTGCAGTAAGACTTGTTGCCAACCAAAACTATATAACCCAGTCTGTCCTGCTATTAAGCTTATCCAAACTGTTTTATTGAATTCAAAGTTTCCTTCTCTTAGGCTGGTTGCCACCCAAGACTATACGACTTAGTCTGTCTAGCTATTTTCCCTTAACTGGAGGGTGGAGAGGAGATGGATTCATACTTTTTTCCAAGGGTATGAGCATATAAGTGAATCCAATGAATTCAACTGGAATTAGAACTTGGCTCTCTAGTTCCTTAATCAGAGCCGCTATCCATTACTCTTCTATGCCTACACTTGCAATTTATGCAGAACAACACTCTTTCAGATTCTGCAAAAGTGCATATTGCCTACCTTGCCAAATAAAATTTCCAACTTGTCAAATTAATTAATTTATTGATATTCAGTCTCCTCAGAAATTAATCTAATAGAAAATTTTTGGCCTGTAATTAAAAAAAAAGTTATATATGAGAATGTAAAACAATATTCAAGCAAAGAATATCGCTGGTAAGAAGTAAAATCTGCTCAAAATAATATTAAAATTTAAATAGTAAAAACTTTATGAAATCTAAATTTAATATAAACTTATTTATAAATGGAACTTTGTCTGTGTGTGTGTGTGTGTGTGTGTGTTCCATTACCTATAGACTCTGAAATGGCTGAACCGATTTTCTTGAAAATTTACACAGTTGTACTATAAGCGCCTGCGAGTGTTTTTGGCTAGGTTTTGTGTCAAGGTACCCCCAATAAATATTGAAAATAAATAATAAAAAAAATCGGGTTATAGAAGCAGTGGCCCAATATTAATCAAATTTGATACACTCATAGACAAAGACATAAGAACCGATATTCAGAAGTTACAAGGTTGCAGTTCTTACAGTAGTGCAGAAAATTTGATATCAATACCAGGAAATCAAAGTTTGACTTACCTCCATTCATTTTTCTTTCAGTCTACGGTTTCGCTTTAACTGGAAACAACTATAGTTTTTTAGTCTTTTTGTGCCAATGTCCAAAGAGTCTGAGCTCTAGGACCATAGATTAGTTTTAAAGCTTTCATTACACCTGTGCAATGCTGGGCTATACTACTAGTGTATGAATAAAACAATAACACTTGTTAGAGAATATCAAGGAATACCCATAATGACATGCCAAAATATTCAAATAATTATTTATTCAGGTATATAGGATGTCGTGTTCATCAGATGTTTATATTGAGTATATCTTGATAAGTTCCACAGAGGATGAAACATGTCAGCTAAGATAAGTTTTCCTTTAGTCTTTATTCATATTTTCTTTTTACAGATATACTGTATTTGATATTTTACACATCAATTTTATTGTAAAAATATTTATTTGCATCATGAATCTTGGCATAATCTATGTTGAAACCCTATATTAGTCACTTCATAGTTCAAAAAATTCTTCACGTTTCCCTCCTACAATTGCACTACATCATATGCTACAGTCAAGAGAAGGAACAGAAGAAAGAAGTTGCTTACTAGAAATTATGAGTACATGAAAAAGTTTCAAGTCAGAAAATATTTCATGTAAATAATGCAAGGTTAAGTTTGTGTATTGTTCTATGTAGTAGGCATGTAGCCAAGTGGTTAGAATGTTAGAATTCTCAACATGATGTTCAAGAATCCAATCTGCTGATGGTCAAATTATTAAGTTGATAATTTTCTGATAATAAAATCTCATTGGAGTTGACCCAAGTCCTGTGCCTGTAACTGGATTTCAGAAGACATTGATGATTTTTTTATTTTTAATCATATTACCCCAAGCAAGGCAGTCCACTGCCACTATAGTGCAGGGGGGTACATAGAGTGATTGGTTATAGGAAATGTCAGAGGGAGGGTGATAGATGAGTTATGAGGTATGTAGGGAGAGCATTGGATGGAATGGGTGCGAGTTAGTGTGTTAGGAGGTGTCTATTGACTTTACATTTAAACTCCTGGAGGTTGTAGTTGTCGGGGAAGCAAGCATGCGGAAGGGAATTCCACAAGTGCGAGAAAAGAAGCTGTTGCAGTAGAAATTGCAGTTAGATTTCATTGGTTTCACTGTAAAGAGGTGGAACTTAGTTCCCAATCTAGTATCTCGTGCAAATTCACACCAAGGGGGCACCAGTGATTTAAGTTCATCTGAGCAGAAGCTGTGAAAGTACTTATAGAAGAGGCACAGGGAAGCCACGTCATGCCGATGAGAGAGTGACTGCAGGCGGTCAGCTAAGTCAGTGTCGATCACATTACAGATTCTCCTCTGTATTTTGTCAAGAAGCCCGAGGAGAATAGCAGGGGCACCCGACCAGATGTGGCAGCAGTATTCAATACACGGGCGGATGGTAGATTTATATATGTGCAGGATAGATTCAGGCAGAAAGAATTTCCGGGCCCTGCACAGAGAGCTGACTTTCATAGCAGTGGATTTAGCAATGGATTCGACGTAGTCATTCCACTTGAGGTCCGCTGAGAGTGTTAGGCCAAGCAGGCATAGTGTTTTACTCTCTGGGAGGCAGGCCTGTTCCATGCTAATGAGGGGGAGGTGTGGTTGTCTGTGGTGGTTAATTGATAGCAGCCTCATTTTAGAAGAATTGAATTTTACGAGCCATTTCTTACCCCAATCTACCACGGATTGGAGATCCTTTCCAAGCTTGGCGGCGAGGTTCGCCTAGTCACCAACACAAGGTTTTTGATCGAGGCGAGAGTAAACTGTGGTGTCATTGGCATACATACCTACTTGGGATGTTATGTCATCGGGGAGATCATTGATGTAGATTAGAAAGAGTGTAGGGCCTAGGATAGAGCCTTGAGGAACACCCACATTTATAGGATAGTTTTGAGAGGCATGTCTGTTTAATACCACCTTTAGAGTGCGGTTAGAGAGGAATGACTGGATTAGGTCCAACAAAAGTCCAATTATGCCATAGCTTCACAGTTTCTGTAGAAGGCCGGCATGCCATACTCTGTCGAACGCTTTAGAGATGTCCAAGGCGACGGTTCAGGCTTCACCGTTCATTGTGGTTTGAAGGTTCAGTGTAGGTTGTTTCTGTGGGCATTGAAGAAACATGTCTGAGCAGGTATCTGCAACAATGATTAGCTAGTCATCTTCATAGACAGCCATTACACACACACACATATATACAGTGTTGAGTTGTGATGATGCTTAGTGCTAACATTGTTGTTTATTAGTGGTTTATTGGTAAAAAGATATTTTGGCAAGCAGGTTTTTTGCTGTAAATGGCTAAATATCGAGATAGAGGTAGAGTGTTAATAGGATTAATGAGGAGAAGTTGGTTACTTGACTGAGCAGAGTTATGTCAACTCTAAAGTTTTGTGAAGGCATTATTGTGATGTCTTCACTCCTCAGGGATCTTTTTTTTTGTCTGCTCTCAGTAGTTGTTGTCACAAAACATTGAAGTTGATATAAATCTGCTCAGTTAAAGGACAAACTTCTCCACATTAATATATATATATATATATAAAGCCAATTTCAGTTGATTTCTTCTTTTTGTTTATATTTTTATCACTTTCTATTTATTAAGTCCCCCACATTGGGATAGTAAAAGATCTGCCAAGAAAGATGAAATATTTTAAGTACTTGGACACAAATTTCTTGTGGATGATCTTATGATTAAAGCACATTCTGTACACTTAAATCTTACTAGGGGTGGTAGCACCTGTTAGGATCCCAGCTATGGGCAAATAGTTAACCTCCAAACTGGGGTCAAAATGCTATGAAAGTATAAAAATAGATTTTTATTGTAGAAATTCCAGCAATATATTTGTGAAGAAAAAATATTACCAGCAATATGTTTTGAAAACAATATTAGCAACAATATATTTCTTGAAAAAATATATACACCAGCAATACATCTGACTCTGTTTAGTATGAAATTCATTTCATCAACGTAACACATCACTTGGTAAATCCCGGGCTTAACTAATAAAACAACAACTTTTAGGCAACTTTATTCATAAACATAGTCTCCTTCTAGGGTGATATACTGATTCCAATGCTTCTCTCACAATTCAATGTTTTTTGTAGAAAGATTTGTCTTTGGCCTCAAAATATACCTCAGTTTCTGATATCACTTCTTCATTGGAGCCAGATCACTTTGCCTGGAGCATTCTTTTGAGATCTGTAAATGCAAAATTGTGAATACACTGCTTTCTGATATGTTCAATTTGCAATTGGCTAAAACAATTCTGGGGATTTTTTGGTATTTTCTGGGACAACTGCCGATTTGTGGTGACCTGAGCATTCAGCATCATTTGTGTATGTATGTAAACATTTAAAGTCAGTATATCATCTTTAACTGTTGTTTTCAATGAATCAGAGTTTGAATAAAAGTTATTAAGCCATTGCTGTGCTTAAACAGTATTTTTCCCATCAGAAAGCAACGCTTTATCAACACACGAAATTCAGATTTTTCCATTGTTTTGAAAATTTGCGACAGTAGCTTCACTTAAATAAATGTTATTTGTAAACTAATAATCTGATTGGGCTCAAATTTTGTCATGTGCCATTTGAAGGCTAGTACTTCATAAAAATCATCTGGATTTTTCATTAGTAATGCTATCTATATGTCTGGCCCAGGATTTATTGAGTAATGTGTTATCAACCTATTAATCTGCAGTTGGAGATTTAAGCATCTACAGTTATAACGTTATTAAAAATTTTATACTCTTCAATAAACACACTTTAAAATAGAGTTAATCATTTTTTAATTTTTTATTAGTGGTGCCATCTATGTATCAGGCTCAGGACTTCTTAAGTGATGTGCTAAATATCACTTTAGTCCAATGAAATAGGAGGAAACATGTCACACAAAATAAATTCTTCCGCTTTGACATTAATTTTCTAAACATTGTTTTGGCAAATAAAGATTTGTATATTTTTCTCTCTCATTCTAATGTTTTGCATATTTTATTTGACTAAAATAACCAAACATTCTGCTCTGTTTCATATATATTTTTCATGAATACAAAATGATGAAAGGAAAAAGAGAAAATACAGATGCAGATCTCAGAGTCCCTCGTGGGTATAATTTTAGAGAAAATGGGGAAAAACAAAGATACATATACTTCACATGATGAAGAGAGAGTTGAAAGTTTTGGTTTGTACATACTGAGGAAGGAGGGCTTTGAAAATCTGTTACTCACAAGACAGAAACAAGAGAGATAAAAAAAATACAACATTCTTGATGAGCTTAAGAAAATGGATGGCAGAACGGGGTTTAGAAATGATGAAAAGACAGAATTTATTTAGAGCTGCAAGCAGTAGGAAAATGTGGAGAAGCATGATCCATGAAGTTTATTAAGATGCTTTGACTGTATAGAGAGAGGAGCTTATTTGGTGCTAATAGAAAGTAAAGGAAGCTTAAGAAACAAGCAAGCTGGCAGTTATGTCCAAGGAAAGAATTTGGTGGTGGTAATAAAAATGATGGACAAGAAAATTTGGTAAGAAAGTCAAGAAAAGATAGTAAATAAAGTAAGTACAGCAAGTTATGGATTCTTCTAGTGGGGAAAGCTAAGATTGGTTATAGAAAAAAGATGAATAAAAAAGAAGTGGGCAAGTTGAGTCGATTGGTAGTGTTAAGTGGTGCATAAACAAATTGTATAAGATAATAATCAACCTAATTACAAAATTAGGTAGCAAGGTAATTAGTACATAATGAGATTGGTGTGTGAAATAAAGAATATTATTGTGGGTGTCTAAATGATTAGTAGATAAAAGACAAGAAAAATGTTGAAATGGTTTGTGATGATGAAGGCGTGTTTCATGAAATAAAGGTAGATTTACTGATTATCCAAAAAAAAAAAAAATCTAAATTAGTATTTTGATAATTTCTATAGGTGAAGTATTCCTGTTAATACAATAATAAAACTATCTTTTAAATAAGGTATTGTCAACTTTTATTAATTTTAGACTACTATTTCCACAAAAGAATCCACCCTCACTGCTGTATAGACTTTACTGCACATCAGCACAACTCAAATAAACACTTGAACTGTTCTGCTGATTAGTCAGTGTATCTATCTTCTATTACATATAGCGAGGTTTTCTGTAATATTTTTGAAATAATATTGCAATAATTTTATGTAGTATTTTTATTGTAAGTTTCATCTATATATATAAAAGGCAAGATGTTTGTATGTGTGTGTCTGTCTGTCTCTGCATGTTTTTTATACAAATCCACAATTTTTATCTGACTTTCACCAAACTTCCCACAAATATTCTTTAGGCTTCTGGTCAGGTCATGGGTGACTTATTTTTTCTGATTCCCCCTGATATCGGAAATCAATACCCTGATATTCAGTTAGGTCTGCTCAAGATCAGGATTTCAGCCCTTTTATCGTAGTTCTTGCTGCAGAATTTGCTCTAACTTGGTAAAATTATAGTTTTTAATCTCAAACATTTGTAGATTTTCTCAGACAACTCATTGTTCCTGATATCAGAAATCAATACCCCGATATTCTATCGAATCTGATTGAAAATCAATATTCAGCCATCAATCTTGCTCATTTTCTCCAATTTTACTACCAATGGGTATGATAAATTTTCATGGACTTATTTAGGTTAGTTTATCCTTGGATGACTTATTTGACTCCAATATTGGAAATCGGTATCATATCAGGTCTGATCAAAATCAGGTTTTCAGTATTTATATTTTGGTTTTTGCTTTGGGTTTTGCTCTAAGTAGATATAATTGTAGTTCTTAGTCTCAGCCATGATACCATTTACTCAGAGGACTTATTTAGTCTTCAAAATTCAATTCGCAACAGAAAACCTATTTGACATCGATACCAGAAATCAAAATTTGACTTACATCCATTCATTTTTCTTTCAATCTACAGTTTCACTTTGACTGAAAATAACTATTGCTTTTTAGTCTTTCATGCCAACATCCAGAGAGTCTGAGCTCCAGGACCATGGATTAGTTTAGTTTGTTTACACCTGAGCAATGCCAAGCTATACTGCTAGTCATGAATAAACCAGTTCTTCCACCACTCTTTATAATTGAACAAGGAAGATTAAAAAGGGTGTATGAAGCCTCAACAAGAAGCTATCCTTCACAAAAACTATCATGATAAAAAAAAATTATGAAAAAAACATGATTGTGCACATCCTGAAGGGATTCAGCATATAAAAGAAAACTTCTTTCATTCTAATTTTACTTGATTTTTTTTTTTCACAAGAGTAAAGTATTATTAATATTAAAATTAACTTTATCTTTTATTTGAGATAGCATTGTCAAACATCATTAGTTTTTGACAAGTATTTCTTTCATCCTAATTTTGGTTGCTTTTTATTGCCCCTAACCATCAATCTATGATTATAATTAAGCAGAATTAATTAGAAATAAAGAATAAGCTTTCAGCAAAATTTAAACATGTCTGCATTGCTTATATCTAGCTTTATAATTCAAACAATTTCACGTAAACTCTGAAATCTTATTTACTATTTTTTATTAATATAAGTAGGTAGGTTCAATTTTCATCCAATTAACACACTACCCCAGTTTTTGGACAGGAGAAGAGGTTTATCCCCTGTCATGATTGGTTTTCTGGTTCCTTATAAAGTCTTCTGATTTTCTTTCACTCTCAATAACTTCTTGTGTCTTATTAGTATCATCTCCTTTCTTGCAGTGTATAAATTTATATATATATATATATATATATATATATATATATATATATATATACTACCAGCCATAATTATTAGGCCACACCAGTTTTTAAAAGAAACTGTGTATTTCATACTATTTTTAGTATTTATTGTCAAATGAAAATAAAACAGTTCTTTGTTATGATTACTTTGCAAAATTTTACAAGGCAAGGAAGCAAAGATGAACTTGTCTGAATCACCCTAAATTTTCTTCATTCTTTCATTGATGGAACTGCAATATAGGTAATTATTAACTATTTATAAATTCATTTGATGCACATGTTATTGTGCAGTGTTAACAAAAGAAGCATTCTATTTTCATTTACAATTATTCATTTGGCAATAAATACTGAAAAACTGTATGAAATACATCATTTTTTTTAAACACTTGGAGTGACTTAATAATTATGGCTGGCAGTGTATATATATATATATATATATATATATATATATATATATATATATATATAATATTACATGTGAGGAACTAGAAGTAAAAAAGTACTAATGGTACACTAAAATTGAAAAAGTGCTCCATACCACATAAGTTGGCAGAGCTGAACACATTAAGTATATAAAGTTCTTTTTTAGAGTTTTTGACTAATATTGTCTATATGGCATGCTCTCCCATTAGATGCATTAATTATTCTGACATTCATTAAGCACTTTTTACACTAAAATTAAATCATTTTCCTGTTAAAGAATTTTTCTCTTTCCCCTCCTCTCTCAAAAAATTTATGGCAATTTTTACATGGCCAAATTAACTATTGCTCTCAATCAATTTGCACAATGTCAGCACCCCTGTGTTTTTTACCATCTTACACTCTTCTGGGTTTTAAATGTTCCTGGGTTGTTTATTCATGCATTTTGGTGTCCTGAGGAATTACCAAAATCTTGATATACTCGGCTCTGCCATCTTGTGTGGTACAGAGCACTTTTTCTATTTTCGTTTAGCATTTGTAGTTTTTTACTAGTTCCCTACATGTAATATATGTACCCTGTTACATTAGGGTGTTCAATATCTTGATGTGGTTTAGCACTTTTTAGACTTTTTGTCTATCATTGCTTATATGATATGCTCTCCCATCAGATGCTGTAATTATCCTCACTTTTAATTTTAGTTTAAAAAGTTATCAATGAAATCACTTTTCTGTTAAACAGTTTTTTTTCTCTCCCCTTGTTTCTTGTAACATTTATGGCAATTTTTACATCTTAACCAAATTTGGCTGTTGCTCTTGATCAGACTGCACAATGCCAATTCCTGTGTTTTTTTTTACCATCTTACACTCTTCTGAGTTTTAAATGTTCCTGAGTTGTTTAACCTGGCATTCCTACAGTCTGATGATTGCACATAGTGCAGGAAGCACAATTTGTGGCTGGTTTCAGGTTGTTAGAAATTAAAAAAATGTTTATATATATATATATATATATATATATATTTTTTTTTTAATATAAGTACTTGTAATAAAAACATAGTTTACTGCAACATAAGAACCATTGTGTTGTTTAGCACCGAAACACAACAGTTCTTGTGTTGCAGTAAACTATGTTTTTATTATAAACTTATAATAAATATTACTATATATAATGCTCTACTACATGTCGAGTTTTAAAAAAATAAATCACTACAAGCAGTGGAACGTTAACCCATTAGTTTGTACTACTTCTAAGATATATATATAGAGAGAGAGAGAGTGAGAGAGGGATAAATTTTCAGCATTTTATATTTTTAAATTTACACATGCATGTTGTTTGCACTATTTACATTATTCGGACTATTGTCCTCATCTTTGTTGTCATTTTTTATAACATTTCAGCCATTGTACACTCCAGCCTTCTTCAGGTGCTAGGAATTACTTGGGTATATCATTCTCATTCCTTGTGTGAAGCCACTTCTGGTTGTCATGAGTTATCTCTCTTTAACTTAACTCTCTAAGTTATTTGTTTATCACTGCTGTAGCCTGGTATGTGAATTCACAACTCTTTGTGGCAAGTCACTGGAGCTAGCCTATATCTATAATCATCAGGCCATGTGTCCTTGAGAAGCATGGATAAATATGTACGTTGTTAGTGTTTAATTTTTGTTAGCTACACAGTACAGTAGAGTCAGTTAGGAACTATCTGTGAGTAAAAGAGCACCATGATACAATTCAGGCTTACAGCCTATCACATTGAATACACTGGTCCTCGCTCGATCACCAAAGTTAAGCAACATTGAGCCTGGTCAGTACTTGGATGGGTGACCGCTTGGGAATACCAGGTGCTGTAAGCATATAGTAATGGATATGCATTGTGGTGCAGTGGATATCGGCTTAAGCACTGGTACCCTTGGGAAAGGTATTAATACATCCCTTCCCCTCCAGTTATGGGTTAAATAACAAGGGTAGGAATTGGGACCCAACTTTTAAAAAACAAATCCCAATGAATCTTGATATTCAAAAAGAAAAATGTATTACTAGACACAAAAACTTACATAAACAACAATAAATTGTTGAAAGAAAAAGGTATTACCAGCAATAAATAAATAAAGTTTAGTTGGCAATAAATGACCTGCCGAGGTTGATTTGCCATAAAAACAAAACAACCAACCAAACATGATGCAATTCACTCTGCAAGAAATTTGGGAACTGCATACTGTACTGTTTAACATTCGTTCTGGAAACTCAAAGTGAATACTTCAGGGTGTCAATATAAGGACAGTGCAGAAGATTCGGAAAGCATTGGATAATATATCCAGTCAACATCGTGGTATTTAGAGTGACCACTAGTAATGGCAATGTTATACCTCCATTCCTCTGCCAACAGGACCACTAACCCAACATAGCAGCCTACATAAAGTACTTTGTGTAGGTAGTGTTGCCCTGGTTCTAGAGCAGGGCTGCTAGAAGACCCTATGTATGACAACAGTACACTGTACCATGCCACACAAGCAAAAGAGCCAAGTCAGACAATATTTGTCATCCCTTATATCTGTCCAACTAGTTCCTCAAACTGCCACCCCGTTGATTTTTATGTCTGGGGCACAGTTAAGTGAGAGACCAACAAGGATCCTTGTAACACCAAAGATAAACTGAAAGCAAGGATTACGGCAGCATTCTCCAACTTAAAACAAAGAGACCAGCCAAAAGAGCTGCAGGAGATTCCAAGGCACTTCTTATAAATACATTTATATATGGAATTATTTTGATTATTTCTGTTTCAAGACTATGTATATTTGTATATACATATTCTTGTGTGTTTAGAGATGTAGCTCAATCAATAAGTCCATGGCCTCATGATGAAAACGGTATTTATTTTACAAACAAATCTTTTTACTTGTCAATACATTTACCCTCCTGTTTCTTCATTAATTATCTAAAACCAAACATTATACAGTGAAGATGCCAAAAAACTGTGACAAGTTACTAATTTAATGATCCATCCTACGACATGTATGTGTTGTGTGTTCCTTAAGAAATAGACTTTCATTATATATGTTTATATGCTTATATTTGGCTGTTAACTGTATACATTTGGTTATTAATATACAAACTAATATACATGCACACACATACACACATGTTTATATACACAGGGTATAATGGATGAATTGTCGTTTAAGTTAAGCAAAAATGAAAATAATACTGACATATTATTTTAAGATATATATTTATCAAAATTATACAAAAATATCTTGAAATACTAAATTTATTCAATAAAATCACCATTGGCTTCAATCACAGCCTTGAAATGACTTTGGAATCTCCTGTAACTCTTCTGGATGGTCTCCTTGTTGAAAAGTGCTACCATGTGCCATGTCTTCAGTTTGATAGTCTCTCACTCAATTGTGCCCTACACATAATGATCAAGAGGATAAAAGTCTGGGAAGTTTAGTGGCCAAATATAGGAGGTGATGTGGTCAGAGAAATTGTCTGACATCTAAAACTGGCTTCTTGTGCAGCATGATATATAGTCCTGTTGTCAGAGATAGGCTCTTCCAGCAGCCACCTTGTTGACCTAGGACAGCACTACCATGACCTTCTTTATAAAGAAGGTCATGGCACTACCCCCTCAAGAAACTTGATGTAGGCCTCCATGTTGAGTTTCTTGGCCCTTGGAAGATGAAGGAAGGTATAACATCACCATCAATAGTGATCACTCCAAACAAAATGATGCTGACTGGATATATCATCCAACTCTTTCCAAATTCACTGCACTCTCCTCAGATTGACACCCACACACTCTGAAAAGTTTATATTAGTTTTCCAGTGTAAATGCCAAGAAATACAGCATGCCATTTCTAAGTTTCTGGGGGGAGTGAATTGTGTCATGGTGCTTATTTTTTCACAGACAGTGCCCAACTGACCCTACTATACCACACAATTGACAAAATCAAAAACAAGCAAGAAAAATATAAAATGGTGACAATTTACCCCATCACACCCTGTATAATATGCATTTGCATTGAGAGGGAGTAAATATGTCCACTTTGAATGTAATTATTAAATATTTTGTCCAACAGTATCTTATCACTTACGCAAGTGCCATGTTCATACTGTCACATCCCATCTGCTTGTCAGACAAAGAAAAATCCAAAACTCTGTATTACAAGTTCAGTAAAAATAATAACTGCACATTATCTGAGGCTGACTGCCAATGCAAGATATTTCTGTAGGCATATTGTGAAATTCTATGGCAAAATCAAGGAATTCTGGTGTTCTTTGTGCATTCTCTCACTCACCCACTGTACCGTTGCAGAAGCCCATTATTCAACAATTTATTCATCTTTTCTTCCTTTTGAATTTCAACCATTTTTTCAAGTCAATAACATGAATTTCTTTTATTGAAGTTACTTTTCCTCTTTCGAATTTATTTTACTGGATTTGGTTTTCATTATTTTCACTGGATATGGTTTATATTTGATTTCAGAAACAAGCATATATTGAGCCTGTTTTTGCATTTTTTAGAACTTATACAAAATCTACAATAATAGTAGTTAGACAAGTAAATGACTAGTATTTGAACAAATCTGACCCCCACCTGCTTAGAGTCTGCTGAAGAAAGAATATATTGACAAAGTGTGTTGAAACTTATTCTTAGGTTTCTTGCTTATTTTCTAGAACCAGAATTGAAAACAAGAAACAAAATAACCCAAGTCAGTCAAAACTGAGACAAGAAGAGGAGAATAAGAATAAAAGTTAGCTTGACATCATCTTTGGTTACTGAGCACAAAGAAACATAATCCTTTTATCATTTTTTTAAATTGATAAATTTTCTCTCTGCATGGATAACTTTACAATGAAAAAGATGTTTTACAAACCAGTCAACAAAAAATGTATTCTTGATTAGATATGAATAAGAATAAAGGACTACAGAAAATGTTTTATCAGTTCATTGCTAAATAATTGTGCCATAATGACTTAGAACGTCTTGTGAATGAGACATGACAGACCTTAGTATTGGTGAAAGATATTCACTTCCACAGATTTCTGATTTTAGAAAGACATGAACAGGCACATATATAATAAGTCATTGCACACACACACACACACACACACCTGTAGACAGGTATGGCCTCATCTGATACAGTATCGTATATATCTACAGTACAAGTAAGAACTGTTTGCTCTCATTCATAACAAAACAATAACTACCTAAGCATTATTTATGAAACTAGTTTTCATTAAGATGGTTGAAAAATGTTTAAACTGACAGTTAACATATTCTTCTCTGGAGGTAGATTTTTTCTATTATGCTTAGGACCAGCATCAGAAAAAAATATCCAAATGTTGGAGAATTTTTATTTTTATTTTCACCTGAAATTTAAGCCAAAATATGATGTTTAGAATGGCTCATGATTAAACATAATAGACATTCATTGTCTGTTATATTTAACAGTATATGTTTAGAAAATTATCTGCTGCCTCAATATGTATATTTCCTACCTGTCAGACTCATGGAGAGAGAGACTGCTAAGTTCAGTAGAGAGCCAACAGTGAGGCAATGTCCACTCAGTTCATTCTTTTTACTACCTGTTATGACAGCTCTTGCTGCATGTTTGCTCTTTAGCAGTGTCTCTAGAAAAATAAAAATGCCTTTATATATCTTCTTTTTGGGAACATTGAGAAATGAATAATAATACATATATTTCTCTCCTAGCCTCTGAATTATTTTTTTATGTCTTAATTTAAGATTCGCAATAATAGGTACATCAATATATATGTTACATTCATTTTAGACAGCATATCAATATAAATACTTTGCCATCATTTTTCGATGGCATATCGATATAAATATTTTGCCTTCATTTTTTATGGCATAGGCCCATATACATACTTTTATATATATTTAAATTTGTGCATGTAGGCAGCAACTTTTCTTTTAGGCATGTCAGATTAAATAAATTGCAAACATTTTGTCTGCTTATTTTTAATAAAATCCGTTCGTAGTTATGAATAATCTTTCTCATATTATAATTGAAAGATGTAAGAAATGCGCTGTAACTTTGACTGTTCATTTCATTATCCATTTCTTGATGTTCCCAAGTACTTTAAATCTCCTTCCAAGATCATCTTCAGGGGTGTAAGTTGTGGTCACAAAAAATAACCACAAAACTGTGTTGCTAAAAATTAGTGTAAATTTTCTTCTTGCTTCAAATGTAATGGTTAACATATTGCTCAGCGTTCTTTAGAACATGGAAATTATCCACGATGGAATTTTTTCATGCTTTAACACGTGCATGATCATGACATTACAACATAAAAATTTTAATTGTGGATAATGTTCAAATTCTAATGAGCACTAAGCAATTTGCCAATTGTTACATTTGAAGCAAGAAAGAAATTTACAGTAAGTTTTAGGAAAACGGATTGGGTTTTTTTTTTGTTTTTTTTTTTTTTGCCACAACATAAACCCCTGAAGATTATCTTCGAAGGAAATTGAAAGTACTTGGGAACATCCAGAAATGAATAATAAAATCATCTATCAGTCACAGTACATTCCTTATATCTTTCAGTTATAATATATGAAAGATTATCAGTGAGTATGAATGGATTATGTTAAAAATAAGCAGATACAATGTTTGCAATTCATTTAATCTGAAATATATATATATATATATATATAAACACACACACATACATACATCTAGTTTAATCAAAAACTAACTTTTATTCTTATATTTGGCTTGAGCGTGGCTTGGCTTTTAACTATTAATTCTGGCGAGTGTTGTTAGGGTGCCAATATGCTGAGCTGCCTACCAGTCTTCTCTATATACCAGAACCTGGGTCTCCATGAATTGGTTTTCCATCTGTTCCTTGATATTATCATTCCACTTTTTTCTGTCTTCCTCTCCTGCATCCTACCACGATTCCTTGAGGAACTGTCTTTGCAAAATTACCCGATTATGTTATGCGACCGTACCATTTCATTTTTTTTTTCTTCACCAACTTAAACAAGGAGACTGTCCAGAAGAGATGCAGGAAATTCCAAAGTTGTCTGAATGCTATGGTTGTAGTCAATGGTGATTTTATTGAATGAATTAACACTTCAGTATTTTTAAATAATTTATTTAATTTTGGTAAATATATGTTAAAATTAGATGTCAGAGTTGTTAAAATTTTTGCATAATTTAGATGACAATTTATCCATCGCGCCAGTTATAGTGAAATGGGCTCATCTTTGAGTTTTATAAGTTGTAGTATTCGAATACTTTGATTGCTCAAGGAGTCTGGTATGCCAATTACAGGTAAGTGATGCTAAAATCAAGCAGGTACAGAAATTTAATTTCCTGGTAAGGTTTGTAACAGAGGATGGAAATACCAACACTGAGAACCAAAGGCACATTGGCATTGCCAAGGATGCATTCCAAAAGTTGAGCCAGAAAAATTTTGATGGAAACAAGGAAAAGAGTACTAAACTGTTCTGTGATACCTGTTCTTCTAAATGGCAGCAAATGCTAGACAATCTCATCAGATATGAAGGAAAGACTCAAAGCAACAGAAATGTTGTTCTACAGAAGAATGCTAAGGATACCATGGACCAAACATATCAGCAAAGACAAGGTTTTGGAGAGAATGAAAATAAAAGGAAAACCTATACTTAACATAAGGAAGAGACAGCTCAAGTTTCTTGAACATGTAATGAAGAAGGAGAGCTTGGAGAATCAGATACTCACAGGGCAGATAGAGGAAAAGAGAGATGAGAAAACATCACATGACATACTTGATGGACTTAGACAAATGGATGGCAGAGCAGAATTTGGGCAATATAACAGGACAAAATATATTAATAGCAACAAGGGATGGAAGATGTAGAGGACCATGATCATCTGCATTCTCAGCACATAAAAAAAGGATTGGAATGTTTTGTTGGTTCTCTGAAATATACATTTGTATATGAAACTTCTCAGGGTTATGTCTTTCTTTCCAGCTGAAATAGCATCATTGCAGAATATGGAATTATAACAGTAAGATATTTAAATTACTGATCATTTTTATATTTATTAGATGGTAGTAAATATCTTTGTCACATGGTAGTAAATTTTATCATCACATGGTAGTAAATATTATTGCATAAAACTTTTCATAAGGTTTTCAGGAGAATAATTTGAGTTATTTTCTCTTGGGAGTTGTGGATTATATATAGAATAAATTCCTTGAATTTTTTTTCTTGAGAATTGTATGTTGTATAAAATTGGTTACAACACAATATAGATAAGCAGGTTTGGTAAAGATCTTTTTATATACACTACTGGCCATAACCATTAGGCCACCCCAGTGTTTTAAAAAAATGATGTATTTCATACTATTTTTTAGTATTTATTGCCAAGTGAATAATTGCAAATGAAAATAGAATGGTTCTTTTATTAATATTGCACAATAATATGTGCATCAAATAAATTTATAAATATTTTATAATTACTTATATTGCAGTTTCATCAATGAAAGAATAAAGAAAATTTAGGGTGATTCAGACAAGTTCATCTTTGCTTTCTTGCCTAGTAAAATTTTGTAAAGTATTAATAACAAAAGAAACCATTCTGTTTTCATTTAGAATTATCCACTTGACAATAAATACTAAAAATAATATGAAATACACCATTTCTTTTAAAAAACTGTGGTGGCCTAATAATTATGACCGGTAGTGTATTTTTCTGTAGAGCTTAATTTTTTTAATGAAATTTATAATGTTACTTTAATCAATATTTTCTAATAGGTCCATTAAATTAACTGATTTGTAGTATTTGTTTCAAGTTTGATGACAGTTATTGAAATTTAGTACGAAGTGTTTAGCAGTGTATGATTACTGGCACGAGACATGTACTGATGGTTTCTCATTTTTTAACTGGGTCCCACCCATTCACAGTCAGGTTAGCCAAATGCAGATGACAATTCTACTCCTGCAGCTTCTTCTCTCGCAGTTTCCACCTGTGGAACTCACTCCCATATTCTTGCTTTCCTGACGACTACAACCTCCAGAAATTTAAATACAATGTCAATACTCATCTATTAACCACTGGACTCAAGCTCCCTCCCCACCCCCATATATCCTCCCCTTTCTCTCCACCTATGTATCTGTCATCGCACCTGCTTTCTCAGCTTTCTATTGCTCCTTTCTAACTAGTCTGTACTCCTCACTCTTTTCTAATTAATCTTTTTACAGTTATGTAGCCCCCTGCACATCAGTGGCATTTCCGCCTTGCTCGGGGTGAAATGATTAAATAAAAAAAAAGTAGTTGTTGGTGTGTTATGTATGTGTGTTTTATGCAAAGTCTAACTAGTACCACTTCTCTCCTTATCTTTCTGTAACTTGGCTGTCTAAATTAATTAAGAGAACCACATAAAATTTAGCATGAACTTGTTTCCTAATTAGTTTTTATCAGTGCCAGAATTTGAAATTTTTTTATTTCATTATTAAAGAGTCACTCATGAAAAACTATATCAAAATTGTGATGAAAAAATACTGATTCCATTAGATTCATTATTCAAAACATTGCTTGCATGAAAAGGAAAACTAATGTCTGATTCCTCAGCAAACATTCTGAGATTTGGCTGGAATTGGAGTAGATAGATTTATCTATCGCCCGGTTCACACTCCACCCACGTCTATTGAACAGGTGAAGAGACTCATCCCTTGTTCCCTGTTTAGGATGTGGTTTCTGGCTTTCTCTTTTCCAGTCTTCTCACTTTGGTTTCTTTCTTTTTTTTTTTTTCAATTGGAGTAGATAGATCTATTGCCCAGTTCGCACTCCACCCACGTCTATTGAACAGGTGAAGAGGCTCATCCCTTGTTAGGACGTGGTTTCCGGCTTTCTCTTTTCCAATCTTTTCACTATTACGTAGCCCCTGCACATCAGTGGCATTACCGCCTTGCTCAGGGTGATAAAAAAAAATGTGTTTCATTAACAGGATAATTTGTTTCCATCAAAAAATAATTTTGCAAAATAATAAAAACCATTTTAATGTTAGATAAATGTTATGAATTATCCTTGACATCATAAATCTTTTGGATACTTAAAATCCATAGAAGATGGATGATATCTGTCAAAGAACTGACCCTAATTATCAATGAGCTAATAAATTATATTCTTCTGCCAAAAACAATAAGTATTTAATGAATAGCTTTCACTGTTATGTAACCTATCATTTCCTCATATCCCAGTGTTAGGTTGAGTCAGACACAGAATTTACAACTAAAAACTTATGTTTCTAAAATAAAAAGAAAGAAAACCCTAAAGGGTATATTTTTGATTTTTGCTTGCTTTACACGACACACATATTTTTAAATTGTTAAGGAGTATTTATAAAACAACTATAACTGTAGTCATAACACTTAAGTGTTATTACAGGTATGCTTTATTGTCACCAGTGTGATATATGATTTTCTAAATGCTGTTTAGATGTGGCACCAGGCTGAAAGTATGGGGTACTCAGTGAGGATCAAACTCAATTCTCAGTTGTTATAGGTTCTAGCGAGACAAGCTCAGTGTGATAGTGGTTCAGAAGAAACAACTGTGAACATCTTCCATTGTCCACAGGTGTCCACAGGTGTGCCTATTCTGGAATAATTGATGGCTTGTATTTATCCCAAACATCTCATGTGTATAAAAACTGCACAGTTGTTTGATAATGGTCTGGAATGAAACAAATGGTGTGGGGGATGCAAATGAACCTTAGAGAATGAACACTATTTTCATCAGGATCTGATTGGATTCTTTGAGTATCAGCTTAGAACAAATGTCAGAACAAATAGGAGATGTTTACTTTTAACAGATTTCAGTGAAAGATGGTTAAAAGGTGCAAGCTTGGTTCAGGTAAATTAATTTCCTTTTTTACTTCTTTATGACACAATGGAGCTGATTTCTGACAGATCCTCCTCTGGTTAAGCTAGATCCTTACTTTGTTCATTTAGTTAATGTGAGTTATTGTCAGAACTGGCCTGCTCCTGGCCTTCTCCATGGTCCTTGTCAAGATTCATAAACTTGTTGTTATTCAGTTTTTATCTTGACATGATATTTACATTTTATAAATTTTTATATCATAAGGTTTTTACTTCGTTTCATGTGAATATGCAGTATTTTGGTCAATATTGGTTCCAAGCAACGACGAAGTGTTAGAAAGAATGGCAACAAAAAAGAAATTGATGCTGAGCATCAGGAAGAGACAACTGAAGTTCCTGGGACATGCAATGAGGAAGGAAAGCCTGGAGAACCTGATAGAAGGAAGGAGAGACAGAGGAAGGCAGCGGATAACATATTTGCAGGGCTTGATCAGGTGGATGACGGAACGGGGGTTGCCAGGAGCAACAGGAGCAAACATACTAAGAGCCACAAGGGATAGGGAGACGTGGAGATCCATGATCGCCTACGTCCTGAAGGGACAGGGCACATAGAAGAAGAAGAAGAATGGGGGTGAAGTATGAAAGTAGGATACAAGACAACTCAACACTGCTGACTGAACCTGGAATAACTCAGGACTAGAAAAGCATAACTGATTTTAAACCCAAATAAAGTAATGTATTATTAGGATGTGCATTGGATATCGGCTCAGAACGAGAAATCAGGGAGCCAAGTTCGAATTCCAGCTGAATTCATTGCATTCACTTACATGCAAATACCCTTTGGAAAGGTATTAATCCATCTATTTCTTCCAGTTATGGGTTAAATAACAGGACAGATTGGGTTCTATAGCCTTGGTCGGCAACCAATCTACCGCAGAAAGCAATGGCAACCTACTGCGGGATAATCTTCACCCAAGTGTGTATCACATATGGCACTTAACTGACTGATTATGGATTACAGCCTTCATTAGTGTATAATTTTTCTTTAAATAAGGCGTTTGAAAAATGATTATGTAAAACATGAGCTAGTTTTTTGTTTTTTAATTTTTTTTAATAAAGTAAATAATAAATTATTTTTTTAAATATTTTAGAATGTCAATTTACTTCATAAAAAAATGAAAATTTATTTTATTCAAATTAGTTACAAACAAAACACTTTTTTAGTTTTGCATTCTTCAAATTCCTTTATTAAAAATAGTTTAAAAAAGTATGTTTTATTGCATTATTTTTCATATGTCAATTTAGATAATTAAGAAATAAATGTGGGGAAAATGAAATCCAGTTGATGAATAAAATAATAATACTGAGTAAAAAACAATACATCTTTTCATGATTTTAAGAAAAAAGGAACCAGAAGTATGATGACTCCAAGTGGAGTCATCATACTTCTGGTATGTCATGAGGGGGATTTTGTTAAAGCCTATAAAAAGGCAACCATGTCATGAGGGGATTTTGTTAAAGCCTATAAAAAGGCAACCATGTCATGAGGGGATTTTGTTAAAGCCTATAAAAAGGCAACCATGTCATGAGGGGATTTTTTTAAAGCCTATAAAAAGGCAACCATGTCATGAGGGGATTTTTTTAAAGCCTATAAAAAGGCAACCATGTTATGAGGGGATTTTTTTAAAGCCTATAAAAAGGCAACCATGTCATGAGGGGATTTTTTAAAAGCCTATAAAAAGGCAACCATGTCATGAGGGGATTTTTTTAAAGCCTATAAAAAGGCAACCATGTCATGAGGGGATTTTGTTAAAGCCTATAAAAAGGCAACCATGTCATGAGGGGATTTTTTAAAGCCTATAAAAAGGCAACCATGTCATAAGGGGATTTTTTTAAAGCCTATAAAAAGGCAACCATGTCATGAGGGGATTTTGTTAAAGCCTATAAAAAAGCAACCATGTCATGAGGGGATTTTTTAAAGCCTATAAAAAGGCAACCATGTCATGAGGGGCCTTTTTTTAAAGCCTATAAAAAGGCAACCATGTCATGAGGGGATTTTGTTAAAGCCTATAAAAAGGCAACCATGTCATGAGGGGATTTTTTTAAAGCCTATAAAAAGGCAACCATGTCATGAGGGGATTTTTTTAAAGCCTATAAAAAGGCAACCATGTCATGAGTGGATTTTTTTAAAGCCTATAAAAAGGCAACCATGTCATGAGGGGATTTTGTTAAGGCCTATAAAAAGGCAACCATGTCATGAGGGGATTTTGTTAAAGCCGATAAAAAAGCAACCATTTCCTGTCTCGCTCATTTTTCTTCCCATTGCTTCAAGATGTGAAACATGTGGTAATTACATTCACACAGGGGAATGTTCGTTTCTCCAGTCCAATAACAACTGAACATTCTTCCCACTTTTTTTATGTATGGCCCTCAGCTTTCAAAAACTTCAATCTATGAAGTAGGTCAGGCTTGTCAGTCAGTTAAATGCCATGCGTGATACACGCTTTAGGTGATCATGTCTCAAAAGAGACATAACTGACTGGGCAGAAGATTATCCTGCAGTAGGTTGTATAAAAAATATGGAATGCTTCACAAATTTGCGTGGCATCCTTGTATTGATAATAATAAGAATGCTTGTACTGACTTAACCTAACTTCTGGCCCTAGAAAAATAAAACAGACATCCCATAACTATGTTTAACCTTCCAATGATAAAGTAGAAATTCTCTTTCGGTTGCTCCAACTCTGCATAAGGCTGACTTGAGCTTGACTATAACTATAATATTTATACTTACCTACTGTAATGTTTGTACAAAAAAAGATAATGTACATACTCAAAAGATATTGAGAACTTTTTTCTCCTGCAGTAATCACAAAAAGAATAAATCATCCTCAGCAGAAACTCAAGGTTTTGTATGCTTCTTCTTAATTGTTTCTATATAAACTTGTACATACACATAAAATACATTCTACCAACATCCCACTAAATTCCATAGAGCATTTATACCAAGAACAATTCATAGTTAAGACAGAGGGATTTTTAGAGCAGTTTCATGGTAGAACATGGGATTTATATTATGAAAAATATTATATATTTCTTTTTAAAATGTCATGAATGCTGGTAAAATTCTGCAAATATCAAACCTTCAAGAGTTTATAAAATTGATCAATAAAGATAAACAGGCAAGTTCAGAATATTTAATAAGCCATTTGTTTATATCATTTCTCCAAATATACTTTAAGCATTGTTTTAAATGACCTTACTACCCACAGATCCAGTTATATTTCTCTTGGTATAGAAACAAATTATACATGCCATTCAGTGATCATAAATAAAACCCAGGATAATAACTTAAGCAAAGTGTTGTGGTGCAGTGGATATAAACTTGGAATGACAAATTCGGGAGCTGAGTCTGAAATTTCAGTTGAATTCCTTGCATTCACTTAAGCACAAATACCCTTGAGAAAGATATTAATCCGTCTCTTCCCTCCAATTATGGGTTAAATAATGGGACAGATTGGGTCCTGTAGCCATGGTCAGCAACCAGTCTACCCCAGAAAGCAATGGCAACCTACTGCGGGATAATCTTCTGCCCAGTCAGCCGTGTCTCTTTCAAGACATGATCACCCAAAGTGTGTATCATGTATGACACTTAACTGACTGACTTTTATGTTACTGTCCACCTAATACAAAGCAAAAGAACCCATCAAGATAAAACATTATTGAATTATGTTATGGATATATGAATTGTAGATTATAAGGATATGTAGGATAGATAATGGTTGTCCTTGGAGATAAAAAAATTAAGACTGTAGTGGTTAGGGAAACATCCTCTCAAGAGTCTGTTCCCAAAAGCAACAGCTTTTGGAATATAACTTGCAGAAATTAGTATTTGGCCTCCAACAACGTCATGAAGATTTTATCTCAACCATAATAAAAAATATTAAATTTTCATAAATAGTGAAACAAAAAATTGACTAAAAAACTACATTTTATTATTTACACTATTTACATTGTTCAAACTGTTGTCCTCATCACAACTTTTTGACCGTTGTATGCTCTGGCCTTCTTCAGATGATATACATTGAAATTTTGAATTGGACCCATTATTGTGGAAGATTGTTCTAGTTCCATGTGCCATGCCTCTTCCAAATAACTCACTTTAAGTGATTTCTCTTTAGTAACACAAATTGGAGTAGATAAACTAAACTATTGCCCGGTTCATATTCCACCCACGTCTATTGAACAGGTGAAGAGGCTCATCCCTTGTTTCCTGTTTAGGATGCGGTTTCCGGTTTTCTCTTTTCCAATCTTTTCACTCTTTTTTTATTTTTTATTTTTTTTTCAATTGGAGTAGATAGACTAAACTATTGCCCGGTTCATATTCCACCCACGTCTATTGAACAGGTGAAGAGGCTCATCCCTTGTTTCCTGTTTAGGATGCGGTTTCTGGTTTTCTCTTTTCCAATCTTTTCACTCTTTTTTTATTTTTTTATTTTTTTTTCAATTGGAGTAGATAGACTAAACTATTGCCCGGTTCACACTCCACCCACATCTATTGAACAGGTGAAGAGGCTCATCCCTTGTTTCCTGTTTAGGATGCGGTTTCCAGTTTTCTCTTTTCCAATCTTTTTACTCTTACGTAGCCCCCTGCACATCAGTGGTGTTATCGCCTTGCTTGGGGTGATATGATAAAAAAAAAAAACCCTACAAGGAAATAAAAGTGTTGGTTGAGATAATCAAGTGACTTGACCCATAAAGTTGTGAGTTCAATACCTGGCCACAGAAAAAGCAAACCGAAACTTGGAGAATCCATTTATATTTCCGAGATGAGGTATTGTTTACTTTATTTACAAAAACAAATAACTTAGAAATTTGAGTTAAATGGAGATAACTAGATGGAATCTGGAAGTGGCTTGCACATGGAATGAGAATGAGATACCCAGCGACTGAAAGAAAGATTTTGGTTCACAATTCCTAGCACCTGAAGAAGTCCGGAGAATACAATGGCTGAAGCATCATAAACATGGCAATAAAGATGACAACAGTTTCAACAATGTAGATAATGTAAAATCTTGGAAAGTTAAGTTAAAAATAAAGTGTTCAGTCTTGAAGAATTCTGTTGCCTACAAGTGATGAAATGTGATGACAATAAAGATGAAGACAACACCTCAGACACTGTAAATAGTCTAAATAGTTATAATACCTCATCTCAGAAGTATGGACAAATATTTTATTGTTGAATTTATTGAAAACTAGCAGTATAGCCCGGCGTTGCTCAGGTGTAATGAAAGCTTTAAAAATAATCCATGGTCCAGACTCAGCCTAAAGAATATTTCTGTGATGTTTGGTGAGAATCAGATAAAAATTGTAAATTTGTATAAAAGACATACAGACAGATAAACGCACACACACACAAAAAAAAAACATCTTGCCTTTTATATATATATATATATTATCGATTTTTTGCACTATTGTAAGAACTGTAACCTTGAAACTTCTAAATATCGTTTCTTATGACTTTGTCTATGAGTGTATCAAATTTGATTAAAATCGGACCACTCCTTCTATAACCCGATGTTTTTGATCATCAATTTTCAATATTTATCAGGTGTACCTTGACACAAAACCTAGCTAAGAACACTTGCAGACGCTTATAGTACAACTGTGTAAATTTTCAAGAAAATCGGTTCAGCCGTTTTGGACACACACACACACACACAGATAGACACACACACACACACAGATAGACACACACACACACAGATAGACACACACACACACACAGATAGACACACACACACACACACAGATAGACACACACACACACACACAGATAGACACACACACACAGATAGACACACACACACAGATAGACACACACACACAGATAGACACACACACACACAGATAGACACACACACAGATAGACACACACACACACAGATAGACGCACACACACACACACAGATAGACACACACACACACAGATAGACACACACACACAGATAGACACACACACACACACACAGATAGACACACACACACACACAGATAGACACACACACACACACAGATAGACACACACACACACAGATAGACACACACACACACACAGATCGACACACACACACACACAGATAGACACACACACACACAGATAGACACACACACACACAGACACACACACAGATAGACACACACACACACAGATAGACACACACACACACACAGATAGACACACACACACACACAGATAGACACACACACACAGATAGACACACACACACACAGATAGACACACACACACACAGATAGACACACACACACACAGATAGACACACACACAGATAGACACACACACACACACACAGATAGACACACACACACACACAGATAGACACACACACACACACAGATAGACACACACACACACAGTTTTATTTATAAATAAGTTTAGATTTAGAATAATTTTTATTCTCAAGCAGATATAAATTCTTAAACTAGTAAGAATGTTTAAAACCACAAATTACTTTTGCAAGTAATAAAGGTGCACTGTGAATTTCCCGTTTTCAGCAAGCAGAAACAAACCAACGAATGTCATAAATGGTGAAACTTCACCCTCTAGGTATCAAGCATTCAAGATAAAATGCTTTTCAGATGACAATTTAGAATTTCTATAACCACAACAACTTGTACTCCTTCAAAGAAATGGCAATAAAGGACAGTATATGTTTGTCAGCTCATCAATGCTTATAATACACTATATGTACAAACATTAAAACACACAAATTAGTGTCTCATATAATCACGATATTGTATGTTTAAATTTCAGTATCTCTACTTTAAGATTGAATTATGGTGAAATCAAGCATTTTGGATTATATTGTTTCCAAGATGGTTTATGATTCTTCTTTTATATTAATTGTGTATCTGTGTGTGTCCGTTACCTACAGACTCCAAAACGGCTGAACCGATTTTCTTGAAAATTTACACAGTTGTACTATAAGCATCTGCAAGTATTCTTAGCTAGGTTTTGTGTCAAGGTACACCTGATAAATATTGAAAATTGATGATCGAAAAAAATCGGGTCATAGAAAAAAAAAATATGATTGGTGCATTCAGTTTGTGCACCAATCATATTTTTAGCAATTAAATTTCAATATGTTGAAATTGTTTAAAATTGCTTCGCATTTATTTTTACTATTTTCACCTTTTTTTTTTCTGTTTCCTTTCTTTATTTTT
This sequence comes from Ascarosepion bandense, assembly GCA_037127315.1. Classification (NCBI taxonomy): domain Eukaryota; kingdom Metazoa; phylum Mollusca; class Cephalopoda; order Sepiida; family Sepiidae; genus Ascarosepion; species Ascarosepion bandense. The sequence continues at coordinate 3,568,204 of JBBBDQ010000363.1, read as the reverse complement.
TTAGCTTAGGGAAAAGTGAAGTCTACTGTCCTTTTTTAATTTTTGTCTCCCCAAGCAAGGCAATAAAACCACTAGGTTACAGTACGCTACAGGAAGTGAAAGAAGATGAGATGACTTTAGTGAGAAAGAAGTGAGGAAAAGGACAATAAAGAGGCAGAATTTTGGAAGACAGTTGACGTTACATTTACATTTTTGAAAATTGTAGGTGGCAGAGAAGCAAAAATATTTGGAGTCCCACGGGCAAGAGATGCTTGAAAATAAAATATAGAATAGAAAATATAGTTGCTAGCTTTTCAGTAAAATAGTGAGACCTATTTACCAATCTAGTCAGTCAGTTAAGTGCCGTACGTGAAACACACTTAGGCGATCATGTCTCAAAAAAGACATGACTGACTGGGCAGAAGATGATCCCGCAGTAGGTTGCCATTGCTTTCTGTGGTAGATTGGTTGCCAGTCAAGGCTATAGAACCCAATCTGTCCTGCTATTTAACCCATAACTGAAGGGAAGAGACAGATTAATACCTTAATGTGCAGTGGATTCAACTGGAATTCAAACTCTAGTAGCATGCTTAAATTTATGCAGTAATTCAGGCAGTAAAGAGGAGAGCCCACCAGAACAATCACCATGAAAATATTTGAAAAAAAGTGTAAAGAAGCCATGTCACATAGGTGAGAAAATGACTGAAGTTGAGATGCCAAATCAGAATTGATTCTTTTGAATTTTATTAGGAATCTCCAGATATCAATTCAGAATTGTTTTTCTATTTGTTGTCTATCAAGGATAAGGTACTAAGTCTACCTTGCTGTTTTTCATAGCTGGGGAGAGAAAAGATGGATTAATCCAAAAGGATTAGCGTGAAGTGAACGTTGTCTCATTTAGAATTTCAAGTTGGCTTGCTGGTTCCATTTTCACTGCTGCTAACAATTCAACCATGTTCACGTCCATGTCATTTGTTCCATCAGAGTATATTTAGAGATATTAGTTTTAATTATTTGATTTGGTAGATTATAGCTAATCACAATAATATTTGGAAATGTTAGTGTTCCTCTAGTTTTTGGGAACAATCTATGGAGTGACTGTGAAAAAACACTCTCTCTGCAGATTTATACACAAATCCTACAGATGCATGCTGGGATTTTTTCTAATCAATCAAAATAGAACATTCTTCATTTTATCTCCAAAATTGTCATACTTTCTTGCCTTAAGCCAGAAGGCTAGAGCCATAACTGTAATTCTTTCTGCTTTGTTACTGCTTCAAATTTGCTTTGCTTTTGGCTTGCATTATATAGCCTCTCTACTATAATAAAGACCATTGTGTATTTATTTGCACATATATGTATATATTTTCCTTCTGTCACACTCATGGAGAAACAGACAATAGTCAGGCAGTGTCAGCTCAGTTTATTCTCTTTACTAACAGTTAAGAAAGCTCCTGCTGCATGTTTGTTTTTTCACAGTGGCTTACTATTTTATTTTTTTGCAATAATTTTTTCATCATGTAGTGAAGAAATATATATATATATATATATATATATATATATATTGTTATGTTCAAGAGTTTGGACATTTTTTTGTTATGTTTTAATGTAAGATATTAAATAGTATGTCAATAATATATACATTGGGGGTCATTTCAGACGACATATCGATATAATTATTTTGCCAGCATTTTTGATAACATGGGCACATTTGTATATATATATATGTATATATTGTTTAATTACTTAGTTTCTGGTCATAATAAGTTCCGACCAATGCACATTTGTATTAAAGTGTTCAGTACAATTGTAGAACTTTTGAATATTTTCCATTTGGAAATGAGTTATTACACAACCTAGGTTTTTACCATGTTATTGCAAATTGCCTGAAGATAGCATTCATGGTAGAAACCTAGGTCACATAATAACTTGTTTACAAATGGAATATATATATCTAAATTTCATATTATTTTACCTTGTCTGTTTTTTTTCTTTATTCATCTTCTTATCTAAACTTATTTATAAATGGAACTTTGTGTGTGTGGCTGTGTGTGTGTGTGTGTGTGTGTGTGTTCATTACCTATAGATTCCAAAACGACTGAACCGATTTTCTTGAAATTTTACACAGTTGTACTATAAGCATCTGCAAGTGTTCTTAGCTGGGTTTTGTGTCAAGGTACCCCTGATAAATATCAAAAATCGATAATCGAAAAAATCGGGTTAGAGAAGGAGTGGTCCGATTTTAATCATATTTGATACACTCATAGAAAAAGACATAAGAAATGATATTCAGAAGTTTCAAGGTTGCAGTTCTTACAATAGTGCAGAAAATCAATAAAATATATATATAAAAGGCAAGATGTTTGTGTGTGTGTCTGTTTATCTGCCTGTATGTCTGTATTTTTTCACCCCTTTTATTTTAGTTTTTGCTTCAGGCTTGGCTCTAAGTAGGTATAATTGTAGTTCTTAGTCTCAGCTATGATACTATTTACTCAGAGGACTTATTTAGCCTTCAAAATTCAGTTTACGATGGAAAAAACTTATTTGATATCATTACCAGGAAATCAAAATTTGACTTACCTCCATTCATTTTTCTTTCAGTTTACGGTTTTCCTTTAACTGGAAACAACTATTGCTTTTTTTTTAGTCTTTCGTGCCAACATCCAAAGAGTCTGAGCTCCAGGACCATGGATTAGTTTTAAAGCTTTCATTACATTCGAGCAACACCGGGCTATACCACTAGTTACTATTAATTAAGAATTTGATCAATTATGTTTAACCATGCGTTTCATAATTTCCTTATGTCTTAAAATTTAAAAAAGTGTTACACTGGAGCTTACATCAGTTTTCAGCTGAAAGAATATGAGGTCAGTCCAGAAATTATTGTACCTAAGTTGTCTGTCTAGGATAAGGCTATATTGACTTTCATCAAATTACTCAGCTTAATACACTAATTCTAGTCAGGTTTTTCCTTTACTAAAACAGCCTTCAAAATTATTTTTCAAGATCAACATTGTGTTCTCCTTAATCTTGTTTATACTCTGAAATCATTCAACAACAATTTTCACTTTGGAAAAAAAAACAAAAATTACAAAAGGGAAAAAATCTGGACTGTAAGAGAGCTTGAAAACCTGGGCAATTTGGTTGTTTTACCAAAGGCAGTTCAGAAGACATGAACAATATATTTAGTCAACAGAAATGGATATTGATAATGTTATTATACAACACATCACTTAATAAATCTCAGACCTAATTAATAAAAGAACAAATTTTAGGCATAATTCGACTTAATTCATAAACATAGTTTCTTTCTAGAGTAATACACTGATTCCAATGCTTCTTTAACAATGCCATGCCTTTTTTGTAGAATGATTTGTCTTTGGCCTCAAAATATACTTCAGTTTCTGATATCACCACTCCATTGGAGCCAAACCTCTTTCCCTGGAGCATTCTTTTGTGGTCTTCAAACAACCAGTAGTTGCTGGGGGCCAGATCTGGAGAATAGTGTGGATGTGGAAGCAATTTGAAGTGCAATTCATGTAGTTTTGTCATCATTGCAATCAACTTGGGACACAATGCGTTATCTTGGTGAAAGATCACTTTTTCTTCTTCATTTCTATATAAAATTTTTTTTTTTTAATCATTTCACCCCGAGCAAGGCAGAAACGCCACTGATGTGCAGGGGGTCACATAAATGTAAAAAGATTAATTAGAAAAGAGTGAGGAGTACAAGCTAGTTAGAAAGGAACAATAGAAAGCTGAGAAAGAAGGTGCGATGACAGATACATAGGAGGAGAGAAAGGGAAGGTTATACAGGGGAGGGGAGAGAGCTAGAGGCCAGTGGTTAGTAGATGAGTATTAACATTGCATTTAAATTTCTGGGGGTTGTAGCCGTCAGGAAAGCAAGAATATGGGAGTGAGTTCCACAGGCAGGAAGTGCGAGAGAGGAAGCTGCAGGAGTAGAATTGTCGTCTGCATTTGGCTAACCTGACTGTGAATGGGTGGGACCCAGTTGCCAGTCTGGTTGCACGGGTAAACACCTGTTGAGGAGGCATCAGTGACTTAAGCTCATTCGAACAGAAGCCATGAAAATATTTATAGAAGATACAGAGGGAGGCCACATTTCGACGATGGGAAAGTGGCTGCAGTCGAGTCGCCAGATCAGTACCTATCACATTACAGACTCTCCTTTGGAGCTTGTCAAGAACACTGAGGAGAACGGCAGGGGCACCTGACCATAAATGGCAGCAGTACTCCATGCACAGACGGATGGTTGACTTGTATATATGCAGGATGGATTCAGGTGGAAAAAAACATCCTGGATCGACATAGTGACCCAACCTTCTTAGCAGTAGATTTTGCTATGGATTCAATATAGTGGTTCCATATATTTACTATTGATGGTTTTTTGTTTTTCAAGGTAATTTATGAACAAAATACCTTGTGCATCCTAAAATACAGAGGCCAAGATCTTGCTTGCTGATGTCTGTACCTTTTGTCACTTTGGATGGCTTTCACCTGCTGCTGTCCACTCAGCTGAATGCTGATTTGACTCTTGAGTAAAACAGTGGATCCATGTTTCATTATTTGTCACATATTTATGCAAAAACTTTTTTTTGTCACATTGAAACAGTTGCAAACAATGCTCTGAATCATTGAAGCAATGTTGTTTTTGATCAACTGTGAGCAAACGCAACACACACTCTGAATACAGTTTTCTCATTGACAAATGTTCATGCAAAATCATGAATACACTGCCTTCTTATACGTTTAACTTCTCTGCTGTCTCACACAACTTCAATTTACAAAATGAGTTTGTGAATTTTTTTTAGTTTTTTCTGGGACAACTACTGATTTTGGGCAACCTGAGCGTTCAGTATCATTTGTTCTCTGTACAACCACGTTTAAAGTCAGCATATCACTTTTAGCCATTGTTTCCAATGAAGCAGAGTTCAAATAACACTTATCAAGCCATGGCTTTGCCTGAACAGTATTTTTTCCATCAGATAGCAATGCTTTATCAACACACAAAATTCAGATTTTTCCATTGTTTTGAAAATTTGCAACAGTTGCTTCACTTAAATAACTGCAATATGATTGGGCCTAAATTTTGTCACATGTCATTTGAAGGTTAGTACTTCATAAAAATCATATGTATTTTTTACTAGTGGTGCCCTTTATATGTTAGACCCAAGACTTATTGAGTGATGGGTGAATTGATGTTATTGCATATGTTGAAATATTGATCTATTTAGTCAAGATATTTGGGTGCTTTCAGGACAGTCTATGGAATCCTTGGATCACTTGGTTCTTGATTTATCAGTCAACAATTTTCTTTCATTACAATTTGCACAGATATAACACTTCCAAGAATTGTGCTTGTTAAAGAGTAATAGTAATAGTAATATTAGCTGTTTCCACATAAAGAAACCTTTGTCATAAATTGACTAAGCTACCAATTCTACTTTCCATTGAAATTTGTGTAATTTTTCTCTTACAACAGTTTTTTAGAAAAATAGGTTTCTCAAATTCAGTAGCTGTTTTTATGCTCCCCAATATTGGTGGTGGTTTCCAGTCCAAGTTTTTGTCTGAGATGGCATTTATATTATTCAGACTATTGTTTTCATCTTTGTTGCTATTTGTTTGACGTTTTGGTCGTTGTATGCTCTGGTCTTCTTCAGGTGCTAGGAATTTTGAACCAAACCCTTTATTACAATCACTGGGGTATATAATCCTCATTCTTTGTGTAATGCCACGATTGGAAGTCATTACTTATCTCCCTCTAACCCTGCAAGTTATTTGTTCACCATTGCTGTAACCTGTTATTGAACTCACAACTCTAAGTTGTTGAAAGTCAACATGTTATGTCATTATTTTCTTTTTAATCTGTCAATTCTGAAAAAGTATTTTATGCCTGAACCCATCTTACGCATGTACAAATCAGCCATCTATCCATGCATAGAATACTGCTGTCATATATGGTCAGGCACCCCTACTGTTCATCTCAGTGTTCTCGACAGGCTCCAAAGGAGAATCTGTAACGTGATAGGTCTCGACTTGGCAGCTCGACTTCAGCCATTAACTCACCTGTGGGATGTGGTTTCTCTCTGTCTGTTCTACAAATATATTCATTGCTTCTGCTCTGACAAACTAAAGTCACTGGTGCCCCTGCCACAAAAATTTACTTGTGCAACCAGACTGGCAACAAGGTCCCACCCATTTACAATTAGATCAACTAAATGCAGCCGTCAATTCTACTCCATCAGCTTCTTTTCTCACACTTCCCGCCAGTGGAAACTCCCTTCCGTATACTTGCTTTCCTGACAGCTACAACTTCCAGGAATTTAAATGCAATGTCAATACCCATCTCTTATCTACTTGACTCCAGTTCTTTCTACATCATCCTATATATCTTGTTCTTTTCCTTTATCTCTACCTTCGCAACTGTCTTCACACTTGTGTTTCCATCCTTCTCTTGCTCCTTTCTCTGACACCCCTGTAACTGGTCCATATTTCTCTTCACTCTCCTCTTGTTTAAACTTTTACTCTTATGTAGCCCCCTGTGCATCAGTGGCAGTACCGCCTTGCTTGGGGTGAAACAATTAAAGAAAAAGTATAAAAATATGATCTGGATTTTACTTTTCTAAATCATTCAAATATTCCCAAGGCTGAATGTCCACATTATATGCAAAGTTCTCTACATATTTGCAGTTAATGGGATAATCATACATCATATATGTTTAATGATGTCTATTTAACTCTGTAGCTATGTGGGAGAGTGTTCATGTTGCATATTTTCCACACTCATTGTAAGACATTTTCTTTTATTCAACCAACAAACCCAATGCTGCATTTCTCTTTAATCTGCACTGACAAGTGCCACCCTAAAAAGATAATGTCTTTTTATCCTTCAGTTGATCCAGTTAGGTAATATAATCTCAGGATATGGCTTCAAACTGCCACTCTGCAAGTCAACTTAGCAATCTAAAAATTTACCCTTTATCAACACGTCCGTTCACAAAGACATCCCTCATATTATTCTCTGTAATCGTCCATCTGTCCTTCCTACTTCTGTGGTAATCACACAGATCCACCCACCAATCATTCGATCTATTGATCTATCATTCTGCCAATTCATTTCCCTTAGTATCCTTGGACTCATCACCCCAACCAATGGCTCCTTACATCCATTCTAATCGTCACTGATCAGCCTATCTATAATAGTGTCCGCATGTTCATTTATCCTGTATCTATCCATCAAGTGATCTCCCTATTGTTCAGCCTATTTATCAATTAATCAATCACAGTTATTATTCAATTTATAATCGTTCTTTCACCCTTGGTTTGATCTTGTCACTCTATCTTCTGAACTATCAACTCAAAAATATTTATCTATAACCATGTTCTTAGAATTGTTCAAGAGAAAGAAATATTCAGTTTTTTTGTTTAAATGATATTTGAAATATATAATTCATGTTGAGAAGTTTGTTACTTAGCTGAGCAGTGTTATAACAATCAGGCTGACATTGAAGTTTCTGGTGAAAATAAAGACAACAATTGTACAACATCTGGACATTTTTTATTACACTGATTTTATACATACGTACACAGACACACACACACACATATATATATATATATATACATATTAACCATCCACATACAAGCCTGTTTCACTGTATCACAGCTCATCAGTATGGCTAGACATATTCACTTGCTTCTGGCTGGGATCGAAAACTCGATTTGGTGTCAGTCGGAGTCTCTACTCCCTAAGCCATTGGCGCATAGGTTCAGAGAAGGGAAATTTTAACGTCTTGTATGTAAGCAGTGTATACATATATATATATTTATTGTTAAATATAAGAGACAATGTCTATTATGTTTAATCATGAGCCATTCTAAACATCATATTTTGTCTTTAATTTCAGGTGAAGACAAAAATTCTCCATCATTTGAATGTTTTTTATTATGTTGGTTATGTGTTATGACCAGATTTAAACATGATTTTATGTTAAATGAATAAATAATAATCAAATTATGCTCATCACATATTATAAAAAAACTCAAACAATTGACCTCATAGTCTTTAATAACCCTACAACCACCCAACTAAATCCTCTACAGAAAATGAATGTAGTGTATCATTTTAAATGCTCATTCAGAGATTGTATCTCTGGTACTAATAATAAACCCACTACATATATTGGTTTTACTACAACCACACACTCCCGTAGACTTACCTGTCACCTTTCTGATCAGAGTTCAATTAAATAACATTTCTTAGAAATACATAGCCATGTAGTTAATATTAGGCAGATTTTAGTCAACAATACAATAATACTCACTCATACACACAGTAAAAAGAAACTTCAGATATCAGAGGCCATCTACATTAAATCAAAACAGCCCACACTTAATAAAATCACATTTAAATCTGGTCACAACACATTACATTGCATTTAAATAAATGGTTCTGTTAACATTTTAAGCTCTCACGCGGTGTGACGTCATAGAACCACATTACAAATTTACAAACTTTGTTTGCTATTTGGTAACTGTTATCGTTGCTTTGCAAAGTTTTATGTCAAAACAAGATACAATCATCTTTGATGGTGGATGTTTTGATGCTAACGTCCCTGTAACCTCTCTGAAGATGGCTCATGTGAATTGGTCACATTATAAAAACACTATCATAATAAAAATATATCCAAATTTTGGAAAATTTTTGTCTTTATTTTCACCTGAAATTAAAGCCAAAATATGATGCTTAGAATGGCTCATGATTAAATATAATAAACATTCATTTTCTGTTATATTTAAAAATATATAGATTTTTTTAAAAATCATATCATCCCGAGCAAGGCGGTATTGCCACTGATGTGCAGGGGGCTATGTAAGAAAGAGAGAAAGCCAGAAACCACATCCTAAACAGGGAACAAGGGATGAGCTTCTTCCCCTGTTCAGTAGATGTGGGTGGAGTGTGAACCGGGCAATAGTTTAGTCTATCTACTCCAATTGAAAAAAACAAAAAAAAAGGGTGAAAGGATTGGAAAAGAGAAAGCCGGAAACCACATCCTAAACAGGGAGCAAGGGATGAGCCTCTTAACCTGTTCAATAGACGTGGGTGGAGTGTGAACCAGTCGATAGTTTAGTCTATCTTATGTTTAGAAAATTATCTGCTGCCTTGATACACTAAATATATACATACATACATACATAATTACACGTGAAGAAGCCTGAAGGTTTTATTATTTTGAGTGCCCTGGCATTTATTTTATTATGAACAGTGCTCAATATGATAAGTATTATAGATAGTATGTATTTTTGGGGCCAAATCCCAAATTGAATCTTTGCTCTGATTAGTCAAAAGAAACACACATGTAAATTTTATATCTTCCAACATACAGACACAGTAAACCAAAGGTTTTTGTTATTTAAATGTAAATCATCTGCACAAGCAAACATCAAACATTGCCTGATGATGAGAATCTATCTTGAAACATAGAAATTTCCATGTTGCTATGTACAATTGATTCATAACTATATAATGATACATACATATATATATATATATATATATATATATATATATATATACACACACACACACACACATGTATGTGTACTGACATACAAAATTCTGATAGTAGTACAGAAGGGAACACTAATCACAGTTGAATTTTAGCATCAACTGCATGCGAACTTGGTTTATACAAGCAAAGTTTTTATGTTTGTTTTTTGTTTACCTCAATACTTAGAGTTCCATCACTTAGCAGCTGAAACTAGTTATTTTTTTCTTACTAATAAGCTAAACATTTCTACAAGTTGGAAGAAACTAAATAGTTTTATTAATTTTCAATACTAATAAAAGAATATAAGTATTTCTTTAGGGTTCATTGTCATTGTAGACTGTATTTTCAGATAAACTCAACCTGTATTTGTCTATACTTCTGAGATGCGGGTAGTACTTACACTATTATTCAGGCTGTTCTCCTCATCTTTATTGCCATGTTTATGACGCTTTGGCCGTTGTACACTCTTGCCTTTTGAGGTGCTAAGAATTTTGAACCAAACCCTTTATTACAGTTACTTGGGTATATCATTTTCATTCCATGTGTGATGGTTCTTCTGGATATCATGTAGTTATCTCACTTTATGTAAATTATTTGTTCACCACTGCCATAGCCTAGTACTGAACTTAGAATTCTTTGGGTCAACTTACTGGAACTAACCAACATCAATATCCAATGGGCCATTTTTTGTATTCAAGTTTTTATTTTAGATTAAAATAGGTCAATTCTAATGCTGATTTTCTTGAACACTGATTTCACAATCATTAGGGAGCCATGCTTCAATTTCTGAAGAATTGATCACATTATAAAAACACCTTCATGAGAGGATTTATATGATTTTTTATTGGCCTAATGATTTTTAAGACAATACTCTAATCAGTTAAACATGATAAGAAATACACTAATCAAAACATCATGAAGACAAGCAATGATACCATATTTTATTTTTCAGACAACTGAATTTGCTTTGCTCAGGATAATTTCTTGATATCTCTGTACATAACAGGCATGTCTATTTGATATATACATTATTTATTTTGACAGATTGGTTTTCTGCATTGAAATATAAAATTGTGTCTGGAATCATAAAGTCTGTAAACAACATTGCCAAAGATCATGTCGTGTTTTGGTAAACACTGACTGTTTTATACTCTGAAATATAATGCACATATCAACAAATATAATGCATAGTTTTGTGTTGATTAGAAATAAGAGGACATGATATAATTCATTCAATCATAATACAGGAAAACAGAAAATGGACAAACAACTCACCAGCAGTGATAGTAAGAGTATACGCCTAAAATTGCTTTTTAATTATTTCCACTTAAGCTTTCACATAATTATTAGAGACAGAACAAAAGCACCTATAATCTTACACCTTTTACCCAAATTAAACATTTATTAATTACATATATATATATATATATATCAAAAAGTATTGGGGCCGGTGTTATAAAAAGAAAACAACAACACATATCAATTCACGAGTTATCCTTTCTTTTCCAGTTTACAGTGGGAGTCTGTTCTAGTGAAGGATAGTTGTATATTGTTGCAGATTAATGGAATTTGGCCTCGTTGTAGATAGCCCACTATAAGTCATAAAGATTATAAATCAAGAAAGGCAAATTGAGTTGAAAAATAACATTTTATATATACACATATCAATTAAGGTTTTTACAATTAAAGTAGTAGTTGAAGTATGGGTCCAAGGGACGTTAAAATGTTCATGGCAATAAAATGCTGAAAAGGGAATTAATACTTAGGAATGTGGGAGCATTGTAAGTAAGGAATGTCTTTGATGTATTTTCTCCTTAGATCAGTATGTAGTTTTGAGACAGTGAAAGATGAGAGGGAAGGGAGGCTAGGATAGTGAGCCACTTGACTTAGGTCAAGGGGATACTGATTACACTCCTCTCTCTTGAGTCAGTCTGTGTGTGTCAGCCTGCGTCAGTCTGTCTGGCGATGCTTTCTGTATCAGCTTTTTATATCTTTTTTTTGATCACAGCAGATCATTTGGGATTTCACACTTGTATTTGATTCTGGGCTTCCCATTGGCTGATAAATGAAGTTCGCGTAGGCTCGTGAACTGGAAATTTAATAATTAATTTTTAGTTTTCAACCGGAACATCTGCGCAAGGCCAGCTGCGCACTGTTGAGTTTTGGTCATTTGCTTTTTGGTTGTGAGGGTGCAAATATCTGGTGCCTCACTTTTGCTCGGTTGGTATCACCACAAAGCCACACACTTTAGCCAGAACTATTTCCATTGATGGAAGCATTCCAGGAACTCATTTTTTGGGACAGTGAGCAGCTGCCTTGTCACATTGTCTTAGATTTCTTTGATGTCTTGAAATCTTGTTACATTCAAATGGGATTTGATTTTTGGAAAGAAGAAAAAAAGTTGAAAGGGTTGACATCTGGGGAGATGATGGATGTCAGAACTGAGGAATGTTGTACTTAGCCATAAACTGCTGCACAAGCCATTGTCTATGGTGTGATGAGACAACCATATTCTGTGCAGTTTCCTTCCAAGCACTCTTATAAACAACAGAAATGAGGAATAAGTTCATGTGCATCAGAGTTCAAGGTCATTCTGTGCCAAGTGGTTTCACTCAACATACTTTAGCTTCATGACTGTAGCAACAATCCAAATACTTTTTAAAAGACTTGGTGTGTGTGTGTGTGTATATATATATATATATATATATATATATGATTTTTTGTGAAGGATCTTCCTAAGACTAATAATGTTTTTAGTAATTAAGTTAGTCTTATATATATAGTCATACATGGAGTGATGAGTGAAGAAATACAACAATAGTGGTTATAATTTCATAAAAAGTATACTTAAGATGCAGGTATCAATCAGGTAAGTTCCATATATAGTACACGCTTTGGCAATCATGTCTCGAAAGTGACATGACTGACTGGGCAAAAGATTATCCTGCAGTAGGTTGCCATTACTTTCTGTGGTAGACTGTTTGCCAGCCAAAGCTATAGAACCTAATCTGTCCTGTTATTTAATCCATAACTGGAGGAAATAGATGGATTAATACCTTTCCCAGGGGTATTTGTGTGTCGGTGAATGCAGGAAATTCAACTGGAATTCGAACTTGGCTCCCCGATTTCTCATTTTGGGCCATTTTCCACTGCACCACAATGCACTGACTGGCAGTTATACTTAGCGTACAACTTACATTTTTTTTATGTTCAATGCATTGAGATGTCTAACCTTTCTAGCCCCATTCAGATTTCTACCATTTTATATCAGCATTAATTCTGCAGAAGATTCAGAAATTATTGTACTTTCAGTACATTTTTGTCTGAATACATGTCCTTCTCTATTAATTAAAATTGTGTTCTTTTAGTCAAGATTATAGTCAGATTTATGATAATAAATGATGAATATACTGAGTGTATTGGTTTATAAAAATCTCCTTTTGTATTCAGATGCTTTTAGGATATCGGATAGAATTTCACATCTTAAACACAAATGGTACTTCTGATAAGTCAGCCTCAACTATTACACGTATGATCAGTCAGTTAATTGCTATCTGTGATACAGGTTGAGCGATCATATCTTTATCAAGACATGACTGACGAGTCAGAAAATTACTATTACTTTAACATATAATACACTATTTAAAATATGTAACAGTTGAACTTTCCAGTATATATTATGAGAAAAGAGTACCTGAAAAATGTAACACTCACAAAACATACTGAATGCAAAAGAATCAATAAGAAGTATTAAGTAATCTTCTTCATAAGATTTTGTAAATGGATCAAGAGGGATGGTCAAAGGTTACTTAAAGCAACAAAAGTTAGAAAGTTGAAATGACCAATCATTGCCCACCTCCTGAATGAAAAAAAACAAAATGTCATGTGACAGGCATGATATATGCTAAAGCAATATTGCCTCTTTAAATTCATAACAAACCAAGCAGAAGCTTTCATACAACCTGCCATTTCCTTCTACGGTAGACTAGTTTCCAACAAAGGCTATAGGATCCAGTCTGTCCTGTTATTCAACACATATTTGGAAGAAGTGGATTTATACATTTTCCAAGGATATTTGCATGTAAGTGAATGTAACAGAACTTGAATTTGAACATGGCTATATGATTTCTCATTCCAATCTGTTATTCATTGCACCATCCACACATTTTAAAAGAAAGAGATATTACTGCAGAAAAAATTATGTTAAACTCTGAATCATTTTTTCTGTTTTCTAAATGCAAGAAATAAACTACAAGACCTCCTACAGGAAGTAGTTAAAGAAAGCGAAAAGAAAGGACTACAAATAAACCACAAGAAAACTGAATGCATGGTAGTTACTAAAAAGAGGAGCCAAAAATGCCAACTACAAGTTGGTGATATCAAATTAAACAGGTGCAGAAATTTAAATATCAGAGAAGTGTTCTAACGGAGGACAGAAAGTGCAATATGGAGATCCACAAGCATATTTTCATGACCAAGAATGCATTCCAGAAGATGAGTTGAATATAAAGAGATAAGAAAATTTTGCTGAAAAAAGAAGAGTATTGGATTGTTATGTGATGTTGAACCTTCAATATTTTGGAGAGGATGGACATGAAAGAGAAACTGATACTTAACATCAAGAAAATCCAGCTGAAATTTTTTAAACATATAATGAGCGTGGGAGGGATTGAAGAACCTGATGCTCACAGGACAGATAGAGGGGAAGAGAGACAAGGGAAAGCAATGTTCAACATCTAAACTTATAAATGGAACTTTGTCTTTGTCTCCGTGTGTGTGTCCGTTACCTATAGACTCCGACACAGCTGAATCGATTTTCTGGAAAATTTACACAGTTGTACCAAAAGCATCTGTGAGTGTTCTTAGCTATGTTTTGTATTGAGGTACCCTTGAAAAATAATGAAAATCAATAATCGAAAAAATCAGATTATAGAAGGAATAGTCTGATTTTAATCAAATTTGATACACTCATAGACAAAGACATAAGAAACGATATTCAGAAGTTTGAAGGTTGCAGTTTTTAAAATAGTGCAGAAAATATATATATAAAAGGCAAGATTTTTTTGTGTGTGTCTGTTTATCTGCCTGTATGTCTGTATTTTTTCAGCCCTTTTATTTTAGTTTTTGCTTCGGGTTTGGCTCTAAGTAGGTATAATTGTAGTTCTTACAGCCATGATACCATTTACTCACTGGTCTTATTTAGCCTTCAATATTCAGTTTACGATGAAAAAACTTATTTGATATCGATACCAGGAAATCAAAATTTGACTTACATCCATTCATTTTTCTTTTAGTCTACAGTTTCACTTTCACTGGAAACAACTATTGCTTTTTAGTCTTTCGTGCCAACATCCAAAGAGTCTGAGCTCCAGGACCATGGATTAGTTTTAAAGCTTTCATTACACCCGAGCAATGCCAGGCTATACTGCTAGTACCAGATAAACTTGAACAGATGGATGGTGCAGCGGTGATTAACAGGGGAAGATATGTTAAGAGTGAGAAGGGGATAGGGAAATGTTTTTGTCTATATTTCTGAGATAAGGTGGTATTTCCATTATTTTAACTATTGTCCTCATCTTTGTTACCATTTGGATGACATTTCGGTTATTGTACGCTTTGGCCTTCTTCAGGTGCTAGGAATTTTGAACCAAACCCTTTATTATGATCATTGGTGTATAAAGAGAGGTGGAAAGCCATGATCAGATATGTCCTGAAGGGACACAACACATAGAAGAAGAACTAAAGAATATATAAGAAACTAGAAATTATTATTTTTTTTTTATTCTCCAGACTGATAACAGCAAGAAGTCACTTTCCTGACTAATCAATAATGGTGAGATTCGAACCCAGGCTTCATGGTCAGAAATCAATTGTTCTAACCTCTCAGCTATGCTCTCATATAGCAGATCTATAATGTATGTATTAATAACTGTACTGTAATCCAAGTAAAAATAACATGTTTTAAGTGGAATAAAAATATCCCAAATAGATTTGAAATTTAGATAATCAAAGAGCAAATAACACACATCGATGTAGTAATGGTTGCATTGTAAAAGATAATCAGTTACTTTTAAATCAAGACTTATTTTCATGATACTATTGAAGCTGCAGGACCATCATATCCACATTCTTAATAGCAGGCTAGTACAATGAAGAGACCTACTGACCGCCGATCAGAAGAATGTAGCTGCAGGCCTTTGTCAACAAGTCAAAGAAAGACGGGACGCCAAAGAGAGTTAGTGATGAATAAGTATAATACTAGTAAAGAAAGCCATGTAATGATGAGAAATTAATGGCCATCCATACTCAAAAATGGGATTGATTCTAGCTATTTAGTCAGAAATAATTTTAGTGGTGGAGTGAATGTGAATTTGATAACATAGTTTGTCAATAACTGCTTTGTTGGATGGTCCTGGTATGGGGACAAGGCAGCATAGAGGAATTTTGTCTCAAATTACAATATCAACTAATATGCTGGCCACTTCAAACAGTTGAGATATGTATTGACATATCAAAGTCTTTCACACGCACACACGCAAATATGTCTTTCTATATGCATAAACACACAATTCTGCATTTTTATATCAACACACACACACACACAATTGTCTGTAGATAGATATTGTGCATAAAAGGGAAGAAAGATATATTTGCATGTCTGCACAAATATGTATCCATATGTATGTGTATACATCCATATATATATATATATATATATATATATATATATATATATATATCCATTTGCAAAATAAAATGGATGTATGTGCATACACACACACATATGCTTATATAAGTAGAAGAATAAGAAAAGTAGACACTGTCCGTAATGCTTCATTACAGTCTTAACACGTTCTAATTTCAGTTTAATTTATAAGGCTATGTAGCTTTATAAATTATGCCATTTATTCTGTTACCATCTAACTTGAGTGTCTCTTGGGCCCTGTATAAGGTGAACATCCTTGTAAAAAAGTATAGCATGTATAACAGCAGGTTTTTATATGTACACACATGTATATACTTATAAATGCACATATCTACATACATATATATATATATATATATATAGTCATCCACAGACAGATCTGTTTCATTGTATCACAGCTCATCAGTACAGTTAGACAGCTGATTGCCTTTTACCCAGGTTTGAAACCCGACCAAATTAGTGTCAGTCGGCAATTCTACCTCTGAGTTACGGGTGCTCGGTAGAAGGAAGCAGACTTTTTAGCATGTATATTATCCTTATACACGCCCAATAGCTGAGAGTATTCTAATTCATTGCTGAATGCACAATGCGTAGATGCCAAAGTAGCTACTGTTTTTCAAAGTCTACCATTCTTCCAGAGTGCTCAATCAGAGTAGTGTATCTAGGCAGCAGATAATTTTCTAAACATATACTGTTAAATATAAGAGACAATGAATGTCTATTATGTTTAATCAGGAGCTGTTCTATATGTCGTATTTTGATTTTAATTTCAGGTGAAAATAAAGACAAAACTTCTCCAACATTTGGATATTTTTTTATAAATTGATTCTCAGTTTTTGGCTCACATGAGCCATCTTCAGAGAGGTTACAAGGATGTTAAAATAAAAACATCCACCATCAAAGATGATTTTATCTTGTGTTGACATTGTGACATCATATAACCGCATTACAATTTTACAAACTGCATTTGCTATTTGGTAACAGTTATCATTGTTTAGCAAAGTTTTATGTCAACACAAGATAAAATCATCTTTGATGGTGGATGTTTTTATGTTAACATCCGTATAACCTCTCTAAAGACGGCTCATGTAAACCAAAAGCTTAGAATCAACTTAATAAAAAATATCCAAATGTTGGAGAATTTTTGTCTTTATTTTCACCTGAAATTAAGGCCAAAATATGATGTTTAGAACAGCTCGTGATTAAACATAATAGACATTCATTGTCTTCTTTTTATATATATATATATATATATATATAACTGAATGCTCAATGCATAATAACAGAGGTAAAATTTTTATTAATAATAAATATAAATGCACAATAGAATTTGTTTTTAGCTGTTTCTCAGTCTTTGATGAAATTGAAATATATTTGATTGATAAATGTTTCCTATTTGTTCTTTATCAAATCATCCTGCTGGGTTCCAATCTATATTTGATCCTTACACATACACACACACGTCATCTATATACAAGCCTGTTTTACTGTATCACAGCACATCAGTGTGGCTAGCCATCCACTTGCTTGTGGCTGGGATTGAAACTCAACCGATTTGGTGTCAGTCGGAGTCACTAACTCCTAAACCATAGGCATATGAAATAAGAGAAGGGAAGTTTTAACATGTTATATATAAGTGGGGTATACACATGCCAGTCACTGAAAGAACTCAATTCATTTCTGAAGAGTAATGCATAAATTGCAGAAGTGGTAACTGTTTTTTTTTTCCTCTCTAGAGAGCTCATTCATAATGAGAGCATGTATAAATGTTGAGATGTTTTTCACTTAACTAAGCAGTGTTGTTTCAGTCATGCTGACTTTGATGTTTCGTGAGAGCATTATTGTAATGTCTTCACTCTTCAGGGTCACTTTCATTTTTTTTTTTGCAGTAAAATAATATAGATTCTCTACATTAATTCTTTTAACGCTTTATCCTGATCTTGATTTCAAGCACTTTATGATATAAAAATTCTGCTTGCCTAAAATGCCTTTCTACCAGTAAACCACTAAAAAAAACCATCAATTTTGGCACTAAACATAATTATAATTTAACATTTTGTATATATATATATATATATATGTATACTACAATAATTCAATTAGACAGATCAAATAAAGATTGAAAAAAGCAGCAAATAAGTGAGATATAATTTAGCCTAGACTACAGCAAACCTTGAAAGAAAATTTTAGAAAATGAACTGAGAAGTGATGAGAGGAAATATAAACAGAATATTTTAACAATTTATAATTTGCTGACAACAATTTTCTAATATTAGAATCATTGAATGATTTCGAAGAAATGCTATACAAAGGGGTAATAAATTTAAAAAAGAACAAAAATAAAAGAAAATTAATTTTCCCTTGCAATATTTCAGAAAACATAAAATAATCTAAAAAGAGTAAAGGTTTCCGGCCATATCATGTTGAATACACTGGTTCTCGCTCAATCACCGAAGTTAAGTAACATTGAGCCTGGTCAGTACTTAGATGGGTGACCGCTTGAGAATACCAGGTGCTGTAAGTGTATAGTGATGGATGTGCATTGTGGTGCAGTGGATATCAGCTCAGAAAGAGAAATTGGTTAGCCAAGTTCAAATTCCATTTGAATACCCTGCATTCACTTAAGCACTGGTACCCTTGGGAAAGGTATTAATCCATCCCTTCCTGCCAGTCATGGGTTTAATAACAGGGTAGGACTTGAGGACCCTGCCCTTAAAAACAAAATCCTAATGAATCTTGAGACTTGAAAAAGCAAAAAGTATTACTAGACACAAAACTTATATAAAAAACAACAATAAATTGTTGAAAGGAAAAAGTATTACCAGCAATAAATAAATAAAAAATTTAGTTGTCAATCAATGACCCACCAAGGTTGATATGCCATAAAAACAAAAACAAAACCAAAAAGAGTAAATGAAGAACTGAAAGATTTCCAAGAATATACATAAAGAATTAATGCAAATATAAAGTTTGTTCTCTGACTTCATAGTTCCATAGATATACCATCCAGCAATCACTCCATCCACTCATCAGAGGTTATCAACAATTAACTGGTAATATTTGTCATTTTTTTTTTTATGTATGCACTTTTCATTGGTGCAGGGTTGATATTTTTTCTTTCATTGTGTGTGTTTGTGTGTGTTCACACAATGGGAAAACTGGATATAATATTTTACATAAGGATAATTTTTGGAAATATTAGTCAAAATGGAAAACATTTTGTGTTACACAATTCATCCTTCAGTCCAATGATGTTCTGAAAAGTGGAATGTGTCACATGAAATTTTTTCTATATTGTGATAAATTCTCATAATATATATATATATATATATATATATATATATAAACACACTTAAGACAGGTGATAACATTAAAGAAAAAGATAAAGTCAAAAGTAACTTCGAATATACTTAAAATGATAATTTATAAAGTATTTTCTATTTAAATTGCTGGAATGAGAATTTATCATTATTTACACTATTTACATGCAGACTATTCTCCTTATCTTTGTTGTTCTTATCACAATGTTTCAGCCATTGTGTTATCCAGCTTCCATCAGGTGTATGTCAGTCTGAGTTATCTACAGAAAATTTCTAACTGAACCCATTATTTAATCTACTCGTGTAGACTGTTCTTGTTACACTGCTCATTATTAGTGATCAGCATACATTTAATTAAGAAGGAGGAAACAACAGCCAAAATTCTGTGATAAGAAAACAAAGATGAAGATAATAATCAACATGTAAATAGTATAAACATATATATATATATATATATATATATATATATGAGAGTTGGTATCACATAGATTTGAATAGAGTGAGATAAGAAAAAAATGACTTGATAAAGTTTGTGCATTAAAATGTCATGGATATTGGTTCAGAATGGGAAATCAGAGAGCTGAGTTCAAATTCCAGTTGAAATTGTTGCATTCACTTCTGCACAAATACCCTTGGGAAACATATTATTCAATCTCTTCTCTCCAGCTATGGGTTAAACAGCAGGACAGATAGCCTTGATTGGCAACTAGTCTACCACAGAAAAATGGCAACCTATTGTAGGAAAATCTTCTGCCTAGTTAGTCATGGTTCGAAAGATGGAAGGAAAATATACAATGTTGTTTGGTTGTACTGAGATAAGAAAAGGAAGATAGAAGAAGCGATAACACTCTCATGTATTTAACAGCTACTTAAAGGAAAGAGAAAACCATATGAATTTTTAATCTTTTCATTTGTACCCTCTTACATCTTTAAATAATGACCTGCATTTTCTAGTTATGATTGTTATTGCAGTATTTGAAGTTAAGTTTATATACATAACAATGCAATATTGAAATTTCTGCAAGGAATTTATAATTGTAGAACTTGAAAGGAATTTATTCAATCATTAAATTATGAATTAAGATTTTCCAGAAAATTAGAAAAAAAACAAAGTTTCATGGTACAGCTCATTTATAAAATTGATCTGTTTTTTTTTTCTGATCATATGCATGAAAAAATTGTAGATCGATGAACCACTATTTAAAAGTTTAATATTTTTTCTGTTTCATGATATTATATTGACCCATTTGATCACAATGTCTTAGATCTGTACCTTGTTTTTCAGTGAGAGAAAAACAATGTACAAAAGGTGTCAAAGAAAAGGCGATTCAAAGAAATAGAAAATGGCAAATTTTCACAGACAGAATGTGCAAAAGAAGAAACTTAGTTAAATGTAACAGCTTTTTGTACTCTATTTCAACGGTGAAAAAGTGGGACCTTTTTGCCAATCTAGTAGCACCTGTAAATTTGTGGTCAGGCACCAGGTGAAAAAAGCTTGTCAGAGCAGAAGTCATGAAAGCATTTGTAGAAAAGACAGAGGAAAGCCACATAATTGAGAAAGTGACTGAAGTCAGGATGCCATGTCAGGATCAATTATATAGCAGATACTCCTTTAGATTTTGTTGAGAACCTCAAGATGAATATCAGGAGCACCCAACCAGATAAAGTAATTTAATTTATAGTTTCATTTCTGATTTTTTTTTTAATCATTTTTTTTAGCTTACCAAGTTAAACATGATTTTTTGGAAAATATTTTTATTGACATTGCACTTTATTCATGTTTATGTCACTTTTGAAAATATTTAAAGAAAAAAGAAATTTACTAATACTGAAAGACATGTTTTCTTTATTCATTCTGGTGACAACATTCATCAGTTCTCTCCATGAGGCTATCACTGTCATTCACTGTACTCTTTGGATTGATAATTTTGGCAAAAAAAAAGGAGAAAACATACATTTCCTTGATTCATATTGGTCATCCATCATTCCTACCATGCTTTCAATGTCACTCACCCTAGAATAAAATGAGAACTTGCATACAGTGGACAATTTACCATTCTGATATAGAAAAAATATTAAGCATCACTGGTATCTTAGATTTCTTTTTTCTAAAGCACTAAGTAAGAAAAAATATCAATAAAAGACACTTGTTAAATCAATAAATCAATTTATTGATCATGAAATCATTGATGCTGAATCTGCAGCTGATGAGCAAAAGTCAATGAAATCATGGCATTTAAAATCACAAGATTTCTTCTAGAATATTCCCTATAGTCAATTCTTAATGTCTTTCCTCTTCCTGAAATGCACAAGCAAGATAATTTTATAACAACTTAATGAATAACTTTAAAAAAATAAGGTAATAATATTAAATAAAAAAAATTAGCTTTTTCCTTTTCCAACACGATGATATATTAAAATGAATCTAATGTATTTTTTTTTTTTTAATCATGTGTCATGCTGAATTCATGGTCTCATTCAATGAGCAAACATATTCTGAAAGGTTTTGTGTGCCGTTTGTCAAGTTATCCTCTGCCTTATATTTTAAAGTATCATAATCAACATTTGAGGTTCTTCTGGTATTTTTTCAAGAGACAAGTTTCCACCCCTGAAATGCTGAAAATAGTTCTGGGCAAATATTGTTTAATTTTTTTCAACTTCCTGAATTCTTCAGTTTTCATTGGTTTCACTTGAAAATAATGTTAAAAAAACTGCAAACTTATATCTGCTATTATGACACTATTTTTGATAATCATATCATCCAAGCAAGGCAGTCTACTGCCACTAGTGAGTAGGGGGTTACACAAGAGGAAAGTTATGAGAAAGAGTGACAGGTTATAGGGCATGTCAGCAAGTGGGTAAGAAAGGAGTTAAGATACTGAGAGTGGAGTGGATGGAGAAAGAAGCATGAGAGAGAGGTTGCAAGTTAGTCAGATAGGAGATGACTAAGTGACTTTACACTTAAACTCCTGGAGATTGTAGCTGTCAGGGAAGCAAGTAAACGGAAGGAAATTCCACAGGCGGTAAGTGCAAGAAAAAAATCTTCTGGAGTAGAATTTGTGTTTAGATTTTGTTGGTTTAACAGTAAAAAATTATAGTTGAATAGTATGATAGTAATATAATGAAATCATTGGCTTGAATAGCATGATTAATAGATATGAATCGAATAGTATGATTAAAAATAATAATTATGCAAAATCATTTGTTTGATATTTTTATGTAAAATAAAGTAAAATCTAGAAAAACCAAAAATATTTTGACATGTTAAATGCATTAATATGCTGGATAAGACAAGGAACAATAAACACTTTTTAGTTGTTCCTTATCTTATTATTCTGTCAGATTTTGATCTGTATGTGATACCATATTTCCTTTATATACAATTAACATGCACCAAAGTTGGTTCAATTTTTTTGCTTTTCATTTTTTTTTTTCATTTTTGAAGCTAGGTCTAAACAAAATATAATTTCTTGGGTTGGAGACACATTTGATAACATATATACATATATTTAACTGATTGTGTGATTGATCTGTTTTTCAAGGATTTTGTAGATTATTAAAGACAGGAAATATTTTAAATTGTAAAAATGTTTCCAGAATAATAAAGATTTACTGATACAAGTCCTACTAATTAACCTAAAGCTGGGGTGAAAATGGTGGATTCATAACTTTCCTAAGAGTATAAAGAAACAGACTGGAATTGAAAATCAGATCTCAGATTTACAACTTTGAACCATTATCCAATATACCACTTGCACATCAAAGCTGGTAATCTAGCTGCTGACCAGGCTTGAAGTTGATAAACTTCAGTAATCAGGCAAGAACTTCCATTTCAATGTGATATAAGACTGTATATAAATATAGAATGAACATAGAAATCAGCACTGCACAGTGATGAGCAGTTTCACTTCATAAGTATTGTGAAGTAAATAAGACAGCCCTGGTAACACAAATGAACTAGAAAAATGCCTTAACTACTAAAAGAGAGTTCCTGAATAAAGTGTTCATTAGAGTACCATTGAAGACAGTTGAGGCATGATCTTATAATCATTAGTCATGAGTTATTACAATGGTGATGTGAAATTGAAACTTATACAGAGTAGAAAAAATACCTCTTAGCTTCAGTGCACATAATAACATTGATGATGAGAAATGAGAACCATGTTAGTGAATTTTTTTTCTTTGCTGTACATAAAGAAAAAAAACAAATATACTTAAATATGGAAGAATTATTAGCCCAAGTGATAAAATACATGAACAGCAACAACAGCAGATATTGGAACTCCAAAAACAACAACAAAAATTAAGTTAAATAATTCAGAAAAAAATGGAAAATTTTCTTCCATTCCTGATATGGTGGCAAATGCCATATCTGAGTTCACATACAATTCAGGTGATGAAATTACCATTTCTGCTTATTTTAGAAAATGCAAGTTAAGTTACAAGAAGAATAAAGTGACTGGGAAGACAAGAAAAAAACAACAACTTTTGTTGAGAAAATTAGCACCAGTAGAACATAAAAAATATTGTGATTTTATACAAACAAGATAACCAGAAGAAGAAACAGTAATTATTCTAACTAATATTTTCAGCAAGAAAATTTTGCTACTCAGTACTCATTAGAAGCATATATATCTGGCAAAAAAGAATGCAAAGATTTTGACATATATGACAACGTTAACAAGGATTGCAAAAGATTCAAGTTCAGCTGACATTGATATGTTTGAAGGATTAATTTTCATTTCTGGGATAACACCAAAAAAGATTCAGAAATACATGCTAAAATACTAATGAAACTGGAACAGAATCAAAAATTAACACTACAAAAAATGTCGGGCAAATGCCAGAGAATTCTAAATATGAGACATGATAGGAAGGAAATTGAAGAAAAGAGTTTGAGTTTTGTTTAACGGCATATCAATCTCTGTGAGTTATTTAATGCCAGAAAGGTAGAGTTTTTAATGTGCGATTATAGTGAGAAGGTGGATTTAGTCAGATTTTGATGAAAAATCTTTTTATTTTTTTATTTTAGAAAACTGAAGATGTCTTCTAGTTTTGTATCTAAAATCTATTGCTGGTAATAATTTGTTCCTTCAAAAATGTATTGTTGGTCATATTTTTCCTTCACAGAATGTATACTTTTCTATAGAAATCTATTTTTATGTATATATTTCTATAAAAGTTTATTTTTATACTTTCATAGTGTTTTGATCCCCAGTTTGGGGGTTAACTATTTGCCAATAGCTTGGGCCTTAACAGGTGCTACCACTCAGGGTGGACCTGGGAACAACAGTAATTAAGAGGTGGTTCCATGCTCCTTACAACCTCTCAATTAGAGGCCTTGCTGCCGAATACAGTTTACCTTCATACTCAAAACCTGAAGAAAAAGAATACTCATGTATACAATCCAAAGAAAAATGTAGAAAAAAAAAGTTTATCCTGGTTTCATATATAGAAGGTTACATCGCTTGAAAAATTTAAAATGCTACAAATGTAGAAAAGTAGGGCATAAAATGTCACACTATAAAATTAAAACAAAGAAAACTTTTCACAGAAAAATTTTGTACACAGTTTGGGGACAGAAACAATAATTACAGAAAAGCAAAAAAAATTCTATGTCTGTGAAAATTAATAATGTGGATGTAAAAATGCAACTAGGCATGTATGATATCATAATAATCTATGAAATCACAAATGGAAAATCTATATTAAAAGTGAAATGATTTGCAATGTTTCATTTCATTAACAAGTGTGTAAAATTTAAGGCTTATGTGTTAAAAATACTACAAACTTATTCATTACTGACTGCGTGGAATTATTTGAGTTTCGGGATTTACCCGTAAATATTTATCAAATACAAGAGAACAAGTGATCAATTTAAAAAAATGGTGGAAATTTTAAAGAAAAAATTGAAAAAATGTTTTTTGGATGTTTTGTTGAATGAGTTGGGTTGGTGTTTCAAAGTCAAAGCAAAATTTTAAGTGAAAAAACATTCAATGCCAGTATTTGAAACACAACATAAAGTACTGTTCATGGTATTAAGTTAACAAATCATTAGACAAGCTTGAAAAGATAGGTGAACGTAAACAAATTGACCATTCAAAATGAGCAGCATCAGCAAGGTATGAAAAGAAAAAAAATCATAAAATTTTGGTTTGTACTGTTTTAACTGGGTTTAAAATCACATAACTATCCGTTACTAAGTGCAGAGCAAATTTTCTGAAATGAAAGAACGGAAAAATTTTATCGCAGCTTGATCTTTCTGAGATGTATTTGCAAATACAGGTTGAAGAAGAATGTTAAAGAAGAAAAGCAGAAATAAAGAAAAAAAAGGAAAAAATAGGAACACAAAAGGCATTGGAATCAGTTTAAGTAAAGGTTTTAATGAAGAAAGGACTGCAAGAAAGGAAGAACCTATGCAAATACTATATGAAATCTTTAACCTCGTAAGAATTTATTGAATGTACAAGTATGGGTACAAGAAAAAGACAACATGGAAAGACTCATGGTTGAACGAAAATGAAAGAAATACAAATTTCAGTACATGGCAAACTTGTCAGAAAGAGGATAATACTAAGAAATAATATATCAAGAAATGAAATAAAATATTTAAGAAAATAAAAAAATCTCAAAAGGTGAGGTGTTGTGGAGTAAATACAATACCTCTGCTCACACAAATGCACTATACAAGATGCCTTAAATAAAGAACTCGAAGAGAGTCCTGGGACAGGCTTCTGATAGTGTTTAGTGTAACGTTGGAGTTTGTTGAGGCATAATATCATAACTATTAGCAGCAAGTTATAACAGTAAATGATCATCAAATTGAATCATTACTTCAGGAGTAAAATTGCTTTTCACAATGTAATGTTAATTTTGTACCCACATTGTTTATAATTATAAATACTCATTTCATTAATATTGAGTAGTTTTTCTTATTAAATATATTCAATTTAGAACTTTATATGTATATATATATATATATATATATATATATATATATATAATCAGATTAGTTTAATCTTTTGATCAAATATTGTCAGAATCATCATTAAACTTAAATGGCTAAGATATTCATCTTTTATTATTTTATAACACTGTTTATTAAGAATTTATGATTGTTCTATTGAATGGTTAAGATATTTATTGGTTATTTTATAATACTGTTTATTAAAATTTTATTATAATTCTATTAAATGTCCAAGATAATACTGTTTATTTAAGCTCTACACAATATACAATACTTTTACTGATGCACATTACTTCATTCAAGGACACTTGGCTCAGTGGATAAAAGAATTGGTTACATCCAGTGACTTGAACCAAAGAGTTGTGAGTTCATTTCCTGGCTACAGCAGTAGTGAACAAATAACTTAGAGAGTTGAGTTAAAGGGAAATAACTACAACATCTGGAAGTGACATGGTTTAGGGTTTGGTTCAAATTTTAATCAACTGAAGAAGGCAGGCGTTTACAACAGTCAAAATATCATGAATATAGCAACAAAGATGAGGACAGCAACCCAAACAATGTTAATAATGTAAATACTACCTCATCTCAGAAGTATAGACAAATATTTTGTTGATATTAGTTAATCTTGTCTGACTATAAATGTTTTTAAATCTATATATCTTTTTACTATAAACATTATTTTTGTTGGTAGACATGTTTGAATTGCTACCCCTGTTTTGGTTATTTTCTTTAGCATTTCAAAGTGAAATTATTAGCAACCAACCTAGACTGAGATGTCCTCTGAAAGAAAAATATTTTTTTGACAAAAATTGAACCTGTATATTCTTTCTCAGTCAGGGAAACTACTCTTATTGCCAAAGCATGCCATTACTAGCTTGACCACAAGAGACTATAGGACACATATCCTATATTATTCAATAGTTAACTAAAACACACAAAGTATAATCGCACACCTGCAAAATCGGATTCGAATGACAAAAAACATTTTCGAAAAACCAAGACCAAAGCAAATTTCACAAGTCAATGTTAAAAATGAAATTCTGGATTCTAATTGGATAGGAAATCAAAAATTAGTATATGATGTCAGTCAAATGTTTTTTCACACCTAAAGAAGAAAATGACTGCTGAAGCCGGTCACATGATAAGCATCACTATTTAAACCACATTTGGTGATTGGTCAAAGTCAGTCAGAATGAAAGCAGTATCTGATAGCATCTCACAGTGTAAGGAAGAAACTTCAAGTCATGTCTCACCTTTATTTCCAATTTTCATTCCTTCATTTTTACAACACCACCAACAACAGGACAAGTACAATTTCTCCATTTGTTTCACCTTATTTCTCACCCTGTCACCAATCTACCAAAAAAGAAAAGGAATATAAGACTTTAAATTCTGCTACTATCAGCCATGAACTCTAAACTTCTGTGGGACATTTTAAATACTTACATTTCTCTTTGAATAATTTTAACTACAAAATTACATGCATTTTCTCTATGAACATTTTTTTTCACAAATATAGTGTTCAGTTCACAAAAATTCACTTATATTTTTCTTCTTACAATTTCGTTATTCTGTTAATAAATCTTTACTTTCATGTTCAGACAAAATATTTTATCCTTCCACATTTCAACATCCAACCTTCTGATTTTCAACTTGTGGGGACTTCGGACATGTTTGGCACAAGGCCAATTTACCAAGTATCACCGAGGCCCCTACAAGACCATCTTGATATCACAATATTCCAATATTCAGAGTCTATAGGGTTTCTTTTTTACTGTAAAAGATGACTTTAATACTCTTAAATATTATTTATTAGAAGCTGAGTGAAGCATTTTTCTGGTATGAAATTATATTTATTAAATTCAGAAAGTAATATTCTCTTCATAGATGTTAAGCAATCACTGATATCTGTTGCCATCCTATGCAGTGAATGTAAATATTTTTAAGAGAGAAAACCTGCAATTTAATATCAGCTTAATTTAGGACAAAACAAGGCCAAATTAGGAAACATTTTGTTGCATCAGTCTTCCAAATGAGATTGTTTTTTTTTTCCTTAAAAAGCAGCATTCAATATCCTGACTTTAACCTGGGCACACTGATCACTAATGTATGGTTGGCTGCTTGTATTCAAGAATTCCTGTCGACTAGGGTGACTAGCTAATTCTTATTACACATGCCTGCTCAGGCACATTTATGTTCAACACCCACAGAGCCTACCTGTAGTTTATGCTGCATAGTTACAGTTTTTAGGATAGAGCACATTTTTTAGTCTGAACAACAGTCTGAACAAGGTCAGGACATTCAAACCCTCAGTCACAATGACTTGTGACTTTATGCTAGCACAACCATCAACAGCTCCCAAAGGGTCCCATCTACCCAATTTCACTTACAATGTTTAAGTATGGTTTCCAGACACTTCCCAAAGGTATTGCATGCTGGGATCACCTCCTTTAGATTGAAAACATCAAGAAGCCACCTTCCTGCCAAATTGACCATGGAAGTGGTTAGAAAGCAAACATTCTCACCACTTGGGCATGTGCCTATCACGAGTGATGGGTTAAACAGGGTAGTTTTTCAGCACCAGATTTGCTGTGAAGAATCTCACTCAGTTGCTATTTTGGTTTTTTTTTAAGGAACTTTTTTTTTCTTATGGATTACACTTGATGAAGGCCAAATAATGAGTCAGCCAAAATGTTTTTTTAACAATAGCAAGTATATAAAAAGTTGGCTTTCTCTGTAACATTCAATATATTAATGACACTATTCAACTAATTCACAAAACTGCCTATTCTAAATATAGTGGTGATGATGCTTTCAACTAATTTCAAATAAGAAATGTTTTTCTTTTATTATTCTTGTAAAATCTTTTGTGTAATAAATACTTATTGTTTGGCTGTCGGATTTATTCTGACAAAAATAACCTTAATATGAGCAATATTAAGAAATTATATCTTTATACATAGTGACTGATAATTTAATTGCAAAGTTTTTAAATTTGTGGTACAGTGGATATCAGCTCGGAACGAGAAACCGGGGAGCCAAGTTCGAATTCCAGTTAAATCCATTGTATTCACTTACGCGCAAATACCCTTGGGAAAGGTATTAATCCATCTCTTCCTTCCAGTTATGGGTTAAATAGCAGGACAGATTGGGTTCTATAGCCTTGGTCGGCAACCAGTCTACCGCAGAAAGCAATGGCAACCTACTGCGGGATAATCTTCTGCCCAGTCAGTCATGTCTCTTTCAAGACATGATCACCCAAGCGTGTATCACGTATGGCACTTAACTGACTGACTGACTTGAGAAAACCACTTAATGAAAAGTTCATAGTAAAATGAATTGAAAATATTGCAGAACTTTTTTTTTAATAGAGGAATTTGTAGACATGGCTACTAACAAAAAAAGAGAAAAATGTGATTTCTATGGCTTCCTGTGAGAAATTGATAAAATTTTTACCGTGTTTTTTTTTTAAACAAAAATCATGATTAGCTTAAGTTTTTAATATGATTCCTGTTGGCTGACACCAAAAATAAAAAAAAGTTTTACTTACCTGAAAATGTATCCAAGTTAATTAATTTTATTTTTTAATTTCATGATATGAAAAATAAAACCAAAGTTTGAGTAACAAATAAAAATGTGTAATAGTGTTATTTTGATAAGACATTTTTTAAATTTTTAAACCAAATATCTGATTCCACCGTAAAAATATTATCTTGCTTCATGTATTGCTAAGTAAACCTACTTTTTTATTCTTTTGACCCATTTGTCTATTTCACCTTATATTTCAGAAAGTGTCATTTTAAAAATTCTAGAAACATTAACAGTTTTCTGTGGTAGTTTAAAAAATAGAAGAAGAAATTTTTCTACTCCAAAAAGGAAAAAAAAATATCATAGGTGATAAGAAAATTGAACTTAGAGTAATCTGTTCTAAGACTAGTGTTTCCCAAAGCTGCAAGTTACTACAAAACTAAAACATTAATTTCAAAAGTTGAGTCATGTTCTTAAATACTCTTGTCAAATCTAGACTCTCATCTGAATGTGATGCATGGCACCAAACTCATTCAGAAATATCTAAACTGTCAGCTGTTAACAATTGATTTTTCTAATCAATGATAAAAAATTGCTTTAAGCAATTTAAAACCTGTAGATCTTTGTGATGACTACCTTTCTTAAGAAAAATTAATCTTCTTTGAACCTCATGGACAAGTGATACAGAATCACAAAATCTATGCCTAATACCAAATAACATTGTATAGGACAACTGATGTTTACACATACTAAAGAAGAAAAAAAATCAACAAATTTAATATTTCCTATTCATTTTCTTTGGCATATTATAATTCCTGGCATGAATCCTTTTACTTTTTCTCAGATATTTATAAGAAATGCTTTTTTACTTTGAGTAAATTAGGATAATAGAATATATATATATGTAGTCATCTTCAGACAGATCTGTTTTGCTGTATCACAGCTCATCAGTACGGTTAGACTCCGATTTCTTTTAACCCAGGATTGAAACCCGACCGAATTGGCATCAGTTGGTGATTCTACCTCTGGGCTATGGGCATTTGGTAGAAGAAGGCAGACTTTTAGCATGTTTTTTTGTCATTATACAAGCCCAATAGCCAAAGTGCTCTAATTCATTAGTGAATGAGCGATGCGTGAGTAGCTACTGTTTTTCAAAGTCATACCATTTTTCTATAGTGCTCAATCAGGGTGTGAGAGCAAAATAAATATGTATATATATATATATATATATAGTGGGGTACAAAATAATGGAAATACCTTGAAATTTCAATTAAGTCCATTTTAATATAGGGTAGAACTGCCTTTGTCAGTAATTATAGCTTGAATTCTATATGGAACCAACTTGTAAAAGATTGAATTGTTTCCAGAGAAATTTCTATCCATTTTTCAGCTAAAACAGTCTTCAATTCTTTCAGTGATGATATCAGAGGATATCAACTCCTCACATGTTTTTCTAAAATGAACCATAAATGTTCAATGAAGTTGAGATCTGAGGATTGTGGTGGCCAGATAAGATGTTCTACTTCACTAGAATGTTTCTTGTGCTATTCAACTACAACTTAAGCTGTATGAAAGATGGCATTTCTCTCTGAAAACAGTTCCTGAACCATAGGATGAAATTAATCACTTAAAATTCTTAAATAGTCCTGACTATTGATTTTAATGAACTTATTTAAATGATATCTGAAAAGAAAAAAACAATTTGAGCAAAGAAATGAAGTACAACTAATATTAAATCAACAAAGATAAAACTAGACCAGCTTTTGACAGTTAAATAAAATAATTTTTATAAATTATGCAAAGTTTCAAGATTTTTACCTTGTCATCAGGCAATGTTAGCTCATTGTTGTGAAAATGATTTTTATTTGAATATAAGAAACAACACGCTTGTTATTTATGGATGTGGAAAAACAGAAAAAATTATATGTGTGTTCAATTTAATTAATCAGAATAGCTAACATTGCTTGATGATGAGGTAAAAATCTCGAAACAAAAATTTCCATGTCGTAAAGTAAACTATATTATTTTTTAAAAAATGAAAAAAAGAAAAAAATAATGCTCTACAATATTTGTTGTATTGAGCACTTTTTTAAACAAGTAAATTCCAAAGAAGAGGCTACTCGACTGTTCAGATCTATTTTATTAAGTCTCCAGGAAATAGTGTGCCTTGATATTTTAATGCCAAGGTTAGCATCAACTCTTTTAAAGATAGCGGCTATTGTCACAAATCGATCCTTTTTTATTCTTTACCAATCCATCTGTCTTCTCTTGCAGTAGTTTTCCTAGGCCTGCTAAGTGGTTTCTTGGCTTCACATAACCCAGTTTCCTCAAGTTTTCTTAAAATACTATGAATAACACTTTTAGATTTCCCCACACTCTTTGAAATATCCCCAAACGAGAGTTTATCTTCATTACGTAACTTGACTATCATTTTCCTAAGTTCCAATCACGTCAGATTTTTTTTGCCATGTTTATAATGCAGGAGTCAGTAAAGAGCCAGTGTAATTTAACAAAATACCCAATTTTATATTCTTACCCTAAACAATTTTCATTAATGCAAAATAATTATTAAATTTTATGGATTTATTTAATCGTTCTGATGTTTTTCATCATCTATTTTTTTCAAATGTTATACAATTATTCTTATAACTTTATCAGAATAAATTTTTGAGCTTTATACTTTGGAATTATATAATTTACCTTTATATCCTTATTTTTCCAAAAAAAAATTTTTTTTAATTTATTTTTCTTATTTTTCTCAAAGCCCAGACATGACTCTTATTGAAAATGTTTGGAAGTTACTAAATGAAAGAGCTAAGGAAAAGAATCCAACAAACGTCAAAGAACTATGGACTAATTTGAAAGGAGAATGGGAGAAAATATCCGTTAATGAATGTCCGTTAATGAATGTAAGACATTAATTCGCTCATGTATCAAAAGATGTGTCATGTGTCAAGCTGTTATTAAAAGTAAAGATTTTTCACATCAAGTACTAATGGATGATGAATGCTATTTTCATTTGGATATGATGTATCCAGTATGATTTTGTTAATCGTTCTGATGTTTTTGATCATCTCATTTTTTTTTTAATTTTATACAATTATTATTGTAATTTTATCAAAATAAGTTTATTGAGCTTTATATTTTGGAATTATATAATTTACCTTTATTTCCTTATTTTTCCTTGATAAAATGTTTTTGGAAACTTTAAAATAAAAACTTATTTCATATTTAGACTCTTTCTTAACATCGTTCTGATCTTTATGCTCGTTACTGTATATTTTTCTTCTCTCTTATAATAAAGACCATTGTGTATTTGTATGTGTGTGTGTGTACCTCCTGTTACACACAGGTTTGGATTATGTTAGTTTTTCCTTGATGTCTTAATGTGAAATACTCAATAGTAGATACATCAAAATATATGTTGTTGTCATTTTTGATGGAATGCCGAGATAAATATTTGCAGTTATTTTTGTCAGCACAGCCCCACTTGTATATAATATTATCAATCTTATTGGCAATATTTAGCTAGATTTTTATTCCTCAAATTTCATTAACTGGCCTATTAAATACATTTATCTGAGTACCCAATGTGCACAAACTTTACAGTTCCCTAAGTTATCAAGTACTGTTGTTTCTTATTCGAATGAAAAGTGAATTTTTTTTTCATTTTATTGTCAGAAATATTAGAAACAATCCTTTATTATTTCATTAATTATTCTGACCAAGTACGTCATTCACTACAGCCACTGTGCTCTTCTACCTCCCTAATGTTATCTGAAATTCTAACATGTAATATTTTCATTATTTCATTAATTATTATGATTCTTTTTGCTCATACGCTTTTCTTATTGTTGTATTTGAGCTGATGTTCTTGTTTTTCTGTTGTTCACGAGTGTATTATATTTTGTATTGTCCAGAATTTTCTTGACAACTCAAAATATTAAAAAATATCAAAAAAGAAAATGAATTCTCACCACTAGGCAATGCATAAAAATAAAATATTATTAGTTGACTTTACCGCTGAATATAGTTTAATACTCTTTATTAATGTGTTTTATAATTTATATATAATTTTATATAATTTATTAATACTCTTTATTAATGTGTTTTCAAGATTGCTAAAGAAATAAATAAGGATTTCCATTGATCAAGCAGCTCAAAAAAGTGTTTACTTCAGTTTCCTTTCTGCACTATACAAAAATTAGCATTTCCTCCTCTATGTAAGCTGTTTTGTGTTATTTTTTTTAATTCCAGTATCAACTAAATACATTAAGTTTTCAGTCAAAGAGATGAGAAATAATTCTGAGTAATATTCAGGAAATTTAGAGAAAAATATTTACTACAACGTAAGGCAAGTTGAAATGATTCAATAGAGGAAACCTTTGATAAAAAACACTGTAGATGAAGATAGCTTGTCTTTTCATAATTTGTTCTTGCCTTTTTTTCTTCTTTCTTGTTTTTCTTCTTTCTCATTTTTGTTTTTTTTCGGTTTTCTTCTTTCTCGGTTTTTTTCTTGCTTTTCTTCTTTCTTGCTTTTCTTCTTTCTTGCTTTTCTTCTTTCTTGTTTTTCTTCTTTTTCATTTTTGTTTTTTTTCGGTTTTCTTCTTTCTCGGTTTTTTTCTTGTTTTCTTCTTTCTTGCTTTTCTTCTTTCTTGCTTTTCTTCTTTCTTGCTTTTCTTCTTTCTTGCTTTTCTTTCTTTCTTGCTTTTCTTTCTTGCTTTTCTTTTTTCCTTGCTTTTCTTTTTTCTTCTTTTTCGCATTCCTTCTTTCTTGCTTTTCTTCTTTTTTCTTCTTTCTTGATTTTTATTTTTTCTTGTTTTTCTTTTCATCTTTTTTGCTTTGCTTTTCATTTTTTTACTTTTTATCATATTTCCTTGTTCTTAATCATAATGAATAAAATAATTTTTTCATCTTCTTGTTCAATAATAGACTGATTCAAAAAAATTTAAAATATATCCAAACAGAAAAGAAATAATCCTATTTTTATTAAATTCAACCGAGTATAGGTTTTTTTTATTTATTCTTACATTTTGAATTTTTCATTTTGATACACTTGTCCAGGATAATAAAATCATATTTATAAACCTGATGACATTTTCCAAACATTTAGAAAAGCAAATATACAAATCTGATACTGGAATCATATTTGAATGTTTATTGTGATCTTGGTTTTTATCTCGTATGTGTATACAAACCAAGAGAAAAATTTATTAGTTTTGTTAGAAAATAAATGGAAAAATTAACCTGAGAGAAAAAAAAAACTGACCATAATTAAGATTATTTGTTTTAAGATATATAGATACACATGTAGATGAAAATAATTCGACAACTAATTTAAAAATAAGACTGACTTTAAAATCAACCCATTTTTTAATTGTATTAAAAATAAGACTGAATCTTAACCTTTTTTTCAATACAATAAAAAACAAAATTGCCTTTTAAGCCAATCTTTCTTTTCATTGCATGAAAAATAGCACTAACTTTAAAACACTAACTTTATCTTGTCATTGTATTAAAAATGTGACTTTTAAATCAACCCATCTTTTCAGTGCAATAAAAAGTAAAACTGCCTTTACAGACCAACATACCTTTTCATTGTATTAAAAATAAAACTGACTTTCAAACCAGTTTTACTTTTCTTGCAGAATAGATTTAATTTGGATTTGTGCTTCTATGAGTGTATTTTGTTTTTTTTGGACACTGTTCAATGATACTGGTGATGAAATGAGTGTTGCATAATTAAGTGTGATAATTTGTATAGTATTATGCACTGCAAGTCAAGCAGGTCAGAGTTGAAGACAGATTATTCACCAGTTGCATCAAAGTAGTTGATGGCTCCATCGTTTCTAGCCAATGTCTGGACATCAGTGATCAGATACATTGATCATTTACTGAAAGAGAACATTATTGTTGTCCAATGGGTCGTGTCTCTGCTTTTCATTAAAAGCATCTAATGGAATCTGAGAGTGAAGACACACACATGCAGTGACTATGTGTGTGTCTTTTGACTGATTCTTTGATGCAAGCTAATCAGAATTAATATTTTTTTCTTGCTTTTCTTTTTTCCTTTTTCTTTCTTCTTTGTTTTCAACTCTTTTTTAAAAATGTTTTCCTTTGCCCATCTTCATTATTTTTTATCATATTTAAATCATTCTTTCATTTTATTATATTTTCATTTACATTCCATTTTTTGTCTGTCCGTTTCTTTTTCTTCATTTATATTGTATTTTTTTTCTTTCTGCAATTAACTATTAAACATTTTTTATTTTCCTTTTCTATTTCATTTGATACATATTTCACTTTTCTTTTCCTATTCTGGTCCTGGGTATGACTGTAAACTGCATCCGGTAGCAAGGCTTCTGATTAGGAGGTTGTGAGGAGCATGGAACCACCTCTTAATTGCTGTTGTTCCCAGGTCCACTCTAACCCAGAGTGGTAGCACCTGTTAGGATCCCAGCTATGAGTAAATAGTTAACCTCCAAACCAGGGTCAAAATGCTATGAGAATATTTACCGACAAAACTTTTTTGAATGAAAAATGTTGCCGACAAAACTTTTTTGAATGAAAAATGTTGCCGACAAAACTTTTTTGAATGAAAAATGTTACCGACAAAAGATTTTTGAATGAAAAATGTTACCAACAAAACTTTTTTGAATGAAAAATGTTACCGGCAAAACTTTTTTGAATGAAAAATGTTACCAACAAAATTTCTTTGAATGAAAAATGTTACCGTATGAACTTGTTTCCAGGGAATTACTGTGATTTAAAATAAAAATATATTTCCGGCCTTAAATGACTTTTTAGATGGTGATAAGTCATTAAACATGAACAAACAAACAACAAACAAATTTTCATTTTTCTTCTTCATTGTCTTTTTTTCCTTCCACATTCAGTAGTTTTTTACTTATTTCTTTTCTCTTCCACTTCACCTTATTTGATTTTCCTTTACTGCTTCTTTCCAAAATATCTTAATAAAAATATCACTAAAATATTACAAAACCTTTTGATAAAAGCAATAAAATCCTTTCTCCATTTCAAGAATTTTCTTTTTCTCTTAAAAAACAAAAATTAACAAGTTATAAATAAGAATGTTAGTTAATGACTTTAAAAAACTAAAAGTAAATTTCTAAACCTCCAAAAGAATGATAAATGCATAAATGAATTTTACAAAGATTGTCTTTATTGATATTCAAACCACAAAATGATTTGGATAATTTTTCATGCTTCTTGTCTTTCTAGTTATATGTGTTTATTAAAAATAACTCTACCGACCTTTTAGTTAAGAGCATCTTATTATAAAATAAACTGTTTTACAGCTGAATGTTTTGCTCCATAAGGAGAATTCTTCCTCATCCAGAAGGAACATGAAAATCATTGGCAATTATATGCTCTTCCCAGGTTTCCTTAAATCTTTGTCGTACTTTTTGTACCCAACATCTGCTCTTTTTGTTTAGTTTCATTTCATGTGATGTGATCATAGTAGCAAAATTTTGGAAAAGTTTAAGCATATCTGAGTGGATGGATTTTACTGATAGGTATTGATTGGTTGATTTTTTATGGTTTAACAACCCTTTCTGGGATATTTCAAGCTGAGATTTATTTTAGATTATAAGAATAATTTTTTTTTCTTTTTTTTCTTTGCAAGTGAATATTGCTTTAAAAATGATTTTTCCATATATAAGTCTAGTATTTAATTCATAGGTGTTGGGAGATGAGATGGTTTTATAACTTTCCGAAGGATGTTTCAGCATAAATGAATGTATTAAATTCAACTGATCATAGTAGCAAACTTTTGGAAAAGTTTAAGCATTTCTGAGAGGATAGATTTTACTGATAGGTATTGATTGGTTGATTTGTTTTTTATGCTTTAACAACACTTTCTGGGATATTTAAAGCTGAGATTTATTTTGGATTATAAGAATAATATTTTTTCTTTTCCTTTTTTTTTTTTTTTTGCTAGTGGACATTGCATTTACAATGATTTTTCCAGATATAAGTCTACTATTTAATTCATAGGTGTTGGGAGATGAGGTGGTTTCATAACTTTCCGAAGGATGTCTCAGCATAAATGAATTTTTTTTTTTAATCGTATCACCCCGAGCAAGCCGTTAATGCCACTGATGTGCAGGGGCTACGTAATAGTGAAAAGATTGGAAAAGAGAAAGCTGGAAACCACATCCTAAACAGGGAACAAGGGATGAGTCTCTTAACCTGTTCAATAGGCATGGGTGGAGTGTGAACCGGGCGATAGATAGATCTATCTACTCCAATTGAAAAAGAAACCAAAGTGAGAAGATTGGAAAAGAGAAAACCAGAAACCACATCCTAAACAGGGAACAAGTGATGAGCCTCTTAACCTGTTCAATAGACATGGGTGGAGTGTGAACCGGGTGATAGATCTATCTACTCCAATGTATTAAATTCAACTGAAACTCAAACTCAGCCCACTGATTTCTCATTTGAATTCAAGTGCAGTACTAGATTGACAGCTAGGTTTCATCCTTTTACCCTTGAAATGGCTAGATGTAACAATCAATTATATGCTAACAGTTTCTTCTTGAGCACTTCTTATTTGGGAAACTATCTTCTGGCTTTTTTGCTTTCCAGTCAGTTTTGGTTATGAAAATTTTAAATATCAGTCGTTCTCTAGTATCTTCTTAATTCCCAATTTTTTGTTGTTCTCTCTCCTTTATGTTTTCTTTTTCTTATATTATCACACACTCAGTAATCCCTTGCATCATAATGGCTTTATTGCCTTGCTTGGGGTGAAATGATTATAAAGATTATGTAGGGGAGTTATAACTGTGAGTAAATAATTATAAAAGCCCCAAACATTTATATA
The DNA here is from genome assembly GCA_037127315.1 of Ascarosepion bandense. Taxonomy (NCBI): domain Eukaryota; kingdom Metazoa; phylum Mollusca; class Cephalopoda; order Sepiida; family Sepiidae; genus Ascarosepion; species Ascarosepion bandense. The sequence continues at coordinate 3,529,287 of JBBBDQ010000363.1, read as the reverse complement.
TACAAAAATACTCATAAAAATAAGAAACAGCAAGATGTGGAAGCAACAAAACAATTATTATTTACTATACACTTGTTATATGGCACTGGAGAAACAAGTGACAGTAAAATTGTGAGTTTTGGGGTCAAATGCTGATCAGACATATAGATAAGGTAAAGAATTAGCCAAGTGCATAGTCTTTCTCGGATAATTTTTTGTAGATGTGCATAATAAGTGTTCATATAATTTACTTAGAAAATGCAAAAAGAGGTTGTTTTTTTTTTACTTGTAAGATTTCTTTATAAATGATCCTATTACAACCTAAAAAAGGAAGAAGACATTAAATTTTTGTTGATGCACGTGTTAATGACCTGTCCATGTGAACTGCTTGTTTGATAATGAGAATGTCATGTGTTTGTGTGTGCAGAAGAAAAAGTGAAGTCGATTCCCATTGATTTAGGGAATAGCCAGGTCAGTACTTAGATGGGTGATCGCTTGGGAATACCAGGTGCTGTAAGCCTTTAGTGACGGATGTGCATTGTGGTGCAGTGGATATTGGCTTGGAAAGAGAAATCGGTGAGCCGAGTTTGAATTCCAGTTGAATACCTTGCATTCACTTAAGCACTGGTTCCCTTGGGAAAGGTATTAATCCATCCCTTCCCTCCAGTTATGGGTTAAATAACAGGGTAGGACTTGGGTACCCTGCCCTTAAAAACAAATCCCAATGAATATTGATACTTGAAAAGAAAAAGTATTACTACACACAAAACTGATATAAAAACAACAATAAATTGTTGAAAGAAAAAGGTATTACCAGCAATAAGTTAAATAAAAATTTAGTTATCAATAAATGACCCACTGAGGTTGATATGCCATAAAAACAAAACAACCTACTAACCATTGATTTAGAATGAGTGAATCAGTGATAATCATAATTGTTATAATTATTTTATTATAATTATTATTTTGATAATATAATTAATTCATATTTTTTATGGGCACAACTGTATAACATTTGATGTCATTTGTATTAACACTGATGTTTCATAACGCTTTCATTGTATTAATCATTCTTTATACTTTAAGATTCCTAGGTATGACAGTAAACTACATTTAGCAGTAAGGCCTCTGATCAAGAGATTGAAGGTTTTGAGAAGTCACCTCTTAACTGCTGTTGTTCAAAGCTCCACCATGACCTGGTGGGGTAGCACCTGTTAGGGTCCCAGCTATGGGCAAATAATGAACCTCCAAACAGAAACAATACCCTGTGAGAGTATAAAAGTACATATTTATAGTAAAATTGCCGACAATTCAATTTTAAAGCAAAATGACCAGCAGTACATTTTATAGTACATTAGCAGCAATAGATTTTTATCTGTAGTTAAAGGCATTCAATTAAGCTCAAAAAAGATTTACTTGAAGCCACAAAATTGTGTTCAATATATTTAGCTTTTGTCATTAAATAACCTACAGAGGTCGATATGCTGCTAAATAAAACCAACAAACCAGTTATATTTTAAGAAATTTTCTTCTGCTTTCTTGAATGTCAGTCAGTTAAGTGCCACACATAATACATGCTTGGGTAATCATGTCTTGAAAGAGACATGACTAACTGGCCAGAAGATTTTCCTGCAGTAAGTTCTCATTACTTTCTGTGGTAGACTGGTTGCCAACCAAGGCCAAAGAACCCAATCTATTTTGTTATTTAACCTATAGCTGGAGGGAGAAAAAACTGATTAATACCTTTTCCAAGGGTATTTGTGCATAAGTGAATGCAACAAATTTATTGGAATTTGAACTTGGCTCTCTGATTTTTCATTCCAAGCCAATATTCACTGTACCACAAAGCATATCCAAATTCTTGAATGTACATGAAATGCATTTCTCAAATGAAATACTTCTCAAAAATTAAGTTTTATAAGAGTAACTACAAATTTGCTTTGAATAATTATACCTGCAATTATGAAGACAATAATATAATGGAAATTTGTAATAAGAGCTGGGTAATTTAAGAATACATCAGATGTACTTCAAGGTTGAACCAAATTATATTTTCCAATAGATTCATTGAAAGTCAATAAAGACTGATTGATGAAATGAAATTTTGTGCGATTAAGTAGGGAAAAATGTAGGTCAAAAATTAGAAAAATAAGTTTGCTAATTTCGGCTGCACAGATTTGATAATGTGAAGGAAATTTGATGGTTCAAGTAAAGGAACTAGAAGAAATCATTTTTTGTCAGATTTAAATGTATTTAAGAAACATAAAGAAGTTTCTGATAATAAATGTCAAGAGGTATGCACTTTTTTCTTCTAGGCATTGAAGATTTCTGAAATTTATGATTTTTCTTTTACTGTTCTTAGTTTTTGTATTTTTGATAAAGCTTTTTTAAAAAGTTAACTTATTTATTTTTGTCACATAGTAAAGTCTACAGACAAATTTATTTTCTGTTAAAATATGTTTTTCCTGGTTAAGAAATAATTCATACCTAATTTTGTTTGAAACAATAAGCAGAAGAATAAAAAGTATTACCAATATCTTACATTAAACAACCTGGTATCAAAGCCAAAATATTGAGGTTAAAATACCTTTTATTTACACTGCTCCTTCACACACACACACACACACACAACATTAAGATAATATGATGCATGGTTAGTTTAACATACAGTGCTCACACACTAAGCACATAAGTGTTTCTTCTTCTCACCTCCTGTCCAACTGACATTATTATCCACCAATGTTCTCATCCCATTTTGTCCAATTTTAAAATTAAAATGTCTTGTGCTAAAAAATTTTTAATTTTGGTTCATCCACTGAAATGCCTAGTGTTGAAATCAAGATCCCAAATTATCCATTGACCTTAACATCTATTAGTCAGTTAAGTGCTATATGCGATACACACTTGGGTGATGACATCTATTTTGAGGTTACAGAACCCAATCTGTCCTTCTATTTTTGAGAGACAGATTAATACCTTTTTCAAGGGTATTTGCACATAAGTGAATGTAATGAATTCATCTGGAATTGAACTCAAATCTCTGATTTCTTGTTTCAAGCTGATATCCACTGCACCACAATGCACCAGGACTATATTAGGCCATGATATAAGGAATTAAATGTTGATATATACATTAAGTCATTTGGAATTATTATAAATGTCAAAAGAAGCTTTCCATTGTAATTGTCTTTTAATCAACTTGTTTGATGTTTCACTTAAAGTTAATAGAACATTTTCAATTCGTACTTCATTTTGCATGTTCTTATATAAATCTTTTAATAGTGTTTTCAGCAATCCCAATGTTTTTGTTGTTTCAGTCCCTTTCTGACAATAATTAATTCATTGATTCTCAACTTAATAAAGAGGAAAAACAGATCACGTTTGCTTAGATCTACAGCAGAAAATATTTTAACCATTGCCTTAATTTATTATAATATTGTTTTATATTTATTTATTTATTTTTTTTTTTTAATTGTATCACCCCGAGCAAGGTGGTAATGCCACTGATGTGCAGGGGGCTACGTAATAGTGAAAAGATTGGAAAAGAGAAAGCCAGAAACCACATCCTAAACAGGGAACAAGAGATGAGCCTCTTAACCTGTTCAATAGACGTGGGTGGAGTGTGAACCGGGCGATAGATAGATCTATCTACTCCAATTGAAAGAAAAAAAAAGTGAGAAGATTGGAAAAGAGAAAGCCAGAAACCACATCCTAAGCAGGGAACAAGGGATGAGCCTCTTAACCTGTTCAATAGATGTGGGTGGAGTGTGAACCGGGCGATAGATAGATCTATCTACTCCAATTGAAAGAAAAAAAAAAGTGAGAAGATTGGAAAAGAGAAAGCCAGAAACCACATCCTAAGCAGGGAACAAGGGATGAGCCTCTTAACCTGTTCAATAGATGTAGGTGGAGTGTGAACCGGGTGATAGATAGATCTATCTACTCCAATTGAAAATAAAAAACAAAGTGAGAAAATTGAAATTGTACTATTTTGTTGTAGTCTTATTATTATCGTTATTTTTACTATTACTACTTCTATCTTATGGAGGAGATGTTGCATTCGGTCACGTTTGTGTGTTTGTTTGTTTGTTTTGCTTATCTGTCCATGGTTAAGATATCACAAGACCCGCTTAATGGGTTCAGATGTAACTTTCAGAGATGATTGGCCTGATGCATGGAATGAACTGATTAGATTTTTGGTTTGATCCATTACAGGAAAAAGTTTCTGGGTTATTTTTATTTTCAGTTTATTACTATTTTTGTACCTATCATGATTCATTTTAAGTCTGCATTTTAAATATGGTCAATTTCATTTTTTGTATTTATTCTCATTTTAATAATCATCTCTTGCTAATCGCTGAGATGATATCAGTATTGCTTTAGAAGCGGTTTGCAATCTTTGACTGATTTGTTTATTTTTGTTGTTGATAATCTTTATAATATTTTAATTCAGAGTGTAGAAAAATTATGGCTCTCCACAACTGCTTTGCTTGTAACTATCCATAACAATAAATATAATGTTTTTCATCGCCAAAGCTGACATAGTCTAACAAAGTTCATAAGATTCCACTTGATGGTGTTATTGTATTACAGTTAGTCTTGGTAAATCTTAATTTTTTACCACTCCTCTTTGTTTGTGAAAAGCAGTAATAATGAACCATTTATCCATCATCTAACTTTATTTTGCTTTAATGTTAAAATTGTTCTATTTCAAATATTATTTATTGTTGTTAATCACTCTTTTAGGCCATATCCTTTCAGAATGTGGGAAAATTATGTCTCTCCACGGTTTTCTTTTCTTTTTTTTTTTTTGCTATGAGCAATTTTTGATCTTTTACTACTGTTTTTTAATTCCTGTTTTTTCTTTGTGATACTTGTTCTGCCATCCATTTACAAAAAATCATCAAACTTTTTTGTTTATTTCCCCTTTTCTTTCAGTACACCCTGTGAATGTTAAATTGTTCAAGTGCTTTTTACTCATTATGTGTTTCAGATTTTTTCAAGTCTCATAACTTCGAGTTCAAATTCCAGCTGAATTCATTGCATTCACTTACGCGCAAATACTCTTAGGAAAGGTATTAATCCGCCTATTCCTTCCAGTTATGGGTTAAATAACAAGACAGATCGGCTTCTATAGCCTTGGTCGGCAACCAGTCTACCACAGATAGCAATGGCAACCTACTGTGGGATAATATTCTCCCCAGTCAGTCATGTCTCTTTCAAGACATGATCGCCCAAGCGTGTATCACGTATGGCCCTCAACTGACTGACTGAAGGTCAGTCAGATCATGGTCACTCTTCAAGTAACCTTTCAACATAACTAAATTTCAGATAACGATCACAAAGATTTAGATATTTATATCTATACTTTATATATTACTTTTCATCTGCTGTTGGTACCCTAAAATAACCAGAATTATGTGACTCATCCCCAGTCAGACCTTTGGAAAGAACCTGTATGTTATTCCAGACTTCTTCCATCTACCTAGTTGATTAGAATTTATTTTTTTTTTTACTCTGTATACAAACAAGTCACAAATTTTACAGAAACATGTTTAAACTTTCAAATCTTCAATTAACATCTGTTGCTAAAACAAACCATTCATCTGTGATATTTCATTAATCACCCAACAGCAAATCTTTATTAATTATAGGGTTAATTTTTAAGAGTTTTTTTAACTTTTCTGTGAATATTTTCATTGTAATTATTCTGATGTGCTTTTAATCTTTGGTGCCTAGACTTTATGAATTTAACTACATTTACTAGATTGTTGGCAAGGTTCCATTTTTTTTACGGCTTACGCCCATATTACATTAAATATACTGGTTCTTGCTCGTTCACCAAAGTTAAGCAACATTGAACCTGGTTAGTACTTAGATGGGTAACCGCTTGGGAATACCAGGTGCTGTAAGTGTTTAGTGAGGGATGTGCATTGTGGTGCAGTGGATATCGGCTTGGAAAGTGAAATCGGTGAGTCGAGTTTGAATTCCAGTTGAATACCTTGCATTCACTTAAGCCCTGGTACCCTTGGGAAAGGTATTAAACTGTCCCTTCCCTCCAGTTATGGGTTAAATAACAGGGTAGGACTTGGGAACCCTGCCCTTAAAAACAAATCCCAATGAAACTTGATACTCGAAAAAGAAAAAAAAGTATTACTAGACACAAAAAACTTATACAAAAACAACAATAAATGGTTAAAAAAGGGAAAAGTATTAACAGCAATAAATAAATAAAATTTGGTTGGCAATAAATGATCCGCTGAGGTTGATATGCCATAAAAACAAAACAAAACAACCAACCAATCATCCTTTTATAGTTGAAATTACTAGATGTAACCAAAAACACTTTTCTAATAGTTTCTTTTTTTACACTTCTTGTTTATGGAACACTTTTCTGGCTAGTTTACAGTCATTTTTGATCTTCAAAAATTTAAATGCCATGTTGTTTAGTTGAACAAATGTTATGATCTCAAAGTCAGGAGTTGAATGACCAAAATCAGACCTTTATATATAGGTTCCAAATGGCACTTCCATTAGTGTTTTGAAAGCTTTGAAAAATTAAATTGATATTATTATTCAACCACAGAGAGTATTTACCTCGCATTTACATTTTTGAGCCAGCATCTATCTTAAAACTATAAGTCCAAAAATATAACAAAGAAAGAAGTTCAATAGAGGCTTCTGTCTGTGTGAATTCAAACATGAATCACTCATCAATGTCCTGCTTTGCCAATGTAGATTCTCTAACGAATTTAAGTCACTACTTTACTCTTCTTCTTCAGGGTTTTATTAAACATACCACAATGTCTGTAAGTAAATTTTTAATTTCTTGTCAAGGATTTTATTGAACACAATTCAATGGGTACAAATGAAGTTTTCTTTTTAAGAGTTTTGTAAAACTCACCACAATGTGTAGAAACATCAAATAAATTATTTCTTTTGAAAAAAAATCCTTGCCTTGCATTTAATTTTAAATTCACTTGTTTAATTTAAATGCATGGCATAAACATCATCATGTTACATATTTTTTAAAAGTACATAGTCTTATTCTGGACAACACCCAGAAGGACTTGTAATCACAACTACCTAAATTAGATTACACACCAACAACTTATTATGAAACCTCAACAATTGGTCAGATACCAATGTTAGACAAACTTTTAGAAAGCAGCTCTTTTTTTTTTCTTTACAAATTAGTGATTACAGTCAATCCTCAGGCTTTTAGCAGATGCAATAAGCCATGCAGTCACCAGGGAAACAAATCAGCCAGCCAATGAGCACAACTCTATTGAATAGACAAATAACATTACAGAGTAGTCACTTATATTATTTGCTTGACAAATCAACTCACAGGAATTTTCTTATAGACAGGGAAACATAAGTCAGTGTCATTTCAGTCATGTCTTGTATAAAAAAAGCAAAATGTCTCAACTTCAGTGTATAAGCTGCAGGCAGAAAATGAATCAGTTAAAATGGCGTCTGGTGAAAAATTACTTTGGTTGAATCTTGGTTTGAGGCAAGACTTCAAATGGGTAAAGCAACAGATGTTAAAATACCCATTACTGGAGCTGATTTTCTCACTCACTAAAAATTATCTGTGAAATTGGCAAAAAAGACCTTGTCAGATGATAAAACAAAGCTGAAATTTCTATCATTTGCACTACATACCTCACTACAAGAATAACTACTGCCCTTTCCTTGGAAAGCAAATTCAACCACATTCTTTGCCAACACCCAAGCATAATCTGTCTTTCATTACAACCTACAGTTGTTAAGTACATGACTACTCACCACATTCAGACAAAGAGATCGTCTTATTTTGTACTGCATAGACTGCAACAGGATAAGTATAAACTTGTCAAACAAGAATTTCAGAACCTAATGGAAGAGGGAATTGGCTATCCTTCTAAAAGCTCTTGGGAATCTCTAATTCATTTGGTTCTGAAAGGAGATTCTTACTGGAGATTATGTGATGATTTTATATGGGATAATTCTGTTATAAACCCTGATCACTTTCCTTTAACATTTATTAGCATTTTCACTACATCACTGCAGGGAACAATATTTTTTTCTAAAATTGATTTGGTGAAGGCTTATTAACAAATTCCAGTTGTAGAAAATGATATATGCAAGACGGCAGTCACTACATTTTTTGGTTTATTTGAATTATCCAAAATGCTTTTGAACTTTGAAATCCACTGAATAACTCATAGTCACAGCCACCTAATTTAGATTGTACACCAATAACTTATTATGGACTTCTTGACTCCAGTTCTTTTTTTTTCTCTCTCATTAATATTGTTTTTTTTTAATTTGTTTTTCATTCTCCACAACCTGTTGTTTCATTGTGATTTTATTGCCTTGCTTGGGGTGAAATGGTTAAAATACAAAGAACTGTTAAAATAAAACCTAGCAAATCTTTTTGTCAGTGTCTCAGCTGAAATATACCCAGTGAGTAAACACATCCTCAGCATGCTCTTCTATCTATTTTTGGGTATTCTCTCTCTGAATACAAGATGCTTGTTTCTCTGTACAAGTTAGAGATTACTGAGATATCTTTTCATTGTATACCTACCTGTATACAATAATGGTATGTTCCTAGTGGAGTGATTATACTTTCTAGCAATTCACTAGCAGTGTATCTACTTCCAGTAGCATGTGAGTTTTGTATTTGTTGATATACTATTATTCTCAACACTGCTTTTTAAATGTTTGTCTTCCTCAAGAGAAGTAAACAGCAAGATATTCCATATAAAATGTCCCACACAAATGGGGAAATGAACATAAGAGTATAACGAGCAAACTCTGCAGAATGCCGTTTTTAAGGATAAAAAAAGGCCAGTCTAAAGGGGAAGTTAAAAAAGGCCCAAGATCCACTCTAAGTAGAGGGTTACTGTGTGGTGTGAAGTTAAGACTGCGTAAATACTTTTGAACTCTAACAAGACAGGCAAATGAGGGTTGGCCAGCTCAAGCCAGATATGGTGAACAAATTGGAAATTATACATTATCCCTGCTGTATTGATTTCTTTGCTTAGAAAGAAAAAGATTGAAGAGTAACTTAATGTATAAAATATAGAAAATCACCTGCATCAAAGGCAGATCTAGGATTTGACATCATGGGTTGAGCCAATTAGTGCATGTACCATATTTTTGTTTGATTTGTCTACTTTTTGTTGTTGTTGAAAAAGTAAACTCTTTTCAAATAGATTATTGATCTAAAGATGTATGTAGAATAAAATAACCAGAAAGATTGAGTAAAAAAAAAAAAAAAAAAAAAGAAACAGAAAATATGAAATGCTTCGAATAATAATTAATGTTAAAATTACATAATATTTACATTATTTACATTGTTCAGACTGTTGCCCTCATCTTCATTGCCATATTCATGATGTGTACACTTCGGACTTCCTCAGCTGATTGGAACTTAGAATCAAACTCTTTATTTTAATTTCTGGGGTATATTGTTCTCATTCCATATGTCATGCTACTTCTGGATGTCTTACCTCCCTTTAATTCAACTAAGTTATTTTTTCACCACTGATGTAGCCTGGTACTGAAGTCACAACTCATTGGGTCAAGTCACTGGATCTAACAAAATTTCTATCCACTGGGCTATTTGTCCTTGAAAATTGGATAAAAGTATTGGTTAGATTCAGTGACTTGACACAATAAGTTGTGAGTTCAATACCTAGCTATATCAGTGGAAAAAAATAAGTTAATTGAATTCAGGGGAGATTATTAAGACATTTAGAAATGGCATGGAATGAAATGAGAGCAATATACTCCAGAAACTGAAATAAAGGGTTTGGTTCAAAATTTCAATCACCTGATGAAAGCTGGAGTGTACAACAGCCAAAATATCATTAATATGGCAATAAAGGTGACAACATTGCAAAAAATGTAAATGATGTAAACACTAACTCATCTCAGAAATATAGACAAATATTAAAGAATATTTTTTCATTCCTCTCTTTTTCTACATGCTGTGTATATGGTATTTTTTGTGTCCGTTTATTTGTCCATGGTTTTCTCAACATTCAACAGTAGAACCGCATCTATGTCACTTAAAGATTTTTCTTTATCTGAGATAAAATTATCCAGCATTCACTTCTATAAAAGAGAATGCATAGAAGCTAACAATATTTTCTTAATTTCTGTTATTATTTTTACTGCTTTAATTCTTCTTCTTTTATGGACTATGTCTCTTCATGACATAGGTGATCATGGCTCTCTACATCTTCCTGTCCCTTGTTGGTCTTAATGTATTTTGTCTTGTTATTTCTCCCAAACCCTGCTCTACAATTCATTTATTTCAGCCCATCAAGTATGTCATGAGCTGTTTTCCCTTGTATCTTCTTCCCTATATTGACCATAAAAGTATCAGATTCTCCAAGCCCTCCTTCCTCATTATATGTCCCAGAAACTTAAGTTGTCTCTTCTTAATGTTAAGCATAATTTTTCCTTTCATTTCTATTCTCTTCAAAACCTTGTCGTTGCTCACATGTTTAGTCCATGGTATCATTGCTTTTTTATGTGCCATGTCCTTTCAGGACGTAGGTGATCATAGCTTTCCACATTTCCCTGTTCCTGGTGGCTCTTAGCATGCTTTCTCCTGTTTCACCATGCAACTCTTGTTTGGTCATCCACCTGATCAGGCCCTTCAAATGTTATCCACTGCTTTCCTCTGTCTCATTTTCTCTCTATCTGGCCTGTTAGTATCAGGTTTTCCAAGCCCTCCTTCCTCATTGCATGTCCCAGGAACTTTAGTTCTCTCTTCCTGATGCTCACTATTAATTTTCTTTTTGTTGCCATTCTTTTCAAAACCTCATCATTGCTCACATGCTCAGTTCATGATATCCACAGCATCCTTCTATAGAACCACATTTCCGCTGCTTTGAGTTTTTTCCTCATTTTTGATGATATTGTCCAGCATCACTGCCGTATTGAACACCTGATATCACCTAGCAATCTAGCACTCTCTTCTTTGTTTCTAGTGAAATTTTCCTGTTTTTAAGTACTTTACTCAGCTTCTGGACTGCATCTTTTGCCATGCCAATTCACCTTCTAATCTCTGTGTCGCGCTTTCCATCTCCTGTTAGAAGACTTTCTAGGTATTTAAATTTCTGTACTTGCATGATTCTAGCATCTCCAACTTGTATTTGGCATTTTGGGTTACTCTTTTAGCTGATGTCCATGCATTCTGTTTTCTTGCAGTTTATTTGTAGTCTTTTTTGTCACTCTTCTCAACTGCCTTCTGTAGGTGGTCTTGTAGTTTTCTTTCCTGTGTCTGCAATCAGCACTGTATCATCTGCATACTTTATGTTGTTCAAGTTGTGGTCTCCAATTAACAAATCCTGGCGCAGCATCTAGGGTCCTCAAAATATTCTCGCTGTACAAGCTGAACAGATTTTAGTTCAGTTTATTATTTAAAAATTTATTTTAAAAAAACTGAATTTTCTTGGAATGTTTGAACTCTTAATGTCCAGGCAAAATTTGGAATGCTAATAACTCTTTTCAAAGTTCCAGTGTCATACATTTTGATCACATTGCTAACTTTGTAGAATTTTTAGCAATTCCTAATCTGCTTCTCTTTATTTCTTGGAGCATCAGCATAAAGTGTAAGTATACAAACATGTTATAATATATCCTGGTGGCTAAGAAAACTGACATGTTTTATGAAAGGAGGCAGTGAAAAGTTATTTTCCTGGCCCATGAAATGTCAGAATTTTTATTTTCAATATGATTCTTAGTTGGATTAAGGACTTTTCAATATTATCATACTTTTGTATCATCCACACCATCTACAGTATTATTTTGTCCTTTATATGTGCTATGTTGTTGTTATTTTTTTTTTTGTGCGTAGTAGTAGTCATAGTACAGCTCTCCATGCCCTTTGCGACAACAGGGTTTTTCTCCCTACAATTCTCCAGTTATTCTCTATTTATACTTGTCTACTAATTTGCATATGATACTATGCTATGTTTTTACGACATGTTAGAACTCAGTTTCTTTTAGTAGATTTTCACTATCATTATTACTTTCAATTTATAGAATTTTCATGTCTGTTGACTTTTTCTGGAGGACAACAATTCTTCAACATTATTCAGTAGTTTTTCCTTATTTTAACAACCCTTTTGTCTGATTATTTTTAATCTATTGATTCCAATTTGTATTGGAATGCCTGCAAAACACTTGCTCCTATCTAATTTATAAGCAAAACCAGACACATGTATGCTAGAATTTTTCCTAGCCAATAAAATAGACTGATTCTTGGTTTCAAATGATTCAGTCCTGGTTTGCCGTCTTGAAGACAGAATACTACATTCACTTATCCAAGCTTTTGTGTGCCGACCCCAGTTTTTAGTTTCTGAACTTTTTGCTATATTATTTTATTTGCTTTATTATTGTTAATTTCCCTTGCATGTATTGTTTGCTTGTTTATATTATATTTTTGTTCTGTCCTTTTCTTTTTCTTGGTATTGCTTTGAGAGGAAAAGATTTGTTTATATTGAAAGAATCTGACTTGGTGTAGGGAAGCTTTTAAATTTAAAATTCACAAGCAATTTTAGATTTTCTATTTTCTCTGACAAATTCTTGGTTTTGTAGAGTCAAACTAAACCCATTTGCAAAATTTTTTATGGATGGTCATTCCCAACCATTGTTGTGTCTTGCATGATATTCACTTTTTATACATTTATCAGTTTTATCCAAGTTAGTATTCTTGTCTATTTGGGCTTTGGTAGACTTCATTTGTTCTGTATTGTTATATCTATCTTTTCCTCTTCTCTGTTTAACTGTCTCTTCAGAAGCTCTGCCTATATCATTTTTATCTGCATTTCATTTCATTTGTATCTTGGATTCTCGATCAACTTGTCTTTCTTTGCCTTGTTTGCTTGCGTTTTGTCAAGTTTTCTGAGACTATTATTTGTCATTTTGATGCAGTTTCTTGTTCGTATTGTTATTCTGTCTTTATTCTGTGATGCATAGTTCACTTTTCCATTGATAATCAAGCCAACAGTACTAAGCAATCTTTTCTTTTTTATTTTCTTCATTTGTAAAGAGAGAAGGGAGAAATTTTGAAATTAGCATCTTCTCTGCAGTGTAGAGCTTTGCGTACGCTCATTAATTTTCTACTTCTCTGATTCATGATAAGATTAATAAGACTTTTGCCGTTTAGATTCATCAATGTAATTTTCCTTATGGATGATGCGTCCCTTGGCCTATTAATCAACTGGGTGCTATGCCAAATAATTCACTTTTATGGCATTTCTCAGGGCAGTGGGTGAGAGTGTGCTACTTAGCAGTGCCTATCTTTTCTCCAAGTAACATGTGACAGGTTCTACTGAGTTACATGGTACCAGAGTAAAGATCAGTCTCTGACCTAATCTGTTAATAATGTCCAAGCTGGATTGCCATTATAAGGTTAAAGAGCTCCAGCTTTCCTGCTACTTGCTCATAGCTAAAGAGAAAAGTGGATTCATGCCTTTTTGTAAGAGCAGTGAATATAATTGTCCTAGCCAGAGTTGGAACTTTGTCTGCTAATTCTTTTCTCATGCTGTTTTACCATTAAGCAACCCACTCCACTAATTTTCTTTATACTTCTGAGATATTTATTTACGTATCTGTTAGGGTAGAAAAAGGTTTGTTGTCTTATTTTTAAATTTTTCCTTTTCTTGAGAAATCTGTTCATAAGTATCACATATCAACATAGGTGTCTTAAATTAGTTTTGAGCTATCATTTAAGGTCATCTACTCTGAGGCTAACACTAAAAGATTTCTTTTACTGTTCAGTATGTGAAAATTATATATATATTATATATATATTTCTGTATGGACTTGAGAAAAGCACTCAAGTCCATAACCGAAACAGCGGAAAGAACAGCTAATTGGTTATGGATCAAAGGAGAGAGTGCCTGGATTCCAAATTGTTCGCTAAAATTCCCCGAAATTCTGCGTCTAAATTAATGTTTCAGACGAGCTCATGTGCAGTTTGCCTCGAAATGGAAAGTGGCTCTGACTGTCGCCAATCGGAAGCATTTGCAGGGTTTCGTACCGGGCCTAAACGTAATTTTCCAGTGTCTGAAAGCGCTTATCGAGTGTGGGCTGGAGGCTGATCATTTCTTGGCAGGTCGGCACGGTTTGTGGGGTATGATGTTCAAAGACCCAAAAACCCCTAGTGATCCTCGTGATGACATCACTGACGACACCCTCTAGCGCCCCCATTACGGTGCGTATGTTTGAAATGTACATCACAGTAATGAGTATGACCAAAATTTTGATTTAAAAAATGGTACTCTAATTGAAAAAGAAAGCAATTGCTACAATGAAAATGTACAGAAAGTGCTTTAAGCACAAGATCATGCACCTGTAAATTTACATCCAGGTTCTTACAACACTTCACCTTCCACGGTGGATTTTCACAATGTCGGATATTTAATAAGAAAAGTGATAGCAACATGAACAAAAAGAAATTAAATTAAATTGGTTAAATTTTTCTTCTCAGTATCCTATTTTATACCCAAAAAATATATTTAAAGAAAAATTCTATTTAAAACTCTCAGTGTCCTATTTTCTTCATGTACAGGTGTCGTCACATCAGTATAAACATAAAAAAGAAACTGAATTAAATTGGCTAAATTTTTCTTCTTCATGTGCCATGTCCTTTCAGGACGTAAGTGATAATGGACTTCTACTTGCTCCTGTTGCTTGTCACTTTTAATATCTTTTTTCTGTCTCTTTTCCTTCTATCTGTCATATGAGTATTAGATTCTCCAGGCCCTCTTTCCTCATTATATGTTCCAGGAACCTCAGCTGTCTCTTCTAGATCTTAGGTATGAGTTTTCTTTTCATTTGCATCCTCTCCAACACCTCATTGTTGCTCATGTGCTCAGTCCATGGTATCCTCAGCATTTGTCTGTAGAACCATATTTATGTTGCTTCAATCATTTCACCCCATGCAAGGCGGTACCACCACTGATGTGCAGGGGGCTACATAAGAGTAGAAGATTAGATAGGAGGGGAATAAAGTGAAAGATGAATCAGTTACAGGAGGTGTCAGAGAAAAGAGCTAGAGAAGGATGGGAATACAGGTGTGATGACAGTTGCAAAGGTAGAAAGAAAGGAAAAGATATACAGGGTGATGTAGAAAGAACTAGAGTCAAGTGGTTAAGAGATGGCTATCGACATTGCATTTAAATTCCTGGATTTTGTAGCCATCAGGAAAGCAAGAATATGGAAGAGAGTTCCACAGGTGGGAAGTGCGAGAAAAGAAGCTGCTGGAGTAGAATTGTCATCTGCATTTGGTTGGTCTAACTGTGAATGGATGGGACCCAGTTGCCATCCTGGTTGCACGAGTAAACTCCTGTGGCAGAGGCACCAGTGACTTAAGTTCGTCAAAGCAGAATCCATGAAAATATTTATTTACTCTGGTTAGTTTTTGAAATGCATCCGAGGACATGTCAATGCACCTTCGGATCTCAATGTTGCACTTTCCTTCCTCTCTCAGAATGCTTCTCAGGTATTTAAGCTTCTTTGTTTTATTTTAGTTTCTCCAACCTGTAGCTGGCATTTTGCAGTCTTCTTTTTGCTCTCGCCCTGTTGGTGGGGCATCAGAATACACCAACTGCCCCCCTGCAGAGAGTAAAAGTCTCTCAATAGGGTCACCTGTTGGCTGTGGGTGGCGACCCGTGTCATCTGGGGATGGGATCCTGGTGATTGAGCAGGCCATGGCCCTGGTGCGAAGAGGTCATGGTTCTGCAACACATCACTTCGGCCCTTACCTGGGCTAGACGGGCGGTCGGAGAGGCCCAATCCGATCAACCAGCTGGTCAAGTCAAGCCCTAACATCTACTCCCAAACATACTCTCCAAAAACATTTTCTACCAAGACTGATGTATCCTACCATACATATTCTCCCCACCCAAAAAAAACCCCAAAAAAACTACCAGACCATGGAAAGTTATATATAAGAAAACTACCACCAGCTTTCTATGAATAGATGTTAGAAGGCACTGTCTAAGGGTCAGTCGGCGGTGCAAGATACATAGGCGCGGACATGGCTGCAAGCCATCCAGCTGTGCATCTACATTATGAGGCGGTGCACAGAGGGAGGAGACAGGTGCTCCGAGTCTCTCGCGCCGTCGAGTATATTGGAGCAGAAGTCCCTGATTTGTCAGGGCGAATGGGTTTCCCCACTGACAGATCAGGTTCGTGGGCTCCAGCCTGGTTTGGTGGGTGGGGATAATCCTCCAATGAATAATATATTATATAGTATGTCTAATAAATATTCCAAACGCCCCCATATAGAATCTCCATCAGACTCAGAAAGTGAGTTTATTATTCCAAAACATTTTCCTCATTTTATTGTTTTGGAGTCGTTAGAAGAAAAACCATTAACAAACATATCCCCATTTGTTATTGAAAAAGTACTTTCTGGTGCTATAGTACCAAAGATGGTAAAGAAACTTAAAAATGGTACGCTACTTGTCCAAGTAGAGAAAAAATCATATTCTGATACACTTTTAAAAATGAAAACCTTTTCAAAAACAAAGATAAAAGCATATCCACACAACACACTGAACAAATCTAGAGGGGTAGTCAGAAGCACTGAGCTTTTACTCTGTACTATCTAAGAAATTAAGACTCAGCTAAAAACACAAGGTGTGATAGACGTACGACACATTCAAATTAGAAAAGGAACAGATATCATCGAAACAAACACATATATATTCACTTTCAACCTCCCAAAAGTCCCGAAGGAATTAAAAAATAGGATTTACAATCGAAAAGGTCAACCAGTACATCCCAAACCCTCTATGGTGCTTCAATTGTCAACTTTCTGGACACCATAAAGACAGGTGCACGAGACTTCCAACATGCAGAAGATGTGGAGAAAGAGACTCTGACCACCATGGACAAGAATGTAACAAAAAAGCAAAATGTATTGTCTTGAAGATCACCCATCAGACTCCAAACAATGTATAATCTGGAAAAAAGAAAACTGGCTTATTCCCCACTAAATCATATGCATCAGTTACTAAACCAAAACCAAACAACTTTGAAAAACAAGAATGCCATTCTTGCAAACTCCTACTCAGTAAATTATCAAAACTTACACCAGAAACACTCCCCGCTTTCTTGAAAGAAATTAATTCACTCACTGAATCTGACAATAACACTGAATCTTCAAGCATGGAAAAACCATCAATATCAAATACCTCTATGGCGGAACAAAAACCTCTTCTCCAGAGGAAAACTATCCAAAAAAAAATCGACTTTACGGAAGGAATCTAAGTCCCCTCCTCCAAAGAAAGTCACTACTACTCAGGAGCAGACTGTACAAAGATCTTCTAAACAAAGAACTGTAGTGGAGAAAAACACAAAAAAAAAAAAAAAGTCGATGCACATCTGTAGATTCAGAAGACATGGAAACAGAGAGTATCCCTCCTGTAGAAAACAACCATTTCAATACTCATAAAGATAAACGGAAATCAAATACATAAAATTTAACCATGGCCAGCAAAATAATTCAATGGAATTGCAGAGGTATAAAAGCCAATCTGAACAAACTTCTTCTACTAATATCCAGTCTGTCTTATAATAATATGTTTACAAGAAACTTTTTTAAAACCGTCTGAAAGCATTAAACTCCGCAACTTCTCTGAATACAACCACATTGTAAATAACTCAAGTAAAGCTTCCGGAGGAACATCCATTCTTATCAATAATAAAATAGCACAAACCCAGATAAATTTACAAACTAATCTACAGGCAATTGCCGTTACAACCACTTTACATCGGACTGTCACAGTTTGCTCCATTTATCTACCTCCAAATGACCCTATAGACGAAACAGAAATAGAAAATCTTATTAACTAACTCCCTCGTCCCTTCCTACTATTAGGTGACTTTAACAGTCACAACACTAGCTGGGGATGCTCAGACACAAACAGAAGAGGAATCATAATAGAAAATGTTATCAACAATAACAACCTATGTATATATAATAATAAGAAACCAACTTTTATTCACTCTGCTACAAACACATTCTCAGCAATTGATGTTTCTATAAGTGATCCAAGTTTCTTTATGGATTACAACTGGACTGTTCATGAGGATACATGTGGAAGTGACCACTTCCCAATAGCATTAGAACATACTGGCCCTGAAATAATCTCAAAAATGCCTCACTGGAACCTTAAAAAAGCCAACTGGAATAAATTCAAACAATTATACAAATATAAACTCCTACCTGGAAATCATGAGAAAGACCTGATCACTCATTTTACAGATACTATTATTTCTATAGCTGAGGAATGTATCCCTAAAACAACTTCTTCAACTAAATATAACCAGCCTTGGTTTAATGATGATTGTAAAAAGGCTATCAGGCTATGGCGTGCTGCATTAAGAAAATTCAACCACCAACCCACTGCTCAGAATTTAAACCATTTTAAAATATGCAGTGCTAAAGCACACCGAATAATAAAAGAAGCCAAATGGGAGTCATGGAAGAGCTTTGTTTCCAAAATTAATAACAACACCAAAAGTAAAACCATATGGAATATGGTGCGGAAAATTTCAGGGAAAAACATCAGTTCCCTCCTCAAGCACCTCTGTATAAACAACAACAAAATAACCCAAAAAAAGGACATGGCCAACCTGCTTGCAGATTCTCTTGCGAATAACTCGTCATCCAAAAATCACAGTAAAAAATTCCAGACTATTAAACAGGAATCAGAAAAAATCAAGCTGAACTTTAAAAGTAATAATGAAGAAGAGTATAATAAACCTTTTTCTATTAATGAACTAAAGGATTCATTAAAGAAGGCTAATAACACAGCTGAGGGACCAGACGAGATATCGTATGAGTTCTTAAAACAACTACCTGATCAATCATTGAAGTATTTACTATCTATTTTTAATGACATCTGGATCAGTGGTAATATCCCTGCCATATGGAAACAAGCCATAGTCATTCCTGTAATAAAACCAGGAAAAGATACATCTGATCCCTCCAATTACTGCCCCATAGCACTAACAAGCTGTGTATGTATGACTCTTGAAAGAATGGCTAATAAGAGATTAATTTGATTTTTTGAAATCAATAAAACAATAACCAATTTTCAATGTGGTTTCCGAAAACAGCGGAATACTACGGATCATTTAATAAGACTGGAAACTTTTATTAGGAATGCCTTTATTCAAAAAAACATATTACTGCTATTTTCTTTGACTTGGAAAAGGCATATGATACCACATGGAGATATGGTATCTTGAAAAATCTCAAAGAAGCTGGACTGATGGGAAGACTACCTATTTTCATCAATAACTTTTTAAACAACAGATTATTTAATGTCTGTGTAGGGGCATGCCTCTCGGACCCCAAGGAACAGGAAATGGGAGTCCCACAGGGGAGTGTTTTATCTGTAACATTATTTAACTTAAAAATCAATGATATTGTTGGATGTATAAACCCAGGTGTGGATTGCTCACTGTATGTCGATGATTTTTTTAATCTGCTACAGCTCAAGGTATATCCACATAATTGAGCGGCAGCTTCAACAATGCATTGACAAAATAAAAAAAATGGTCAACCAAGAATGGATTTAAGTTCTCCACTAACAAAACAAAATGCATGCACTTTTGCCAGCTTAGAAAATTACATCCAGATCCTCTGTTAAAACTGGACGGGACTCAGATTCCTGTTGTAGACCAACATAAATTTTTAGGACTAATACTGGATAAAAAGCTCACCTTTATTCCACACATCAAACACTTAAAAAACAAATGTAACAAAGCTATCCAGCTGATGTGAGTTATTGCCCACACAGATTGGGGAGCTGATAGACAAGCCTTACTGAAGTTATATAGATCATTAGTGCGATCGAAATTGGACTATGGCTGCTACATATATGACGCCGCCAGAATGTCATATACAAAGTCATTAGACACTGTTCATCATCAGGGGCTTAGACTGGCCTTGGGAGCCTTTCGAACTTCTCCCATTGCTAGTCTATATGCAGAAGCCAATGAACCACCATTATCAATTCGCCGCAACAAACTAGCTTTACAATATTTGACCAAAATCCTCTCTTGCCCATCCAATCCTGCCTACGACTGTATTGTAAACCCATTATATCACCCTCTCTATGATAGGAAAAAGAAAACAATTAAAATATTTGGCCTAAGGATGAAAGAAATCATCAGAGAATCCAATATAAACCTGGAACGAATCCACGAATCACTAATTTCAGAAAGCCCTCCATGGGAAATCATCTAACCAACAGTATTGCTAAATCTCACCAAATTCCCTAAATCAAAGACCAACCCTACTGATTTCTACGAAGAACTGAACAAAATTGTCGATAGTTTCCCTTCCTATAAACATGTATACACAGATGGATCGAAAGAAGGTGAGAAATGTGGATGCTGTGCCCTACTAGATAACATCACAAAAAAAAGACGTCTACCCGATGGAGCATCAATTTTTAGTGGTGAAGCCACAGCTGTTGAGCTGGCACTTGATCTAATCACTGACAATGGAAGTGACAGCTTTGTTATATTCTCCATTCACAACAAGAATCTCAATAACCTGATTATCGTTAAACTTTTAAATCGACTATACGTTGGATCCCCAGCCACATTGGCATTCATGGTAACATGAAAGCGGACATGGCTGCAAAGGAGTCTCTGAGAGCGGATGTCTTCAATATGAAGGTCCCATTCACAGATCAAAGGCCTGCAATAAAAAGATATATTCAACTCAAATGGCAAAAACGTTGGTCGACCTGTCAGAACAACAAACTCTTCAAAATTAAACCAAATTTGGGGGAGTGGAGAGGTGCATTAAGGAAATCCAGAAAAGAAGAGGTAATACTGGCTCAAATTAGGATAGGACACACCTTTTTTACCCACTCCTGGCCGTTAAGATGAGTAGATCTGCCCAAATGCTCTGAATGTCAGATGAATAATAATATAAGACATATACTAATTGATTGTACAGACCTGGCAAAAATTTGTCAACACTTTTATAAAGTACAGAACTTAAGATCTTTATTTGAAAACATCAGCATGGACAAAATACTAGCCTTCCTTCAGAAAATTGACCTATTTAATAAAATTTAACTTTATTCAACATAGACATATAAACTATAACATTTCCTCCTAGCTACGGGTAAAATAGCATGCTGTGTTCTGAATAAGCCTGTTTCCAGGGAATAACTCTCATTTAAAATAAAAATACGCTTCCGGCCTTAAATGACCCTTTAGATATTGATAGGCCGTTAAACAGCAACAAACAAACAACATTCTTTTTGCTCATGACAACACATACAATTTTTTTGAAGTTGATGCTTAGTCCTTTCTTCTCACTTTCTCTTGCTACATTCTGTAGAAGGTCTTGTATTTTTCTTTGTGTATCTGTTATCAGCACTGTGTCATCCATGTGTTTTATATTGTTGAGATTGTGGCTGCCAATGATAAATCCTAGCAAGGATTTTATTTCTCTCACATTTGTTTTGCTATATAAGTTGAATAGATCTGGGAAGAAAACACATGTCTTATGCCCCATTTTATTTTTGTTTCACTGCTGGATTCATTTTCTATGCAAGTGATTTGCTGCTAACATAGATTTTTGAATATCCTAATATTTTTCCTGAAAATGTCAAGGTTGCCAAGCATCTCGAACAAGACTTTGTGGCATACTTTATCAGAAAACTTTGCATAGTCTATAATGCACAGATGAAGGTCCTTCTGTATTTGTGTTGCTCTTTCAGATAGCATTCTGAGCATGAATACCATTGTTCTGGTATCTCTAACAAAGCCACACTGTTCTTGCCCTATCTCTGGGCTGATTCTGCTGTGAGCTCTGTTCATCAGAATCCAAATGATGAGCTTTATTATGGGGCTCATTAAGCTGATTGTTCTGTAGTGTTCATAGTTCTTTGAACCTGGCTTCTTAGGTTATGCTATGAAAATTAATCTGCTTGGGTCCTCTGGTGTATTGCCACTGGTATGTAGATTTTGTTTAATATTTCTGTTATCCTGTCTAAAAAAAAATAACTATGAGATTTTTTAATTATATATATATATAATTTTGATTAACCAGTTTTTGACTAGAACTAAATTAGATCAGTATACATTTGAATTAAAAAGTGCTCAATACATAGATAATGTAGAGCTTTTGAATATTATCATTTGGATGTCAGTCAATTATATAACCTTGGTTTCAACCTTTTGGTATCTTCAGATGTTTTATATCAACTGATTCTTCAATGTTTTTTCTTCAAACACACAACAGGAACTTTCAGAACACAACTGAAAGTTTAAAATAATTGGAATTTAAGAATAAGAGAGGAATTTGTCAAGAATTGTAAACACTTTCTTTTGGCTTTCTATAAACCTAAAATATATTTTCTGATATGTTTGCATCCAGACATTATTTTGGACCTTTCATTTAGCAACCTTTCTTGTTCTGGAAATAATATTATGGCTAACTTCTCTTCTTGGCACAATCTGCAGACATCACCATCATTGTAATGTTGGGCCTTTTTTAACATGTTCCATCTTATATCAGAGTCTCTGCCATTTTTTCTTTTAATTTCCAAATTTTGTTTTTTTAGTCAAGCCAATTTCATATACATTTTTTTTTCTTTCTATCACTTTTGTTATTAGATATCCCACACTGTGATACTAGACGTTCTGTCTAGAATGATGAAATGGTGTAACAACAAGAGTGGAAATTCACTGTAGATGACCTTGCAATCAAGGCCCCTCTAGACATTTTTGTTATAGAGAATTGTTTTCTGCTTTCATTGAAGCAGACTTTTTTTTATGTTAAAATATATATATATATATATATATATATATATATATATATCCATGCATTTATTTGACTGAGTTACCATTTTATAATACACATATGTGTGTGTGTGTGTATTTATTTGATTGAGTTACCATATACAGGGTGTGATTCATAAATTGTCATTTAAATTAGACAAAAAGAATTTCATTTCAGCAGATATATTTACCAAAATTATACGAAAATATCTTGAAATATTAAAGAGTAAATTTATTCAATAAAATAAAACTGCCTCCAGATGACTTTGAAGTCTCCTGCAACTTTTTTTAACTGTCTCTTTGTTTAAGTTACTGAATGTTGCCATAATCTTTGCTTTCATTTCATCTTTGCTCTCTTTTGTTGGTCTCTCACTCAACTGCATACCCCACACATAATAACCAAGGTAGTTGCAGTCTGGGGATTTAGGTGGCCAAGTGTCGGGTAGTTGTGGTAAAGTGTGGGGTAGTTGTGGAAACTGTCTGACCCTACTATACTGTGCAGTTGACAAAATCAAAAGCAAACAACTCTCATGAACAAAATTTAAAATATGAAATGGCAACAATTTACTCATCACATCCTTTATTTATTTATTTGTGCATACATACATATATATATATATATAAATAAAAAAAGAGCCACCTTACCCTGACGAGCTCTATGATGAAACCTAGGTAGGTTTGTTGGCTCTTACTTAGATTTATTCTTTCTTTGTTGCTCTACTATCAGATTGAGCATTTTAGTGTTAGGGTTTCATGTTGGGTTTTTTTTCTTTCCTACGAGTATTTGATTTATGCTCATGTACTTCGTTTGTTTCTTTTTTTACTTCCCCTTCTTTCCCCTCCGAGTTTGTTCTCGGTTGGTTTTTCAAGACGAAGTAAAATATAGTATTACAATTACTAGTATTAGCATTATTATATTTGTTACTATTACTGTTATTATTATTATATATATATATATATATATATATATATATATATATATGTGTGTGTGTATATATATATATATATATGTATTTGTTTGGTTGTGTTACCAAATTTAATGGAATAAAAAGCACTTGAGCATTTTAGATGCACTTTCATTTCAACATGACATATTCAAGGAAATAATCTTTGGTGTATTTAAACTTTTAATGTTTAAAACCTGTTATCAGTACATTATAAAACATGATATAAGCACTTTATCCATAGCAGAAAACATTACTGTATATAAAAAGTAAGTTATCGGTAAAGCCAAATGCAAAGAAATTACAATGTAAACGTATGCACCTTTCACTAGTTATTTTTCTTTGACCATTTTCATCAACATTATTATGTTAGGGTAATGTTTCCCATAACTAGTATTTTCTTTCACTTACACCCCTTTCTTCTCTTTATGAAGCATATTGAGGTTAAGATGTTATATCACTGATGCTTCTTTTGATAATTCATTATACATTTTTGGTTATTATTATAAAATGATGATAATGTTGTTTGAAAAAATAATATTGTCATGGAGTCAAGCTACATAGAAGTCAGAGTCAGATAAATGCCATACGACTCGTCCGGAGTACACCCACCCGACTTCCCTATTACAACTGAAACCAAACTGCATGACGTATATATTACCCCGACAGTAGTATCCAGAGTAATTTCAAAACTCAACCCCCATAAGGCGTGTAGAGACGATGGAATCCCGGTGATAGTCCTTAAGAGGTGTGTTCCTGAACTTTCCCCTGTCCTCTCTAAACTATTTAACTACTGCCTTTCTGCTTCCTGCTTTCCTGCATGCTGGAAGTTCTCTTCAGTCGTTCCTATATTTAAGAATTGTGGTGAACCCTCGGACCCATCCAACTATCGCCCTATCAGTCTTCTACCGATATTCAGGAAAGTATTCGAGGCTATAATCAATGCTGAAATAGTTCATCATCTCACTGCCCACAAACTGTTCTCCAACAGGCAATATGGGTTCTGCTTTGCCAGGTCCACGGCCGACCTGCTAACAACCGTAACGGAGTACATGCTACAGGCCCTCGATGAGTCTGACGAGGCACACACGGTTGCTCTGGACATCTCCAAGGCTTTCGACAGGGTTTGGCACTCTGGCCTCCTAAGCAAACTACGCAGTTATGGTATTACCAGTTGCCTGATTGACCTAATCCAATCTTTCTTAAATAACAGCAAAATGAAGGTCATTCTGAATGGGCATGACTCTTCGTCCTACAGCACGAATGCTGGTGTCCCACAGGGCTCTATCCTGGGCCCGACGCTCTTCCTTATTTTCATCAACGACCTCGCAGATGAGATCAAGTCCCAAGTAGGCATCAAGTCAACCATCCGTCCGTGCATGGAGTACTACTGCCATTTATGGTCAGGTGCCACTGCCGTTCTCCTCAGTGTTCTTGACAGGCTCCAAAGGAGAGTCTGTAATGTGATAGTTACTGATCTGGTGGCTCGACTGCAGCCACTTCTCCATCATCGAAATGTGGCCTCCCTTTGTCTGTTCTATAAATACTTTCATGGCTTCTGCTCAGATGAACTTAAGTCACTGATGCCTCCTCAACAGGTGTTTACTCATGCAACCAGACTGGCAACTGGGTCCCACCCATTCACAGTTAGGTTAGCCAAATGCAGACGACAATTCTACTCCTGCAGCTTCTTCTCTCGCACTTCCCGCCTGTGGAACTCACTCCTGTATTCTTGCTTTCCTGACGGCTACAACCTCCAGAAATTTAAATGCAAAGTCAATACTCATCTACTAACCACTG
This sequence comes from Ascarosepion bandense, assembly GCA_037127315.1. Lineage (NCBI taxonomy): Eukaryota > Metazoa > Mollusca > Cephalopoda > Sepiida > Sepiidae > Ascarosepion > Ascarosepion bandense. The sequence continues at coordinate 3,503,725 of JBBBDQ010000363.1, read as the reverse complement.
GACTCTAGCTCTCTCCCCACCCCCGTATAACCTTCCCTTTCTCTCCACCTATGTATCTGTCATCGCACCTGCTTTCTCAGCTTTCTATTGTTCCTTTCTAACTAGTTTGTACTCCTCACTCTTTTCTAATTAATCTTTTTACATTTATGTAGCCCCCTGCACATCAGTGGCGTTTCCGCCTTGCTCGGGGTGAAATGATTAAAAAAAAAAAATCTGATAGATGCTTGGGCGATCATGTCTCGAATGAGTTATGACTGACTGGGCAGAAGATTATCCCGCAGTAGGTTGCCATTGCTTTCTGTGGTAGACTGGTTGCCTACCAAGGCTATAGAACCCAATCTGTCATGTTATTTAACCCATAACTGGAGGGAATAGATGGATTAATACCTTTCCTAAGGGTATTTGTGCGTAAGTGAAGGCAATGAATTCAACTGGAATTCAAACTCGGCTCCCCGATTTCTCGTTCCGAGCCGATATCCACTGCACCATAACGCACATCCTAGACAGAAGTACTTATCTAAAATAAAATTATAACCTATTGTAGTAAGCATTATGGATAAAATCAGATAATGTGAGGTTCCAACATCACATATAAGATGTAGGGTTTTTTTGGTGTTTTTTTTTTTCAGTATAAAAATTTAAGATAATATAATTTTGGAGCCAAGGCACAAAAGCAGTGAGAATTGAACTCATTATTATGTAAACATATACACCTTTCACTAGTTATTTTTCTTTGACCATTTTTATCAACATTATTACATTGTGTAGCTTGCTAAAAATGACATCTTTTGGAAACATATAAACATGTATTATTCTAAGGATGTATTTGATATCACTTAAATAAAGAATTCATGCTGAAAGCAAAAATCATTTTTGCTCTTTTTTTGTGGAGGTGGATTTGACATAATTCTTCAAATTTTTTTTCCTTCTTCAAAAATTAATAATTTTAAGTGAATTTGATTAATTAAACTGATTTACATTTTTTCACTACAAAATTTTTAATCCTGACTGTGCTTTAACATCTGTCATGTTTTTTCTAATTTTTGAACTGGCATTTGAATAATGAATTTTTTATCCAAATTATGAAACTTAAACACTTGACTCATTACCAGAATCAGTTTCTGGTTAGTTTACCAGCATATGCAACCATCATTTTAAGATCTTCCTCAGAATTAACATGAAATCTAGTAATTATATATATCATGTGCTACAAATTGTAGTTTTTACCCAAATTTACACAAAGAAAGTAAATGATTACTAATGCCTCTGGGTAAGAGAGACTCAAGTTAATTTATAAAAGTTAATAATAATGTTTGGCGTTATTTCTTCTAATAAAGAGAACATCTGAGCAAAAATGAATGCCAAGAATTTGAATTTGGCATGTTGAATTCATCCTCTAAACTAATAACTGCTATGCTAAGTGATCATCAACTGTAAATATTTTCCATACTGTTAATACAATGTGTTCATTCATATTAACTTAAAATGCAGGGTGTTAAAGGTTCTTCATCTTTATGTACCAGGTCCTCTCAGAACATAGATCACAGCTCTCCACAGTTTCCTTTCCTTTGTAATTCTTAATAAGTTTTGTCTTTCTGTTATTTCTCCTAAACCCTGTTTCACCATCCATTTACTCAGGTTCACCTGTTGTTTTCATGTGTCTCCCTTGATTTTAATTTGCCTTGTGAATATCAAATTTTCCAAGCCCCCCTTCCTTATTACGTTCTCCAGAAACCTCAGCTGTCGCATTCTGATGTTAAGTATCTTTTTCTTCTATGTGCCATGTCCCTTCAGGACATAGGCAATCATAACCTTCCACATCTCTCTATCCCTTCTGTCCCAGAACTTCAGCTGTCTTTTCCTGATGTTAAGTATCAGTTTCCTTTTCATGTCTATTCCCTTCAAAACCTTGTCATTGCTAAAATGTTCAGTCCATGGTACCTTTACCATCCTTCTGTAGAACTATATTCTGGTCGTTTCAGGTCTCTCCTTCATTTTTGATGAAATTGTCCATCATTCGCTGCCATAAGGAGAGACATCACATAATAGCTTCAGGATTCTACTCAACTTCTGGAATGCATCCTTGGCTATGTTAATATGCCTTTGAATTTCAGTATCACAATCTCTGTCCTCTGTTGGAATTCTTACCAGGTATTTAAATTTCTGTACTGTTTGATTTTAGTATCTCTAGTCTGTAGTTGGCATTTTGGACTCCACTTTTTACTGATGACCATTCATTCAGTTTTTGTGTAGTTTATTTGTCGTCCTTTTTTCCACTTTCTTTATCTACTTTCAGTTAGAGGTTTTGTAGTTTCCTTTTTGTGTCTGCTATCAGCACTGTATCATCTGTATATCTTATATTGCTCATATTGTTGCCTCTAATGATGAATCCTGGCAGGACTTCTAGAGCTCTCAAAATCGTTTTGCTGTATAGGTTGAATAGATCTAGTGAAAAGACATGTCCTTGTCTTATATCCTTTTCTATTTTAGCATATTTGCTGAACTCATTTTCTGTCCATATTCAGACAGTTTGCTGCCAGTACAGGTTCTTGATTACTTTTATGTCTTCTCTGAACATGTCCAGGTTGACAAGCATTTCCATCAAGTCTTTGTGCCATAATTTGTTGAACGCCTTTGTGTAATCTATGAAATACAGGTACACCTCCTCCTGCATCTGTATTGCTTTCTCTGATAGCATTCTAAGCATAAATATTACATTCCTTGGTTCTGTGTCCTTGACAAAACCATACAGTTTTTGTTCCATATCTGGCTTGATTCTACTGTGCACTCTATTCATCAGAATTTGGATGGTGAGTTTTGTTATATGATTCATTAAACTGATTGTTCAGTGTACTTCACATTCCTTTGTGCCTGGCTTTTTAGGCAGTGCTATAAAAATTCATCTGCTTAGTGCTTGTGGTATATCACCACTGTTTGATTTATTATTTGAGTAATTTTGTCTATGCTGAAATTGTCTAAGGTTGTCAGCATCTTTATTACAATGCTTTATTTCTCTTCTGTTTGACCAGCACTGCTTTCACTTTGGATTTTAATATTTCCAGTCTGTCAATATTTCTATGTATTTTTGGTTGCTCTCTCTTGTTGTGGAAGAGATCTCTGATATATTTGTCCCATCGCTGAAGTATTTTCTCTTTCTCTAACATGAGCGATCTCTGCTTGGATTTTATACATCCTGTCGATGATCATGTCTTTTGTCTTCTTAGTTCTCTTAGTTTTAATGCTTTTCTTCTTTAGTAGACATGTTTTATCTATTTATGCCCATTTCTTGTTGAGTCATTCTTCTTTAGCCTGTCTGCATTTGCTCCTTATTTTCTTTTGGCATTGTTTTATTTTGTATCATGTTGAGAATCTCAATTCGGATGATGAGTTTTGTTTTGTGACTCATTAATCTGATTGCTTGGTAGAGTTGACATTTCTTTGCACCTGGCTTCATAGGCAGTGATATGAAAATCATTCTGCTTAGGTTTTCCAGTATATCGCCACTGTTGTAGATTTCATTCACTATTCCTGTAATTTCGTCTACACCCAACCATCTAAGGCAATTTTCGATTTCCTATCCAATTAGGATCCAGAATTTTGCTTTTCACACTGAATGTAAGTCAAATTTTGATTTCCTGGTATCAATATCAAAGAAGTTTTTTTAATTGTAAACTGAATTTTGAAGGCTAAATAAGTCCTCTGAGTAAATGGTATCATGGTTGAGACTAAGAACTACAATTATATTTACTTAAAGCCAAACCCAAAGCAAAAAAACTAAAATAAAAGGGCTGAAAAAAATACAGACATACAGGCAGATAAAAAGACACACACACAAACATTTTGCCTTTTTTATATATCTATATATATATATATATATATATATATATATATAATCGATTTTCTGCACTATTGTAAGAACTGCAACCTTGAAACTTCTGAATATCATTTCTGATATCTTTGTTTATGAGTGTATCAAATTTGATTAAAATCAGACCACTCCTTCTATAACCCAATTTTTTCAATTATCAATTTTTGATATTTATCGGGTGTACCTCAACACAAAACCTAGCTAAGAACAACTGCGTAAATTTTCAAGAAAATCAGTTCAGCTGTTTTGGAGTCTCTAGGTAATGGACACATGCAGATAAAGTTCCATTCATAAATAAGTTTAGATAATATTTTTATTTTTTAGAGATCTATAATTAATATCAGATTTTTATTCTAATTTTTATAATTATTACCAGATTTTGCAATGGGATTTAATGGCTTAAAATAAAAGTCATAATTGTGTTATCAGATGGAAAGTTATCATAACAATTTTGCCCAGTTTTTTCTTGCTTTGCATTTCCTAAATAATCTAGGCTCCAAAGATCACGCACGATGACAAAAAGAAGGAAAATGATTATCAATGTTGAGGTAAGCCAAAGCTGTGGATTGAAATCAATCACATGTAATGGTCGACATCTTCCTATTTTTCCCCTATCATTATCCAGTGTCAATTCACAGCAATCAATGAAGACCAGCAGTTTAAGAATATTTTTTTTCTTTTTTGTCAAGAACAAATGGCCTTGTGCTCCTTGCCAATCACCATGAATCCTCTGCAAATATTTATAAACACAAACCCACATGTGCACAGAGCAAGAGAGAAAGGGAAAAAAAATATACATTTCTAGATAAGTCTTATCACTCTTCAGCAGATGGAGAAAATCAGCAGCAGTCATTTTTATTCCAGAGAAGACTAGACATTATCTTCTTTGTAAAATAATCAAGACATAGAATTTCCATTAAGTACTTTGCATTCAGGGAATTCTTTGTTATAGTGAATACTGAATACTGCTTCTGCACTTATTGAAAATCTTGACTATCATTGAATTGCATATACATAGTACAATGAAGCAACTTAACAAGCCATTTTAAATCAACCTTTAACTTTCTAACACACACTGTTTATATTTGATATCCTGATCTATCTATGTGACTTTATTTTTCCCATAATTTTTGAGAATATCATATATTCAGAAAGACACTCTGATGATAATCTATCTAAGGTATGACAATAGATTTTCTCAAGTTCAACCTAACCCAGAGCTTTATGGCTATATCATATTGAAAGACCAGTTCTCATATAATCACTGAAGTTAAGCAATGTCAAGTCTGGTCAGTGCATAAATGAGTGACTGCTTTGAAATACCAGGTGCTGTAAACATGGATGTGTGAGTGGTGTAATGGATAAGGACTCAGAATTGATAATCAGAGAGCTGAGTTCCAGTTCCCATTGAATTCATTTTATTCATTAAGGTGCAAATACCCCCCCCCTTGGGAAAGGGAGGAATCCATATCTTCTCCCTCAGCTATGAGTTAATTAGTAAAACTTTTCTCAATAAATCATTATCTCAAAAAATGATTAAAATCAAATAAAAATCATGCACAAGATATTTACATTTCAGCTATAAATATACCATAAAGGCTAATAATCTATTTAACAAAAACAACCAACTTAACCCAAGTTTGTAGCACCTGTTAGGGTTCCAACTATGGGCATATAGTTCACTCCCAAACTGGGGTTAAAATTTTATAAATGTATAAAAATACATTTTCTTAATAAATATATCAGCAATACTTTTAGAAGAAAAAAATTATGAAAATGAAATTACTGATGCTTCCAAGAAAATTAAATTCCATTATAAAATGACCTATAAGTTAATATATAGCAAAATAAACAAACTCTTAAATGTTGATATTAAATTTTTTTTCCAACACAAAGAATACACACACACAAACACACATTGCTTCAAATGTTATTTATAGTGGATATCTGTGTTGGATATATATTCCAAATTTTTATTTTTAAATTGCATGTATTGCATCTATCAACCTACGCACTTGAGAAAACTTAAAGAAAAAGTTCTCTCCAACAGGGTTCTAACCTCTGTTCCACTTTTGTAGGAGAAACCACCGTTTGATCAGGTGTGCCTCAGACCACTCTCCCACAGAGAGTGTCACAGCCCAGCAAGATTCTGTTTCACTCTGTGATGCTCTCTGTAGCTGTTTGATCTTGCAGACCTCAGATCCCTTGGCTACAGAGAGCATCACAGAGAAGTTATCATTGTTTTTATTGAAATGTGATCCAAACATGAATTAGAAATACACAAATATTTCTTTTACTGTGACCTCTCTTTTATCTTTCTTTTGCTCTATCTGGCCAAAATTCTAATCTATTTCATTTTTCTTCACTATTGGCTTTTCAATTTCTTGCTCATTGTCATATGATATCCACTCAGTAAACCTGTTTCTCTATGCCTTTCTTTAGTTGTCATCTTTTCTTCTTCTCTATACAAAGGGGGTGCTGAAAAATTATATGTATAGTATTATATTTTTATACTTATTCATCCCAGACTTTCAGTCATTTATTGTGTCTTGATATCCAGTCAATAAGACATTTTTTTTTTTGTATATTCCCCATTCTCGCCCATATAGGGTCGTGCTAAAGAATTTTATACACAGGCTGTAATGTGTGAAGTGTCACCAATTTCTACAGTGTAACCCGGATATAAGAGAGTTATCAGGACAGGATAAAGTTCTTTTATATCCATGTTTCTCTTATATCAGGGTTTTGCCTATTTTATATACATTACCACAGGCTCTAATTTGGGACCAGAGAAAATCTCTCTTATATCCGGGTCTCATATCTGGGTTATACTGTATTTTTAATTTTGTGCATGCACATTGTGGTTTTTTATATTGTCACTTGCACAGTATATTAGGGTCAGTTGGGCACCATCTATAAAAAGAGAACACCATGACACTATTGCCTCTGCCAGAAATTAGGAAACAGCATGCTGTACTGCTTCACATTCTCACCATAAGCTTTAATACAAACTTTTCAGGGTGTTTGGGTATCAATCTGAGGATACTACAGAAGATTTGGAAAGATTTGGATGAGTCTATAGGTGATCATGAAAGTGTTTGGAGTGATCACTAGTGATGGCAACATCATGCCTCTATTCATCTTTCCACAAGGCTTCATGCTCAGAGACCTACATCAAGTGTCTTGAGGAGAAAGTGCTGCCCTGATTCAAGATGGTAGATGCTGGAAGGACCTATGTCTGGCAACATAACTCTGCACCATGCCACACAAGTAAGAAAACTTGGTCTTGGCTATCAGATGATATCTGCAACCACATCACCCTTTATATCTGGCCACCTGACTCCTCAGACTGCAACTCTCTTGATTGTAATGTGTAAGAGATCAGCAAAACTCCTTGTAATACCAAAGATGAACTGGAGGCAAGGATTACAGCAGCATTCACCAACTTAACCAAGGAGACAGTCCAGAAAAGTTCCAGAAGATTCCAAAGATATCTGGAGGGGTTGTGGTTGAAGTCATTGGCAATTTTACTGAATAAATTGACTCTTTAGTATTTCAATATATTTTTGTGTAATTTTGGTAAATATATATGTTGAAATGAGATATCAGTGTTATTTTCCTTTTTGAGTAATTTACATAATTCATTTATTGTTTCTTGTATATTAAATTATATTTGAAGTACGGTGATTAAAACTGTAAAGTGAGACCCACGCATGAAGATATATTATTGCACTGTTACCAGGTTCTGAGGAAATTATTGATTTATTCTTTCTGAGCTACAAACTGAATTAAGATTCTGTGAAGTGAGCCAACAGAGCACATTAAAAATCTGGAAACCTTTGCAGAAAGAAGAATAATAAAAATATTTTCAATGATAGAATTTGGCTCTTATTTTGAGGGATCTATAAGCAAAAAGAAAATTTAGCTTCACAGTTCTTTATCTTATAGCAACAGCAGAAAGGAGAGTATTCATTTTCCTTGGATTATTTGATTGGCCACCATTACGCTCTAATCTATTTGAATCTTGATCAAATCATTTTCTATTGAACTTTATTACCTCCTTTTATTTCAGTAATATTTTTTCCTTTTTGCTCTTAAATTCTTTTCCTTTATTCTTCTCTTTCTCTAAATTCTTTGAAACCATCTGTCTTCTGTCACTTATTTTTTTATTCTTTACCTATTTCCTGATATTGCCGTTTTTCTTATTCATTTCTTCCTCTCATTTTCAAATTTTCCCTTTCTTTTAATCTGTTTTTCTCTGTTTTCATTCTTTCATAATTCAGCTCCTATTTTGTTATCTTTTTCTTCTTCATTATGTTCTTTATCTCTTTTCCTCCTCTTCTCATAGCCTCTTGTTTCTCTTACAAATTCTTTTTCTTCCTATTTTTATATTCTAGCCAAACACCTGCTTTTTCACTTTATTTTCCTTTATTCTATTACATTTACTATCCAAATTTCATTTGAAAAAAAAAATCACACTAAAGACCAGAGGAAAGAAAAGGGAATTGAAAAGAAATTTCCTTTTTTTTTTTACCTTTTTCTCCTCTTTTATTTTTTTTATTCGATCTGTAATGTTCTTCTTTTTATTACCATTTCCTTATACACTCTTATAACCTTATTCACAGAGTTTATATCTCATGGATCGGGAATCTATAGTAAGACAGAAAATCTATAAAGGTAAAATCGAAGCACTTCGCTCCTGTTTTTAAGCACCAAGTGGCAGTGCTTCAAATCATGTATTTACTATTAATTGACTTTATATGAATAAGAATGAGTCATAATAGCTTCTAAGAAAAAAGGGGTTGCAATTATAATCAACTTTTTTTTTTTTTAAATAATTATAATTATGTCGGTAGATATCAATTTTATTCTTTTTGGGTTTTTGATAAAAAAGACAAGAATAATCATGTCTTGAACCAATTAAAAGTAATTCTGGATATTTGTGTTGATATGGAATATAATACACAAATAAATATAAGATTATTTGCAAAAGAGGTTAAAAGAAATTGTTAATAAGTTCTTTTATATGCCCTGTCATTTCAGGTAGTGGATGATCATGGTTCTCTATAAATCCCTCTCCTTTGTAACTTTGAACATTGTTTATCCTCTTACCAACTTTCCCAGCCCCTGTTCTGCCAACCATTTACACAAGCTTGCTAGATAGATTACTCAATATCACCTGTGAGTGTCAGATTCTCTAAGCTCTCTTTCCTCTTTAATTGTTCCATAAATGTCTCTTTCAAATATTCAGTGTACTTTTTGTTTCCATTTTCTTTAAAATTTTTTCATATTCCCAGAATAACTTCTATTGAGCCATCATCCTGTGACCTCAAACAGAGGTCAAGAACTGATCTCTCCTCTGACCAAGCTTTATCAACTCAGTGATGAGTGCGAGAGAGCATGCTGGTTACATTTAATGCTTCAAAAACCTGTTGGACTTCTTACGTCCATTATATACTGTGCAGACCCCCATGAGCCAACCCATTTTATAGTTCACCAGTAGAAGGCTTAACCAATCAGGAATCTCAAAATATTCAATTTGACATGTATAAAAGGCGGATATATTTTTCCAAATATTGGAGTTCAAATTCTGGAGAGTGTCTGATTTGAGAGTGATGGGCTTTGACGTTGTTTCATGGAACAGATTACGTGCAGCGAGGATACTCTATATTCATATACTATGACAGACCTGGTCAACAGATGCCAAGAGGATACTCTATATCCAGGAACATTGTTAACATTACCTTCAATCCCTCAATTTGTGACCATCATAGACTGTTGTTACTAAATAATGTACATTTCGGAGATTGATTCTCTATTATAATCAATACATAAACTGATTCCTGCACTTTATCCATAAATTATGGCGAATTTTATTAACAAAACCAAATTAGTTACAGTCCATCACTATTAATCAGACCCAAAACTATCAATAATCATAGTGAATGGATGTTCCTTTAGGATGGCCCCATGCCTTGAGCACCTGTTAAAATAACTCAACTCAGACCTCAAGTGGAATTCATGCATACAATCCATCACTAAAAATACTAAGAAAATGATTTGCTACTTGTACCACCCTAGTAAATACCTGATACTTCATACTAATTTCTACCATTACAAGAGCCAGATGAGGCTGAAAATTGAGCACCGCTGCTGTAAATGGGTGGAAGCTGCTCACTCTCATGTCTTCAGAGTTCAGAAGTGTCTCCACATCTTTGTGAGTGACAAATTATTTTCCCCTGTACAATTCCTTTTCTGATGGATGAAATGTAGCAAGTTTCTTGTTGCTTGAGTGCTATTTTCATGGAAAATGTTCAGACAAATTTTATTCTTTGGTTCTAACCTTCACAGCTAACATCCACTATGCTATGTACACTTTCACAAATCCCTTTCATTCCCTTCATATTGTTTTATAAATTCAAAATGTCTCTTTAAAATCTGTAATGTTCTTCTTTTTATTACTATTTCTTTATACATTCTTATAACCTTATTCACAGAGTTTATATTTCATAGATTGGGATTTAAGTGAGATTTAACTTCCATTCAAGAAGTTTCTTCCAACAAACTGCTACTTTGTGGAACCAACTCCCAAGAGGATGCTTCCCCAATTGCTATAATTTTAACCTGTTCAAATTTAGGGCTAACCTTTATCTTCCCCACATTTCTGTAGAAACTGTGCATCCTACTCTGTAACCCCTACCTCGGGTGTCTCTCGGGCCTTGTACAGATTTTATTAGTGTAAAAGTTAAAAAGAAACATTATCAGTGCTAATGGCACTAAAAAACAAAAATCTAAATAACCCTCTGATCTCCTACAAAGAATCAACTTCATCACCCAAAACAAAAACATTATTTTAGACTGGATTCCCAGCCACATTGGTCTCAGAAGAAACAAAAAAGTAGACATAGCAGCTAAAAGATCATTAAACATTAACATTAGTGATATAAAAGTACCCTACACAGATTACAAACCAACAACTTTACTACGACCAAATGGCCAGAGTTGTGGAACTCCTGCAAAAATAACAAACTCTACAAAATTAAACCTATCCTTAAAGAATGGATAGATGTTAAAATTTCCAATAAGAAAATGTCAAGAAGAGAAGAAGTAGTAATGACTAGACTTCAAAGAGTCCATACCGCTGTCACCCATTCACACCTACTAAAAGGTGAAGAGACACCAATTTGCATTCCATGTCAGGAGCTCGACACAGTGAAACATATACTAACAAGCTGCATAGATCTTGAACAAATGCAATTAAGATACTATCAAGAAAACAATCTGAAAGACATCTTCAACAAAGTTAACCCAAATGACCTTTTAGAATTTCTAAAATCAACAAAATTATATAACAAAATATATTTGCAAAAGAAGATAGCATATGACCATCGCATGTCAAATCACAACACCTCTACCTATATCTCAACAATAATACTCACAAAAGATCAACCAGCAGTAAACAAAAACCAAACAAATTCTTCAGCATTAAATGACCCAAAAGGGTAGATATGTTGGTAAAATAAACAACTAATCTAAACTAAACTAAAAAAATAATAAAATTTTTTTTATTTTTAATAATTTGTGGAATTTGTCTTAATAATTTGTGAAAGGGTAACTCAGCCTGCTTTGGTTTCCAGTTGAGGAAAACAAACTTCTCAATACCCAACCATGACACTCCCCCAACTAGCCCAACACATGAGCAGAGATGTACAGTGTCAGCTCCTTGAAGACATACAGAACTAGTTTAAGTTAAGTAACTAACAAGCTTTGTTATTATTTCAACTAAAAAAAGGAAATAGTTATGAGTTCAAACCTCATTAGAAGTCATTTTTTTAATTTTCAGATCAGTCAGTTAAGTGCCATCCGTAGTACATCCTTGGGTGATCACGTCTCAAAATAGACATGACTGACTGGGCAAAAGACTATCGCACAATAGGTTGCCATTGCTTTATGTGGTACACTGGTTGCCAGCCAAAGCTATAGAACTCAATCTGTTTTGTTATTTAACCCGTAACTGGAGGAAAGAGACAGATTAATACCTTTCCCAAAGGTATTTGTGCATAAATGAATGCAAGAAATTCAAACTCAGCTCCCCAATTTCTCACACTGAGCACCACAACACAGTTCTTTTTTTTCAGATACAAAGTTTTATTAAAGCTTATAGAATATAAGTTACACAGATACACAGTTTTATTAGGGCTTATAGAATACACATAGAAGTTACACAGATACAGTTTTATTAAGTCTTATAGAATAATGAACTGGAAATAACAAAAACAATGAAACTGAAATTAAGATAAAAAAATAGTCGTCAAAATAAAAAAAATTAACACAAAAGAAAAAGACGTTAAAAGATGAAAGAAGTGGTATGGCTTTCCTCTGTCTTTTCTAAAAATAGTTTCTTGGCATCTGCTCAGACAAGCTTTTTTGTTCTGGTGTCCCACTGCATGAATTTAAGTGTGCTACTAGATTAGCATGTAAGTCCTACTCATTTTCTGTTGAAATAGCTAAATGCAACTGTCAGTTCTACTCAAATAGTTTCTTTTCTCACACCTTTTGCATGTGGAATTTACTTCCATTTATCTGCTTCTCTGATTACTACAATCTTCAAAAATTTAAACTTAAGATCAATCACCATCTTCTATCTTCTTGAATCTTGTTAATCTTTTTGTCATTTCTTCAATCCCTATAACTAGTCTTTTTTTTCTCACTTTCACTCCAGGTAACCCTCTGTATACCAGTGGCATTCCTGGCAAGTTAGAGTGAAATGATTAAAAAAAATGGTAAAACAAAACGTACTAGTCAAACATTAATAATAACTGACAATCATTCTTCTAGTAATAAATTCAAAATAAGGCCAGAACAGACTTTATTTGACTATTCTCGGTAATGATTTTCTGGCAGCCATTACTTTTATTGGCTGATGCAGATGTGGGACTTCCACAACGAAGATATCAGAATACAGTTTTTATCCCCTGTGCTTGATAGACTGAATGCAGAACTCTTAAAAAAGATAATGCATTGCATTCTTCATTGTGCAGGGGTAAAAAGAAAGTTACAGATCATACCTTGAGGTTAAGCATACTAGGTGAGAGTGAATCTGAAATCAGTTATATTTCTTTTGCATTTTTTGAAACACCCAAGCAAGTGTAAAGCAGAAATCCCTCTTGTATGCTAAAGTCCTCCTCATAAATTTTTAACTGGCTTTTCAGTGGAAGAAACTTGATTCCACTTCAAGAATTTATAAGCATTAAAGTAAAAATCTATCTATATTACAGAAAGATATATATAGATATATTGGTACAGACAAACAAAATTATATAAGCAAATACACACCCAACACACACACTTAACTATGCAATACTGGTTTAACCATCAAAATATTATTTTCTTAGATTGCACAGCATGTGCAGTATTCACACAAATATTTTAGGAAGTGGATTTTTATTTCTTAGTTTTTTTTACCTTTAGGTGTTTCCATATATTTCTTTTAGATATGGCTTTTTGAAACCATTTCTTTTGATTCATTTTCACTGTTTTTTCTTTTTATTGTACATTTTCAACTTTCACATTTTTATGCCATTTTCAAATATCCATATATTTCTAAATATGTCTTCTAAATTTTTAGATATTTCATTTTTTAGCAAAGTGAGTTTCCTAGATTTCACCACACACACACACACATATAGTCATCCGCACATATATATATACATATATCCGTTAGCCTTTTTTTTAAGAATTGACAATTTTGTACTTTCCTTTCTTTGTTAATTTTAGCATTTAAAAAATTTTTATGAATTTTTATATCTGAAAAAGGTTCACACATTTTCAGTGTTATAACCTTTAATAAATGTTCAAACATGTCTTTTTTTTCACATAAATCTCCTATTACACCACACAACACTCATTCTGTCATTTACCTGATCAGGTTCTTCAAATATGTTATCTCCTGCTTTCCTCTATCTCTTTTTCCCTCTATCTGACCTGTTTGTATCAGGTTCTCCAAGTCCTCCTTCCTCATTGCATCTCCCAGGAATTTTAACTGTCTCTTCCTGATGTTCAGTATTTATTTACTTTTTGTTTCCATCCTTTCCAAAACCTTATCATTGCTCACATGCTTGATCCATATACTTCTGTTGAACCACATTTCAGTTGCTTCAAGCTTCTTCTTCATCATTGATGATATTGTCCAGCATTCATTGCCATATTGAAGAACTGACATCAAATAGCAATCCAGTACTCTCTTCCTTGTTTCTAGCAAAATTGTCCTGTTTCTTAATACTCTTCTCAGCTTCTGGAATGCATCCTTGTGCTTTTGGATCTCAGGAATATAAATGTATAGAATCTGCTGTGACCACAAAGTGAGGGCTCAGTTTATATATTGATTGTAATATGGAACTGATCCCCCATTTTATATCCAGTATGCTTCTGCAGAACCACATTTCAGTTACTTCAAGTTTTTCCTTCATCTTTGATGATATTGTCCAGCATTCATTCCCATATTGAAGAACTGACATCACATAGCAATCCAGTACCCTTTTCTTTGTTTCTAGCAAAATTGTCATGTTTCTTAATATTTTACTCAACTTCTGGAATGCGTCCTTCACCATGCCAATTTGCCTTTGGATCTCTGTGTTGCACTTTCCATCTTCTGTTAACATACTGTAAAAATATACAAATAGAAGAATCAATTTACAAGCACCTGTATATGCAAATCTTTCTTGTAAAAAATATCAGTCATTTATAGTTTTACATTTTACCAGAATCATTGGATATTTCCTATAAATTTGTGACTAATTAGCAATATTACAGCAAAATATATTACAACTTCCAAGTTTGGTTGAGAGAATTTAACTTCTTTCTTTGCATTGTTAATCTTGTTACCACGGTAACAAGAGAGAGCTAGCAAAGAAAGGTTTATTCTTCAATTTACATTTCCCCGACCCCATTGTGAGCATTATTATAACTGTGATATAATAACACCGTACTTCACAGATGGAACGGAATGTATGAAAGAAAATAGAATGACAGAAATGCTTTATTCTCAGAGAGACTTTTGTACCACAATGCAAACACAAAACTCTCTCTCTCTCTCTCTCTCTATATATATATATATATATATAAAAGAGTGAACACTGAAATCAAAACTCAGGGGCAACAGACTGTTTCATGCTAAGTGCAGTCATCCTGATGATTGCACTTAGCATGAAACAGTCTGTCGCCTCTGAGTGTTGACTTCAATCTTCACGCTTTTATATTTACATACGCTCTATCTCTGATATTGAGCACTTTATTCTATAAATATAGCATATCTTAAAACTGAATTTATTCATATACATATATACATATGTTGTCTTCTTTTTTTCTCTGTACCATGTCCCTTCAGGACATAGGTGATCATGGCCTGCCATGTTTTCCTATCCCTGGTGGCTATTAGCATGCTTTCTCCTACTACCCCACACAAACATTGCTCTGCCATCAACTTGCTCAGGCCCGTCAAGTATTTTGCCCATTGTTTTCCCCTGTCTCTCTTTCCTTCTATCTGACTTTTGAGTATCAGATTCTTCAAGCTCTCCTTCCTCATTACATATCCCAGGTACTTTAGTTGTCTTTTACTGATGCTCAGTATAAATTTGCTTTTCATTTCCATCCTTTCCAATACCTCATAATTGCTCCTATGCTTGATCCATGATATCCACAGCATCCTTCTGTAGAACCAAATTTTAGTTGCTGCAAGTTTTTCCTTCATCCTTGATGATGTTGTCCAGCATTCACTGTCATCACATAACAGTATAGTACAAATTTGTTTCTAGCAAAATTTTCCTCTCCTTCAATACTTTACTCAGCTTCTGGAATGTGTCCTTTGCCATGCAAATTTGCCTTCAGATCTCAGTGTTGCACTTTCCATCTTCTGTTAGAACACTTCCCAGGTATTTAAATTTTTGACCTCTTTGATTTTATTATTCCTCACCTGGGTTTTTCTTTGTGCTGATGACTATGTATTCGGTTTTCTTGTAGTTTATTTGTAGTTTTTTCTTTCAACTTTCTTCAGCTGGCTTCTGTAGGAGGTCTCATAGTTTCCTTTGCATGTCTGCTATCAGCACTCTATCATCTATGTATCTTATGTTGTTCAGGTTGTGGCTGCCTATGATGAACCCTGGCATAACTTCTAGGGTTCTCATAAAAATCTCACTGTACAAGTTGAATAGATCTGATGAAAGGACACCTCCTTGTCTTACACCCACTTTGTATTTTTTTATATCTGCTAAATTTGTTTGTTGCCAGGAAAGGTTCTTGATTACTCTGATGTCTTTCCCAAATATTGTGAGGTTGCTAAGCATTTCTATCAATTCTTTG